>JAKZFB010000002.1:0-678750 GCA_026122735.1 Penicillium bialowiezense
AAGTTACGTATTGCTAAGGTTAACACAAAGACACCGACAACTTTCTTCAGCACCTATCCCTAATCCCTAATCCCTAATCCCTAATCCCTAATCCCTAATCCCTAATCCCTAATCCCTAATCCCTAATCCCTAATCCCTAATCCCTAATCCCTAATCCCAAAATTTTGCTAGTCCCATGGGACTTGTTGAGGTCTAACTATCACTTTTAAAAGATTATACTATAGATAAAACTATTAGTATTTCTTAGTTTTTTAGAGTTCTAAGATTAAAAGGATATAAGATATTAATTAAGGATAATAAAGATTATTTATTAGATATTAGGAATTTAATTTATAAGGAATTTATTTTTTTATAGTATTTAAAAATTAAGATAGATAATAGTTTAGTTTATTATATTTTAGATTTTATATTAGTAGAAATATTAGTATATTATTAGTGTATAATATTAACTAAGAGAAGAGCTAAAATAATATCAATATTCTATTTATTCTTTATTTATCTTATTATAGTAATAAAAAAAGGATACATAATTTATGATTATATTAATATAGAAAGTTTAAATAGATAAGATTACTTATTTTATATTTAACTTAAGTAATAGGAATATAAAGATAGCTAGTATATAATCTAAGTTATTAAGGCTACTACTTAGATGAGACTTTATAATTTACCTATTTATAAAGCTTATAGAATATTTGTTTAAGATGAAACAATAAATTGGCTTTAAGATTATATCTTACTAGCGAGATTATTTATAATTATCTTTATTAATACAGTCATCTTTTATACTATTTGATATAATGTTGTCTCTAGTTTATCACACTCTCTAGCTATCGCTTCAAATAAGCCGCGTTAGGTGTACTGGGCAACTTCTGAGAGCCAAAGGCATGTGAGGAAATACCTGTGATAGGAAGTTGTACAGTCGCAATGGGACAAGACCTCGCGATGGGGACGGCGAGAGGTTCATACTCCACCGTTCGTGGTGTGAAGGCGGTGAGGCCGAGGCGCAAGGCGGTATTGCCATCTTTTTCTTTGCAGCTCACGTTGGCACGGGGGTGAGTTAAGAGCAAATTGACCACTTCCAGGCGTCTGTTTTGAACGGCGAGATTTAGCGACGTGTAACCTTTGCGGTCCTGGATATCCAAGTTCAGACCCTTTTGTCTGAGAAGCCGCTTGACAGCTTATATCGACATATGGGATACTGCTTGATGGAGAGGTAGCTCAGCATCTTGTGAGAATTGAGTAACGACCACATCCAGGGCGAAACGAAAAGTTTCTTGTTCCTCGGGGGATCCTGTAGACCCCGAACTCCACGTGACCAATGACCCACACACATCACGGCAGCAAGATGCGGGTTTCGACCTATCCCTCCAAAAATGACCGTTTGACTTAGATTTCGCCAAACGCTCCTGGTGAAAAATGCCACATAAAGAAAATTGCCCGTATGAACGCACGTTTATTTGCTCGGCCATTCTTGAGAGAACTCGCAATTTCCGTGCTGATGGATCCTCTAATGGATCCATAGGCAGCCAGCCACCTTCAACTTAGCTTGAAAGCCACTTCCCACCCACCGCGGACTTTTATCGGATAAATAGCGACCAACGCCCTCACTGGCTTTTTTCAGCAACTTCGCTAAAACAAAGATTGCTCTGTTGGTCTTGGACCTCTTTAACTGGGGCATATTGTTCACAAACATATGGGTAAACCCCGAGTTAACGTATCATGTCGGAAACCGAGGCTTACACGGTATGCACTACGCGGGGTACGTCCTCCGCGGCCCTAATTTCAAGAGGCCTTAATCAAACCCCTTGATCCATATTGTCTCCATTTTCATTTCTGATTCCTATAGCTAAAATATCAGAGAGCTGGCAGATTGCCTATGGCCCTATACTTAGGTTGATTTCCTACAATGTAGGTACAGTTTCCAAGCAAGTGGCCTACCCTGAACAAGCACATGGGGAATGCGATACTTTTGGAAACATTGAAATTTATTGTGCATTGTAGCTTTCAGTATTCCCAGTGGATGATGACACCTGTGGGGAAAACTTTGGAATTTAGAGATATGGCGGGGTTGAGTTCAAATTTTCTCCACATAGGGGAAGATGTCAACCATCCGACACCAGAATCTGCGGAGACCACAGATCAGTCATCCGCGGAGATTCACAAAGTTGCTGTGTTTAGAGTGGTCCGGGATGGTGCTATGGGCCGGGGGCGGGGAATTTATGGGGATTTGACGTGGATTTCCAAGGATGACAGAGAGTTTCAATTCGCTGGAGGTTATTTAGCTTCCGACTTTGTTCGAATTGGTAATGTGACTGATACCGTAAGCCATCGTAAGCCACATGTCAAACAACACAGGTACGACGTAGGCTCGAGGAACGATGAGAAGGCCTAGACAATATACCTTGACCTAGGTGCATGGACATATTAGGCACCTCCGGGCAAAGTCAGTCAATCTTCCGTCAGGGTCTCTCATTTCTGCCGACACCATCTTCATTTGCGAGAACCCAAAAAAAAGGTGTCGCCAAGACGGAGTCACCGGATGGGCTCATGTCACTTCCGTACTCCAATGATAGGAAAGTCTAATCGTATGCGCCAAGCTAGGTGCCCCGCAAAATCTTCAAGGACATGATACAGGCATATCTGAAAGTGACGGCCCGAATCACCAACAGGGAAAACAATTTCAAGAGCTAGGCTGTTAGCCGTTTGCTGCTTGAGCCAACGCAGTGTGCCTGTACGGAGTACCGAGAACATAATACGGCGGACCCGCTCGAGCCACGCAGTGTGCCTGTACCGAGACCAGAGGTCATAACACGGAGGCGGAGTATTCGACCGAAGCACTTGGCGTGGCCGTCGGAGATTTCGGTAGCGAAAGTCTTTTCTGGTAGACTCGATACGGAGTCACGCTAGGCAAGGTCAGTGACCCGGTTTTCTTTCTGTTATTTCCCCATTCTTCAACTACATGTACATATGTAGCTAGTGACATGACTGTCTGGTGTCTTGGTGTCCGGGGGTTCTGGGGTCCGGGGGTCCTACAAAAACCCTTACCCTCGCCCGTCCACGAGCTTTCCCTGCGTGTTTGTCTGTCTGTGCCTCGGCTCTGTTTACACTGCAATCATGTCCGAGCGTCGTCTTTCTGTTGTTGAGCCATCCTTTGATGCCGGTCGCATCGAGGCACCGGTTACTTGGAAGGCCTACCTTATCTGTGCCTTTGCCTCGTTCGGTGGTATCTTCTTCGGCTATGACTCTAGTTACATTAACGGCGTTAGCGGTTCGAGCATTTTCATTCAGATGGTGGAAGGCCCTGAAGCTACCGCTCTAACTAGCTCAAATTCTTCTCTCGTCGTGTCCATTCTGTCTGCCGGTACTTTCTTTGGCGCCCTGATTGGCGGTGATATGGCCGAGTGGATTGGCCGAAAGTGGACTGTCATTTTCGGCTGTATGATCTATATGGTTGGCGTGGTCATTCAGATGTGTACTGGGCTCGGCGACGATGCTCTGGGCTTGATCGTTGCCGGTCGTTTGGTTGCTGGATTCGGCGTCGGATTCGAGTCTGCCATTGTCATTCTCTATATGAGTGAAATTGTAAGTTCCAAATCATTTCTGGCTAGCGGTAGAGATTAACCTGACTCGTGCCCCCTCCTTGTTTTAGTGCCCCAAGAAAATCCGTGGAGCCCTCGTCGCTGGATACCAGTTCTGCATTACCATTGGTATGTTGACTGCGTCCTGTGTAGTCTACGCCACCGAGAACCGGTCGGACACAGGAGCCTACCGTATCCCTATCGCCATCCAGTTCGCTTGGGCTCTGATCCTAGCCATCGGCCTGTTTTTTCTTCCCGAATCGCCACGTTACTATGTCAAGAAGGGTCGCATTGAAGATGCGGCCAATTCCCTCGCCCGGCTTCGTGGCCAGCCTCGTGACTCGGCGTTCATCGACGCCGAACTGACGGAGATTGTGGCCAACGAGCAATACGAGCGCGCGATCATCCCTACCAGTGGCTGGGTCTCTAGCTGGTACAGCTGCTTCACGGGTGGCCTTTGGGATCAGAAGTCGAACTTGCGCCGCACCATTCTGGGTACCTCTCTACAGATGATGCAACAGTGGTAAGTTCTGCGGAGACCTGATCAATGTGATGACATACTCGACATCTGACTTTCTCCAGGACCGGTGTCAACTTTATCTTCTACTACTCCACCCCGTTCTTGCAGTCGACTGGTGCAATTGACAACGTCTTCCTCATCTCACTGATCTTCACCCTAATTAATGTCGGGTCTACTCCCGTCTCCTTCTACACCGTTGAGAGATTTGGCCGTCGTACAATTCTCATCTACGGTGCGTTCGGTATGATGGTCTGCCAGTTCCTCGTTGGCATCATCGGTGTCACCGTCGGCTTTAACCACACCCACTCTCTCCCTGATGGCACATCCGTGGCAAACAACATTCCTGCTGTCAATGCCCAGATTGCGTTCATCGCCATCTTTATCTCCTTCTTCGCCTCCACCTGGGGTCCTGGAGCCTGGATCGTCATTGGCGAAATCTTTCCTCTCCCCATCCGTGCTCGTGGTGTTGCATTGTCGACTGCGTCGAACTGGCTCTGGAATACCGTACGTTAGCGCTCTCCTTCCCCGGTTCTAGTGCCTCGGATTGTTGGATTTTTTTATTTTAACCTCGCTCGTGTATAGATCATTGCCGTTATCACCCCCTATATGGTTAACAGAGATCAGGGCGACCTTAAATCGTCCGTCTTCTTCATTTGGGGTGGCCTTTGCACTGTGGCGTTCATCTATTCCTACTTCATCATTCCGGAGACCAAGGGCCTGTCCCTGGAACAGGTTGACAAAATGATGGAGGAGACGACCCCACGTACCTCGGCCAAGTGGAAGCCCACTGTCACTTTCGCCGAGACTATGGGTACTGGCGAGAAGGGCTTGGTCGTCCACGAGGAGAGTGTATAGATTTATGTCTGGCCCGGTCCTTGGAGGTGACTTAAGCTTGCTACGTAGACCTAGCCTCTCGTTAATCCGATCACCTCCACTTGATCGAAAGCTGTTGTCAAGAATGAGAGGATAACTTTCAAGCTTCCCCACCTTGTTGAACACCCACATATGCCATGTTTACTGTGTGTGGGTCAATAGGAGAAATCTAGCCGTAGGATGCATCTGTATCAACACGGACTTGGCCATCGGAGACTCGTTCAGTCTATCTTCAACCAATGCTCGCGATACAGTATAAAAGCAGTATTCTATCACTTTGATCTAGATCTCGAACAATGTATAATCCATAATACATCCATTTACCGTATCACATACATCCTTGTACCTGTATTATTCGGTAATAGTAGGTGCAAAATAAAAAGGGGTTTGGGACAATAAATCTTACCCGGGCCCACTAGTCAAGTTGCGCCCCTCTTTTATCGACACCTTATTTTAGTATCAATCAGAAATACACATCTCATGTATAGACCATTTAATGGCCTCATTGTCCTGCTCTAGTGCTAGTGCCTACTGCATCCCTCGGATCAGATCACTATCCCTCTAATACTATACCACAGTCCACAGAGCATGTATAGGGTACACAGAAAATATAGCAAGTTTTGCTAGCAACCAAAAGATAGTAAATGTCATAAAGAACTAATATATTGCTTCAGTAACTACGCTGAGATCTGCTAACTCTCGAATCCCACTGTGCACCAAAATAAACTAAGTAGGCGTAAAAGGGTTCGATGATCACGAAAACATGCGACGACTATTCTCCAAAAGCTGCGCTAGAGCTTCCCATTTGTTGTATTAACGAACTGGAGCGTAGAGGACGGGAAGGTCTCTGTCGACTGGCTAAGCAGAGGCTATAGGGCTATAATAACAAGGCGTTCGAACAATAGTAGACTTAGAGCGTATTTTCTTTCACCTATTAGCGGTAAATCACCATTCCTTATCAACATCGTCTTGATATATCTTCCTTGGAGGGTGGAAGGGTATCTAGGTAAGAGTGAAATATAAAAATCTGACTATCAGGCGATTCTATAATAAGCTAGCTCTTTGGCATATATTAAAGCTAAAATTCATTATAGCGCTATAATAATCTATTACAGCGTTTATGGAGTTACTCTCACTTAATATAACGCTTATAAAGTTCCTCCTGCTTAACATAGTTTAGAGTAGGCGCTATCTATTAATTAATTTACTATAATTAAATAATAGTTTACCATAGCTATATACAGCATTTATATATATTATAATACTATAGACTAAGTATTAAAGCTAACTTTAACGATACTTATCATATCTACAGATTTTCTTAATAATTTTTACCTATGATGATATAAGTTATAAGCTAGATTAATTATAGATTAGAGAATTTAAAAAATATAACTTAATGTTAATATTTGACTTCCGCACGACCCGGAAAAAACCCAACCCAACCTAGACCCAACCTAACTTGGGTTGGGTTCTGGGGCCATACTTTTACACCGGACCCCAGTGCTAGGTTGGGTCCTTTAACCTAGCTAGGTTATTAGGGCCCTAAGTTAGGTTATAAATAGTATAGATAGCTTTAAATATAGCGTATATAAATTATACTAATTTTCTTTATATATTTAAGTAATCTCTAAATAGTCCTTAATTTCTAGGATTATTATTATTTAATAAGCTTTAAATATATAATTTTAAATAAAAATAGATTTCTTATTTATATAACACTTTAATATATATAATTATTATTTTCTTAAATTTTATATTTCTTTCTTAAAGACTGTATTTAGATTACTTTACTAAATATTAGTAAATTAAGTTTAAAATTATTATTAATATTATTTGAAAAAGTATTATCTTTTTGAATACTATCTTTCTATTTCTCTATATTACTAATTAGTTTAATATTAATAATATTAAGCTTTTTATTCTTTTTTTTTTACTATCTTAGTCTCTTTGTAAAAAAGAATTTCTTTAAAAGCTTTATTTCTTATTTTTCTATATTAAATCTAGTTATATAAAAGAATATTATAGAATCTTTAATAGTATAAGACTTTATTTTACTATAATAATAATAATAATAATAATAATAATAAATATCCTAAGTAATATTAAATAGATATTTAATGTTTATACCTACTAATAGAAAAGAAAAATAGCGATTACTAGAAAATAGATATAGTTCTCTTTTTAAAATATAAGTAGATTAAGATAAATAATATCTTTAGATATTATTAGGCTAGATAAAGTAAAAAGAAAAGTCTTATTAATCCAGATAAATAAATACTAAATCTAGGGGGGAAAAAAAAAAGAAAGAAAAAGAGAGAGCTTGTTAAGATAGAGAACACCCAGCGGATCTCTATCTCAGGCTCCTCTTATCTTAAATCTTATCATATAATCTATATAAAAGCTATAAAACTATTAATCTAATAGCTATCCCCCTATATAAAGATTACTTAACTCTTTAAATATTAAAACTAATTCTCTTTAAAAAAATACTGTTTTATTAGGTATATACTAGATATCTCTATTTTCTTATAAATAAATTATTATTAAGTATATCTAGTTTATTATTAATATTATTTAATATAATATTAATCTACTTATATATATATCTTAAAGATTTTAGTTTATTAAAATACTTATTATAAAATTATTTTATCTTTTATAGTATATACTTAAGGTTTTATACTATATACTATATTATATTAAAATCTATATCTTATTATTTAATATAGTATTATAGCTTACTATAATATAAATATAAATTTAGTATTTTTTTAATATATTACTTATCTTTATTAATTATTTATAAAAGTTATACTAGATCTAAAAGTTATCTAATTAATAATAAATAAACCAATTTTAATATATAATATAATTTATTAAATATAAATACTAAATATATAATATATTTAAAAGATAATTATAAATAAAAAGAATAATCTTATTTAGTTAAGATAAAGAATAGACTAATATTTTTATTAATTAATTTATAGTTAGAATATTCCTATTTTAAGTTTTTTAATATAATATAAATATAATTACTAATATTAATTTTAACTTTCTATTATTTCTTATCTATATATTTCTTTTAGTTATCTTATATTATATATATCTTCTTTTTTACTATATTCTAGATTATTTCTATCTATCTTATAAATTTATCTATCTATACTATACCTTTAACAAATTACTATCTATAATATATTAAACTAATTAAATAATATTTAAGATTTATAACTATACTTAATTAAAAAAAGAGATTAATGTATGATTACTAATAGTAAAGATATAATTATAAGATTAATAAAAAATAACTATTCTAATTAGTTATTTCTACAAAATTAATATATAGATATAATCTTTATATAATATATTAATTTATATTCTTAATCTATCTATCTATCTATAGATATCTTACTATTAACAATTTCTATTTAATCTTTAAAATATAATAAAACTTATGTTAAAACTCTAAAATAAATTATAAATCTTAGTCTAATACTATTATATTAAATAATATTATCTTTTCTAGTTTTTCTTTTATACATATATTTTTTTTAGAGAGTATATTAATAATAATATTAAACTTACTTAAATAATATTAAATCTCTAATTAATACTTGTAATGGGGTTCACCCCATGACAAAGGATTACAAGGATGCCTGATGCCTGAAGACTTCTTGGCGTTCTGGCAGTGTATCAGGTCTGAACCGACCCTGCTTCTATCATGTGATATTTGTCAGACCAAGAGGGTATTAAACCCTACTCTGGTCTGGGACCTACCTGATTCCCTCAAGAATCAGTCTTGTTTCTATCACTGATAATACCATTGATCCTTCTTGGTGTATACCTTATACATTGCAGTACTTCTCTATATCTATTTATATAGTATTCTTTACTGGGTTGATAGGTATACACCTGACCACTGTATATCCTTATAATACTATTTAAAAAATTAATTTTACTAGATTTAATAAATATTAAATTAATATCTATTATAAATTAATATAAAATCTAATAATCTATAAATACTTTAAATAAATCACTTCTTTAAAAACTAATAACTTAACTTCCTATTTTTATAGAATATATACTATTACTAATAATTTATAATTATATATCTTATATTTCTACTTTATAAGATTTATTACTTTAAATAAAAGTATAATAGAATATTAATAACTATCTAATCCTTTCTATAAAAGTATTCTACTTATAATACTATTAAAAATGTTAATTTTAATTTTAATTTCTATATTAAGAATATAATAGTATAATATAAAAATTATAGTTATTAAATATTTTAGATCTTTAAATATATTATAATATTTACTTATCTACTCTTATAAAGTTATTTTTATATTAAAAAAATTAATAGTCTAGTAATTTATCTATAATTCTTAATAAAATATTTAGAGAAATTATATAATTTAAAAAAAACTATATAAACTTTATTATTAATAATACTTATTAACTATTTATAATTTTAATCTTTATTAGATTAAGAAATATATTATATTAGCTAATTATAAAGCTAAAAAACTTAATCTATTTTTTATAAAACTTATATTTATAAAAAATAGCTTATAATTTTATAATCTATAAATACTTTAAAATCTTATATATATATATTAAATATATTTATTATATATCTTACTATAAATTAAGATATTGTTAATATATATAACTATATAATTATTAATAAAGTTTTCTAATACTAAATTAATATATTATTAGAATAATACCAAACTATTTATAATATTAAAAAGAACTATAATAAATTTAAATATCTTAATCTTTATTTTAAAAATTATAAAATCCTTAGATTCTATATCTATTCTAATATAATTAAAATCCTTATCTAATATTAAGTTTTATAAAATACTAAATTATATTTAGCTATTATAATATTTATTAATTAAAAATAATAAATAGATATCTTTTTTAATTATATTATTTGATTTATAAAAATTAATATAACAATAATCTATTATCTAGCTTTTTTACTATAAGAATAAAAAATATAAAAGATATTAATATAATTATAATATACTATAAGAATATTTCTTTCAATTTTCTCTAATTTAATAATCTTCTTTTTTTACTTATTAATAATATATTAGATTTTTTTAATAAATATAATAAATATAATAAATATAATAAATACTTTTAGATTATCTTTCTTTACTATTATATTAAAACTAATATAATTAACTATAATAATCTTATAACTATCTAATAGTTCTAGAATAATCTATTTTTAATAAGCTTATATATATTTAAGTAGCTTAATAAACTTTAATAATTCTAATTTTATAAAAATTCTCTATATTTTGAATAATATTAGTCTATTATATATTTTTTAAAATACTAAAAATTAATTATACTAATTATATTTATTATAATCTTATAAATATGTTTTAATAAATATAAGATTAATTTTATTAAAGATTTATATTAGAATTAATCATATTATCTTATGAACTACTTCTTTTTATAAAATATAAACTTCTATTTCTAACTTATATAATAATAACTAGATTAATAAAAACTTTATATAATTAATATTAATATTCTATCTAACTAGTTATAGATATCTAAAGATTATATTATACTTATTTATATTAATAATTAATATAGATATCTTTATCTACTTATATTTATTAATAATAAATAATATTAATATCTTATATTTAATTACTAATAATAGATAGCTATAAAAGACTATAATTATAATAGATTTATTTAATTACTTAGTCTTTAAATTATATAATCTTAATTTTTTTACCACTTAAAAACAAATTATAAAATAAATATTAGCTTTACTATTTCCTAATATGAAAATATTAAAATATAGAGAATAAACTAATATTTAGATATTAATTATAAAACTTTATCTAGATAGTAATTTTATTCTATTTATAATAAGAAGTAGATTTATATCTAGAAATAAAACTTCTTTTAAATTTAGTTATTTCTTAAATTATAATTTTTTTTAAAAATAATTAATTCTACATCTATAATATTAATAATTAATAATAGTAATATTAATAATTATACTAAATTAAAAAATTAAAAATAATCTTTTTAATTTATCTAGATATTTTATATTCTAGTAATCTTATTTTTTTTAAATAAAATATTTACTCTTTTTTATTAATATTTTATATTTAGTAATAATATATAGCTATAATTAAAAACTAATGAACTATTTTCTTTCTTAACTTTAAATATAAAAAATCTATCTAAAAATAAAATATTAATATTATTATTACTCTTTTTACTCTAGATAATATTTATTAAATATATATTCTTAATATAAATATTAACTATCTACTTAAATATAATATTATTATTACTCTTTTTACTCTAGATAATATTTATTAAATATATATTCTTAAAATAAATATTAACTATCTACTTAAATATAATATTATTATTACTAACTAGGATTATTATAAAATTCTATAATAAATATAGTAACTTATTAAAAAAATCATTCTTTTTATAATCTACTAAGACCTTAATCTTATCTACTAATTATAAAAACTTAATAATAAAATTAGTAAAAATATTTTTAAACTTTATCTTTAAAATATAATAAACTATTAAGACTTTAATATATTAATTTAAATTATAAAAAATAATCTTTAAATATATAAATATATCTTCTATATTAATATATAGATTCTTAGAATTAAGATTAAAATAAAGATTCATATAAATTAAAACCTTTTTATCATAATAACTATTAATATAAAGTATATAATAAATAGATTTAAAAAAGTAATTAATATTAATCTATAGTTTTTTTTATATAGTTATAATCTAAATCTTATAATAGACTATCTTATTATCTATTAATATAAAAGAATTAAGTATTTTCTATGATTATGATATTAATATCTACTTAGTAATTTCTATAATTAGTATATTTCTATTAAGATTAAAAGTTTATTGAATTAGTTATATTACTTATTCAAATAATTAGATAACTTACTAGATATTTATAATTATTAATATAACTAGTTCTCTTTAAATATTAATTAGTTTCTACTAAATCTTAATCTATATATTTATAATAGTAAATTATATATCTTTAATAATAATTTAATATCTTTTTTCTAATTAATAGATAAATTAATCTTACCTAATTTCTTATTTTATTTATCTAAAATCTTAAATATATTATTACTTTAGTTATATATTTTTTAATATTTTTTAATAAATTTTTTAAAGTATATTTATTAAGATAAACTCTCTAGTCTATCTCTTTTATTACTATATAATCTAATATTATATCTTATAAAAATAATATTAAATCTAGATATATCTAATATATTAAAAGCTCTAGTTAATACTAAATAGATCTAAATAAAGATATTAGATTAATCTTTAGATTAAGATATATTAATTTTTAATATAAATTTAATCCAGTTTTTAATTAATTAGTTTAGTTTTTATTAAAATACTAGTAGATAGCTATATCTTAGACTTTAAGATTAATAAAAATAATAATAAAAAGCAGATTTAGTATTATATCAAGCTAGATAAAAGGAAAAGAAAAGTCTTATTAGTCTAGATAAATAAATACTAAATCTAGTATAAGAAGAAGAGAGAGCTCGCTAAGATAGGAGACGCCCAGCGGACCTCTGCCTCAGGCTCCTATCGTCTCAAGTCCTGTCACATGACCTACGCAAAAGCTAAAGAACTGTCAACCTGACAGATATTAATATATAGTTTATATAATATTAATATTTAAACTTACTACTATTAAAGTATTAACTTATTTTTTTAAAGATTATTTAAAAGATTATTTCACTTTTATCTAATATCTTATCTAGCCGTATATTTAAGTAAGTAATAAGCTATAAGTTTTTTAATTCTTAATCTTAAGATTATAGCTTCTCCTAGTATAGAATTAAAACTTCTTAAAAAGATTTCTAATATTTATTACGCTATTTCTAGTCCCTCAACGCTTAGATTCTAGACAGTTCTTTGTGCCCCCTCCTGGTAAGTTAACTTTCTACCGTCTTTGTGGTATTAGACATGAACTAAACGAGTTTGGTACCAATAGATGATAACAGAGTATGTGGAAAGCCAGGAGAGTATTGCTGTACTTGGGACGGATGCCAAGATTGCTGCTATAGTTGCGCTCTTACGATTGACAAAGCCCGAGGCGAGTGTCGACACTTTTGATCAGCGACCCACTGGAAATCCATGCGATGGTATGCTTACTCCAAACCAGCTCACCAAGGTCAGTAGCTATTGGATAACTCCTCGCAGCGGTCACTCCACCGATATCATCTATGGTAACTGATTTTGTCCTTCTTAGGGTTAGCTCAATCTCCCACTCATTTGGCTTTCTTACCCATCTGCCTTGGTATAGGTTTTTGCTGTCAAGTTTTTCCTGTACTGTTATCTCAATGCCAAGGCAATATTTGCGCCAGTTCTGAGGCCTATAACTCACCTTGTATTTGGTCTTGGAAGAAGGATACTTTATCTGATACCGACAATACATACCCTTCCAAAAGTTTGTGTACACTTTGTAAAATTACCCTACCACAACAAACTCCACTTTTTTAACCTATCATAAAATAGCTAAAATACGCTTTTTTGGGACTGAAATCTCTAGTAATCGTTCTAGAAATACTGAATTACTTAAAGAATTATATGCTGCTATTCTAGCTATTATTAATGTAAGTGAAAAACCTATGTAAATTGTGTGTAAATTTAGTATTTCTTAAATCACAGTTTATAATACTTTAAAATAATAGAAAATTACTAAAACTAATAAATCTTAGTCTCGAACTAGTACTTTAAAAAAGCTTTTTAATACTATTATATATTATTTATATAAAATTATATATTATTTTCTAAAAATAATATATTATAAGCTTTTAGCTAAAATCTTATATAATATCTCTAAAATTATATGATAATATATACTATAAAGTTTTAAAATTAAAAAATAGAAATCTAAGAAATATTATTATCTAAAATCTTATAATATTAAATATTATTAAGATTAATATTATAAATAAGATAAATTTTATAATTAAAATAAGATTTCTTTTTCTAATAAATATTTTATATAATAAAAATCTAATTCTATTAAATAATAAGTTTTTTAAATAAAATCTAAAAAGTATAATCGAAAATTTATAAATCTTTAAATCTAAAAAAAGTAAATTAGTTAAATAGTTTAGAGTGTAATATAATTTAGTAACTAATTAGAATTAATTATTATAAAAAAATAAAAAGATTAAAGATTTAATATTATAATATATATTGAAATCTTTAAAAAAGATCTAACTCTAATTTATAAATCTAATTTTACCTTTTAATAAGATAATATATTAATCTATATAGTAAAACTTATAAAATCTTAATTTAAAAAATCTAAAATTTATAAAATAGTATAACCTCTACACTCTCTTAATCTTAATCTAATTAAATCTATTTAGTTTTTTTTAAAATATAAATTATATAAATTATATCTAGAACTTACATAAAATAGTAAATCTAAATTAGATTAGGATATTTTTCGCACTATAATTCTCAAAGCATAGAAGATATTAGATCAGGACAAAATTAACGATATTATTCGCTTAATACTACGCTGTGTACGTGTAGTTTGTTATGTAAAAGGGTGGTATACCAAGTACTAAATCATTATTTGTTTATATATGAATATTATATATGAATAATATAAATTGGTGGAGCTATTTGCAAATTTATTATTGATTTTTGGTAAAATTTTTGTATGGGGAAAATGGAGTGTACACAGACTTTTGGAAGGGTATGTAGGTCATTTCATTTGACTTGCTATTCCACCTTTGAAATCACCATTTAACATAAGCTCTATGAAAAGAAGATTTAACCCGTTAGAAAGACATGCGGAAACTTCAAGACCTTCAATTTATAAGGGTTGTAAATAAGATAAGCTATAACTATTCTACGGAGGATTCGTACTACATTGTCATGCTGAAACTTTGCGGCGACTATAATAGCACCGACGATGCGGCGGAGCAGAAGAATACTCGCGGGAACATCAAGGACATCACCGACGACTTCCTGGTGGATGTGAATATTATTTTATCCCGCATCGAAAAGGTCAGGTCTGCCTTGGAAGCCTTCGAGAAGAGTGGCCAGACCAGCCAGAGTACCTTGGAGGGTCTAGAAACATCCATGGCCACCATTTTGAACACTGAGCTGGGCAACATCGAGGACTTGGAAAACGATATCGCAGCTCATCAGAAGGATATCAATGGCTATGAAGACAAAATCGACCATGGTGCGTGCTGGGCTCCTTCCGGCCTCGCCAGTGGAATCGATAGCTAACCGGTGAACCCCAGATCGCTTCGAGAAGACGATGACCGCTGCCTATGCCTGGATGTAAGTCTTCCAAATTCGAATACCCCAGGTGCCGCCGCCGCTGCTTACCAAGTATAGCCCCATTGCGGGAACCATCGCGGGACCCGTCGTATTTGCTGAAATGCAAAATGAGATCAATGATTACGAGGCCAGGATTGAAGCGCTGAAACAACTGATCAAGGAGGAACATGCCAGCGCTCTGCTGCACAAGACCTTACAGGCCAATGTGACATCCATGAAGGTAATCCTTCCCCCCAACATGGCGTCATGGAAAGAGTTCCAGTCTAATTGAGCGAGGGTAACAGGGCCAAGCCACCGATCTCAGCAACTTGATTGGCCCCACCATGGCGACCGTTGAGGCACTGGAAGGAGGCTGGAATGTCATGGGAACCCAGGTCAAGTATATCAACGAAATGGCCGCCTCATTTGAAGAGAAGATTCCGAAACTGGTCTTGAGCCAGCTCAAACTCAACAGCATTTCGAACAAGTGGTTGCAGTTGAATAAATATGGTGAGTTAACGCCGCATTGATTCCCGTGCGCGGCGATGAAGAGCTTATAGATTCACTCGATGCTATTTCCAGTAACCACCTAAATTCAGACCGCCCAAATAGTCCCCCAGGTTAAGGTCACCAACCTCGATGACTATGTGCAACAATTGAAGGATGCTGCTAAGTCTTCTAGCCGAACACGATAATGGGAGCCGATGCTGCTCGCGGCGCAACACCACTGGTCCCGTAGAGAAGGGTATACATACAATGACAATTTCACTGGAGAATATCGTCGAGTTTACTGCATGAAAGCTGTCTGTCGTAAGCACGTAAACCCATCCACACATCCCTCGTGAACCGTGGCAGGTATAATTGAATCAAGGCACTGGCAATACCAAGAAAGCATACCCAGTAAGGAACTTTCTCGTCTAAACCTTGGAAATGGTGAGTTACTATATCTGATTTTAGTTACTTTATACATAACCGTCAAACACATTAGAAAGCAAATTCCCATAGCTTCACAAACTTAAATAACTTCTGCGCCATTCATCCGAGTTCTCCCATTTTGTCTGCCTAGAGAGTATGTTAGACAATAAAAAGATAGATCAAAATAAAAATCCAAGACTACTACACAGACAGATTTGGGTGCTACACAAAAAATGAACAACAAATAGATTTCAACCTTGGAAGACATCAATTTTCTTCTCCACTCCAGAAGATTCATAGAGAATGCTCTCTAGGAACAGCCTATCATATTCTCACCTTTTGTAGACTGACAATTAAAACGATGACGTAGGTTCTCTCATCGACAGATGAATGATGTTGCCTGGTCAATATCCCCTTTCGTATAAGTCAACACCTTGGGATAATAACACAGATAGGCGGACCTGATAGGCTCATCGGCATTCTCGGTCGCTGTGGGTGTAGCAAGACCAAGCAAGGTATCGGGCGCTTTTCCATTCTCCACCCAGTCAATCAAGGCATTCAGACCATCTCCGGGGAACCATCCTGGGCCTCCGCCACAATGTTCAACGCCAGGGGCCGAAAAGAAGCGATAGTAGTCGTGAACCCTGGGATCCAAGTCACGGACCTTGTTATAGTAGTCTACCGTGCCATTGTAGAAGGCGTATTGATCTTTCATTCCGTGCCAGGTAATCATCTTACCACCAGCATTCTTGAATTTGGTCAGGTCGGGGTCTCTGGTCCCAATGATTGATTTGAACTTCTTGACCGAATTTTGAAATAGATGCCGAAAAAGTCTTAGGTCAATCGTAGACAGATCAAGCGAAGGGTCTTGAGATAGGATTGTTGCGATCCAGTCTGTGGAAAGGAAGAATGGAGTAGGCTTGCAATGGCCGGAAGAACAATCCGTACCGCCTAGACCAGTGAGGGGAGCATCATGCGTAACGCCGTACCACAACGACGACCCATCCGAGCTATTGGCACCGGCCCAAGCCGCTGCCGCAAACTTTGCACTTTTGCTGGAAAGTGTAATCATATGGTTGCCGTCGTCACAGAGCACGTCCTTTCCAATCATTGTGTAGGGGTCGAAATGACAAAGCCCTGGAAAAGCAATAATCCCATCCTTGACTCCGTCAAGTGCGTCGCAAGCGTTTATTGCGAGGTCGGTTATTGCGTCCAGCTCACATGCAGTCGGATAATAGTCTTGTCAATGGCACTATCAGCGATCGTCCATGATTTCATGTATGATTCAAAGCTTCGAAACTTACCCAGTTCCTGCATCATCAGAGGTGGCCAGTACTGAGCCGGGATAAACTCATCCCAGTTAATAGCAGGGGATCCAGCTAGAACTCCGTCGTACTGAGTCGGAAACTGTTGTGCTAGCATATGACCTTGCCTGCCTCCAGTAGAACAACCATTGAAGTAGGAGTACTTCGGTGAGGTGCTGTAAAACAGCTTTGTGGCCGCTTTACCGAGCAACGCAGCCTCATTGACTGCGGAAGAGCTGAAGTCTTCGAGGAGTGGCCAGTTGATATCCCCACCGCCATTCAAGACCCAAGACTCAAGGGTCGCTGATGCTAAGTGTCCTCCATCTGTCGATGCCGCAGAATACCCCTCAAACACAGGCTGAGCAAGTGAGCCAGCTGTACCCGTTACCCAGCCACTACCTCCCATACCCACAAACCGGCCGTTCCAAGACTCGAGGGGAAGCCAAACCCACGTACTGATTGTGTCGTTTTTTCCGGGGTGGGTGTACATGACGGTAATTTGGCAGACCTCTTTTGTGCCATTTTTGGTACTGGGAAAAGCATTGACCAAGTCGCTTGAGGTTGGCCAGGTTATGGCCGCGACAACAGAGTTCACAGAGAGGACTTTTGCGTTGGGAAGTTTGAGGGAGGCAAAGGTTGGATCGGCGCACACCCTTGCAGTAACATTTTCACCTTTTGCCACAGATAGAGCCAAAGAAAATGGCAGGGATATCAGTAGATGAAACTGAAAAAAAAGGCCAAAAAGCATATTGACGTTGACAGCCTCGGATTTGTGGGAAATGCTGAGGAGACATTTTTGGCGCCACAAGCAAAAAGGTGGTATTTATAGGTTCCAAGTTACTAGATATAACTGAGATGTCTTTCTCATAAGGCAGAATTCTTTCGATAAGCTCGAGATAGGGGCCTACCCATCTCGCACGGAACTAAGACATTCGATCCTCTGGATTCTTCTGGCTGCCAGTCAGCCTCAAAGCTGACTGTGTCCTGCGGGATGGCGGTGCTATCCTGAATTTCCAATGCCAATTGCTTTTTGATTGGATGCACGTCGAGGTTTTTCTTTGTCATTCTCCGAAATAGCGCCTACACTTCGGCTAAATAATATCTCTGATTAGATTAAAGGAGACCACATTCCCTTTTGGGAGTTCCCAAATGCTTGGCAAAAGTTGATGTAGTTGAAAATTATCTCTGGATCGCACAACTTTACATTGGGCACTGGAAGGTGCTGCCTTGTTAATCTGGATGGAGACTAGCTTTTACAATTTGATTCTAATAATTCCGATGTTTGTTCGATGAGGCTGCCGGTGTGAGTTAAAGTGGACTAAATAGTTGGTTGATTTCAAGTCTACTAACGGGAGGCACTACTTTTCTCTTAGTTAGATTCAGTGTCTCTCGGCAGAGGTTGCGTTATGATAGCCCAATACCGGAAACAATCAGCAATTTAGGAGTGTAGAACACCCCCGCCGTGAGAATCACTTTTCTGGCGCACAACTGATGGCCCCATTCCACCATCTCTGCACAAACTCCCGCAATGTTACGTTTGGAATCGAATATGATATGCTTGGCCAAGGTATTTGGGTATCATTGTAGATTAGTTGCTGTTGGACGCAATGGCAACATTCAAGAACGAGATTTGAGCTGAATCACGCACTTAAGTAGTGTCAACGTTGCAGGACATTGGGCAAATCCTAACAGGCTGCCGCTTTGAATCTGGCTTTTCTTAACTGCTTGCTGTGATATCAAGCTGGTGCACATCATTATCTCTTTTACTTATAAACCAATTAAACCATATCTAACTCTATATTTCTTTTATCTAATATAATAATTATCTTACAATTCTTGATATGTATAGACTAGTCCTGTGACGGGAATATACTTAATAGTATAAACGCAGTCAACTAGACCAAAAGGCCATTATATCAGAACTCTTTTCATAAATTTCAAAAACATTATCCATGTTCTTTAGCCAGTTCTTCTGACATTATACTATCTACTAGACATAGTAAGTGGCAGTACTTGAGGTTAGCTCTAAAATGACCACCTAATGACGGAGGTCGCAAATATGGCCAATTCATGTTGTCTCTGCAAATGAGCGACAAAAGACTAAACTAGCATTTCTGACACTGTGGCGCATACTAGTAGTGGCACAGTTTCCCACTACAATAGATGAATAGAAAATGTATAGTGCGGTCCCTGAGAAGGTCTGTTAAGAGCTCTCTGGAGGTTCTGATTGCTTAGGATTCGTCTACCTGTAGATAGATAGTCGAGAGAGAGAGCTTTTTCTCTTTGTCTCTCTGCTCATCCTCCCCATCTTATTGAAATCTCATCCACTGTACCATAAAATTCCTGCATTTTCTTTTCGATAGGTTATAGCATTCATTCTGAAACAATCACTCTTTTGGCATATCCACAAAGCCTTAAGTACCAGCTCTACTAGCTATGTAGACAGTGGGCCAATCATAAAATATCAAAAAGCATAGAACGATCAACAAGCTGATTTGTTAATCCTGTTTTTAGCTTAGTTCCCTTACTGCTAAGGAGTGAGAATACTACACCCTACAAGCCAGTGGTGTTGAAGCGAAAAGGATGCGTTTTGACAGTAGGATTATTTTCACAGCCTCATGTGAGGTCAAATCAAGAACCCGGATGGGAATGGATCAGTAGGGTCTAGTCGGATTTGACGCTCTCCTGTGATCCAAGCCCTGCCTTGAATTGTCGGGAGAACAGCATTCACACCCGCTAACTTCGTCAAACCACGAATATGGCTGTTGAACTCGGTGTCAATGATGCTTCGAAAAATAACATTTTCTCCAATTTCTAGCTGTCCTCTTGCGTGCAGCACCGCAAGCCTAGACGAGCTTCCAGTACCACATGGACTTCGGTCTAATGTACCAGGGGTTACAATGACTGCGTGTCTCACTGACTTCGCGCCGTTGTATTTGAGAAATGGCTTACTAATGATGATGTTATTGATTCCGCAAAGCTTTGGGTTCTCTGGGTGTGTTGGTATACAATGTGATAGTACAGCCTCTTTTAGTCGTTTTCCGATATTAATAAGCTCAGCTGTATTTGAGGTTCTGATTTGGGTGTTCAAATCCTGAGCCTTGGCAATAACGTACCACTGGCCACCATAGGAAATATCAACGGCAATTGTTCCAACCCCAGAAATTGTGATTTTCTTATTGAGGGCGTAAACAAAGGCTGGGATGTTGTTGAAGGAGACTGACTTCAATTTGCTATTGATATATTCGGCCTTTGCTGTGATAAGACCGGCAGCTGTGTCAAGTCTCACTTCAGTGGACGGTTCTTTCATAGGGACTATCCCAGTCTCAAGCAAAACTGTGGTCGTACAAATCGTGTTTGACCCTGACATTGGTACCCAGTCACCGGGGGCCATGATCAGAAACCCAGTATCTGCTCGCGGATCGCATGGTGGGACAACGAGTATGACACTCATTTCAGGTTGATCTTGGGGTTCATGTAGCAAGAGACGACGTAGGTGATCGTGTTCATTCATAAAGCGAAGCATCTTTTCATGCATCGTCTTTGTTGTGATATCGAGTACGCCATCAATTATCATATCGCCGGCCTCTCCTTCGCAACGGGAGGAAACAAGTGATATGTTACGCAATGAGTGCATGTCTGTGTGAACCCTAGATTTTTGTAGGATCTTGCGGAAAGCTTGGTCGCTTGGAATCAGCTTTCAGCAAGTAAACAAATATACTGTGTGTGATCAATCAGCTTTATGGGGTACGCGAGCGGAACTACTTGCTTGATCTCTTCATCCGGCAATCCGAGTTAGGGTTTGGTGATCTTCCTTTGCCTATTAGCTACAAAATATTACAGCTCGAAAACCCTTTCCTAAAGGAGGTTAGCAAAGTCTGAACACCTTCATTTGGTCCATCTAATCGGTGTGTTTTACCCCAACCTGGAACCAAGGGCATATACATGTTGTTTGAGTAAAGCTTCCATGTGACCGGATGATTGTCTCTTCCGCCTTGTCATGTTGGAATCCAAATTAGCACAATCATATGGTATCGGATCTTGTGGCTGCCCGATTGGCCATGCTCCAACACAGGGCCCCCATGGTATGGATACATATTCCGCACTGAAAGCTTGGGTATATCCCCCTACTCCTCTCTCCTTCCTCTACTTGTCTTCTATGATGTACCTAGGTAATTCATCATCGCATTTTGCGTTTCTAAATGAAGTGATTTGAATATATAATATCCACTGATGCCTTATCTCACCTGTCGCAAAAGCAGGTTCAGTGATTGACCATATGATCAAATCAATAACCAATTAGTACAAACCGATATTTAATCAGACAAAGATAGCGAGATGGCATTTGCCATAGTTTACTATAATCGATGCCTCGTAGACATCGATACTCACGCTATCCGTATGCGAAAGGAATTTTCCTGATAGCCCACGACAAGAAGACTGCGGAGAAAATTAGGAGCAAGTCAATGGAGGGGGCAGGTCGTTCCGGCAGCTGCAGCAGAGCCAGTCGATCCGCACATTTCCATCCCCGCTCATGTAAATACTCCGAGTGTGAACCCCGTTCAAACCCAAATCAGTTACACAAATCATCGTTAAAATGGAGGTCGGAATAATTGGCTCGGGGATCATTGGGCTCTTATCTGCTTTAAACCTCACCGATGCGGGCTACAGGGTGACCATTATTGCGAGAGACTTGCCGGGTGATGAGACACAGGACTGGGCAAGCCCTTGGTGAGGCCCCAAGAGGACAATGATAGGTCACCCCCTGCAAATTTAGCTGACTCAAACCTAGGGCCGGTGTATCGATCTATCCCCATCCAGATGTCGGCGGCCATTCCCTCCAAACTGAGAACTTCAAATACTTCTGGGCTTTAGCCCATAGAGATCCGACAAGTGGCGTTCAAGTAAGCAATAATAGACTCCAGGGTTTGGTAATTGATATGGCTACTCACAACTCTACCAGGTTGTCAAAGCGACTGAGTACTATGATGATCGAGATGATGATTCCTCTATTTGGTACAAAACGATGGTGCCTCGCTATCGCCGGATCGCCACCCACAAACTCCCTGAAGGTGTCAAACTTGGTTTCACATATACCTCAATGACAATCAATCCCCAGTTTCTTTTGCCATGGATTGAAAAGCAATTAAGAGACCGTGGTGTCAGGTTCATTCGAAGAACACTCAGTTCCATCGACGAGGCGCAGAGGATCACTGGCGCCAAAGTCATCGTGCATGCATCGGGTCTTGGTGCTTTGGCTCTTGCAAATGACAAGAATGTTGAAGCTATTCGTGGGCAGACCATGTTCGTCAGAACGGACTTTGAGGAGTTAAAAATGCACCAAGGCTCACACTACACCTATGTGATTCCTCGGATGTTCACAAACGGTGCAATTATTGGCGGTGTAAGCCAGCCCGGAAGCTCCGACCGCAATGTAGATGAAAGCTTGCGTTCTGATATTATTAGTCGCGTCAACAAGCTTACAGACGGAAAGATTGGCGCGATCGATTTGGAAAAGGATGTGCAGAAAGATATAGTGGCGTTTCGGCCTGGTCGACGAGGTGGATATCGCCTGGAAGCCGATGGCCACATAGTCCATGCTTACGGGTTTGCTGGACTGGGATACATTTTTAGTTATGGGGTGGCCATGAAAGTCAGGGAGCTTGTGAACTTGATCGCTAGTCCTGATAAGCCTCGGAGTAGCCGCCTCTAATGAAGGATCGCTTGCCCAATTCTTACAAGAGAGGTTTTAAACTGATGTGTTGGAATTCATATAAGATGAAACCAGTTGGGCATTATATCAGAAGAGAAGACAAATAATTGTATGTTATTATAGAGTCATATTGTTAGAGACAGGGAGTAGAAGGAGAGAGAGAGCTCCCTCTCTCGACTACTCTATCCAGCGGGACCTGACCAACCACGAGCCCTGCAGGGCTTCCAACACATCATGAGAGAAAAGAGAAACTATTTAGGGATGATTGATTGTACCCCTTAGATTAACTAGTGTCGGGATCCCTGCGTAGATGCCTTGTTCGTCAGGCTGCCAGGCCCCAAACGTAGACTTAGTCGAGACGAGAGAGCTTCTCTTTCTCTCTCTCCTTTTCTCTCCGTCTCAGCAATTCATGCCACTACGTTCCCTTTCTTGCTTCCCGTTTTCCATCAACTAGTTTGGTGGCTTTTCTTCGGTTTAGCGGTTCCGGTCAAGGTAATGAACAGTGGGATACCAGGACACAAGAAGCCACGGAACCACTTTCCCTATTTCTCTGTTCGTTCGTGCGACCGTGATGATAGTATATCTACGTGAAATATGAGAAAGATATAGATCAAGTCTAGGCACAAAACCCGCTAGGTATCTTTAGGCCATCAGATTGAGCTGCCAATAGAAGGTTTTCGATAACCATCTTGCCAACTTAGATAATAGCATAGCCATCGTATTGGCCCTCTCGGCGTGACTTGCCCTCATCTGCCGGAACGACTTGAAAAAGGCGGTTCCCCACAAAATGTCATTTCAATATCTCCTTAAAAACATTTGCAGCAACCAATAGAACAACCACCAGTGTCTATTCTCTGCTCTCAGACTAACATCTTGAACTCCACCTCCAGGCCTGCGGAAGAAGTTTCTGAATTACCTATCCTCTTCCCCGCAGTTCATTCCCGGGGTCCTTTGAACTAAGACAGATATGGACAGGTTTTCGGTCACTCAAAGCTATCCAATCCAAGGTTCTGGAAAACTAGCCCCATGGACTAATATTTATAGTCATTCCTTTTTCTACAGATATACACTAATTCCTTTCTTCGATTACATCCCGAACAATCAGCATGGAAAAAGAAAGAAACCCAAGTTTGGACCCAGAGCAGATTGCATCAACACAGACACAAGTTGGGGAGTTCCTTGCCAGCAAGACAATCCAAGATGATGCTGTCTTCGGCGAAATACAAGAGGGTGATACCAACTACCGCAATGTGAGCACTGTTGATTTTGTTATTTCTTTCTTTTGGTTGATGAATTATACTTATTTTGGTCAGGTGAGCTGGATAGGAACGACTGCTCTATTGATCAAAACCCAGATTGGACTGGGCGTTCTTTCAATGCCTAAAGTGTTTGACACCCTTGGAATAATTCCAGGAATCATTCTTCTCGTAGTCATTGCCGGAATGACATCATGGTCCAATTGGATGATAGGTGTTTTCAAAATCCGCCATCCGAGTGTTTACGGTATTGATGATGTTGGACAAATGCTTTTCGGGCGTGTTGGGTTTGAGTTATTTGGTCTGGCTTATACGCTTTGTAAGTCTGACACGCCTTAGAAGCAGTGGTCTTTTCGTGCTAACCTGAAAAAGATTGGATCTTTTCTGGTGGATCCGCTCTATTGAGTATCTCGATCTCATTCAACGCTCTGACTGATCATGGCACTTGCACTGCAGTATTTGTGGCAGTTGCTGCCATCATCGCATTTACGTTCTCCAGCATTCAAACTCTCAGTCGTATAAGCTGGCTGGCATGGATAGGCACAGCGTGTATCATTGTTGCAGGTATGTCGAGCCACACCCTTGAGTGGTGCTGTGGAAACACTGACCTTTGAACGGTAGTTTTCATTGTCACTATTGCTGTTGGAGCCCAGGGTCATCCACCGAGCATTGACGGCAAAACTCCCCGGTCAGACTACAAGTTGTTTGGAAATCCAACCTTTGTTCAAGCAATGACTGCAGTATCAACTATTTGTTTAACTTACGCGGGCACTCCAGCGTTTTTGAACATCATATCAGAGATGCGTGATCCCCGATTCTATAATCGAGCCTTGAGCATTTGTCAACTGCTCGTCACCGTTATTTACATTGTCGTTGGGACAGTTGTATACTACTACTGTGGGTCTCATGTTGCATCCCCAGCCCTCGGCTCAGCTGGGCCGTTGGTGAAGAAGGTTAGCTACGGCTTCGCCCTGCCGGGACTTTGTGTTTCCGCAATTTTGCTACTACATGTGAGTATTGATTGGATCTCCCATGAATGAGACGGGTTCTTTTTCAGATCTCAAACCTAACGAGACTTAAGTTACCCGCAAAACATGTCTTCATTCGCATCCTGCGAGGTACCACGCATTTGACAGGACAAACAAAAGTCCACTGGGTGACATGGCTTGGATCGACATTTACAATAGTCACAGTTGCGTATATTGTTGCAAGCAGCATACCCGTGTTTAGTGATTTAGTTTCACTTGTTGGAGCTCTTCTTGCAACACCCCTATGCTTTCAGCCTATGGGATGTATGTGGTTATATGACAACTGGGAGCCTGGAAGGTGTCGTAAGTCTTTTCTCTGGTGTATCAAGGTAGCTTGGTCTGTCTTTATGATTCTAGCTGGCTTTTTCTTGACAATCGGTGGCACTTACAGTTCAATTGTCAGCATGAATGCGTCTTACAAGCAAACTGGGGGCTCCGCCGCGTGGTCTTGTGCCAACAATGATAGCTAGTTAGCGCTCAGTGTTTATCTTAGGGGCAAATTTAGCGAAAATGCATGTTCCGAAAAGGGTTTTTTGGGAGAAAAGTAATTGCATTTGAACGCGTATGAAAAACCAGTCAGCTTTTATGACTTGCAGATAACCGATAGGCGTGCCCCCATTATTGAAGGCTTTTACAATTTGCATGACATCCGAAAAACCGATGTAAGGTCGGCGTTTCACGCAGGCCTTATATGGAGAGTTTGATAAGATATTTAACAACAGACGAAGTACATGCGCATGCTGTGAGAGACCTAGGCAGTCCTACCTAGTGGGGCCTCTGGAGACTGCTTTATCCAAGAAGATCAGCAGGACGGATTCGCGTAGGTGAAAATAACCAACAACCCCAAAAAAAGTTGCCTTGGAGACTCGCCAAGGGCCAAAGGACTTTGCCAAGGGTGATCAAAAATTAATTAAAAAATCGGATACAAAGTGCGCACATGAGAATTTCCCTGATTTCCATTCCACTCATGTGCCAAGGCTCGCATCATTCGCCTGCGGCTGCCATGGTTCCTAGAGAGGATTTATCTGAGGAAACCTTGCTTCCTGACATATTACATGTTTTAAGGATCATTTTGGAAATTTATCATGAAATCGTTTTGTGCTCCGTATGTGCTCAAATGTTTGAGGCCGGCAGTCCCGGTATAACAAACTCAATATCATATGGTACTAAACAGATCGGTTGAATGACAGTAAAACTTTCGAATTTGGGTGGGTCTAAACTTACGTTTCAAAATCCAATATACAACATTGTCGGATCCCTGCATGGATGCCTTGTTTGTCAGGCTGCCAGGCCCCCAACGTAGACTTAGTCGAGAGAGAGCTTCTCTCTCTTTCTCCTTTTCTCTCTTCGTCTCCCGCAATTCAATGCCCAACGGGCCCTTTCTTGCTCCCTCTTCTCCCGTTAAACATTAACCATCCCGGGGGATACAGCCCTAGATTCTGCATCCTTCGAAAGGCCCTGTGCTACCACGGCATTGAAGCCTATCATCAGATCCATGGATGGTCTGTAAAATTCATTTACCGCTGACCACTGTACCTTGTTTTCGAACCTCGCCCTGCACCGGGGCAGACCCCACCATGTCTAATTGAACGCGCACTGCAGAATGAACCATAGTAAGTATCGGCTTGAGTATATGCATTTGACATTTGCACCCGGTCGCTCGAAGGGTACTGGTGTGGTCCACGGTTTGTACCTACCAGATTGGCACCTGACTAACTTGGGTGATGACAGATTAATTGAGTGTAAGCCAATCTCATTTGCGGGTATAGCCCACTGCTCGCTCGCTACAGGGCTGATACCTATGAGCGGGGACCCCACTGGCCCATTCCACTCAGGTATCATACATGGATCTCAGTCCACTGAAGCGACCGCGAGAAACGGTTAGGGACTGTAATGGGATGGGGATTATATGCAAGACACGAAGACGCGATGTGTTGACGACTAAAATAAGAAGGGATGCATGTGCGTGGGATAGAGATCTATATCAAAGATCTCACTTACTCGATCTCTCTTTGTTCTTCCTCTCTCTCTAGCTTAATTTTCCCGAGGTCTCTGTCAAAAGTGGACTTCATCTTTCTGAATTCATCAACCTTGGAAATTGGTAATTGTTTACAGGGACAACTAACGCCATAGATAGTACTTATCTTAATAACGAGCTGCTGGATTTTGCTTCAACAAAAACAAGGAGTTTGATTCAATTTTGAAGTGCTAAAATTCAAGGCAGCAGGCTCCGTGTGTAATGGACATGTGTTGACCTTTGACATGTTGGTAGAGACTGTGTGGGGACGTTCATACCATGTTGAATGGCACCAAGCCCCGAACAAGAAAACAAGAGTAAGAAAATAAAACTGGATTGGACGAACCGTCAGGGCATTTGCTGGGCTGCGGTCAAAGCCTTGAAAACTGACAAGCGTCGATGGCAATATCGAGGTCAGTAGTCATCGCCACGACTGATCACCTCCTTGCATGATTCACGCAATAGAATAGTCTACAAGGGTTAATAGTGGGCTCCCCATCAAATAGAATACACGTACATGTTCGAATTGCGCCGAGTACGACCCTTCCACGTCCATCAGGGGCCGATATACTTCAACAATGTCATTTGATGCAAGATAGTTCATCTAGCCAGGGTCAGTTCGTGGTTCAGTGATGATAGGCATGGTAACTTACGCCCGCCAAGTAACGATCCACCCCGAGACGTTCAAGATAGCGTCGACAAAACACAATGGTGCCAAAATTCTCATTGATTGTCTTGTACAACGATTTTGCCGAAGCGAGATGTGAGTTGATTATTTTCGGCGCATATGGGGATTTTCCGTATCCATAGACCCCAGGCTAGAGATATATGTCAGTAAGCCAAAGGGGACGACAGCAGAGATATCAACGTACCCCGTCCCGGAGGTAGCCACGGCCGGTTGTTCCAAAAGTTTCAATGGCAAATATTTCGCCCTCTTCCATCTTCGTGTTGTCCGAATTTTTGATGAATGGCACGGACTTTCCAGCGTGAATGCGGTATTGATCAATATTGTGTCCGCTGAGGTCACGGACTGCCTTGACAGGGATGGTTCTGCCATTGATGTCCACTTCGTAGCTTTCCATGGCTTCTTGGATAGCAGCACTGACGTCACTGATGCGAACGTCGATGCCGGCGTTCTAGAAAGTCAGAAGTGATCGGAATATGCAAAACTGGCTTTACATACCTTGATACCCGTATTCGTTGCATCCTTGACAGCAGCAAGTAGGTTGTCATAATTTGGATCGAATGACATTGTGAAAGCACTATCAACAATCCAACCGTTGATATGAACCCCAAAGTCGACCTTCATCACATCAGTCGATTTGAGGAGCACGTCCTTCTGACGAGGGTTGGGCGTGTAGTGAGCCACGCAGTTGTTAAGCGAGAGTCCCGTGGGGAATCCCAGTCCCGAGATGAGACCATCACCAGGAGCAAGTCCGGAGTTGTCAAGCAAAGCTCTCACCCCATCCTCTATGCCAACTGCAATTTCCGTGAGGGATTGACCCGGACGAACAGTGTCTTGCGTCCAGCGTCGGACCTGACGGTGAACCTCAGCTGCCTTGCGGTAGTCGTCTAAAAAGGCATCGTCTTCGAGGTGATGGCGAGATTTGCAGCGGGTTTCCTGGGCAGTGACGCGAGCGGTATTTTCAACTACGGACTGGTAGCTTTGCAGTTCGCCGTGTGGATACCCACCACCAGAGAACAATTCCTGAACAGGGATGCGTGGTGGTGATGTTTGGCCCAAGGGTCGCTTCTTCGATTTTCTTTTGGTCTTGGTGCGTTTCTTCTTTTTGGAAACGGATGGTAGATCAGACCCCTGATTCATGGACACGGCAGAAGTACCGGTGGTGTCGTCGCCATCCGGGTCGTCGTCGCCGCCATCATCCCCGAGAGATCCATCACCATCCCGGGACAGGTGGACACCTCTGGGTTCTCCGCCAGTTGCATTGAGTTTGGTCGAGCTGGGAGGAGCGTCTAGCATCAGTTAGTCGTTGGCTCCAATGGTGCTCAGGAAATCAGTTTGACGTGCTTCCACCTCCCTGACCCTCATTCTCAGCAGTCTTTGATCCCATGTCGACATGAAGCAATGGAATTTCTTAGCCAAATAGATGATATTGAGCAAAGCAGGTAAGCAAAGTTGGGAAACCTGCCTGTGGGGGCCAAAACGGTATAAAAGGCGGTGTAGATTAATCGGGCAGTACTTTGATCGCTCTCATTTGGTCTCTTATCTCTTATCTCTTGTTGTCACTTCCTGCCCAGGTGTCAAAAGAGGCTGCTCCTTACCTTGCCCGCGCCTTTCAAATTCATCTTGTCTTCGGCTGTCAGCTGGGCAGTGCTGAACGCTCAACTCATCAAACCCCGAAGACCCATGTATACACGAAACGCCCTCTTCCAAACTTCCGCGGTCTATCCCCCCCCCATGTGGTTCTGAAGATCATCAGTAGGTTTCATACCAGAGGCCCACCTAGTCAAAGTACTCGTATATGCCAACTAAAACAATTCATGTAAAGACCATTCGGAGGATATCCAAATTCCACGAGCACTACTCTGTACAGCCGAGATGCATACGAAGTATCTGCGGGGAGCACTCCGTACATAATAGGAAGAAGCACATACAGCCTTGCTGCATTGGTTCTGGGAATCTCCACTTTCTCCGCTTCGCGTCATTCAACATGCACATCCCGCCATAACATTAGCCGACCGCCCGCCGATACTCCGATACACGATCCCATGCCTCTTTTTTCGGTATGAGCGGCAGAAGCATCGATCATGGGAGGCAGCAAAACATCACGGTCGCGCTTTGGTAGGTAATATCATGATGGTCCGAGACAACTATGGCTAATGCTCTCAGGATGTCGCACTTGTCGTGCCCGGAAAGTGAGAACCCCTGCCTGTTGAACCTGGAAATTCGAACTATATTGACTGGCATATTCCAAGGTCAAATGTGACGAAAAGCCAGGAGAATGTGACAATTGCTCTCGGCTGAGGCTTGTTTGCTCTGGCTACACCACATCGCCGAAGCCACAGGCACCTGGTGGGTTTATGGCCGATGAGTCCTCGCGAAGAAAGCGAACGTATCGCTCTTGCTCCGCGTGTCGTGCCTCGAAAACGAAATGTTCCGGGGCACGACCGACTTGCAAACGGTGCCAAGACAAAGATGTGCAATGTGTGTACGCAGAGTCGTCACAGCCTACTTGGGTACGGAGGATCAACTTGAAAGCTACAATCCATCCGGAAACATGTACCCCAGTGCCCCCTGTTCTTTCCCGCTCTTCTGGGGACGAATTCCCCCGGCAGACCAGTGCTCTAGGCTCGTTGGAAGCTTTGTCTCCTCCACAGAAGCCGTTTGCCACCGCGGAGAGACTCGAGGTACTCTCAGCTCCTCTAGATTGGTGAGTTTTTTAATTGCCCTTCCCTTTTACGAGATTAACTGATATGGCCACAGGTTGGCTGTTTCTTATCTTCCCTCGCCGGCTAGGGTCAGAATGCTGGTTGATGAGTATTTCAACAACATTCATCCTCTTCGCGCGTTCACATTCATCCACAAGCCTGCATTTTCGCAAAGGCTAGATGGCGATCTGTCCGAGGATTACCACAGCCATGCTCTTCTGCATATCATTTGCGCACTCGGAGCTCAGTAAGCCCAAAGCACACTTATCCCATCAAAGGCCCGGCCGCTCATCTATTTGGTGTGAGTCAGATTCTTTGCTTTGAACTACAGTGAAACCATCTCAGCCCTTCCACCAAAGCTTGTACTATCTGCAGGTTCGCAATGGGCCAAGATAACTCAGCGGCTTATACTTGAAGCACTGGACACAGTGACGATCGAGAACTTGATGGTGCGTTTCCCTCAGCGACCCAACATATTCTTCCCGTTCGAATTGGAACTGAATCTGCTCAAAGGCTGCCGTGTTACTGCATGACTATGCGGTTCGCTTGGGCAATTTCGCGAACGCGTTCATGCTAAGTGGAATCACTACTCGCATGACGCAGGCTCTACAGATTAACCTTGAATACAACACTGACATTTTATGTCATGACACTGCTGGGGGTCTTTCGGTGACTGAAAAAGAGTCTCGACGTCGTCTGATGTGGAGTTGTTATATCATGGATGCTCTCGTCGGCAGTGGAGTCGATCAGCTAACGCTCATGGAGGAAAGGGACATAAAGATTCAACTTCCGTGTAACGAACGAAATTTCATCCAACAAGTGCCTTGTCTTACCGAAACGCTCCGCCCAGGCTGTTGGCTAAAGATATTACCGGGCGACATTGAGACTGATGCGCTGCTCCCTAATATGGGGATTATGGCATATTTCATCCGGCACATCTCAATTCGGAAGAGGGTCCTCAGGTATGTACCTATTTCAAGAATCTTGCTTGGCATGTAGATATGAAGGTTAATGTTGAAACAGATATATCAAGCATCTGGGAGATGCAATAGTACCTTGGGATCCCAAATCTGAGTTCTCAGTCTTAGATTCAGAGTGCAGATTGTGGTATGCATCACTGCCACCCAGCTTGCAATTTACACCCGAGGCCATCTATATTCGCAAAGATACATCACAGTTAGGTGCTCTTTGTGTACTACACTGTGCACATTACCAAACCATCTGCGACCTTTACCGACTAGGGGCGCCGGCGCTCTACAAGCTCCGAGCAGCTTTTGACTTCCCGCCAGAGCAACAGGACTTTCTCCGCCATCTCCAACAGGTTTTATTCGACGCTGCCCGGGCTCTAGCGAGTATCATTGGACAGATTGCCCGCCATGGAACCCGAATGTTAGCAGACTCCTGGCTCCCAACGATTGTATACGATAGCTGCCGTATCATGGTTTACCATCTAACCCAAGTCCTTGATCCCGAATTGGAATCAACGAAACGTTTGACTTTATCTGCGATTCCGCTACTTCGAAGCAACATAAGCGCACTCAGGTTGATGGGATCTCTCAACGCGATTGCAAATACACTGGTCAGTCGACAATACTTGACCGCTGCCTTCTCCGTTCACGGGGGTCGTGGAGCCTCAATTTCTGATTTTCTATCTCTCGCAGTGCTCAGCGGCCGAGACGATGCTCGATCGGTCAGGTGTTGAGTCGGAGGTGATTCGCCAGAATATCATTCCCGACGATCCATATCAACCCAATAAAGCGGAAGACCCAAGGTCTGAGTGCGATTGGCCCACGGCTCATACCACCGTGCTGACATGATTCTATAGCGAGCCCTTATCAGTGCCCCCAATACAAAGTGCCCCCGATTACGTGCTGAATCCGTTGACGATCTTTCGAATGGCCAGGAAATCAATACCAGAGCGACATGCCCCAGAGACCGTTCGCACCTCTTCTGCGCCCAGTAGTATACTTCCTGATCAGAGTGATGAGATCGATAACTTTTCCTGTGGAGCGAACAATGGATCGGGTGACGTGCCAGATGAGCCAGGTTTGGGTCAAGCGAGTCTAGAAGAGTTACAAACCTTGTTCATGTCCGACTTAGGATGGGCATGGCAGCCTGCCGATACGGCGGTTGGTTCAGGAACCGAGGGCGCTGGTCTATTGCCATGGGCTGGAGGAAATTCCTTAGCTCAAACAGAGTCATGGCTTCCTGTTTTCCCTTTCCCTCAGGGCTGATCGCGTTAGTTCTGGATTGACTTTGGATACGCGTTCTCTTCCTATAATTGGCACGGAAGGCCTTGCTAAGGTTTTTCGGCATGTATCTGGGGTAGGGCCTTTTTGGGCCCTGTTGTACCTACCAGGAGTATTCTGATATCTGTATTGGAACGGAACAGCAATGAGACTGTGCCTCTTAAATGGACTTGAATTGAAGGATACAGCCCAAGAAGGCTACCATATCTTATCAATTTCTGCAAATCAAATGTTGCATAGCTACTTCACTCGGCATCTAAAGGGCACACTGGTCCTGTGTCATTGACTTGAATGCCGCCTCGCTTCTTCTCCAGAGTGTCGTGATAAGGAAGCCTCCATCCGCCTTCGGACTCGGGTGCCGCGAGCCAGAGCCGCATCAGGTGTCGCCGGCGGGCAGGACGTCCATCTTCGTCAACTGCACCAGGTGGATGGTCTGTATAGGCAGTGCGTGCATGGAAAACCTGTGCATTACTCAGGAATTGGATGTCACCAGGGGCTAAGATCATATGCAACGATAGCTCTGCACAAGTCCTCTCAAATACATCCAATGCATGCTTTTGTTTCTCGGACAAAGGGGGGATCCGTGCATTTGGTCCTGAGTTGAAACGAGCTAGTGATGTCACGTTCATAGGATCAAACTTTGCATAGACTCGGGTGTTGGAACCGCTGCGGTCATGTTCGAGGTAAAGAATACTTCCTCGGATCCACTCTTCTTCTCCCTCTGAAACCTCACCTTTGCGGTCGAAATACCAGTTGGGCTCGCAGAGAGTTCGGGCAACATCAGGATGTCTTTCTTGTAGTGTGTTGAACACATGGTGCGTTGATGCAATATCAGACTCGCCTCCAGAGAGGGACTTCGCAATGCAAAGAAGCCCGACCAAGTCGGCTCCGTCCGTATGAAAGTATTGCCTGGTGGTATTGTTAGCTTTTACACTCCCTTGCCTCACAAGCCCTCGATCTGGTTCTGTTCATACCGGGCGTTGGTTCGATAGATTCGAACTCTGTCGGTCTTTGTCGGATCTTCTCCAAGATCCTTCACATGACCAAGAACGTGTCCACGTCCGTTTTGACTAACGAAATAGCCCAGATATGTTCCAAGTCCCATATAGGCCGTTGCACACTTTTGCAAGTCCCACTCTCGAACAGGGAGTCCCCTAAATAGAAAGAACCCCTTTCCGTCAATGAGGTCCTTTCTAAGTTCTTCCAATCGCATAGCGAGGCTTGGAAGTCGAAAGTTTGCCTGTAAAAATATCAGGATACCTATGGATTCCAAATTGTCATCTGGCGTATCATACCTTGGATATACCAGTCAAGGGGGTTCCTTTCAGCATGAACTCATCTGAAGCCCTACTTATCTCCAGAATTTCTTCGGCGCTGAACTTATGCGTCCAAAGCTCTGGATTATCTCGGTAATCCTCAGCTTTCCAAACTGTGGATCCAGTATGGAACTCGGGGAAGTCTTCGTAAGGACGGACCTGCGAGTACACTGGGGGATGCTGTCCGGAGGTTCGCAGGCCATCGGGGAAGACAGAGAGCTTGACTGAACTTGCAGAAGGCTGCTTCATTTCATTGGTCTCTATTATACCAGGAGCCATCTTGTATCAACTGCTGAGGTGGCTGTACTTGATCAACTGAACGAGGCTTTAGAGTCCTGTTGAAATTATCGGAAGGTTGCAAACGAAACGTGAATTTGATACTCATGAGAGTTAGATCAATGGATGCCGTTCGATCGATACCTATATATAACTAATTAATCCCGCCTATTACTTGGAGAATAATGGTGGGAAAAAAGGCCGATCGGCTCATCGCTACGGTCGGCTACGGCAGTTTCCAAGGTTTCAAGATAGCCTCACAAGATCCTTGATGAGGTTGAAGTGCTCCAAGGCTTTTGTGTCTGTTCTCAGGTGTATTCGGGGGGTATCCGGTGCTTTCCAAAAGTAAGATGCCCAGGTTCTCTCGGAATACTTTCATCGAGTTAACTTCGGTCTAGGTACCTTGTACTTGTTCCCAACCTGATTCCGAGGCTAGGTAGGGCTCATCGCGGTCGGTCGGCTAGTGAGCCAAGATATCGGAATATTATCACGCAAGTCGTGTGTTCAATGTCGCGAGTTACTTACTACATTTTACCAGAAAGTCGGACTTCACGAACCGTTTTGTTATGGGTGTAAGTACTCTGTAGTGATCCGGTGTCAGAGTCCGTTGCTGCCTGGTATTTCAGGCCACAGAGTGGCCGGATGGTTTGATAACCAGCTAATCATCGATCTCGAGAGCTTCTCTCTCTCTCTCTTAATTCCTCTTCACAGAGTGAAGCCAAGTTTGCCTCGACAGGGTTTTTGAAAGAAATTTCACAGTTAGATCTTTCAAAAAATTAGAGTACGGCAATGGACGTATTGTTGGAGACGAGGTGAGAAGAATGGGAAAGAAGCTCGCACTTGGCGACTACGCGACCTCGGGAGCTATCCACCGCGGCATCGGAGCCTGGCCAACCAGGCAGCCACAAGACGCAATAAGTTCTTAACCCGCTCCCTTTAATCTATTCCTGTTCTGCAGCTCCTGTAATGGGAATGGATTATTTCAAACTGATATTACTCTATCGATCGTCTTTCTTCAAACCAACGGTTTATTACATTTGAGATTATTTAAGTGAGATCTGAGTTACGTAGCAACTGGTCGCATAAGCGTCAAGAACATGTAAACAACTTGAAAGACGATAGGCTGCCAAATATTCAATACTCCGTGATAATAATCGGGTAGATCTCTTGTAGCATACATGTCAATCCTCTCAACTTTGCGGAGCTGTGTTGAACTTGGCCGTGAATGACAGATTGTGATGATGAAACCAGCCTACTGAGCATTAGATTCATCAGAGGGCGATGTTGGATATAGATTTTCTCCGTTCCTCTTTGGCTCATATAAAGGTAAGGAGTTCATATCAAGAAGCTGCATGTACCAATAATAAGTTCCTGTGTCCTGGATTAGTCTGTGACCCTCGTTCGTAGATTCACGAAGCTAACGTACCGCAAAAGACACCGCCGCCGATGATATTGCCCAACAAAGTAGGAATGATACCCTTCCATATGTATAGCCCCACTGTGATCTGAGGCGCTTTAAGCCAGATTGCTAGTGGTATGAACGTCATGTTGGCCACAGCATGGTCAAATCCCAGTGAAACAAACGCAAACGTAGGTCCCCATATACCAACAACTTTGGATGCTAGGTCCTGACCCTGGAAACCAAAGAAGCAGGCTAAACATACAAGCCAGTTGCAGCCAATACCGCGCAAAAGTATTGTATGAAATTCTGGCATAAGTTGCTTTTTTGTAGCAAAGGAGATCACGGCAGATCTAAAGGGGTCCACTGAAAATATATCACCATCTGTAGATAAGATATTAGTGAAATGGAAGATGAATTTAGTTCGTAACTCTTACAGCCAAATATGACAGCGACAACAAACAAGGACCCTGCCAGGTTGCCCACAAACGTCACAACCCAATGTGTGAGCATTTTCTTCCAAGATAAGCGACGATGCAGCACCGCAACAGTCGTAAACTAACGCACATTAGTTCTTGTATAGTTTGTATCAGAGAGGAACTCTTTCTTCCGGCACATAGCCATATAGCCATACCATGAATGATCCTGTGCATAGGTCTGCTCCTGTGAGAATAATCATACACAAGCCATACGGGAATAATAATGCGCTTATACTTCGCATCAGACCAGGTGCGTTCGCTTGAAGCCAAGGGGAAGCATTTGTGCTGAGAACAGTTCCACAGGCAAATGCAAGTAAGCAGCCAGCTGAGACAGCACTCATGAACGTTTTGTCCAATCGTAGATTGCCCTTTTGGGCCCCTACATTTGAAATAAGCTCGGTGACCTGCTGGGGACAGAGAGCTTTGGATGACATCTTGAAGGGAAATCTCGACTATTCAATCTGTTAAGGTTTCCCCGGGTAGGTACTGGGTTCTTGTTATGGATGAGGACCTCAGGAGAACGCAGCCTTGGAGTGGACTAAAAATATTGAAAAGCGACCGTGGACCTCGGGAGTCGGAGGGCGTTGAGTTGGATTGTTCCTTCCATGGTTGCTGGGTATATGACCTACATATATATCTTCAATTACTAGGTATATATATACATGTATCAGTTGGGTATCTTAAAGCATGAGTATGATTATCAAGGGTACCCACGGGTCTACCCAAGGTTTGTGGGCTCTGGGATGGTTCCAAGGTCCCAAGCCCTGGAGGTTATCTCCGGCCACAGCGCGTCATTGTAAGCCTATGACAGTCGAGATTGAATGCCATGTCAAGATAGCCTCTACCTTATAATGTAAATAGTGATGTTGATCATTGAACAAAGATAAATAATTAGCATTGTAGATAGGGCTACCGCATTGGCGATCATGTTAGCGCAGAGGTCCAGCAAGTCACAGCAGCACTAGTTATCAGTGGATTAAGCTTGGCGCGATAAGAATTGTATATTTATTTTACATTTCCGAGGAATATGTTATGTACTGTGCCTGTTCATTTTATACACAGGTTAGCCAGGATGTAACTGTACAATTACGCACTTGTGACATGTTTCAAGGCTGTGTTGCCTACGGTGATCAATCATGACGTCAAATAAAACTCACGCTACTCCGTAGAGGTATGTATCATGAGCCCCAGTAAAAACTGTTCTGCGCCCGTAGTTTCCCACGACGTTTCAAAATCTCTACGCGTCGAAAATGGTCAAAGACAGAGAAACAGTCGTTGAGTACGTTAAACGACCGACCTTGATGAAATGCTACCTAATTGACAATTCACTAGCGAGTTCAATGACCTTGTGAACATGACTTCTAACGAACTTCGAAACTGGCTTCAAGAGGAGCAGTCAGTATCGTCGGGCTGGATTAACGGATCTGGGGAGACTATTGGGCACGAAAGGTAGGTCGTGACAGCCGCAGATGTGGGCTCGAAAGAGCATACTGTGCACTATGTTAACAAATCGCATACGGATAGTGGACGTAAGATTGTCAATATACTGGAACACAACCCCACGGGGAATTACTCGGGCTACAGTGATCAGGATATTGAGCATATGCGTCGAGTGGTATCGTACTGTAAGCGCCACCTAGCTCAAGAGGGACAAGCGAAGCAAGATACGAGTAGTAAGAGCTATTGTTCGCTAAAGAATTGGGGCCATGATTCACTGAAGGATTAATATGAGAAAACCTTAGAAAGTTTGCGAGGATATATGTGGTCTGCAGTGTGATGCCTGACATAACAATGAGAAAGAGTTGTGTCGCTTTTGCTACGAAGACACTAAATCTGGGGAAGAAGAAGAAGCGAAGAGGGGAAGAAGTGAGGAGTAGAAGTACGGAGTATGGCAGAAAGGATCGGATGATTGGGCCTCAGGTAGGAATGAGACCTGATGATAGGTCTCATCTACGAAGCAAGAACCTCGGAAGAGGCTGCAAAATAGTAGATTCCGACTGTCTGAAGAAAAAAAACTGACTGGGGAAAACAAGGGGGAGAGAGAGAGCGATCTAGCCAAAAGGGGTCATCTGACCTCCCAATAATGCCTGAGCACTAAGGCCTCCGTAGCTGCTCAGCTGTCCAATCCTGACATGCAAAAGTAGGGTTTAACGGTCGCATTTCATGATCAGCTATTTTGAGAAATCAAGGACATCTGTACGGAGTACTGAAGGGTAGGACCTTCATCCGAATATTTCGTCTTGGTCGCTCAAAAAACGTATGGGAGCACGGGGATCTACTCCGTACCCATCCGTCACTTGAGGGCTGAAAAAGAAAAGAAAAGAAAACAAAAGCTTCCTCTCATATCAACCCACAGTACTCTGTACGGAGCAAAGGGGGAATTCAAAGCCGGGACAGCACAAAACGGGCAATAAAGCGCGAGTGTGGAATTTCGGCTTAGTTCGGACTTCCAAGTTCTCAATGCTTGTATCTTACAGTATGCACGGAGTACGTTCTAGTTCCAAGGTTTGTCCACAGGTAACCATTGCCCAAGTGCCCGCAAATCTCGGAATATCTCGGCCCGGTGGCCCAAAAAGGGGGTACAACTTTTTGTAGTATGGTCATCGGCAGAAATAACTATCTGCATTCAATCACCAGTAGGTATATAGTTCTAGTGATTTATATCTTGAATATAGAGCCATGGAAGCGTGAAATATTATTTTGACAGCCTCTCTCGTTTATCTTTAGTGTTATCAAATCAATAAACTTTATGCCTATGAAAGTTAGACTTGATTCAGAAGTTAGAACTTAGGACAAGCCTCCAAGGTGAAGAAGATTGGATGGTATTTTGATTACCCAAAAATACCGCCCGGAACCTTGGAAAGATACACATAATTCATACGCTTACCAAGAATAGACATGTTTGCAATGTTTGCCATGTTTGGGGACCACAATAGGGGCCCGTATGTAGCCCCAATACGCTTGACCCTTCAAAATTGGGCCCAAAGCCCAGCCCATTGGCGGGTTGCGCCCATTGACGGGATCATGCAACATCTATTCGGCATGCTCCGGAAGAATGCAGAAGTCGATTTATTCAAAGGCCGATCTCAGTCACCGACCTATGACTGCAGTATCCGAACATCGAATCAAAATGTCACGAACAATGGCCGAAGCCTGACCCCCACGACCCCGAGTTTCGGTTTGCCTCGGTAAACACGGGGTTCCCGGTCAGGGATCTCCACCCCGATGACAGACTGAAGATCATTGGAGGAGAGAAACGATAATTCAAACAGTGATTGGAGGGAGCAGAAGTGCACTAAGAAGCTTAAGGCAAGGTCAATTCGCTAAATATCCTGGCTTTCACATCGGGTGATCGTTGAGCTTTCGTGGGGTGCGGAGACGTGGGGGAGCATTGTGGAATATGGGGAAAGGTAGGCATTGATGACGTTATCTCAGTGAGTGGGGGAAGATCTTTCGATACATATATGGCAAATATTCCAGCTTCCAAGGTTCAGACTCATCGTTAGTTTCTCGCCCATCATGCAAGATTCTACCATGCCAAAACCCGATGTTATGCACGACGAAGCGGCAAGGAACAAGCTCACGGATACCAGTGGCATAGAGCGCGTCCCGTTGACCGAAGAAGAAAGCAAGAGAATATGTCGCAAAACCGATAGGACAATTCTCGTCGTCCTTGCTTGGGTTTACTTCTTGCAAATCCTCGACAAAACCGTCCTCGGCTACGGGGCAACCTTTGGCCTACAGACTGATACAGGTCTGACGGGTAATCAATACTCCTTGGTTGGATCGATCAGTCCCATTGCACAGCTGGCATGGCAGCCATTCTCTTCCTACCTCATTGTCAAAGTTCCCCACAGGATTCTTATGCCAGCCCTTTGCCTAGGCTGGGGAATTGCACAAACCTGCATGGCCGCTTGCCATAATTTTAACACCTTGATGGCCGCCCGGTTTTTTCTCGGCTTATTTGAAGCTGGCTGTCTGCCACTCTTCGGTGTGATTACCAGCCAGTGGTATCGGCGAGCAGAACAGCCGATCAGGATCGCGGCATGGTACAGTACAAATGGTCTCGCCACTATTGTCGCCGCTGCGCTGTCATATGGACTGGCCCATATTGAGTCGGACATCTTGAAATCATGGCAGATGTGCGTTAACAGTCCTCACCTCTCAAATGATAAGCGTGCTAACCTTCTTTCTCATCCTTAGCATCTTTCTCGTTGTCGGCCTAATTACCGTGATATCCTCTCCTATAGTCTACTGGCGCTTGGATAACGATATATCGACTGCCCGATTCCTCAGTGAGAGTGAGAGATCTCAGGGAATAGAGCGTCTGCGAGCCAACCAAACCGGAACGGGAAACACCGAATTTAAGCTCAGCCATGTGATTGAGGCTTCTCTAGAACCAAAGACCTACCTGTGGATTGGGATGGCTCTGCTTCTCAACATTGGTGCCAGTGTGACCAACATCTTTGGGCCTTTGATCCTAAGTGGACTTGGCTACGACAAATACAGAACGACCCTGCTGACAATGCCGTTTGGCGCATTGCAATTTCTCATCATTCTATTGGCGAGTTATCTGGCCCAAAGTGCACGCCTAAAGGGCGCTATCATTGCGGCTTTCATGCTGCCCGTGATAGGTGGTCTAGCTATCTTGTATGCCGTGGCGCGAACCAAATCAGTGCAGGGTGAGCTTCTTGCCGGGTATTATCTGCTGGCCTTCTTGTTTGGTGGCAATCCATTGATCGTAACTTGGATCATTGGTAACACGGCGGGCACAACCAAGAAATCGGTCATTATGAGTTTATACAACGCAGCAAGCTCGGCAGGTAATATTATCGGGCCTTTGCTTTTCAACGAGAAGGACAAGCCCTCCTACCACCCCGGCCTTCGTGCATGTCTGGGAATCTTCAGCACCCTAGCAGCTGTGGTCCTCATTCAATGGATCAATCTTTGGTTCCTTAACAAGCAACAAGCCCATCTGCGAGTACGGAACGGCAAGAGAGCGGATATTATCGACCACTCAATGCAAACACATTATCACGAGATGCAAGAGAATAATGTGGAAGATGCTGATATCGACACTGTTCCAGTCGGCGACAATGCATTCCAGGATCTGACTGATCGGGAGAATGATGAGTTTGTTTACATATACTAAGTCAACCACAATACTACCCTCCGTTTTCCTGGACAATATCCATGATTATCATTGATTTAAACCTGAAATGGGTAGAATGTAGGCTTAGGTCCTTGAAAAGCTTCCAAGGTTACCTAGAGTTATCAGTATTTATGGCCCCACTTCAGGACTAGAGTCTCGATATTTCTTTCCGCCCTTTGGTCTCGGATCCAACTTGGCTCCAAGGTTTACTGTCGCATGGAGCCCTGGAGTCTCAAGCCCAAAACCCAGCCTAGCCCGTAGATGATCCGGAATTGCATGCCGTTTTGGACTCATGACTCCATTATCGTTTGTCCAGATACATAAGGTTCTTGCGACTTTTACTTTCTTTTCTCTTTCACCCTCTTTCACTTTCCGTGTATCAGTGTTTCCGCCCAAGAGTAAAAGAGACTTACCCCGGCGAAGTGAAAGGCGTGTCCTGAAACAAGCACGACAAACGCGTCAGACACCAAAGTCAAACATTGCAAACATGCCAAGCCCCGCGCGTCTTCGCGTCTATCATCTGCCACTCCCTTGTATGACTACACGAGATAAAAATGTTTCAAAACAATGCACGACCAAAGCATGAGAATATTCGAAGGTGCAAAACAAACAAAAAGAACATAACAACAAACAATGCAACACGTGCAGTGCAAGGGATCCAAATGAAAGACTCCGATTCGTCACTTTCCCATTCGGTACGAAACGCGCATCTTGACACGCATGATGGCCAGATGTAGTTGATTTCTACACCGAAAGAGTAGCAATGTGTGATGATGTATGTATTGTGAGAGAGGAGGAGAGAAAGGAGAGAAAGGGGAGATGATCTCCCTCTACGATTGTCTACTGCACCTGGGAAGGCTTCGAAATCTTCCCTCGATGGCCTTTTCAGGACCTTTACCTCCATGGCGGCGATGTCTCATACCGATTAGCCACAAAGGCGAGTGCATTCCTGGTTCTCAGTGAATGATGTGGTATCGACAACAGGCGAACGGAAACGTGTCACACGCAACGCAGTGTATGAACCTCACATGGCAATTGCGAATGGCAACATGCAGTGCGACCAGACCCAAGACACAAGGGCGTTAAAGCATTCCCTCTGTTGACTATTCCCCTCCCCTCTCCCCGTCTCCCGATGGTTGAGTGGGGCTGATGTCACGCAAGCACGCGGTATCGGACTCGGACTCGGAGTTGAGATTCAAACCAGCGAGACCGCTAACCCCTGGTGAGCTCGAATTTGTCGGAGTCTCAACCCTGATCACTGGTAGCGATGAGTCCAGAATTGAAGCATCCATGGTCACACCAAGCAGGGACAAACTGAGATGCAATCTTAGATGCTTGGTGAGCACAATGTGGATCATATACGAGGGCGATGATTTGCCCCGTTTCAAATCCCGATTCAGAGACAGCTTCGGAGTCGGAACCAGCTGAATGCAATGATAAGCTGATGCGAGACGATGCGTCCGAGTCCACATCAACTAAGTATCGATGCGAGCCTCGGCACATTGATATGTACCGCTTCCCGTCCCTCAACTCAGAAATTTGAGTCCCGCGGAGCAATACACATCCCGAAGACTCACAATTGATACCCTCTAGAGCCTGCATTGCAAATAGAGTCGCACGTCCGTCGTACCAATCCGTGGACAGGCAGTGAAACCCGCAACACACTATGACGGGTGATCGAGAACAGACTGGGGAGCCCATCGCCATTGTGGGAAGTGCTTGTCGCTTTCCAGGTGATGCAACCACTCCCTCAAAGCTTTGGGACTTACTCAAAGCACCTCGCGATGTTCTCAGTGAGATTCCGGACACTCGCTTCAGCACTAAATCCTTCTTCCATCCCGACGGCCTCCACCATGGCACAACAAATGTTCGACACTCTTATCTCTTGTCAGATGATCACCGCTTGTTTGATGCTCAATTCTTCGGAACAAAACCAGTGGAAGCAAATTCCATTGATCCTCAGCAAAGATTGTTGCTCGAAACTGTCTATGAGGGTCTTGAGGCTGCTGGTATCCCGATGGAGACTCTCCAGGGGTCTGATACCGGTGTCTATGTCGGGCTCATGACAAACGACTATGCTGATATGCTGGGTCGAGATGTTCAAAACTTCCCCACGTACTTTGCATCGGGCACTGCTCGCAGCATTCTTTCCAATCGTATCTCTTACTTCTTTGACTGGCGCGGGCCATCCATGACGATCGATACAGCATGTTCATCGAGCCTCATTGCGCTCCACCAAGCTGTGCAAAGTCTGCGCAGCGGCGAGACCAATGTGGCAGTGGCCGCAGGAACCAATCTCTTGCTGGGACCCGAGCAGTACATCGCAGAGAGCAAACTGAAGATGCTTTCCCCCACTGGTCGCTCACGCATGTGGGATAAGGGTGCCAATGGTTACGCCCGTGGCGATGGTATTGCTGCCGTTATACTCAAGCCTTTGAGTGCCGCGCTAGCTGATGGCGATCATATCGAGTGCATCGTCAGGGAAACGGGGGCTAACCAAGACGGCCGAACAAAGGGAATCACGATGCCAAACCCAATGGCCCAGGCAGATCTTATTAGAACTACCTACGCCCGGGCTGGACTTAATCTTTCAAAACCAAGTGACCGACCGCAATACTTTGAGGCCCACGGAACTGGTGAGTCAAAGCAACACTGTGAAAGTGTGTCTCAAATATACTGACTTGAAAAGGGACCCCGGCGGGTGACCCGGTCGAGGCTGAGGCGATCAGCACTGCCTTTTTCGGGCCGACCGCCAATTACAACCGAAAGGGTGACCATGAACACCCTTTGTACGTTGGGTCAATCAAGACGGTTATCGGTCATACCGAGGGTACGGCTGGACTGGCTGCTGTCCTTAAAGCATCTCTTGCTTTACAACATGCAGTTATCCCGCCTAACCTTCTTCTGAATGAATTGAGTCCAACTGTACGACCATTTTACAACGATCTTCAAATCTTGACCGATGCTCAACAATGGCCCCCACTTCCGGAGAACACTCCCCGTCGGGCCAGTGTGAACAGCTTTGGATTTGGTGGAGCCAATGCCCATGCGATTCTGGAAGAATTTAACCCAGGTTTACTACAGGAAAATTCAAAAGAAACGAAGCAAGTTGTGGTGTCGCCGTTCAACTTTTCGGCATCTTCGGAGAAATCCCTCCTTGCGAACATTGCATCATACTCATCGTACCTGAGAAACAATCCCCACATCAACCTCCGCAATTTGTCATGGACCTTGAACTCGCGGCGCTCAACATTGCCAGTACGCCTTTCGCTCTCTGCGTCTACAACGGATACCCTCATTGCAAAACTAGACGAAACAGTGCAGTCCTCCGCTATTATACCAAGTGCACAAACAGCAAACATTCGTGCGCCGAAGCTTTTTGGTGTATTCACAGGACAGGGTGCACAATGGGCTCGCATGGGTGCCGAGTTACTTGAAAGTTCACCGATTGTCAAAGATTGCATTGCTCGGCTCGACCAGTCATTGCAGGAACTACCCACTGAGCATCGACCGCTCTGGTCCCTTCGGGAGGAACTTTTGAAAGATAAAGACATTTCTCGTATTGGGGAGGCGGCCTTTTCGCAACCACTTTGCACCGCGATTCAGGTCTCATTGGTGCAGCTTCTGAGCGCAGCAAATCTGAAGTTCACCGCCGTCGTTGGTCATTCATCTGGCGAAATTGCGGCTGCGTATGCGGCGGGATATCTTAACGAGGGGGACGCAATCAGGATTGCATATTATCGTGGATGGTCTCTTCAATACGCAAATGACCTGGAAGGGCCAAAGGGTGCCATGATGGCTGCAGGTACCTCCTTTGAGGACGCCAAAGAGCTCTGCGAAATGCCGACCCTGGAGAACAGGATTTGTGTGGCTGCCAGCAATTCATCTGCCAGCGTCACACTGTCCGGCGACGCTGACGCGATCGATGAGGCCAGAGAGATCTTGGAAGACGAGAAGAAATTTGCACGTTTGTTGAAGGTTGACAAAGCTTACCATTCACATCACATGCTATCATGCGCGGCGCCTTATATCGCCGCGATACGAAAGTGTGGAATCACGATTCAACCTCGTCCAAAGGACAGCCCTACTTGGATATCCAGTGTGTACGGCGAGAAGATTGAGGAAGTGAATGATAGTCTTGCCGATACATACTGGAGCAACAACATGATCAACCCTGTTTTGTTTTCACAGGCTGTCACCTATGCCGTTGGTGCAGCTGGACCATTTGACATGGCTATTGAAGTTGGACCCCACCCCGCTTTGAAAGGGCCTGCGCTGCAGACAATCTCGGAGGTTTCTGGACAGACTTTGCCGTATACTGGGACACTGAACAGAGGTAAGAATGACCGAGAGGCCTTCTCCTCTACACTCGGAGCCTTGTGGATTGCGCTGGGGGACAGTGTCGTGGACTTTGCGGGGTTCGAGAGCAAATCCAGCCACACCACCCAAGCACCGGAGTTACTGAAAGGTCTCCCATCCTACTCGTGGGACCATGATCGCGTCTACTGGCACGAATCACGATCGTCACTCACGTTTCGCACTGAAAGCGAACCGTTCCACCCTTTGCTCGGCGTGAAGTGTCCAGATGGAACCGAGAAAGAGTTACGCTGGCGTAATTATCTACATCCCCGTGAGGTTCCTTGGCTAGCGCATCATCAAGTGCAGGGACAAATGGTCTTCCCAGCAGCTGGATATATCTCTGCCGCGGTCGAGTCTGTTGTCCAAAAATACGGACTGGAGGCTTTGCATCTCATCGACTTCCGTGACATTGTTATTGGACAAGCCTTGGTTCTTGAGGAAAATGGTGGGGTCGAGACAGTGTTTAGACTCTCTATCCACCGAGTTGAGGGAGATGCAGTGTTTGCATCCTTTGCATGTCACTCGAACGCCAATAAAGGGTCATCTGGAATGTCCTTGCATGCATCTGCAACCCTCAAGATTACGTTGGGTGATCCCCAGAACAATGTTCTCCCGGAACGAAATGAGCTCCAGGGACTTTTCCTCGATTTGGAGACAGATAGATTCTACAACTCGGTCGGGGAGCTCGGCTTTGGATATACAGGTCCCTTCCAGGCCCTCTCGGAATTGCGTAGGAAAATGGATGAGGCTTCAGGGCTGATTGCCGTTCCTGAACCCGACGAAACTGGACATTCGCTCATTGTTCACCCTGCTTCTCTTGACGGTGCCATACAGTCGATCATGCTCGCGTACTCTTTCCCCGGTGATGGACGTTTGCGCACTCTATATCTGCCAACGCGGATCGACAGGCTCTGTTTGAACCCATCGCTTTGTGCTACCCGCGGTGCCCCGGGTGCCTATCTTCCATTCCATTCCGTGGTTACCGAGGCCCGGTTTTCCGAACTTTCCGGCGACGTGGATATTTTCTCTTCAGATGGAACCCAGACTTTGATTCAACTTGAGGGGCTTCACACTACCCCACTGAGCCCATTGACATCCGCCAACGACGTTCCTTTCTTCACGGAAGTGACATGGGGAGTTGACAAACCTGCGGGGCGAGAATTCAATGTTGACCCTGGAACGACCAGTATTGAGCACTCGTTGGGGCTGGAACTCGAGCGTGTAGCGCATTATTATTTCAAGGAGTTGAACCACTCCCTGCAGCCCCCAGACCGCGCAAATGCCGGATGGAACCACGCCCATTTTCTTTCCTATGTGGATCACTGCATATCATCTGTTGCGAATGGTCAGCACAAATTTGGAATCCCGGAATGGACAAATGATACCATTGCTGACATTGCCCCAATCATTGAACGGTATGCACTTCACATGTTTGACCATCGAAGATGACTAACTGTGCTAGAAACTCGACTCTTATTGAATTCCAGGCGTTGCGGGAAATAGGTGGAAGACTTCCCGCTATCATTCGCGGGGATGCGAATGCGCTCGAGATACTGATGAAGGATGACATGTTATCCCAAATCTACACCCACTCGATCGGGATTGATGTTTACTTAGATGAGATCGCTCGTATCACCCATCAGATCAGTCATAGATACCCCCATCTTAACGTTCTGGAAATTGGTCAGTTTATCAGACCTGCTCCATGTGGCTTTATACTAATACCCTACAGGAGCTGGCGCCGGTGGAACTTCAGAACGCGTCATTAGCGCGATGGGGTCGGCCTTCGCTTCATACACATTTTCCGACATCCTCGACACTCAGTTTGACGCTGCACGTGAAAGACTTTCGGGTCACCAGAGCAAGATGGCGTTCAAATTGTTGGACATTGAGAAAGACTTGGGAGAACAAGACTTCCAAGAGGCCTGTTTCGATCTCGTGATTGCTCCCATGGCTTTGTATGCAACCAAGAATCTTGACGCGACCCTCGCAAATGTACGCAAGCTACTCAAACCTGGTGGCTATCTCCTTATGCTTGAGATCACAGACCCCGACGTGATGCGATTCGGGCTCATCCTCGGAAGTCTCCCTGGATGGTGGCTGGGCTTTGAAGAGGGCCGAACCCTTTCCCCATGCATTTCAGCAGACAAGTGGGAAACATTGATGAAACAAGTCGGATTTTCGGGATTCGAGGCGCTGGCGCCATGCTCAGGGACCTCGCCCGTGCCATTCACTGTCATGGTAACCCAAGCAGTGGATCATCGTATCAACTTCATCCGTGATCCACTCGCCCCGATTCACCAACCCCTGGCCGTCGACGCTCTGACAATTATCGGAGGTAAAACTCCATTGACATCTAAACTCATTGCAGATATCACAGTCGCAGTTCGTCGTCATTACAACAATGTTCATACTGCTAGCTCATTGAGTGACCTGGTACTGAAGAAGCTTCCCGTCATGGGCACGGTCGTCAGTCTAATCGAACTGGATGAACCTGTTTTCAAACAAATTTCAGCTGCGGACTTGAACTCGTTCCAAGAACTCTTCAAACAAAGCAAAAATGTACTCTGGCTAGGGCACGGGGCACAGGGGGACAATCCATACGCCAACATGTTCACCGGAGTTCAGCGTACGCTGGTAATTGAGATGACACATCTTCACATTCACTTCCTGAATTTGCATTCCCTAGCTGAGGCGGATGGTGATCTCATCGCCACCAAACTCCTCCATCTTGAGGCCGCTGAGATCTGGGATCAAAGTGGCCAGCTTGATGATATACTCTGGTCCAACGAGGGAGAGCTTTTGTTGGAGAATGGTCAATTTCAGGTCCCACGGTTCCGGCTCGATACAACTCGAAACAATCGATACAACTCTTCGAAGCGTCTGATCACAAAAGAAGTGCCGCGTGCCAAAGCTACCGTATCCGTTCAACCAACAAAGGCGGGGTACTTGGTGGAGGAACAAGATCTTCGCAAGTCGCCTACTTTGCAAAATTACGTTGAAGTGCATGTCACACATTCTTTGTTGCGTGCCCCAAAAGTTACCGAAATCAGCAGTCTCTTCTTGGTGGCCGGTAAAAACGCCCAGACTAACGAGCATGTGGTTGCTTTGGCCAACAGCCTAGGATCTCGTGTCTATGTACCTCATGGGCTGGTGGTGCAATGTGGAGAGACAGAAGAACATGAAGTTCGGTCTCTTCTCACGCTCTATCTACATTTCCTTGCCCTATCCATTTTCCACAAAACCCAAACCGGAGATACGTTGGGCGTGCTCGATCCCGACTTTTCTCTCGCTCCTCTTTTGACAAAATATGCCACAGAAAGAGGCGTGCAACTTGTGCTTTTAACAACCAAGGAGGGACATTGTTCCTGGCCATGGATTCGAGTTCACCCAAATTCCACCAGACGTGAGCTTCTGCGCAAGTTACCCCGCAACATCACTCGTCTTGTGAAAATGGGCGGAACAGAGGATGTCCTATCGATCTTGAAATCCTGCTTAAACGCAAATTGTCAGTTTGAAACTGAGACTTCATTAACTATGGATGTGCCTCCGTCTGAATACATGTCCGACATTGGACAAACCGCCATGCAATTCCAAAATTCTTGGAGGAGGATCCAGTACGACTTGTTGCCTGTCGATCTACTTAGATTCCCATCTTTAGGATTGGATGATCTCATCCGTGCAAACGCGCCATTGTCAGCCCAGTCACTCATTAGATGGGGCCAGTCAACTCTTGCTGTCCAGGTACAACCAGCAACCAAACACGTCGAGTTTTCCAAGGACAAAACATACTGGCTCGTCGGGCTGACCGGTGGACTCGGCCTATCCCTCTGCCAATGGATGAGTCGACAGGGAGCACGTTTTATTGCCATATCCAGCCGAAACCCAAAGATTGATGACCAGTGGCTGGCACGAATGGCTGCTGGTGGATGCACCGTTCGTGTATTTTCCAAGTGAGTTCAACGCTAGCCCAAAGAAATGCCCTTTGTCCTTCAATTTTCCACCTTCGTGTTCAGCTCCCTCTCACTTGGAGTGAGACTCATTCTAATTTCATCTTCCAGTGATATCACGAACCGTGAATCTGTTCACGCAACTTATCGCCATATCAGTGAGACGATGCCTCCAGTTGCTGGAGTTGCGCAAGGCGCCATGGTTCTACAAGACACAATGTTCATAGATCTTGATCTTCCACGCCTAGACAAGGTTTTGAACCCCAAGGTGGAGGGGAGTATCTTGCTAGACGAACTTTTCCCCGAGAATACTCTTGACTTCATGATTTTCTTCTCGTCGATGGCTGCCATGACTGGAAATCCTGGCCAAGTGGCCTACAATGCTGCAAATATGTTCATGGCAAGTTTAGCTGCCCAGCGCCGAAGCCGGGGCTTGGCCGGCCACGCGATCAATATCGGGGCCATTGTTGGCAACGGTTATGTGACACGAGAGCTCAATATGGGCCAGCAGTCTTATCTCTACAGAGTGGGACATTCGTGGATGTCTGAGCAGGACTTCCACGAGGTATTTGCAGAAGGTGTTATATCTTGTTTGGATAGAATCGGGAGTGCTGAGTTGTGCTGTGGCCTCAGAATAGACGATGACGAGTCCAAAATATGGGTTTCGAATCCTATGTTCCAGCACCTTGTTTACAAGTCGAGCAGCCTGGTTGTCGCGGACAAGAAAGGAAAATCCGGAGTCTTGGTCAAGACACGTCTTTTTGAAGCAACCACGATCAAAGAGATAGACGAGATCTTGCAAGGTATGAAATTCAAAATTCCTACAATCAGTCATTCTAACCCTGTTTGTTAGATGGATTTATTTTGAAGCTTCAGTCAGCTTTGCAAGCAGATCCCAATAAGCCTATGTTGGACATGAGCCCCGACGAGCTGGGTGTCGATTCTTTGGTTGCAGTTGATCTCCGCTCATGGTTCCTCAAAGAGCTTGGTGTGGACATGCCGGTGCTGAAAATCTTTAATGCTGCATCAGTTCGAGAGCTGTTAGCCACGGCTGCAGAATCCCTACCGGCCACTCTAGTGCCAAATCTAAATGCCGCCGATCTATCCGCAAATGCTTCCGCTCAGTCCACTCTTCCCCCTTTGGAGAGGCAAAGCTCTACTGATGAGCTTACCGCGGACGCGGCAGAAATTGAGACGAACGATCAGAGTGATCGATTTGCACTCCCCGATGCAACCAACGCATATAGTGCGAGCTCTGTTACTTCTTTGAATGTTGATGACTCTAATTCGGAAAATAATGAGGATACGTCTTCTTCGATCTCCAGCGATCTCAGTGAGCTGGAAGAGCCCAAGCGCGAGATTTCGAGAATAGTCCCAATGTCATACGGACAATCACGATTTTGGTTCCTCAAGCATCTTGTCGAAAGCAAAACAGCTTTTAACATCACGCCAACATTCAAGCTGTCAGGACGGCTGAAAGTTACAGAGTTTGCGAAGGCCATAGAACTGGCCGGACAAAATCACGAGGCCTTGCGGACCTTCTTTTTTACTGATGACCAGCGCAATCATATGCAAGGCGTTTGGGCCGAGTCCAATCTGCGATTGGAGCATACCCACATCTCAACGAAGAGCGAGGTCGACGTATTCATTCAGCAGATGAGGGACCACGTGTTCAATCTTTCTGGTGGTGAAATCATGCGTGTCCATTTACTTTCACTTGACCCCGAAACCCATTGGGCCCTCTTTGGCTTCCATCACATCAATATGGATGGTATTAGCTTCGAGATATTCTGGTCGGACGTGGAAAAAGCATATCAGGGTCAACCACTTTCTGCGGATGGGATTCAATATCCCGATTTCACCATGAGGCAGATCCAAGAGCATGAAAGTAACGCATGGGCCACAGATTTGGCGTATTGGAAGTCCCAGTTCATAGAGATTCCACCTGTTCTTCATCTGCTCCCATTCGCGCTGCAACCAACACGACCCAAGATCGCGCAGTTTGAGTCTGATACCACATTCATTCGTCTTAATGCGACTGAATCGGAATCGATCGAACGGTGTTGCCGAATGTTCAAATCTACACCTTTCCACTTCCACCTTGCGGTTTGGCAAATTTTCCTCTCGCGTTGGTTTGATCTGGAACACGTTTGCATTGGCCTAGGGGACGGAAATCGAACGGAGGCAGATATGATCCGCAGTGTGGGCCTCTATCTGAACTTGTTGCCCATCAAACTGTCTCGGCAGTCAGGTCAGTCGTTTGGGGAGTGTATGAAGCAAGTCCGCGAGGCCTCACAAGAGGCATTCGCTCATTCGCGCGTGCCATTTGATTTAATACTGACAGAACTCAACGTGCAACGTTCTGCTTCCCACAATCCCTTGTGTCAAGTCATTTTCAATTATCGACCAAAAGCCGAACAGTCCAGACAATTCTGCGGACTTGTCGCAGAGGGTTCGCTTTTTGGCGGCGGCGAAACCTCCTTCGATCTCGGTCTTGATGTTGCCAATGTGGGTTCTGGCGAAACTTTGATTCATCTCTCTGCCCAGAAGAGTATCTATGGAAAGGAGCAGGCCGAGATCATGATTCGATCGTACTCGAACCTTCTACGGTCCTTTCTCCAGAATCCGGCAACCCGGGTGACTTGGCCTGAATTGCACCCAAGGGCGGAAGTTGAAAAAGCAGTGGAAGCAGGGCGAGGTATCTTTTCACACTCTTTGATGTAATCATTTCCTTTTCTACTTTGCTAACTACTTCTTTATTCAGGGCCGGAGCTTGAGATAGAATGGCCAGCCACTATAATCCACCGACTAGATGAGGTCACCTCGTTGTATCCCGGTCGCGTCGCACTGAAGAGCCAAGATGGAAATTCCCTCACATACACCCAGGTTCATCGTCGAGTCGACGTGATTGCAACTGAGTTGTTGAAAAATGGAGTTGGGACGGGAACGCGAGTTGGTGTTTTCCAGACACCTGGCTCGGATTGGATTTGCTCTATACTGGCCATTTTCCGCGTCGGCGGTTCCTATGTCCCATTGGACAAGAAGGTCGGTCTCGAACGACTTGCGATGATTACCGAACAAACACAGACACGGGTCATCTTACTTGATGCAACCACCATGGCTGACTACGGGCGTTTACATGCCACGGCCGACCCCATTGATGTTTCAAGCCTGCGTGGCTCTGTTGTGGGCCCTGTTCCAAACATGGCAACCTCTGATCAAACAGCTGTCATTATGTACACGAGTGGAACAACCGGGACTCCAAAAGGAATCAAGATTGCGCATTCGGCCTACGTTCACCATGTCCAATCAGCGACTGAGCTGTGGAACCTAGCGCATGGAGCAGAGACCGTACTGCATCAATCCTCCTACGCATGGGACGCATCTTTGTGGCAGATTGTCGTCTCCCTCTGTATTGGAGCGACAATAGTCATTGCGTCCAACCTCACTCGAGGCGATCCTGTTGCTCTTACGGACCTTATTCTATCAGAGCATGTTACCTGTACCCTCGCTACGCCAACGGAGTATCTAGCTTGGCTTCGTCACAATCCCGCCAAGTTAAAAGACTCAAAATTGACGACTGCTATATCCGGTGGCGAGTTTTTGTCTGAAGGATTAATTGGAGCGTTCAAGACTCTTCAAAAACCGGACTTGAGGCTGATAAATGCATATGGGCCGGCTGAGATAACATTTGCCTGCTCTGGCAGGGAAATCGAGTACAACCAACCAGCAGACCTTGAATACTTTGCTCAGCCCCTCTTTACCTTGCCAAATTACTCGGTATACACTGTTGATGAAGCGCTAAACCCTCTTCCCGTTGGAGTCCCTGGCGAGGTCGTTGTTGGGGGCGCAGGAGTTGCCCAAGGATATCTTGATGGCGAGAAATCGACGCAACGCTTTTTGGAAGACAAACACGCCAGTCAGTTCTTCCAGCGCAAGCAGTGGAAATCACTATATCGGACCGGTGATCGAGGCATGCTGGTAGACGGTGGAGGGTTGTTGCTCCTAGGTCGCATGGACGGTGACAATCAAGTCAAACTACGAGGCATGCGAGTCAATCTTCAGGAGATCGAGACTGCAATTGTCAAGGCTTCAGCTGGGGCTATCACACAGACGGTTGTTTCTGTTCGATCGGACCCAGGACTCAGCAATGATAATCAATTTCTTGTTGCCTTCGCCATGATGGCACAATCGGAGCCTCTGGAAAACACGGCGCAATTTCTAAATTGCCTTCCACAAGAGCTACCTTTACCACACCACATGCGACCAGCTGCCATTGTCCCAGTTGATAGCTTCCCCCAAAGCACCTCTGGCAAAATAGATCGAACCGCCGTTGATCAAATTCATATTCCACCCATTGCGTCCCCGAAATTTGACTACTCGAATCTCACAGTGTTCGAGACAAAGCTACGCGAGCTTTGGCAGCAAGCCTTACCCCAAGAAGTTGCCAGCTATCATGCCATCACTTCCGAATCCGACTTTTTCCACGTCGGTGGCTCTTCCATCGCCCTGGTCAATCTTCAAACACTGATCAGAGAACAACTTGGTGCCTCTGTGGCCTTGTATCAACTTTTTGAATCAAGCACCTTACACGCAATGGCCTCCAAAATTCAAGATATCTCAAACCCTCGGGCCCAAGTCGATGTAGACTGGGATTCAGAAGTGGAAGTGACCCCTCACATCGTGTCGTCTCTTGGCCAGGGTGATTTCAGTGCCATTCCCTCTGGTGTCGGGGTCATCCTACTTACTGGATCAACAGGGTTTCTTGGCAGAGAAATCCTTCGGCGCCTGGTAAACGATGAAAGAGTGCTAGTGGTTCATTGTCTCGCCGTCAGAAGACGTTCCACAGAACTGCCTGAGTTGTTCGCCCACCCGAAGGTTCAGTTGCACTTTGGAGATCTAGGTGCTCCTCTGTTAGGACTTTCTGGTCATGAAGCCAACGCCCTCTTCTCTTGTGCGGATATGGTCATTCACAATGGAGCAGACGTCTCATTCATGAAATCTTATCACACCCTCAAGCTTATCAATGTCGCGTCAACCAAGGAGCTCGTGAAACTCGCCTTGCCTCGACGGATTCCATTTCACTTCATCTCCTCTGCTGGTGTTGCGCGTCTCACAGGCCAAGAAAGCTTCGGGGAGGCTTCAGTAGCATCATTTCCTCCCTCATGTCAACCCTCGGATGGATATATTGCTGCCAAGTGGGTGAGTGAGGTCTTTTTGGAAAACATCAATCGAGATTACTCTCTTCCTGTGTGGATCCACCGCCCATCGAGCATTACCGGAACCGATGCACCTGAACTTGATTTGATGGGTAACGTCATGCGCTACGCCAAGGAAACCCAAAAGCTACCTGACTCGAGTCTATGGACTGGGGTATTTGACCTCATTTCTGTGGAGTCAGCCGCAAGTCAACTCGTGGAGATTGTGTACCAGTCCGGTCTGTCTGAATCGCAAACAAATGATGTGACATATATCTATGAGTCTGGCGAGATGGAAATCGGCCGCGACGAGATTATGCCCCTTCTGGAGTCTGGAACTGGACTAGGATTCCAGATCGTTGCCCTAGAAGACTGGGTTCTTGCGGCCGAAGAAGCCGGAATGAGTCGCTTACTTGGAGAATACTTGCGCAGAGCATCAGACGGCCGAGTTCTACTCCCAAGGTTGTTGAAGAAAGACGGGGCCTCTGAACAAGAATAATGGCGACGTTTGGGTCTGCTGGTTCCGCAGCTATAGGGCACATTTTCATGTAGAGTATTGGGTATATCTTGAATCTGGACAACCATCTGCAGTGGAAAGGAGGTTGTTGCTGATGATGACTTCCAAGCTTCCCAGGGGGGTTTTCAACCTTGGAAAGAAATTTGATCTCATGGTTAGATTTCAGAGCGTTGTAATTGGACACATGCTCACTGTGTATTATAATTTTCCACATCATATTCTATCTCAAATGCTTTACGGTTGGTCCTAAGTTTTCAAACTCACTCTTCGTGTGCATGGATGAGACAATGAGATCAGGTAGTCCTTTTCTCTCCTGGGATTTTGTAAACTGGAAGACTAAGATATCTACCTAGCAAGTAAATGGTACATTATCAGAAGAACAGAGCAAGATATGGTAGTATGGCATGTATTGCGCGAGATGAAGAGAAGAAAGGAGAGAGAGGAGAGAGAAGCTCTCCCCGCGACTACTTCAACCTACCCCTGACGGGCCTGACCAAACGGGCAGCCACAGGGCTCCCGGCATATATCAATCCTCACTTAGCAACCAGAGTAATCATCAAATCATCACCCATCCTATCATTTTACTGTATTAAGATACCAGATTCCCATATGCAGGTGCTGTGTGTGTCTAGTGTTTCCCTCACCGGCTGCTGTCTTGAATGTCACTTTTTAACGGGAAAGCAGGGAGCAAGGAAGGGCACGTAGTGCCATGAATTGCGGGAGACCAAGAGAGGAAGGAGAGAAAGGAGAGAAAGAAGAGAAAGGAGGGAGAGAGAGAGAGAGAGAGAGAGAGAGAGAGAGAGAAGCTCTCCCCTCGACTAGATCTAACGTAATCGGCAAGCGAGTGGGCCACTTACTCTCATCTATGAATTTTAAATGTATTTTTCTCAACTAAAACGCTATTAATTTTAATCTATTAAACTATAGCTCTATCTAGATATGTAGTTCTTCTATAATCCTGATTTCTATATATACTATATTTTAGTAATACTCTTATTTATGATTATAAAAGCTCTAAGATCTATGTATAAATCTAAGTAATATAGGTTATTTAGATCTTAATTAGCTCTATATATAGCTTATAAACCTATTAAACCAAAAGATTTTTTTTATAAACTATTATTCTTGATAATTAAATCTATTTTTATTTCTATTTCTTATTAACTATATATAATTTACTATTTTTCTTAGTTCAAATTATAGTATTTTATAATATAAGTTAATAATTTTTAATAAATTAATTTAATATATAATTAGATAAATTTAGTAAACTTTAAAAACTTTTATAAAATAGAGTTTTAATTGATAAAATCTATTAATAAAGTTATTTATTAGTAAAAAAGATTTTTAAATTAAAATTCTAATTTAATTTACTACTTTAACTTATTAAAAGAATTAAAATTTAAAAATAAATATTAAGTTTTAATGATATTTAATTTAAAGAAAAAGATATTAAATTAATAATTATAAAATTATTTTTAATAATCTTTAATTTAAATTTTTATTTTAGATAATAAGATATATCTTAAGAAAATTAAATTTATTAATATAATTAATCTTATTCTATATTTTAATTTTAACTATCTAATTATATAAATATTTTAATATTATAAAATAATTAATATTAAGTAATTATAAAAAATAAGATAAATATATAAATATATAGATTAGAATACTATTATTTTTCTTATAAAATTTATTAAATTTTAGGATTAAATAATTTTTATAATTATTAAAAATTAAAAGTTAATATTATTCTTTTTTATATAAAGAAATTAATAGAATAAATAGTTTTTTAAATTATTAAAAATTAATATTATTAGATATTTAGCTATTTAAGTTAATTTTAAATTTCTAAATCTTTAGAAAATTATTAAATTAAAATTTAATAAAAATTTTATTTTTAAAAATCATATAAAGTAAAAGTATCTATCTTAAAGTATTTATATATTTAATAATAATAATCTATTTATAATTTCTAGATTATAAAAATGATTATTAACTATAGTATCTATTTTTTATAATAATTTTTATAGTTATTATTAATCTTATTATAAAATTAATTTTATTAAAATTATAAATATTATCTAGATTAATATTTTTTTTAAAAATAGTTTTTTAAATAAATATAAACTATTTATTAATAACTTTTAAATCTTTATATTTTATTTATTTATAATTATATTATTTTAAAAATAATTTAAAAATTTAGAATATCTTTTTATAAAATTTAAAATCTATTTTTTTTTAATTATTTAGATTAATATAGTTTTATATACTATAAATAGAATATTTATAATTTTTTATATAATAATAAATTAAGATATTATTCTATAATTATTAAATAAAAAAATCTATTTTTAAAAAGTTTCTTTTTTAAATTTAGTTAATTTATAGCTATTAGTATATATATTAGATTAAAAACTATAACTAGTAAAATAATATTATAAAATAGAATAAAATATTTAAAATCTATATACTAGTTTATAAATTATAATAATTTCTTATTTTTAAAAAGTCTAAATTATCAAGGTATGGGCAGACAGGATAGTATAATAAGAGATAACTAGCAGAAATAGGATATAACAGATCAGATTCTAATTAACAAGTAACAGGTAGAAGTAGACTATTTTATAAGACATAATTTAAAGAGCTACAACAAGATCTAAAACTAGAATTCTAATAAACAGGTTAAAGATCACATACCATAATCTCTTTCTTACTAAATATTCTAGTTTACACTATAACAGTATTTTCTTTTTTAAAACTAAACTCTATTAAGATAAGACTTATATAGGTATTTTTAATAAAAATTTTGTATAATTTTATAAATATAATCTAGATATTTAGTAAACTCTTTAATAAGCTTATTATAGCTAATCTATTTAATAATATACTTTAAATATAAGCCTCCTCAATCTTATTATTTTTAACAAGAATCTAAGATATTTTTAACTTTCTATCTTTTTAATTTTTCAATTTTAATAGATAGTATAGATTTAATAATTTATCTAGTTATTAGTTTTATAGTAATAAATTATAGTAGATTAATATTAAATATAAAATAGATTTTTATACTAATAGATAATTTAAGTTTATAAGTATAGATATTTATAATCTCTAGAATTTTAAAAAGATCTAGATTTTTCTAATTAAACTTTTTTTATAAGTAGAGGATTTAGATATTTTTAGTATTTAGCTAGACTAGTTATCTAAAGTAATATTAGTAAGTAAAGGTATAATAATAGTTTATTTATATTTTATATTAGGCTTATATAGATAAAATCTTGATATAGATAAACTTAATTAATTCTTATATTTATATAGTAAATCTTTTTATATCTTAGGTTATAGAATAGTTATTTAACTAGGATAGTTTAAATCTAATATAGGAATAGAATTTATAGTTTATATAGGATAAGGAAATTTAGGTATTTTTAAAATAATAAGAGTTTATTATAAATTTTACTAGTAGAAATTATTTAGACTAGTTATCTTATAAGTAAGATATATATACTTAAAAATATTATTTTAAAATAGTGTTTATATATTTAGTTTATTTATTAGTTTCTAGATAATATATAATTAATAATAGGTTTATAATTTATAAGTACTTTATTAGATATTTTTAAAATCAGACTATAAACTAGAGACTCTAGTTAGATATAATAGTATTTAATAATCTATATAGTTTCTAGATATAGTAGATATATAAGTAAGTGATTTCTTTAATATTATAGATCCTCTTATAATATATAAAATATTTTATTTTAGTTAAATAGTTTATAATAACTAGGATAGTATTATAATTATTATTTAAAGGGAATTGTTAGAAAAACACCCCCTACCGCTATGGCAACACCCCCCTGCCTGATTTTGATGCCTGAAAAATTGTTTGCTTCCTGCCACAGCCTGCCACAACCCCTACTACCCAATTCCTTCCCAAATGGGTCACCGCTTTCAGGCTGTTCGCCCTACCGCTTCCTAATACGCTCACCGTCTTTGTCTTATTTAGTGATCTTTTATATATATGCCCTTCTTCCTAAATAGGCTTGACGCGCTTACTGCTTGTTAACGCGCTTGCTGTTTGCTGGCCTGCTTGCTACTATATTTGTTAACGCGCTTGCTGCTTGTTGGCCTGCTTGCTACTATGCTTGTTGACGTGCTTGTTGACGTATCTACTTTCTTTATAGGGTTTACGGTAATGGAGGTCTATATAGTATCGTTAATAGGTGTCTATAGTGATTAGTGTTAGTAGTTAGCGTTAATAGACATTGTTAATAGGTGTCGTTAATAGGCGTCGTTAATAGGCGTCTGTATATATTTCGCGTTATTTTAGTAAATTAGTCTCTATTTCCTATTTTAGCAGGTACGGGGTGGCTAGTATTGAATTCAGTGTGTTAGAGTGAGTAAAATGGTGTATTGGTGGCCTGGTAAACCTGGCAGGAAAGATGGGTGCCGCGCAGGTCATGGGGTGGTAGAAAAACTGGTAATAATGGGGTAGAAGTGGCAGCAGAGGGTAAACCAGGTAAAAAAGTAGATTCCTGGGAAGTCAGGTGTCTGGTTTCCTAATTGGGTAAGGGGGTGTTGCCATAGTGGTAGGGGGTGTTTTTCTAACAATTCCCTATTTAAAAGTAGATATATAATAAAATCTATACTAATATTTTATTAAGCTTTTTTAAATATGGATAGTTATTTTAGAATCTTTTAATAGATTTTTTAAATAAAAGTGATATAGTAATAAGTATAGTAGTTCTTTATCTAATTATTTATATACTAGTATATTTTAGACTAATAGTATTTTTAAAATAGTAATTTATAAATCTTTAATTAGCTAAAATATCTTATAGTGGATTGATTATAGTATAGATATAAGATCTTAACTTTTAGTTTATTATTATTAAAGATATATAAGTAGTTTTAATAGTAAAGATAGTTATCTTTTTATTTATAATTAGTTAATATAATTTTAGAATAATAGCTAGTATTCTTATCTAATACTTTTAAAATTAATTATATTACTTAATCTTAATTATAGATTTTTAGTAGTAAATCTTTAATTATAAATAATAATTTAGATAAATTATTTTTAACAAATTAAATTCTTTTTTTAGAGATAATAGTAGTAAATAAGTTAATAGTATTAGATAAGATAGTAGTAATAGATTAGATTTTAGTAATAGTAGATAAAGTTTTAGATAGATCTAATAGTTTAGTTAAAATAGTTATAATAGTTTTATTTCTCTATTAACTTATAATATTTATCTATAGATTTTCTTTTTTTAAGATAGTTTAATTCTAAAATACTAAATATTTATCTCTCTCTTTAAAAATATTCTTTAATCTTCTAGTTAGAGTATTAGATTTTTTATTTTATTTTCTAGATTAATATATAATCTTAAAGTTAAATTAAGATAGGAATTTAGATTATTAGACTTAATAGTGATTTAGTAGTTTTATTATTATAAAGTATTTTAGATTATAATAATTAGTTATAACCTTTATAGATAAGAGTATACTTTCTAATTTAAAATACTATTTTTTAAAATAATAGATTATAGTTAATAGTTTTTTATTATAAATTTTATAATTACACTTAGTAATAAAATACTTTTTAAAAAAGAATATAATAAAGTATAGTATTTTAGTATTATTATACTATAATAGTATACTAGTAAAAATATAATTAGATATATCTATCTCTAAGATAATCTTTTTAAACTAATTAAATATTTTTAGAATAAAGATAAAAATAAATACTTTTTTTAAGATTTTAAAATTAAACTAGTAAATAAATATCTATTTAAAATAAATATCTTTTTTTATAAATTTTATAAATAAGATAATAATTTTTAAAAAGTTTTTAATAAAATAGTAATAGAAATTACTAAAATTAATAAAAACTTATATATTAGTTAAATAAGTTAGTAATTTCTAGTTAATAATTATTATAATCTTATTAAGATTTATATAGATACTATCTTTATTAATAATAATACTAAGAAATTTTATTTAAAGGATATAAAATTTATATTTAGATAGTTTTATAAATAGGCCTACTTCTTAAAAATATTAAAAAACTTTCTATATATATTCTATATATTCTATATATATATAGCTATAAACTAAGATATTATCTAGATAAGTAGTATAAAAGTATCTAGATATTCTTATAAAGTGTTATTAATAAATTATTAGAAGAATATAAGGGCTTTTATTAAACTAAATAATATAATTAATAATTTAAATAGTCCTAGTTTTATATAGAAGATAATCAGATATTTCTATCTCTCTATAACTTATAAGTTATTAAAGGTAGAGATAATATTAATTTTTATAAAAAACTTTATTCTTTTTAAGTTATTTAAGGTTTTTTTTATTAATAGTAGTAAATAATAGTCTTTAGTAATAATTATATTTAATATATAATAGTCTATATAAAAATAAAGACCTCTCTTTACTAGATTTCTTTATAAATAGAATAAGTAAAGTAGTAGATAAAGAGCTAGATTAAATAAATCTTTTCTTTAAATTATCTTTAATCTAATCTTTTAGAATTTTAAGTTTATTTTAAAATATAAGATATAAAGATCTAAAAAATAAAAATTTATCTTTTTATAGGACTATCTTATAGTTATATAGTTAGTAAGATAATAAGTACTTAGCTTTCTTAGATAAGAATACTTTAGTAAAATCTCTAAATTCTTTAAATAGTATAGATATAGGATTAGCTTTAGTATTAATTTAAAGATTTAAAATAGTTTTAATATTTATAGTAGTAATTATAAATATATTATATTTCTTTTTTATATATATAGTATATAAAGCTAATAATATAACTGTTATATCTTATTTCTTAAAACTAATAGATTATATAGATAAGTTTTTTAGTTAAGATTTAATAGATATTTTATAGAGTATCTAGATTTTTATATTTTATAAAGATATATTATAATTCTTTTAATAGTACTTACTATTAAACTCTAAATTATATTTAATAAAATAGATATAAAGTGTAACAGGATTTACTCATGATAAAAGATTATAAAGATACCTAAAGCTTAAAGACCTCTTAACGTTCCAGCAGCGTATTAGGTCTAAAGTAACCCTATTTCTATTATATAATATTAGTTAGACTGTAATAGATATTAAATCTCATTTTAGTTTAGGATTTATCTGATTCTCTTAAGAATTAGTCTTATTTTTATAATTAATAATACTATTAATCCTTCTTAATATATACTTTATATATTATAATACTTCTCTATATCTATTTATATAATATTTTTTACTAGGTTAATAGGTAATATATCTAACTACTATATACCTTTATAATTTCTAATTCTTTTTTTTTTAACTTTCTAAAAAAAAATATAAAGACTTAATTAGTTAAACTCATAAACTAGACTTTTCTATAATAAGATAACTAAAATTAAAATAATTTTAGTCTAACTTTAGTTTATACTATAGAAAATATTAGACTAGACTGTTTTACTAGTATAGGGTTATCTAATATAGATCTTCTTTAGTAGTTAAAAATTATAGAGATTTTTAAAGATATTTCTAATAATATAATTAAAAATATGTTTAGTAAAGTATTAATTCTAGTTAATAGTATTACTAAATTAGATCTTATAATTAAAAATATAAATTAAATAAAAAAATATATTAAAAACTTTCTAAAAAAGATAGTAACTTTTAAAAAACTACTATCTATAAAAAAAGCTTTAAAAATCTTAAAAGATAAATATCATATAATTTAGTAAAAAAAAAACTTTATAAAAAAAACTCTTGAGGAATAATATCTTTAAAAAGATAGACTAAATTTATTAAATAAATTTTCTAATTTCTTTTTAGATTTTAATAATAGCTATTCTAGTTCTAATTTAAAAAAAGATTAACTCTAAATCTATTATTAATATAATAAGATTAAATAAATTATATCTATTTTTAAAAAGTATTTTATTATTTTTTAGTAAGAGATATAGTTAATAAATTTTAAAAATCTTTTTCTAGATATCTTAAATAAGTATATTAATAGTAAAATTAAAATTCTTATTATTAGTAATAAAATCTATAATAAATATAAAAGTAAATAATATATCTATTAAAAATAGTACCTTAAAATAACTATAAATTAATACTATTTTATTAAATAAACTTTTACTTTATTAAATAACATATATAATTTTAAATCTAAGATAATTAGTAATCTTAAATTAGCTAAATAAAAAGATAATTAAAACTTAATTAATTTTTTTTTTTATCTTAAATTACTTAAAAAATACCTTTCTTTAAAAAAAGAAGAAACCCTCGCTTATTATTTCTATAGGAAATTATAAAAAACGTTAAAAAATAAGATATTAAAAACTAAAAAAGAAAGTTATTTTTTAAAGTCTATAATAAAATATCTAAAATAGTTAAAACTCTTTAATATATCTCTAGATATAGTAAAACGTTAAAGAAATATAAAAAAAATAATAGTAATTCTACTTCTTAATAAATATTAATAAAAAAAAACTTTTAAAAAGGTTTCTAAAGTTAAGATTAAGACTAAGACTAAAGCTAAACTAAAAAATATAATTTAAACTTATCTAGAGATTTAAAAATTAAAAGAAAAACTAAATATAATAAAAAATTAATAAAAGAAAAGCTTTCTAATAAAGAAAAATAGTCTTATTCTAGAGTTAAAATAGTTATAAAGTATAGGAAATATAACTATACTAACTATAAAACTAAAGATTATTATATTATAATAATTATCTAAGAAATAATAACTAATAAGATAAGAAAAAATAAAGAGATAGAATAGATCCTAATACTCTATCTTATTATCTCTAAATTAAAATTATAATTAGATTATATATTCTAATTCTAGTTAATAATATTAATATATATATAGATTTTAATACTTATATAAAGGTTAATATAGTTAATAAAAAATTTACTAAATTAAATAAATTTAGTTTTACTTTCTATAACTTTTCTTTTCTTACTAGAATAGCTCTAGAATATATCTAAACCTATAATATATACTAAATATCTCTATCTATAATAGATTTAAGAAATATAATTAAGATCTTTAAAAAGGTTTATATTATAATTAATAAAGATCTATATTCTAAAAGATCTTTAATCTTACTATTAAAGATATTTTTTAATAAATTTAATATCATTTTAAAGCTAAAGATAGGAATATAATAATTTAAAACTAAGAAATTTAAGCTATTAAAATCTTATTAATTTATAAAATTAATAAAAAACTATATAAATATCTTTATAATTATTAAATTACTTAAAAAAGTCTAGTTTCTAGATAAGAATAATAATAAATTATTTAATCTTAAAGTAATCCTTCTAGAATTAGAAATATATAGGGATATATTTAATTATAAGAAAGTAAGATTATTTCTAAAAATAAAAAACTCTAATTATATAATTAAACTAGAAAAAGGTATAACTTTACTATATAAACTAATTTACCTACTTTTCTAAAATAAATTAAAAGAATTATATACTTATATTATTAATAATATAGAAAAAAAACATATATGTCTCTCTAAAAATCTAATAAGAGCTTTTATTCTATTTATTCTAAAAAAAGATAGTAAATTACGCTTATATATTAATTACTAAGAATTAAATTATATATTAATTAAAAATTAATACCTTTTTCTCTTTATATTAAAAATCCTTAATAAGATTTTAGAATTAAGATATTTCTTTAAAATTAATATTAAAAATACTTACTACTAAATATAATTTTAAAAAAGCGATAAATAGAAAATAACGTTTTAAATCTATTATAAATACTATAAATATATAGTCATATCTTTTAGTCTATATAATATTTTAGTGACATTCTAGAGCTATATCTATAATACTCTTAAAAATCTAGTAGATATAATTTATATTATATATCTTAATAATATTCTTATTTTTATAAAAGACTATAAATCATATATAAAGATATTATAAGATATCTTTAAAAGACTTTATAAAGTAAAGCTTTATATTAAACTATTAAAGTATTAATTCTATTATTATAAAATTAAATTTCTAGATTTTATTTTAACTCTATTATAACTTATAAATAGAAACTATCTAAAACTAGTTTAAACTAACTATATTTTATAACGTATAAGTCTTTTTAGATTTCTATAACTTTTATTAAAGATTTATAAAATATTATTCCTAAATTACATTTCTTTTAATATTAATAATAAAAAAGTCTAAAAATAAGAAAAAACTAGGACTTATAAAATTATCTAATAAAAAATAAGAAATATTTTAGAAACTAAAAAACACTTTTTTAATAATAAATCTCTTATATCACTTTAATCTAGAATATAGGATTTATATAGAAACTAATATATTAAATCTAGATATATCTAGTATAATATTATAATTAAATAATAATAATATCTAATATCTAGTAATATTTTAGTCTTAAAAGTTTACTAGACTAAAACTATATTATATAATTTCTAATTAAAAACTTTTTATAATTATCTATTCTTTTAAATATTAAAAATATTATCTAGATAGATCTTAATATCTTATTAAAATATTATTAGATTACTTAAATTTATAAACCTTTATAAAATAAACAAAGTTAATAAAGTGATAAATACGCTAGTATATATATTTAATACTATTTAAATTTGTAATTAAATATAGACTTAAAAAGACTAACTCTATAGATAGATTATTAAGAATTCTTAATTTTAAGAAAATTAACTTAGATCTAGAATTAATAAATATATTTTAAGAATATTTTAGTTTTAAATCTTTTAAAAGTATAATTTAAATTAGAGAAATAACTATCTTAAAAGATTATCTAAATATAGATAAAAATAGAGTTATTTAATATAAATCTATAAATTATAACTAAAATAATATATTTATAGATATAAATAGCTAATATATCTAAGCTAATATAACTAAACTTACTAAATAGATAGAATTCTATAAAAATCTAGATATTTAGTAAAATCTCTAAAACGTTAAAATTATAGGAGTCTAAACTATTAATTAATAAATTAAAGAAAACTTAGTTAAATAGATTATATATCTATAATATTATAACTCTAAGATTTTACACTTAAAAAAAGACAAAAAAAATCTAAAAAAAAGATAATTAATCTAAATACTTAAATTTCTTATTTATTATAAATAGATATTTGTACTCTAAAAAAAAGATCTCTAATAAAAACTACTATAAATATATTATAATAATCCTATTATAAGATATTTTAGCTATTCTAAGATTAAAAAGTTACTAAAATAGTACTACTATTAAATAGAAATAGATAAAGATATTAAAAAGTATATTTAAAATTATAATATCTATTAATTAGTAAAAGCTTTTAGATATAAACTATATAGAAAGCTATAACTATTATTACTACTAAATAGACTATTTTTAAAAATTTTAATAAATTTTATTATTAGTTTACTTCTATTAATTTAGAATAAGAAATATGTAAATATAATTTTAGTTATTATTAATAGATATTTAAAATAATACTATTTTATATCTATATTAATTACTATAAATGTTATAAAACTTATTAATATATTTTATAATACTATTAAATTTTAATAGGGTTTTCTAGATAGAATTATCTTTAACTAAAACTCTATTTTATAAGTTAGTTTTTTATATGACTATACTTCTTAATAAAGATGAAAAACTATTTTTTAATAAGATTTTATTTTTAAATTAATAAATAAATTAAATAGATAAATTAAATTATTAAGATGTACTTATATTATTTTATTAGAACTAAAACTAAAAAGTAATTAATACTTCTAAAAACTATTAAATTTGTATATAATAATAGTATTAATTTAATTACTAGAAAAATCTTTTTTTAAATATTATTAGGCTACTAATTAAACTTTTAAATCTGTGATTAAAATATCTATATAAAAAGAAAGATACTAAATATAATTAAAAGAGTCTAAAAGTTTTAAAAATTATAAAAAGAACTTTATAAATAATAATAATCTACTACTAATTTATAAAAAACTTACTATAATAAGAAGTATATACTTAAGGAATTTAAAAAAGATATATTAGTAGAACTTTTAATAAAGAATCTATATTTTAAAAATAAAAAACTAGTTTTAAAATTTATTAGACCTTTTTAGATTTTTAATTATATTAGTTAATAAATATACTAACTAGTATTTCTAGAATAATATAAACGCTTATATAATATTTTTCTAGTTTAACTATTAAATCTATAAAATCCCTAAAAAGAGATTAAAACGATTATATCTATACTAAATCTTAAAAATAAAAATAAATAGAAAATTAAAAAGATTAAAGATTATATAACCTTTAAAAAAGAGCTTTATTATTTAATAAAATAGATAGGTTAGTTAGTTAAATATAATTAATAGATGTTAAAAAATATTATAAATATTTTAAAATTAATTAAATTTTATAAAAAGAAGTTAAAAATAAAAAAAATCTAATTAAACTATTACTAAAACAATTCTAATCTAGCTCTTAAATCTCTATCTTACTATATAAAAATATTTTTAAGTATTTATTAAAATACTTAATTTTATATTTCTCTATAATATTAACAATCACCTTATAAAACTCTAAGATATATATATTCTATTACTTAAAAAGATTATTATTAAATAGCAAACTTATAAATAATAAAATATATTAAATAATAAGAGATTACTAAAAAAAACCTTAAGTAAGAGTTAATACGCTTAAAGAGAATTATAGTTTAATAATTAATAATAAGTAAGTTATAGAATATAAAGCGTTTCTATAAAATTTAAGAGATTATTAACGAAATATCTTTAAAAGAGATCTTAAAAAAGAACTTACTACTTTCTTTTTATTAAAAAAATACAATTTAATATAATTTTTAACTAAAATATTAAAAACCATAAATAGGTTTTTTATTATAGTATTAATCTCTATTATAATCTTAAGACCTAATAGCTATATAACATATTTTAAGATTAAATTATTTTTAGAAAAAAGTTTAACCTAGAATTCTTTAATCTACTTAAATATAGTAAGTAACTTAAAATAGTAGGTAATAAATAAACTAGAGAATTATAAAAATATATTAGAATAACCTTTAATTAGAGATTAATAAAAAGAACTTATTTTAGAATAAAGCTAATAAACTTTTATATATCCTATATATAATTTAGTATTATAAATACTAATATAGTAAAAGATTATAATAGATTCTATAAACTTAATTTCTAGCTATTTTATTATAACCTATTAAATATAATTAATATAAAATATATTTAACTTTAAAATAGATTACTATAAAAGTATTAAAATATCTTTAGATTTTTTAAATAGAGAGGATATAATAATTTAATAATATAAAAAAAATAAAAAAAAGTAAAAAAGAGAAAAAAAGAAAAAGTGAAAAAAAATAAAGTTATATAAAGAGATAATAACATCTTACTTTAATTTAGAACTAATATTATAAATATTACTTCTATATCTTATTTTACTATTTTATTTATAATTCTACTTTAATTTATATATAAGATATTTATATATAAAAAAAAAATAATAAATAATAAAATTAATATATTTAAATAAACTCTTACTAAAATCTAAAAGATATTACTATATTTAAAAATAACTAAAATCTTTTAAAAGTAGTAAATAGTAACTAGTAAGATATTCTAAATTTTAATAATAAAATTTTTAAAAGCTATATATTACGTTAGACCCACTATTATATTAAAATTAATTCCTAGTAAAAATGCCTTTCTAAGATTAAGCTAACTAAAAATATCTTAATAAAACTCTTTTAATTAATAATATATAGATATTTTAAAAATATACTTTATAAATATCTAAATCTAGTATTTAAGATTACTAGATTATAAACAAGATAAATAATTATTATACTACTAGTTAATCTTAACTTTTATATTCTAGAAAAAAAAAAATTCTAGATAAATATAATAAGTAAAGATATTTTAAGAATAATTATAAAAGCTAGCCTAGAAAAAAAAGTTAGTAAAATAATATTAAATTACTAGAGATTATATACTAAATTATAAATTCTATTAATATTCTTACTAACACCTTTATTATAGATAGATTTATACTATTTATATATAATATTAAAGTTATATATTAAGTTTTTAATAATTAGATATATTTCTATAATAAATTAGTTATCCTACTAGAACTAATTCTTCCTATTATTAACATTCTTTTAAAAGATATCTTTAGTTTATTAAATAAGCTTAGTTAAATTTTAAGTGTCTCTTAAAATACTATCTAACAGTATATAATAAGAATGTCTATAAATATTATAATTTTAAGAGAAATATCTAAATAAATATATAATCTTAATAAGATTTAATAACTCTTTATTAAATAACAAATTAAATATCCTATATATATATATTAAATACTAGTTAAATAAAAAAATATAGATATATAAATAAGAAAGATCTAAATCTCTTTTAAATTCTACTTTAGGAGATATAATATACTACTAAATTGATAAAAAGAAGATTCCTATTTAATAAAGATAATTTTTAAATAAAGAAGTAAGAAATAATAATAATAGAAATAAATAAGAAATCTTATCTTTTCTTATATAAACTATATCAAAAAATCAAGTCCTTGTATATTATCTATTTTTAATAAAGCTTAGCTCTACGATAAAAGACTTAATAAACAAAGTATCTCGTTAATAAGATTACTATTATTTAGATCTATTTTTAGATAAGAATATCTACATATTAAAAGGGAAAAATAATTTGTAATAGGGTTTACTTATAATAAAGGATTATAAAGATACCTGAGGCTTAAAAACCTCTTAGCGTTCCGGTAGCGTATCAGGTCCAAAACAACTCTATTTCTATTATATAATATTAGTCAGACTGTAATAGATATTAAACCCCGCTCTAGTCTGGGACCTACCTAATTCCTTTAAGAATTAGTCTTATTTCTATGACTGATAATACCATTAATCCTTCTTGGTGCACACTTCATACATTACCTCTATATCTATTTATACAGTATTCTTTACCAGGTTGACAGACAATACACCTGACCACCGTATACCCTTACATAAAGATTATACACTTTTAGTTATAGAAAGTCTAGTATAACTAGATAGTATACTAATTAAGTAACTAAAAAATAGATATTCTTTTTTTAATAATTTTTAATATAAATATATATTTAGATATAGTAAGTAATTAATCTATATTTAATTTCTTATTTATTAAATTTTTTTAGCTAGATAGGTTTTATTAGAAATATAAAAATAAGATTATTTTTTTAAATCTATTTTTAGTTAATAAATATTTTTTTTTAACTCTAAAATCTAATATAATATAACTTAAAAACTCTTTTTTTTAATATAATATAATAAATAATATTATTAAATTAAAATAGTAGATCTTTTTTTTAATAAAAAAGTTATTTATAATAGTAGTAGATAAATAGATAATATATAGTTATAAAATCTAGTTATAACTTAAGCTAGACTAACTTCTTTTAATAAATTTTTAAAAAATAATAAATAAAGATAAATAAAGTAGTTATAAAAGTTATTAGATAAAAAGAATAAATAAAAAAAAATAGTTATTTAGTAAATTACTAAAAAGTAATTATTAGCTTATAAACAGTTTTAAACAAAATATTCTTTAAAATTATAATAGAAATAAACTTTTTATTTATAACAATTTAATAACTAGTAGTATAAAAAGAATTATTAATAAATAAAAAATAGATCTATAATATTAAAGTTTATAAATAGAAAAATAAAGATCTATTTAAAATTAAATCTACTAGAATTCTATTTAAAAACTTTTAAAGTAGTTCTTATAGTAGTAAAGTAAACTTATAGAGTAATTAATAAACTACTATTATATTAGATTTAATAGTTTTCTAGGTTTTAAAAAAATCTTACTAGATTAAAATAATCTCTTTTAAATAGTTTATAGTATAGTAATATTCTTTTTAATTCTTAGTTAATTATTTATTTAAATATTATAAATAAGATTTTATTATATATCTTACTTTCTATAGCGAGATATTAGAATTTAATAAAAAATAAACTAAACTCTTTATTTCTTTATTAAAGATAGTAAAATTTATTTTGAATATGTTAAAAATAATTTAAGTCTTTAAATACTTATTCTAAAATATCTAAAATATTAATAAAAATATTTAATAAATAAATGTTATTATAAATATAGAGTAAAATCTAGATATAAGATATGTCTTTTAAATAATTAAAAAATAGTTATAATTAATATTTAGTTTTTTTTTAATTTAAAAAAAGAATTAATAAAGATCTTTTTAATCTTTTTTAAATTTATTAAAATAAAAAAAATATTTAGATTATATATAAAAATTAAAAGATTTAAAAGTAAATAATAAAGATATTCCTATAATAATAGCTATATTAAGTTTAATAATAAGCTTAAAAATAAAGATAGATATAATATTTACTATCAGAATAGTAAATTTAATTATATATATTTATATAACTTTAGTATAAGTAATATTCTATTATATTTTATTATAAAGTTTTTTCTAATATTCTAGAATAGTAATATCTTAATAATAATCATATTTAGTAGTAACTAATTTATTTAATAAATAGATAATCTTAATTCTTATAGTTTATAACTATAATTTAACTTAATCTATCTATTTATAAATATTAACTATATTAAATTAAATACTTTTAATATAGTTATAAATATAGTAATAGTATTTAAACTATTAGTTAAGATAGTCTTTTATATATTTAATAAATTACTCTAAGTCGCTAGATAAGAATGAAAGTTATAAAACTAATTTAGACATCTCTTAAATAGTTAACTTCTAAAAGTTAGAGCTACGTAATATTAGAGTATAAGCGGACGAGACAGTATAATAAGAAATAACTAGCAGAAACAGGGTATAACAGATCGGATTCTAATTAACAAGTAACAGACAAGAGCAGACTATTTTACAAGACGTAACTCGAAAAGCTACAACAAGATCCAAAACTAGAGTTCTAATAAACAGGTCAGAAATCACGTACCGTAATCTCCTTCTTACTAAGCATCCCAGTTCGCACCATGACATAAATAGCTAATAAGATCCTACCCTCTTACTCTGTTAAATTTATAGAGACTTAAGGACGAATTGGTAGCATAATAGGTAGTTAAATAAATTAAGTTTAATTCATAGACGCGTTTCATGTTGGGTGGCCCACTCGCTTACGTGGCCCGCTCGCTTGCCGATTGCGTTACCTACGGCAGGCGGGCGTGACAAAACAGGCATCCACACAGGATTCCTGACACTTTTTGTTTACTTTCACGGGAAAGGTTTGAACTCCCGGGTCAGAAATTCCAGTCATCAGTATGTTGTGATCTTGAGAACATCAATCCAAAGTCTATCTGCTCTACATACCCGGCCCTGATTGTATCACCTGAGGTGTGACCGGGCATGATTATGAAGTGTGTGATAGAACCAGCCTTGTACAGTTCACGCCACATGTCATTAACTGGAATGCTCATTGCAGCTTTTAAATCGAACGATTATCTTCCAGCTTTGTTTCATGTCTCAGAGAAATCTCCATTCCAACTAATCGTCATGTCAGATTTCCATGCGGCCGTCAAGTTGCACATGTATGTCCGTCCACCACACAACTACCTGTGGTTCCTATCGCCATTCCTCTCTTCGTCCTGCCTCCAGGAATAATACTTATAGGCAGCAGAAGAACTCATCTCAATGATAGATAAAATATCTATATTTCCTTTTCTATTGTCACTTATACTCAGACACAAACACCCTTATAAGACCACAAAAGCACACATCGGCGTTCTAAAAATGGCTTCCTCGAGCGTCCTCGCCTTGACTCAGACTGCGATCATTCAGCACGAGAATGGTGTTCTCAAAATAACCCCAGGGCTGCCCGTTCCAGAGCTTGCGCCCCATCAAATGCTAGTCAAAACAGCTGCTGTTGCCCTCAATCCTTGTGACTTCAAGATGCCGCTTCGTTTCCCCACCCCAGGTCTCTGGGATGGGTGTGACTTTGCTGGAACAGTCGTAGCACTAGGCAGTGAGGCAGCAATCCAGGGACAATTTCATGTTGGAGATTTGGTTTTTGGTGCTGTTCAGGGATCGAATTTGGCAGACCCCATATCAGGAGCTTACTGCGAGTATGTTCGGACTGAGCCAGATCTTGCATTTCGAGTACCCAAGGGAATGGCCCTTTGTGATGTCCCATCTATCTCTGGGACTGCCATCGCAACACTTGGAGTCGCGCTCTTTTGGTCACTCCAGCTACCTGGAACATTTCAAGTCCCCGCAGGCAAACCAGAGGATGTCCTCGTTTACGGCGGAAGCAGTACTATCGGATTACTTGCAATCCAGATGGTGAAACTGTAAGTGAACAATATCCTTCCAACTTTTTTGAGTTTGTTCACTCACCCGCGCCAATTAGGTGCGGCCACCGAGTGATAACCACATGCTCGCCACATAATTCGGACTTGGTGCGCTCCTATGGTGCCGACCTAGTGTTTGATTACAACTCACCAACTTGTGCCGAGGACATTCGAGCAGCTACCAAAAACATGTTGCGCTTCGTCCTTGATCCATTCGCTGAAGCAAAAACCGTTCGCCTGTGTCATGCAGCCATAGGACGAACAGGCGGTCGCTATTGTGCGCTGGAGCAATATCAAGAGAGTCTGTGCTCGAGAAGAACGGTGAAGCATGAGCTTGTTATGGGAGGAGCCATATCCGGGCGAGGAGTCGAGCTCCCAGAGCCGTACGGTATTCCTCCGCGTCCAGAGATTGGTGTCTGGGCACGTGGATGGTACAAGAAGGTTCAGGAGCTCATCGATGATGGAAAGTTAAAGCCATGTCCAATGCAAGTCATCACTGGGAGATTTGAGGGAATCTTAGAAGGCTTAGATCTGCTTCGCCGTGGGAAGGTGTCGGGTAAAAAGCTTGTCGTTCCAATGATCGATATGTAAAGCTTGCAATTGCTACCTGAGTGTCAGATAATTCCAAATCTCATATCTATCAAGACGCAACCATGGTAGTCTTCATTCAAAGAGCTCTAGCGGTGCTAGCCCCAAACATCATATATTTGCCTTGAAGACTGCTAGACTAAGATCTTCCGATCTGCTCATTGGTTACGCTACATATCGATTTAGAATGAAAATACGATCATGTTTTGTTTCGTGAGATGAAGAGCTTTTGATGAGTGCGATAGTCTACGAATAGAAGCAATGTTCTGAAAGTAGTAGCATTCGCACCTGGGCACTATAAAAACAGAATCGGACGGGGAAAAGAAGGAGAGAGAAAGAGAGAGGAGCGACAGCGACTAGATCTACCTCCAAGTTTCAAAGCCTCTCCAGAATGAGGCTCCATGGTATTCACCTATCCTTGTCAGACTTTCCCAAGTTCCCCTGTGTTCAATTGTTCACTCTGCCAACTCCGGAGGAAAGAGGTCATCTCAGAAGCATGTTTGGTATTTTCAGATGCTGCTTCAAGCACTGATTGAGATATCATAGCGGTGTCTTGTCGGTACCTTTTCAAAAGCTCCATGATTTTCATACTTTCATTGCTTTGATTTCTTGTAGCTGCTCTGAGCACTTCTTCGGATATTGGAGGGTTCTCTGTATGCCGGAGGAGAATTTCCAAAACTTCAGGGCCATGCCATCTAGTATTTCCTGCTGCTGCTCTGAGCACTTCTTCGGAAATTGGAGGGTTCTCTGTATGTCGGAGAAGAATCTCCAAAGCTCCAACAATAAACTCTCCAGTGTTTCCTGCTGCTGTTTTGAAAACTTCTTCGGAAACTGAAAGATTCTTTGTATGGTTGAAAAGAAACTCTAGCATTCCAGGAGTATTTCCTTCAGTGTTTCTTACTACTTCGCTGAGCATTTCTTCTGTATTTGGAGAGTTCTTTGTATGTCGGAAGAGAATTTCCAAAACTTCAGGACCATTCCATCCTGGACTTCCTACTGCTGCTTTGAACACTTCTTCAGAGATCGGAAGATTTTCTCTATATTGAAGAAGAGTACCTAAAGCTCTGCAAGGTCTTTTGTGGTTTCCTGCTGCTGCTTTGAGCACTTCTTCGGAGATCGGAGCATTCTTTCTATGCTGAAGGAAAATTTCCAAAGGGTCAGGGGGATCCTGTTCAGTATCTCGAGCTACTGCTTTGGCCTCTTTTTCGGACATTAAGGTAGAATGGTATAGTAAAATTAGCATGATGGATCTGAGGGGAGGTATTAATTGGATAGAGAAGTTTCCAAAGCTAGAACACTAAAATGTGATGGGAGCGGTGATTGTGTACTGCCCTGCATGGAGTGAGCGCTTAGGGCGAAGACGGCAGGTGGTTGGTCCAAGCCCTGATCGGGGCCCTCACGACGACGAATACATACCAGGGGGCTGGGCGCCTCCCCTCCGGGGCGGACCCCCAGCCAAGTTAGTGGCTAGGACGCAGTGGTAAACGACAGGCTGATTACTCTAAGCAAGACTTGATCTAACATGATGTACGAAGGCCCGTTTCAAAAGAATCCTCCGCAAAAGCCATTATCATTTTGCCCAAAATGGGTTTAGCCCCTACAGCCACCATATTCAACGCGTTTTTTGATCATTTCTGGACCCACATTTCTGCTATTTTTTAACTAATAAACATACCCGAAAAACCATGAAATTCAATTCCGAAAACCATCAAACCATCTATCAGAACCGTCTGACACTAGCCAATCACCAAGATATGGAAAACTCTATTGTCTCATTGTGTACTGTTGCTACGGAGTACTCCGTATGAGAAAAAGAGACAACAATTAGAGCCTGAAATAACAGGCAGCCACATAATCTCGACACAGATTGCAACGCCAAAGGATTATATTAAATTTGTGATCTCAAGAAATACTCAAGATGTCGATAGATTGCATTCTGATTTATTCAATACCTTCATCACACTTTAACTGGATGGGACACTGGAGTTTTCTTGTTTCAATCCATGCGCTCATGCTCGACATCTTTGGTGCCCACAATGCAGACTCGGAATCAAATTTGTCTGTCGTACACCATTCTTGCAATGATCTTCTTCTCGTTACCTGCCATGCTCACATTTCGAGTCAGATGTTCCTTCCCGTCAATGATTTCAAACGCCCAAATAACCTCCGCCTCCCATCCCTTCGTGTCGTTGCGGGCGCTTGCCTTGGAATTGTCGCTGGCCAGCTCTTGGATGACCTTCCCGTTGTAGCCGGCGATCTCAAAACCTCGTCGAATCGATTCTTCCACAATCTCGCCGATCTCTATGAACTTCAACTGCGCGCGTATGTCCCCGAAAACTGGCACCGATAGATCCTGCGTGCTACCATCCATGGTGTAGGACCCCTGGCTGTCGAATCCACCAGGATTGACAATCTGCTTAACCCGAAGAGTTGTGATGCTCTCGGGCATTTCTGATGCTGTTGTATTTCCATTTTGCTCTCCGGCTTTGCTTGTTCCATCAACTGCAGCAGTTGTCTGGAGGAGTTCCAACGAAAGCCGAGCGTGTCGCAACGCCTTACGGATTACCCAATGTACTCCTTGCTGCCATCGCTTAGTCGAAATTTATTCGAACCCATGCTCGAACAGCCGCTTACCAGAGCAAAGACCTCATCTGGATCATCCGACAGTTTCCGATTCTAATCAAAACGTCAGCGCGCAGACTATGTTGTTCGGGGGCTGTAATGACCCACGAATACCCAAGTCCCAGTGAGGTCTGGGGTGTCGCCTGGAGTCACCATTGGCATTTTAAAGCTATTCGGATTACGAATGCACAGAGAGATGGGCACTTAGTCTTGAGGTGCGCTCTACGGGTGCGAGGGCATGCGCTTTTGTATCCAGGTACAAGACATCAGGTGGTACTCTGGCTATCTTTACACTTCAAAGTCTCATTTCGAATTCATATTCGGAGTTGGAGTTCAAGCCAACCAGTATAAATTGGCTGTTGGATCCAGTTTCGGATGTTTCAGTTTGAAACTTGATTCTTGTGTGGGCATTTCAACCTACCTATCACAAAGGATAGCCCAAACCAAAGGCCCCCTGGATATCATTTCAGTCCACCTCTTGCCCTCTGCTCGATTGGTAGAGTTGCACTTCATGATGCTAGGATCTTATGGGATGGGTCACGTAGTACGTACCCATTAAAACTTGACCATACCGATGCGCTAAGCGCATCACCCTTGATCTTGATGAGATATATCCTGATGCCACAAGAATGCTCTGAGGCTTGCCTTTCAAATGCGATCTGCATATTTCTTGTGTGTGTGACATTTTGAAGGCTCTCAACTCCTCTCAACTCCCTAAAATAAAGGCTCTACACTCCTAGTTAGATAGTCAACTAGTTGATGTAGCCTACATAAGAACAGGCCTGTCAATAGACTCACCTGCATCCATGGATGCAATGCAGTTAATCCGCAGGTGCGAGTCTTATGCCTCGGGTTGCATGAGGGGCAGGTTCATGCCTTTACCAATTGCTTTGCCAACCTTGGAAGTTGTTTGTATTTTTTAATTGTTTGGAAGGACGAAGCATAAAGAAGCAATTGCAGAAATTGCTTCTTCTTCCTTCTTCTTTATTCCTTAATAGATAGAATTCATGTACCTCTTACTTGCAGACCTTATTATCAATAAGTCTAGTCTATGTGTACACTGCACCAGCCATCAACAATATCAAATTTCAACATACTATTCCTTTTTAAAATAATTAATATGTTAAGTTGTATCTGTGCATAGGTCTACAGGTACTGTGAAGATTGGTAGACGATATAGATTACCATGATGTTGATTCTATACCTAGGTATGCTTCTTGCTTTGCTGGCTGGCTGTCGGTTTAATCATTTACTTCTAGTCATATGACCTTACTTTTCCTCTTACATTTTTATTGCTTTCTTGCTTCCATGCCTGTTTCCAAGGTTATCTTTCTTTTCTATCACTATTCACCTTGTTAAAGGGACCTTCATACTGGAATAATTGACTTATCATATTGGTCCTACTATGTATAATTTACAGACTATTTCAGGAAGAGTGAGTTCTTTATTCTTTATAGCTTGGCTGGCTAATAAAAGCTTACCGTCTCACTATATAAAATCCCTTGTGAATTGAAGTGAACTGTTCACATCATTGATAATTTAATTGGTTAATTTCATGTAGATATATTTAAGGGGGGTGGTCAGCTCATATGTTGATTACACTACTAGGCTCAGAGATTATTTTCTTACATCCTTATCTTTCAATGAAATAATATAATCACAATGACCATATAATATCTCATGATAGCTTTTCGTTTCATTTTATTAGCCGCTAGCACTCTGTGTAGGTAATTCACAAGTGGAATCCATGGATGATATTTTTACTCGACATGTGTCTCTAAAATTTTTCAAGGAATGATAATATCCCGAACAAGCTGACGCAAACACTTCATGATCTCAGCCAAAGACATTTCACTTTGGCCTTGCTCTTGTGCAACAACAAAATCTCGAATCGATGATGGCCAATCCTTCCCAATTGCTGCTGCGAGTGTGTGCACTTCGTTTTCACCTTCAACCAGGCTGCAAGCAGACTGTAATCCAAGGGCTAGTTCAATATTGCTGATCATAGTAGATCCAACTTCAACTAGTATCTTGACCTGACTAGCGAAATTTCGATCCAAGTGAGTTTGTCCGTATTCGGGATTCGGCAACAGAAGCAAGCCATCGACATCAGTAGGGGGAATGATAAGAAACCACTGGTACAGGCGGATGAATGTAGCTCGATATATACGGGTCAAATAGCAATGTCCCTCCAAGACACTTAGCCACAGCGTTATATCATATGGTGTGAGCGCTTGGTCACCAGGAGAACTCGTCGTGGTCTGGTATCCTGAATCAAGTGATGAAATTGTGGCGACACTTTCCCCCGACCCAAAGTCACCAGATTCCGAACGCTGTGAGATTGAGCCCTCGGACTGACAACTCCGAAGATGAGACAGTTCGCTAGATGGCGCAAGATCCGAATATTCTTCTTTTAATAGATCGGCTGTTCCACGTAACGAATGAATAATATCCAAAAGCCACGAGGAATGATCAAGAAGGCGATCTATTGGAAAATGGCGGTTTTCGATAGTCGTGTTACAACCATCAGACACATGAGAAAAAGGGAAGTTGTTCGAGCAGTCATCGAGCAAGTCGAGATCCTGCAGAAGTTCTGCTTTCAACCTGAGAAGAGATTTTCGGATGTCCTGCTGAGAAGTTCCTTTCTCGTTGCAGGCTTGCAAGAGATGTGGCTCCCCGGCCGTTGGGACATCTGGTTGAATCGCCCAATTTAAGTCTGAATCGTGACTAAATTCGCCAATGTTTGGTTCTAAACACTCCAATTGCGGATGAATCACGGATGCCACTGTCGGTAATTCTTTGTTGGCAATGTCATCCCACCAGAAATCACCAACCATGGCCAGGTTGTCGGTGTTGTTTTCCTCGTGGTGATGTATTTGATCTGATATCACATCCTCTGAGTATCCCTAGATGCAACGGTATCAGTCAGCCTATGGTATTTTAATCGTCAAATCTCAGTGGCTTACAAGGTTGTAAGATCCAGTCGACCAATATGAGTTCCACTCTCCCCAAAGTTGCACCGGCGCCGGTATATTCCCGGGATCGAGGGACCTGTTGAATTCATGATCGCTTGAGGACGGGAAAAGGGACTCTCTTGTAGCAGAAGGCAAAGTGGGTGGCTCTTCCCAATAGCTATGCATTTTGCTTTGGCTTCTTCCCAGAGCTGAGGAGGATGGATGTATCGACTTTTTGACTTTTGATGCGTACGATTTGTGAAGGAGCGACATCGAACCATGATTTTCCACGAATCCTGAAACTTCACGTTGACTTGAAGCAATATCTTGGCCGTGGTTTGACGACAAAATGGCCGTCGTTGGGTGGTTTACACTCGTGATGCATATTTCCTGTGCCTTGAGACAACGCTCACAAGACATACCATTCATATTGACACGTTCACAGCGCAATTTCTGTCCACGGCAGCGATCGCAAGCAGATCTACGTGAGTGACGATAGTTGTGAGTTGAATGCATCTTGAACTTGGGAAGAGAAATAAGGACAAGCACCGTGGATGTCGTGGTGGTGACTTGGTGTTTAATCGCACAATATTGATGTGTGAAAAGCAGATGACGATGATACCGGTTCCTCTTTTCAACGAAGACACATTGAAACAAACTTTCAATTTTGAGGTACGGTGGTTTTATTCTCAATCAGCGCGTGGGCAAAATACCACGAAAGCGCGTGGACGGGTATCACTGCATCAACATCATCTTCAAATGGAACACGATTCACCGCATGCCAAAGCATTATCGCATGTTTTCATTCGCTCGACTTCCAAGATTTGATTTGTGATTTCAAAGTGGCAGGCTCCTTAGTCGTATGTTCCAACAGATCCTCTCACGACATGTGTATGACATGCGGCCATGCGGACAAGATGTTAAGGGGTATTTCTAGAGATGTACGATCCCAAGGATGCGCCCCGAAGCCCTGGTACGCGGTGCATCAGAAGTTAGGGGAGCCGTTACACAAGACCAAGGGCGAATAATGCACCTGAAGGGATATCCGCAGTGATATCAAAGCGTTGTCCCACGTCACGGACCTGAGCCCAGGTCTGTGGCAAACTCTCAATTGTATATGGCGTATTCAATTCCCTTGTCTGATTTTTTGCAGTGATGGATGTTCAGGATCTTGGTTAATTACTGCTTGGTCAGCACTCCTGATTGCCCAGGTGTGGAGTTTCATGAAGGCTTTCAAATGGGATGACAGCTCATTGATGATATGCGTGGCAGACGCTCAGCCGGTTCGAGGGAATCAATGAAACCAAGCCAACGCCACCAATGCAGAATCTTTAGCTGAAGCACAGTCACCTCAAGTTGCAGAAATCCCCACGTTGTTCCTGAAAAGGCCCGACGATCTGGGTTTGGAACCAAGTCATCTGAAATCAAACGTTGAGCCTTAGACTACATCAAGAATCCAGCGAATCGAACAAGTCAATCCTAGAACCCAGTCGTAAATTTCACCTTGACGATTCTTTCATTCATGACTGGTGATGGTGGAGGGTGTGACAGGCAAGGGGAGCTTGGGCCCAACTTTGCCGCATTTTTGCCCATTGGTTAGATCGATTTCCAACTTGTAAAACTTTCTTTTCCGCATGCCAAAGGGTATTACAGCTCAAATCTTGAACATTTCCGTAGATCATCCGTCATGAGGGGTCTCGCCTTGTGGGCCAAATTTTTATGGCATACATGTTTGATACTTGGCCATCTGGTTCAATGAGTTTTGTTGGAAATTATAAAGACCAAGATATCAGAGTTGAGTCAATGACGAATATTAGATCTACGAAGTGAGATGAAAGGAATGGCAAGAGAGGAGAGATGAAAGTGAGCGAGGAAGGGAGGAAGGGAGAAGGGGAGAAAGGGAATGGGGATTATGAGGTCCGGGGCCAACCTACAGTTATGAAAACGCCCCCAATAAAGCCAATTTCTCTACGCAGTACGGCCTCAGTACGGAGTACGGAGTACTAGAGTACATAAAGGGGGTCTTGGCATTCCAATGTTCATAAACCCGCCGATTAACAGTTGTTTTTTACCAGTTGACCAGTTGACCAGTTGACCAGTTGACACTGATTTGAAAACTCGCGGCCCATCCGGTGCCTCGCGGCGCATGTTTTACATCACCCGTAGGACTCTCAAGTGATGTATCTCCCCAGGTGGATATACGTAGGCCGGAGGGACTTGAAGGTTATTGAAATCGTTTAAACGAAATACTTTCTACTTTGAAAGTTTGTAGCGTTTCAAGCAGTCGTTGAGCTCATGCTTTGAAATTCGAGCCTTGGGTCTCAAAATGCCCTCCTCCATCCATGAGTTATTCAGCTTTCGTTTTCTTCTCTTCTCTCTTCCGCACCCAATTGAGACTCAGACACGCGCATACCGTTGACTTGACTTCTTGCTTTCTATTTATCTCAGACGATGCGAGACATCGCACGTTCCATTTACTCGAGCCGAATTGCCCTATCGCCGAGGTCCAAATGCGGGGAAAGCTCCAAGCTACTCGTAAACTGCCACAAGCTCAGTTGACGACTGGAATTCTTCCGAGATTCTGACACTAACATGGATTTCAATATTCCAGCCGACCTCAAATCTTTCTTGAAATCTCTGGATACTTTCATCCTGTCCACGCTGTTGCCACTCCAGCAATATGGTGATAACAATCGATTCTTCGATTATCGCCGAGAGCATGCACGAACTGACTGGGATGACCACGGGAAGCCAAGAAGAGAATGGGAGGACTTGCTAGGTTGTTCAAACTAGGTCGACACCGTTCCAATCGCTGATTCCGTTTCTTTGAGGCAGACAAAGCTCGCACAATGGCCGACGATGCGGGCTTTTACAGATTCGCCCTTCCTCGCGCCTATGGAGGACTGTCACATCCGGATACCAACCTGTGGATGTCGGTCATTCGCTATCACCTGTCCGCTCATGCTGTGTACGGTGGGGGTCTAGGGCTCGCAAATGACTTGCAGAACGAACATAGTGTAGTTGGGAACTTCCCTGACATACTCATGCTTCACCATTTTGGTAATTCTGAGCAGAAGCAGGCCTTTATCGATGCACGTCTGCGCGGGGAGTTTCGAATGACGTTTGGACTGACAGAACCGGACCATGGAAGTGATGCCACATTTATGTCGACTACAGCTTGCCGATCTCGCGCAGGGTTTGAAATCACAGGTGTGAAGAAGTGGCAAACTGGAGCTCATCGCTGTACACACTTCCTCGTTTTTGCACGGACATCTGGCCTCCCAGGCTCGGCACAAGGTATTACTGCATTTCTGGTTCCTCGTGAAACACCAGGGGTCCGGATCATCAGCTATGAGTGGACGCTCAACATGCCGACCGACCACGCAACAGTGGAATTGAACCGGGCATGGGTGCCTGAAACGGCGATTCTAGGATGCATCGACGAAGGCCTAGCCATCGCTCAGACGTTCGTTCATGAGAATCGAATTCGTCAGGCAGCCAGCTCTTGTGGGGCCGCGCAGTATTGCCTGGATCGGAGCATTGAACGCGCCCGGGCGCGAAAGGTTTGGGGCAATGGCAAGACGCTGGCCGATAACCAAGCCATCCAGTTTCCCGTTGTTGAGTTGATGACCCAGGTGAAAATGTTGCAAGTCTTCATCTTCAAGACCAGCTGGCAGATGGATCGCATTGCGACCGAAGGGCAGCTCGAAGGGCAGCGCTCGCCATGGGCTGCCATTGAACATCGACTTGGTGACCAGGTGGCCATGTGTAACTTCTGGGCCAATCGGTTATGTTGTGAAGCTGCCGACCGCGCGATCCAAGTGAGACCCCCTTTCGCTTCTTGACTCCAACCTTATCGAACATTACTGATCAGCCAGATTCATGGGGGTGACGGATATTCTCGCCACTATCCCTTTGAGCACATCTATCGTCATTTCCGTCGTTATCGCATCACTGAAGGAGCGGAGGAGATTCAGATGCGCAAGATTGGCGCCTATCTGTTTGGCTTTGCAGGTCCCGGGAAGAAGAAGAATGTGGGATCCGCTGAGCGCTCCCAGGCGTCAAAAGCCAAGATCTGACTGACTGCGTGCAAGGTTGAGAACAACCAACTCCATGTCGGACTTCCATGTCGGACTATGAAACAGGCCCGTTCCACAATTCAGATTTGGGCGGTCCAATTTAACCACTCATACAGATAGCGAACCTCCCTTGATCCTTTTTTTTGCCGTTCCATTTGGACATCCATGAAGACTACTCGTAGGAGCCGAGTGTTTTGTGTTTTGTTTTTACTCTCAGTACTCCGTATCTCCCACCAATTGTGGCTTTAAGAGAGAGACCCACTGAAATTGTCGGCGTTAAGCTTGTGAGCTTATGAGCTTATATGCCTGTGAGGTTAGAACTCCCCCTTGAATGCTGTTCAGATCCAAGAAATCTCTTATTCATCATGACTCCACTGTGTTCGTCCATGTTTCGGCAATCCTCCGAGTCTCGCCACTATGTCTTTGCCTTCCGAATGGGCCGATTTACCTAAGAAGAAAATTTCTCCACGTCCTCAAGGGCCCCACCGAGTCTTCAAGCGAAAACGGAAATTGGAGCTCTGCGAACAAAAAAAAAAACAATTCTTCGATAACACCCATACGATAAATGAGAACGATCACCATACTTTTGGTCTGATCTTCGCGGTGGTCTAATATGGCTTCTCACGAGAACTCGGTCAGCGACAAAGACTCTGCATCTGCATCCGTCTCCGCACAGCCGAAGAATGTCTTCCAGGATACCAAGAAGTCCGATGCTGAGCAGAGCTACAGCGATGACTCCAATCCTCGGGAGCTGAAGCGCAAGCTGAAGAGTAGGCATCTTCAGATGATCGCGATCGGTATGCATGATTTCCCCACCCCCAACAATCCGCGCCTGCTAACAAGATCATCCTCTAGGTGGAACCATCGGCACGGGTACGATATCATAACTGCTCGAAATTTGGACTTTGGTTAACTTGGACAGGACTCTTTATTTCCAGTGGCACCGCCATCGCCCAATCTGGTCCCGCAGGCGCATTGATTGCCTATCTCTTTGTCGGCTCCATCGTCTATTCTGTGATGAGCTCCTTGGGTGAAGTCGCAACCTTCATACCCATCCCCGGCGCCTTCACCTCATACGCTGCCCGCCTCATCGATCCCAGCCTCGGATTCTCCATGGGTTGGATCTATTGGTTCAACTGGGCCTCGACGTTCGCTGTTGAGTTAACCGCCACGGGAACAATCATTCAATATTGGGATCCGAGCTTGAACATCGCCATCTTTATTGGAGTTTTCTGGGTTTTTATCACAGCTCTGAACTTTCTGCCTGTCAGCTTCTATGGAGAGTTGGAGTTCTGGTTCTCTACCATCAAAGTAGCTACTGTGATCGGGTTCATGATCTTCGCGATCTGCATCGACCGCGGAGTCGGAGATCAAGGGTACATAGGCTTCAAATACTGGCACAGTCCTGGAGCCTTTGCGACATATCTCATCCATACGCCAGAGTCGGTCGGCAAGTTCGTTGGATTCTGGGCGGTTTTGATTCAAGCCGGATTTTCCTATCAGGGCACGGAACTGGTCGGTGTCGCTGCGGGAGAGACCGAAAACCCCCAGAAGACGGTTCCATCCGCTATCCGCAAGACATTTGTCCGAATTCTTCTCTTCTTCGTTTTGACGATGTTCTTCATTGGGCTTGTGGTTCCTTATGACAACCCAAGACTTGCCACCAGCACAACGAACGCCTCATCGTCACCAATGGTCATTGCGGCCGATCTGGCAGGCGTGAAGGTACTCCCCAGCCTGATCAATGCGGTTCTTCTGACTGTGGTCTTGTCGGCTGCGAATTCCAACGTTTACAGCGGCAGCCGGATCTTAACCGGTTTGGCCAGCGAAGGATTTGCCCCTCCCTGCTTTGGCTGGGTGACCAAGTCTGGTGTCCCTTACGTCAGTGTGATGTTCACTGCTTTGTTCGGTCTTCTAGGTTTCATGAATGTTTCCAACGATGCTGGCCAAGTCTTCAATTGGCTGGTGAATCTTTCTAGCGTGGCAGGCTTTGTGACCTGGGCTTCTATCAATGCTTGCCATATTGCTTTCATGCGTGCCTTGGCAACCCGTGACATCTCTCGCGATTCACTCCCTTACAAGGCTATCTTGCAACCCTACTTGGCTTGGTACGGGCTCTTTTTCAATGTTCTCATTGCCCTTACCCAGGGATTCACTTCCTTTATCCCACATTTCCGAGTGACAGACTTCTTTGTCGCTTACATCTGTCCTATCGTCTTTGCGGTGCTTTATATCGGACACAAGATATTCTATCGTACGTCATTCGTGCGCTCGGTCGATGCTGATCTTGATACCGGTCGCATGCCCTTTGAGAAGGAAGTCAGTCCCCCAATGGCGTGGCACAAGAGGATCCGGGGCTGGTTCACAACCGCTCGCCGAGCTATCCGGGATGCATTTACTATCTCTCATTATTAGCGTCTAGTGTTGTTTAGTTTTTTTTTTGAAAACGCACTATGTACAGAGCAGATCTGTTTGATATGTGAACTAAATCATCAACTATATTGATCTTCATTCAGAAGCTTTGTTCTTTTCGTCGCAACTAGGCAAACAATCATTGTAACAGTCTAATGCGAACCAACCAACTCATGGCTCAATCATATCCACTTGAACTGACGTGCAACCACGCAAATCCCGCCCATCAGTGCACTGGCGCCAGTGCATACAATTAGTGCGCCATAACCACTTCCGTATGCCCCTGCAGCACGTCCCTTCCAAGGATAACCCTTGAGTAAGGCTTCACTCAATGGGCCACTAACGACATTTCCAATCCCACGGCCAGTTTCCATGAATGGGAAAATGACTGTTGCGTCTGCGAGAGGGTTTGACTTTTGGACCTCATTGGATACCCCAGCCCATGTTGAGGAAAAGCCGCCCGCGAGCAGACCGTACGCAACACAGAATACATAGAGAGGAGGCATGCTAGTAGCAAAGCCCCATATAAAGAAAACAGAAAGAACTGTGCCCACTGTTGATATCAAGATACAGGTCGAGATGTGGTATCTGTCGGAGAGGAATCCCATCAGAACAGATCCAAAGACCTGGAAAAGGTTCACCAGGGTCACAGTCAAGGAAGCCATAAAGTCGCTAGCTCCTAGGCTGCGCGCAAATTTCGGAAGATAGATTGTAGGCAGGAAGAAGCCAACTGCTTCCAAGGTATTTCCGAGCTGATATATGATGAAAACTTTGTTGTATAGGAAACGAAAGTTGAGACGGTGGTACGCGATCTCAGTGGTTGTCAATCTTGGCCGGTGGAAATAGATAAACGGCATTGCAAGGACGAACAATGTTACCGACGATATTTGAAGAGTTGCTGCAATGCCGTATTTACCGAGAAGCCACTGAATCACCAGGGGGAATATGATGCCCGATACACCAGATCCGGCCTATTGTCAATGATTAGTCGATGTTCGCTTCAAGACAAGTTTGCCATGTCGAGTGCAATATTATTCACTGACCCAAACAACACCAAAGGCAAGACCCTTCCGCTTAACAAACCACTCTGACATGAACAGAATGGTGGGCGTGTAGGCTAAACAGCCACCGACGCCGAATCCGATGCCTTGTGATAAGAGAAGGTGTGTAACGTTCGTCGAAAATGAGCTCAGTGCCAGTGACAAGCACATGATCACAACTCCAATAGTCGAGACCCAGCGCGCAATCTTTGGAACTAATATCATTAAGACAATTGCCAGTGGAGCCAGTAGATATGCAATTCCCTGAGGCATGGTGTTAGAAATCAGACTTATGCACTGGTAATTATAGAAATGGAACCCACCATGGCGCAAGTTCCGATACTGGCGATGCTTCCAGATCCTTGGAATGGTTCGTGTGTGCTATAATAGTCCTCAAAGATGCCGAACGCAAATGCATAACCTGGGTTGTGTCAGCTCGAATCTAACCAAGCGTCGAATGATCGGGATGTACCTACCCCAAACTAAGGCCTCAAGCATGGCTGAGGCGATCAGGAAGAGCCATGCTTGGGGGCCTCCATCGACCGGAGGTAAGTCTTTGTCGTCTAGTATTATTTGAGTGTCGGATTGTTGATCTGACGGGGTGCTCCGGCTAGTCAAGCTGGTAGGATACTCTTTGGATTCCATCGTGACTTGGTAGCTTTCTGAAGTTGCAAGACGTTGTACCGATGGGTCGTCTGAGTGTTCTCAGTGTGAGAAATACATGAGCATTAGAAAATTCAGGACAGGCTTCCTTCGGAGACTTTATCACAGAAAAGACTTTTTGCGAAAGGAGCCAAGATCAGCGTGGGGGACCAGATAAACTAACGGCAGCTCGCTGCATGACGAAATAAAATCTCCTTGGAAGTAATCTACCAATTGGCGTGCGAGGATTCTGTGCAGAGGCACTTGCATACCTGGAATCCAGGCGGTTCCGGGTCCCAGTAATGTGATGTTAAATCCCTAGATGTGCAAACTTCGACAGCTTGGTCAATCACATGTTCAATCCGTCGCTGGGCTGCCCTGATGTTTGGATTTTCCATTCCATAGGGCCTATATTCTTCGGTAGAAGCTCCTTTGAACGGGCTCCATCGGTACAATTGTTGCACAGAAAGGATGCCTAGGACTTCAGCCTGGATTGAAGCTACGTCGATCAGATGCGGGATCTGCTCCAGCAGGGAAATGTCAACAGTGTCAGAAGCTACCCCACTGACCAGCTGCATCAGCTACCCACTTGGATACTCAGTCTGGCAATGGAATGTTGATCAGAATCATTGCAAGGCGTGGAGAGCTCAGAAAGCTCCAAGTCGATAATACATAAGTACCCGATCCACTGTCATTGGTGAAGGTATCCAGTAAGGGAGAAGAATTCAGGCGAAAATAGTGGAGACACATCATCCTTGTTGAGCAAAGCCTAGTAGTTAGGAACTCAAATTGTATTGCATCGGGAAACAGAAAGCATATTCAGACTCGCGGTGGCCTGCTGATGATCCACCAAGTCAGGCTGAGAGCCTGTTCCGAGCTTTAACCAGGAAAGGAAATCCATTTCTAGATCATTGTGAACCAGCAGTGGTCATTGCTCCATGATCTAGCGTGAATGACCCCGGGGGGCGGCAATTCACCTGCAACATTCCTGCTCACGCAAGCTTTTCGATCACGCCAGGCGTGGTGTCTGGTTTGGCAAGTATTGAGCATTCATCTTTCAGTCATCATATTGAATAGCTCAGATCCATGGATATTGTGGGATCTTTGAGTCTTCACAATCCGGATATCCATCTAAAATTGCACGTCTCCAGTGCGCATCGCGAAGTGTGAATAATGTGCCATTTCAACGCGCGTTCAAACATGCTCGTCATCCACATATGTCATAATATTAGAGGTAGGTGACTGTTGTTTACCTTTTTATTGATCAATACGTAGATAAATCAAGATTCCCTCGGAGATGCGAATAGGCATGGTCTCAATGAACGTTTTCGCATGTGTTGGATTGAAGACGTGTATAGCAAAACAAAGGCCTTGGAAATCAGGCACCACATTCCTCGTCATCGAACAACCTTTTCCTGGGGTCTTTGGGGACGCTTTGGGCAATGTACAAGATAACAAGATACAATGGCACCATTGAAGTCTGTTTTTTGACCTGGAATTTGAAAAGCTCCCCATTCACATGGCCTGGATAGCTCAGCAACTGGCACCACTAGGAACGTTCTTACAGGCGCTGCTCGTCTTTCCGCCGGTTACACTGACGCTTTTCCAGGTCCAGTCAGAGCATGCCCCTGTAGCACAAAGAATGTAGACATCTGTCGCGCTACTTGCTACCGAGCCCTGGACACCATTCAGAGTGAGGTCGGTAATCGGTACACCATCAGTCGGGGTGCCGGTAGGACTGCCGTTCTCATAGTCTTGTTCGATGACGATGCCGTATTTTGTGATTCCCGAAAGTGTGATGTCCTTGTAGGTGATGTTGTTAACAGACCCAGTTGCGTCGTAAACCGTCTTTATCCGCACACCTGCACGAGATATTAGGATGCAGCATTGATTGGTCAGTACCCATCCACTGACCATTTTGAGAGTCTTTGATCTGCGAATTCTCGATCAGGACGTTGGCAACGTCATTGTCGCTGCGTCCACCGACAGAGCCAATGGACAGGCCATGTCCACCCGAGCAAAGACCGCCAGTAAACGTGATGTCCTAGTGTTTTATGTCAGAGTACATTTCAATGCCCAGTGTTATGTTGATTGTACCGTTCCCGAGTTGATTGCCAGACAATCGTCTTGGTTGTAGACAGTCGCACCGGTGATCGTAATCCCCGTGCTCGACCCCACATCGAATGCATCCGTATTGTGCCCTCCCTCTGTATCGCCATCACTGTTGTCGATGGTGATATCGCTGAGTGTCAGGTCTGTCGCGCCGTTGATACTAAAAACTTGGACGGGTGAATTCACAATATGGATATCGGCGATGGTGGAAGACACCATCTTGTGAGCATAGAAGAACTTGGGTTTGGTCTTGCCGCCATTTGAGCCCTCGCCATCCCACCAACGGCTACCATCGCCATTGAGTGTTGCACCGGATGCACCTTTGACGGTGATATCGGTACCTGAGACGGACACCAGGGGCCCTGCCCATTCTTTGTACCCAAAAGTGGTTTCACCTTCGAATATTACCTTTCAAGGAGTCGTATCAGCAGAATTCTCAGGCAAACAAATAGTTCATTCTCGTACAGTTGTCCCGTCATTGAGCCCAGTCAAGTCCAGCGTGGTCCCAGACGGTACTGCAACTGCCGAAAGTACAATCGTAGCGCAAGCAGTCTTCGACTTGCTCGCTGACGAGGCACCATTAGACCCAGAGAAAGTGCAGCTTGTTGCTCGCTGCTCCAACTTCGGCGCTGCAGTGACCTGGGCCTTCGCTGGATCAGGGAGGGCATGGGCTGCCACAGCTCCAAAGAGACTGAGGGCAAGGAGCTTTGGCGCTGTAAACATGGTAGAACAATGATTGCGGTCGCAGATATGATTTGAAGCAGTTGTGCAGGGGGGGGGGTATTTGAATAGATCTCGCGCGCTGTATCGAGCTGGAAATAGTCAATTCAACGGATCAATTCATTCTCTTCTTATACCCTCCAGAATCCTTTGGAGTATGCATCGCTCCATGAAGGGAAAGTGCCCAACTCCTCTAGTTGGGGAGATTGATCGGAGAGATTGAACCCTCCAATGCCACGATCAAAGCCAACGGATAAATCGACTCGCCGCAATTTGGCATGTCTCACATTAGGATCGACATCTAAACATGACATCGCCTAGGGAGAGATGTGGAAATTGCCACGAATAGGAGGGCGACTGAACATGAATCAAGCAAACCCATTCGTGGAATGAAACCGAAAGAAGCTTTCTCCGCAGCGTGCCATCCGGGCCACATTTCACGCGTTCGTGGCTGGAAGCGAGGGCGATTTGATGCAGCAAAGTACGGAGTAACCTGTAACAGAATTCGGAGATTACCCCGTCATCTTTCCAGGCTTCACATAATCATTCTCCGACGCTGCATTGAAAGCGAAACAACGATCGCGGAGATTAACACAAAGCATCTAAACTGTGCAAACCATGCAAACTGTTTTCATTGTTTCCCTCCGATTCGCTTCAACCTTGGAACTCCGAATTTCTACTCCGTGCAATATGTATGCTTTTCATACCCAGGCCTTTTGTTGAATTTCCGTGTGCCTTGGGCTAAGTGAAAACATCGGCAGTTCACACTTGCAAGTGCCGAACTTCCGAAACCACTCCGACTGGGGATTCAAGATGGGATCTCCGATCGGCCCCTGACTCTCGGTCTAATCTTTCAGCTTCGCTGGTTCATCGTATCTCTTGCTGCAAATCTTGAATACACACCAAGACATGACAGAGAAATACACACTAGAGAGCTCCACTTTTCAACCGCGGTCCCCCAGCAGCAAATCAAAACGATGATGTTGCCTCGGCTTGCCGAAGCCTAAGCCGAACCTTTAGTGGATACCAGACTTGGTCAGTCCACCTGGTGGATACGCTCTTGTCGTACTTTGTGTACTATGCCCATGTGGTAATCATCAGACTCGATTTTTCGCAAAACTGATCATGTTACCTACACGTGTGGCATTCTGCTCGAACACCTCTCCGCCATCACTTGTGCGTTCATCATGGCGACCGATTTCGAAGGGTCGCGCCCAAAACGGATCCCCTACTGGCGAATCCTGACCGACCAGGGTGTGGTCACCCCCGAGATCATTGAATATCCATATGTGGGATCGGGGACAGAAGAAGACCCTTTCATCGTCGAATGGATCCCGCATGATCCACGCAACCCGATGGGCTTTGACACTCGCCTCAAATGGACATACACCATCATTGTCGCCTTCGCCACGTTTGCGGTGTCAATGGCCTCTTCGGCCTACGCTGGCAGCATCAGTGAAGTGATCAAAGAATTCAACGTGAGTCAGGAGGTGGCCACTCTTGGTGTATCATTGTTTGTGCTTGGGTTTGCTGTTGGTCCACTACTTTGGGCACCACTATGTGAGCTCGTTGGTCGCCAGATCGTGTTCCTGATTACCTTCCTCTCCCTGTCTGCCTTCTGTGCCGGCGCGATCGGCTCGCAAAACGTGTGGACTTTGATCATTCTACGATTCTTTGCCGGATCTTTCGGCTCTTCTCCCCTCACAAATGCTGGAGGTGTCATCGCCGATATCTTTACTGCGGACCAGCGTGGACTTGCCACAAGCCTTTTCGCAGGAGCGCCCTTCCTTGGGCCCACCCTAGGCCCGGTGATTGGGGGATTTTTAGGGGAATATGGGACGGCCGATCATTTTCTTGGCTGGCGGTGGGTTCAAGTGTTCTTGGCTGTCTTTACGGGCCTGATTTGGATCGTACAGGGCTTCATGATCCCTGAAACGTATGCTCCTCTATTGCTCGCCAAACGGGCAAATCGCTTGTGTGCCCTTACTGGTCGTGTCTACCGTAGTAAGGTCGAGATTGACCGAGGTCGACTATCAGCTCGAGATGCCTTCACCGCGGCAATATCGCGTCCATGGATTCTGTTGTTTTCAGAGCCTATTGTCTTACTACTCTCGCTTTATATGGCTATTGTCTATGGCACACTTTACATGCTATTCGATGCATTCCCTATCGTCTTTCAGAATATCCGTGGCTGGGGCGAGGGTATTGGAAGCCTTCCGTTCCTTGCGGTCATGATTGGTATGATGACAGCTGTTGGTCTGAATATGTACGACAACAAACGCTATGTACGCATTCACGAAGCACACGATGGATTTGCACCACCTGAAGCTCGGCTTCCTCCTACCATGTGGGGTGGCCTAGCGATCCCAGTCGGGCTCTTTTGGTTCGCGTGGACAAACTCCGAATCCGTTCCATGGATAGTGAGTGTGCTAGCGACGGCTCCATTCGGATTTGGCATGGTCCTTGTCTTTCTGGGAATCATGAACTACCTTATTGACTCATATACAATCTATGCTGCGTCTGTGCTTGCGGCGAACTCGATCATTCGATCCTGCTTCGGCGCTGCATTTCCGTTGTTCACAACATACATGTACGAGAACCTTGGGATACACTGGGCATCGTGTATCCCTGCTTTCTTGTCTCTTGCTTGTGCGCCTTTTCCTTTCATATTCTATCACTACGGGCCTACAATTCGCCGCAGATGCAAATATGCTGCGGAGGCTGAAAGTTTCATGCGCACTCTGGCTCAGAAGGCGAAGGTGCAAGAAGCGGTGGATGAAAAATCCCCTGAAGTCAAAGCTGAAGCTTCCCCGCGCCAAGCCAACGTTCGAGATGAACTTGTGCCGGCTGATGACTCTCTGTCAATGTTGTCTCGTTCATCCTTGGAACGCACTGAGACTGCCTACGATGCTAATCCTTTTGATGTGGATCATGTGAACACTCAAAACTCCGCCATCGCTCGTCGCTCGCATTCCACCAAAGCTCGTCGATCGTGGTTATCTGGCTTTTGGCGCAAATAAAGGACTTGGGATCAATGTTCTCTGGGCTTCAAATCTCGATCTTATTATAATGACCTTAGAAGCAAAGCAGTATGAGAAAGGGAGGGACAAGAATGTCAAAATATCATTATCATAAATGCAGGTATGGGAAGACCTGACTGTGGCTATTCGTAAAATATGTACAACTATCCATGGATATCTAGAAGTCTGCTGCATCCGGCAACTTCTCAGGGGTGTCACTTCGGAACTTATTTGTGAGCAAGTTTCCAAATGAAGGCGACCAGTCCACTCGAGGGGAGAGACTGTCCAGTCCCCAGAGCTCAGACACAAACTTGAGGATGGAAGTGTGGGTGAACTCGTTGCCTCCGCTAGGTTGGTGCTGCACGACACCCTTTGATACCCATGGGGAAATCAAGACCGTTGGGACCCGAACGCCCAGGCGATCGAAGTGGAAAGTGTATTCCTGACCATCGCCAGCGGCCTCGGAGTAGGTCAGACTGTCACCGGCAGGAACGTCCGTTGGGGGTGAAACATGATCGGCAAAGCCACCGTGCTCATCCCAAGTCAAAATGAAAAGGGTTTCATTCCACTGCGGGGAGTTGCGCACCGCCTCATAGATACCCTTCACGAAGTTCTCGCCCATGTTGATGGGGGAAGGCGGGTGCATGGACATATACGAGCAGCACTCGGGGTTGATCCAAGTGAACTGAGGCAGGTTGCCAGCTTCAGCATCGGTGTAGAACTGAGAAATGGGCACGACGTTGTCTTTCCCGTTCTTGGCCGTCCAGTCATAGAACAGGGCATCGGGCAAGAATGCGGGTTCCGATTTGGTGGAGTTCTCATAGTTCTTCCATGTGATACCTTTATCCGAGAGCTGCTCAAAGATGGACTTTTGGGGGAGTGCGGAGGTGAGGAAGTCGTCGTCGTTCTTTCCGTGGCCGTGCGAGGTGCCTGATGTCAGGTAGGCCCGGTTAGGGTTGGTGGGACCTGGGACGGCGGCGAACCAGCGGTCAAACAGCACGAAGTTCTGCGCAATGGAGTTGAAGACGGGGATATGGTCCGGGGTGAAGTAGTTGATTGCTTCGGCTGCCCGGTTCAGGTCATCCTTCGGGTAGGAGGCGCGTTGCTCGCTGATGAACCCGTTCATGGAAGACTTGGCCCCAGAGACGGGATGATAGGTGCCGAAGACTTGCATGTTACCACCCGATATACTGTGGTTAGGGTCATCGGAGGCGATGTTCTTCGCGACGGGGTTGGCGCAGACCTGGGCCGAATCGGGAAGGGAAACATTGGCCGGGTTGCAGAATTGAGGGTTTTGAGGGCCATCGATACTTGAGTCATAGTCCAGACCGCCAGCAAAGTGGTCAAAGGATAAATTCTCTTGCACCAAGACCACGATGTTCTTGATGTTATTCATCCCGGATGAGGCGGGAAGGGCTGCGGCGCCCAAAGTTAGGGCTGCAAAGAGTATTGAGCGCGCCATGATGAGAATTGGAAAGATATTATTACATGGCCATTTTGTCTAACTGCACGGTCTTTATAGCTTTTTTCCCCCCCTCATCTTTCTTTTTCTTTCTTTGCCAACGCCAACAGCCTCTCAGAGACCCCTTCCATCGCATGTGCTGCATGACACCACTTTGCGTGGGAGGGACCGCTTATAGTTGTCGATCGTCAACAGCCCTGAATCCCCCGCGTCAGTGCATGGGCCGCAGAGTCCCTCTCATTGGCCGACTTCACCCCCTTGTCTCTCCGAACTACTCGATTTTGGGAGAATCAGATGTCCCCGTTGGAGGTTTTCACGGCCATCTGATATCAACGTAGTATTCTCGAGATATCAGGGGAGGAAATTCTCATGGTTCCACGTTCTCGTGGCCTGTTCGCCTGTTCGAATTTCAAAGTCACCCTGCTGTTTGCGTGACTGAACATTTTAGCGTCGGAGATTGAACGCTTGTTCTTGGCTCGGACTCGCCCCTGTTCAAACAAACTTTGCTCTGAGTACTCTCTGTACGAGCATGGAGCACTCGAGTATTTCCATCACCGCTTCTTTGGGGGTTCCAATTTCACCCCTTCTACTCCGTATTATTTTTGGTTTTCTTGACTCATTCTTTTTCTCTTTTTCCTTTTTGCTTTTGCTTTTGTTTTTGAGGCTCGGAGATTTGGCAGAGTTACGGAGTCATCTCCTTGCTATTTCCCGAAGTTTCAATGTCAACAGGCCCAGTACCGCTCTTTCAGCCCGAGTACCTTTTAGGATCTCCTGAAAACTTCCCCAACAGCTTCAAAAGTTTCAACCCCACACTATCGAAGTCACAACGAAATCCTTCATTCTAGTCTGGGCACAAATGTGAGGGGTAGAGTCAGGAGGTTTGTGTGAGTTTGACACGGTCGCGCTACAACTGAGGTCACCTGGGCCGTTAGAGCCGACCGTGGAGAAAGTCAAGTTTAATGAGAATTTGTGAGGGCAAGAGAGAGAGAGAGAGAGAGAGAGAGAGAGAGATCGTCAGAGAGAAGAGGAGTTGGTTCAAATAGAAGAAACCCGTGAGAATACAAACTGGATGCCTTGCAAAGCCACTTGAAATGGAGAAAACCCAGCAGCCTACCCAAATAGACGAACTGACCAATCACATAGAGCAACTGGTCAAGGCTTCAGCGCTGTCAGCTATCAGATGGGGCTGAGTCTACTCCGTACTCCGTACTCAATATGTTGCACTGTTGGCCCCCAAACTTGGCCGAAGCTTGGCCAAATATCCTGTGTTTTCCAGCGTTGGCTGTCGGTGAATTTGATTGGTTTGCTCGTTTAAGATGCGAATAGCCTCCAAGTACTCCGTATACAGTCAAAAATAGAACCCTCATCAGACATCAGAATAGAACCTTGGAAATACACTTAAATACTGAGCACAACTCATAGAATATCTCGTCACAGACATTCGCATTCCAATTCAATATGGCTTCGACTACTGTTTCACCGGTCGCCTCTTCTACCTCCACAGCCTGCGTCAACGTCGCGCCTGGCAAGCATGGTTATCTTCCACCAGAGTCCTGTGACGTGATTCTCTACTATGTTCCTTCCTTTGGGGCCGCCATCCTATTTTGTGTGCTTTATGGGCTGGTTGCCATGCTACACATAGTTCAAGCCATTGTATATAAAAAGGTTTGACTAGCGTCTCCCAAAAGATATATTCAACCAGCCTTCGCTGACCGGTTGAACAGCGTTATGCTTGGGTTCTGATCATGGGTGCCACGTGGGAACTGCTGGCATTTATTTTTCGAACCCTTCAAACCCGCCACCAGGACAGTGACATATACAGTACTCTCCATGTTATTTTCTTCCTCTTGGCGCCCATATGTGAGATCCCAACCTTGGAAACAGCTGCATCTCCACGTGCTGCTCCCCAGAACTCGATATTTATCTGACGGGATCTATCCACAGGGATCAATGCTTTCATTTATATGACTTTAGGTCGCATGGTCTATTTCTTTATCCCAGAACGTAGACTGGCGGGTATCTCCGCCCGTCACTATGGTATCGTGTTTGTCGCACTGGACATCATCGCATTTCTAGTTCAGCTCGGCGGCGCCTCGCTTACGACAAATACCGATGCCGCAACAAAGACCGTGTTGCTAGGCTTGCATATCTATATGGGTGGGATTGGAATGCAGGAGTTCTTCATACTTTGGTTTTTGGGACTTGCGATTTACATGCATCGAAAAATGATTCGGATGGAAGCCAATGGGCAGATCGGCATGGAGAAAATCCAGACATGTCGATTTTCTTGGAGATGGCTGTTTTACTCGATTTACTTTGCCTTGGTCATGATCACTGTGAGCTAACCTTGGAAACCCCGCCCCCCCTTGAGCGCCTGATATACTAACAGACCCGGTCAGATCCGAATCATTTTCCGCCTGGCTCAGTATGCGCAGGGAACATCTGCAACTAATCCGGTTCTTACCCATGAGGAGTATGAATACGTTTTCGACGCAGCACCCATGTTCCTGGCTTTAGTCGCATTGAATATTTTCCACCCAGGTCATGTTCTTCGGGGTCCTGAATCGACCTTCCCAAAACAAACCAGAGCCGAGAAGAAAGAGCTCAAAGCTCGAAAGAAGGCCATCAAAATGGAGAAGAAGAGGGAGAAAAAGTACGGATCACAAGGAGAATTATTTCTGGAACCGCCCAGGCAAGAGCAGGCTGATGCTTCAGCCCACTCTTACCAGGTTTGACGATTCAGCAAGATCGAGAAGGAATATAGATGTATGGTTCAATTTGCATTATTTTACTCCGTAGATGTTGTGAATGAGAGAAGTATGAAGCAGTGGAAATCCGGCATGTCTCCGGGTCCACTTTTCTTTCCAAAAGGAGCAAGTCGAGGCATCGGGCGGTTAAAGGTACCAAATCAGGAAATCCCGAGGCCGTCACTTTGCGGTAGTTATGTTTGAATCTACTCCGTACCTCCAGGGCTTCGCAGTCGAGCATTCAAACCTTGGAAGAACCTTCAAAGCAAACACGATAAAATGTAAATATATGTGGTTCAAGATACACATCCAAAAGAAACCCATGCCCACCCAATCTATAGAAGAACAAAAACAAACACCTGAACTAGGATCATAGTTCGACAAACTCGCCGCGAAGGAACTCGTCTTTCGAGATCTGGTCCAAATAGTTGGCAACCTTGCTGGTCAAAGTGTCAATCTCATAGCCAAAGAACTTGTACGCAGCCTTGCCCGGGAGACTGTGTCCGAATCGCGTCACGCAGATACCCGCATCCGCATACCGCTCCCATCCGTTGGGAGCGTAAGGCTCAATCACAACAGCGGGAACCCCCCGGTGTCGCTGTAACGTGTCTCGCTTATACTGCAATGACTGTTTCTCGAATAACCGTTGGCATGGGAAGCTGACAACGCGCGCAATGATGCCTTTCTGTGCCTTGAGTTGATCAGCAACCTGCAATGCAAACGAGAGCTCGGCTCCGACGCCAATCAGAGTCACGGTAGCTGATTCGGCTTCCGACAGGACGTATGCGCCAAGTGCAACGCTCTCACGACGGGTTTGTGCGAGCTGCGGCAGAGTCTGGCGGGAGGTGGAAATGATACTGGGGGTGTTTTTGGCACCGATGGCAGCGATCCATGCACCAGCTGTCTCTTCACTGTCACCGGGACGGATGTACAGTAGATTCGGCATTGCGCGGTATAGATTAGCTAATTCAATCGGCTGGTGGGTTGGGCCATCCTCACCCATGCCAATCGAGTCGTGAGTGGCGACATGGATGATTTGGAGGTGCTGAAGTGCGCCCATCCGGACTGCAGGGGCAGCATATAGGTAAAACATGAAGAATGTGGAAGTTACTGGAATGATTGTATTCGGGGAGTAGGCTGCCAGGCCATTGGAAACCGCGGCCATTGCATGCTCACGCACACCGTAGTGGATATAGCGACCTGCATAATCACCGTTGATGCCACACGTCGTACGGAGGTCAGGCTAAGTCCAGTCAGTGACCCAAATTAGTTGAATGTGAGGATGTTCTGCTTACATGTTGAAAGTCGAGTTTTCCAGGCCAGATCATGTTGACTGATGGCGAAAGGTCTGCTGTGCCCACCATAAAAGAGTTCACCTCCTTGGCAATCGGGTTAAATACCAACCCAGACGCGGCTCGAGTGGCGGTAGGCTTATCGGGGAATCTGGTTGGGATGTGGTCTTGCCAGTTGGCTGGAAGCTCGCCACGAACGCGAGCTTGGAAGTTGGCGCCAAGTTCGGGGTACTTGCTCGCATAGTCATGCACAAGTTGATCCCATTCCTGGACCCATTGTTCTCCGCGCTCGGGAAGTCCTTGGAAGAACCGACGGACAGTTTCCCCGATAACGAAGTGTTCTTCCGGGTCGAAGCCGTAAGCGGTCTTCATATCAACAATGCTCTTAGCACCAAAGGCAGCACCGTGGGCAACGGCTGTGCCAGCAACACTGCTATCCAACCCGATGACAGTCTTGATGTTGATGAAAGTGGGCTTCTCCTTGGAGGCGCGAGCTTGTTCTAAGGCAGCAACGATACCTTCAATGTCGAAGCATCCATCAGAAACCTCAATCACATCCCAGCCACAAGCGCGCATCTTGGCATTCACGTCCTCGGTGTTGGTCAGGTCGACGGATCCATCACAAGTGATCTGGTTGTTGTCGTACATCACCGTGAGGTTGTTCAGGCGGAAGTGCCCAGCCAATGAGATGGCCTCAAGACCAACGCCCTCCTGGAGGCAAGCGTCACCAATCATGCACCAAGTGTGGTTGTTGACTACATCGAATCCTGGACGGTTGTAGGTAGCGGCAAGGTTCTTTGTCGCCATAGCCAACCCCACGGCATTTGCAATACCTTGACCCAAAGGTCCTGTAGTGACTTCAATTCCTTCATGCTCAATTTCCGGATGCCCGGGACACAGCGCGTCAATACGATCGGAGTGGTATGACTTGAGTTGTTCGAAAGTCATGGCTTTGTAGCCGGTAAGATGGAGGAACGAATATTGGAACAGACAGGTGTGGCCTGTGACTTCTGTCAGCACATGAATATAACGGATAATCTTTTAACTCACCATTCGAAAGAACGAAGCGATCTCGATTAAAGAAATCTGGAGAGTGAGGTGCATATCGCATCACGTATTTCCACAGCGAGACACCAATTGCAGCCATGCCGATGGCGCCACTAATGTACAATAAGTAGTTGCGCGCTCATACTATTTGAATGGATCATACCCAGGATGTCCGCCATTAAACTGCTGGCAAAGGTCCGCGATCAACAGACGGAAGGTCTTTAGCACCAAGTCGTGGTCCTTGGACAACTTCTGCACCAAGGGCAGCGCCGACTGGACGCCGTGAACGCCATTTTGAATCTCGACAGTCATGATTGACAGATTCCGAATCGTGAGAATTATACCGCCACAAATCCCCGGAGAGAAGCTGCTTCAAATAGACCGGAGTGGTGATGCTTAATATTTCCTAATCGGGTTATAGTCCAAACCCCGCCAATACGCCCCTCACATCAAAAATAAATGAGCATTCCCTTCAAATTGTCGAGATCCGAGATCAACATCCGATATCCACCAAGTGTTTGTCTGGTTCTTGCATATTCGCAAGTGCGTCCCCAAATCGTAACTATGCTCGTTGTTGCTTGTTGTTGTCTGTAGTTGCTCGGGGAATCGCTAGAGCACTCAGGGTCGGGGAACATCCAAGACACATTTCTGGAAGCGTCTCACAGCTATTAATGGTCTATGAATGACCTGCTGCAAATTAAAATCCCCCAGTAGGGGTTCAAGATTCCCCCAGAAAAAGAAGAAAAAAACCGGGGCTGGACCAGAGTGACAGCTCCACCCCCAAACGAGTAGTTGGAGCCACAACCTACCGCTTTGGGTGCATTCGGCCGCCAGAACGCCTTAAGAATGAAGGCCAGCCCCTCCGAAAGGTATCAAGAATATTTCATAAGAATATTTCATAATGGCTCCTTCAGTACTTGTGGATCAGGCCGAGACCAGCCAGGTTGTGCCGACCAAGGCGAGCGACCGTACACTCCTCAAAGTCTCGCACCCCAATCCGTCCCTGCAAATTACCGCAGACCACAAGCTCAAGTCAGCCGATGCACCGGTTTATAGCCCCCGGGCGAGTGAAGCCCTGGTTCATATCAAGGCCACTGGAATCTGCGGATCAGATCTTCACTTCTGGAAGACTGGGCGCATCGGATCCCTGGTATTCGAAGGAGACTGCATTATCGGCCACGAGGCTTCCGGTATTGTTTTGCAATGCGGGGAGGGTGTCACTCATTTGAAGCCCGGTATGCATAGCAATCTAACATTTGCTTGGATTTTGCGCTGACATGTTTGTTAGGTGACCGGGTTGCCGTTGAGCCTGGCGTTCCTTGCGAACATTGTTTCCTGTGCGACGACGGCCGATACAACTTGTGCGAGGATGTTCAATTTGCCGGTGTTTATCCCTATGAAGGCACTATGCAGCGATACAAAAACCACCCAGCGAAATGGCTGCACAAGCTACCCGACAATGTGAGTTTCGCAGAAGGTGCTCTTCTCGAGCCACTTTCAGTGGTTATGCACGGCGTCAATCAATCAGGTCTCTCTTTGGGCCGTGGGGTGGTCGTATGTGGCGCTGGCCCTATCGGATTGATTGCTCTGGCTGCAGCTCGTGCCTCCGGTGCCCATCCAATTGTGATCACCGATCTGGAGCCCGCCCGACTGGCGTTCGCCAAGGAATTTGTTCCTTCGTGCATCACTTACCAGGTTGATCGTACCAAAGATGCGGAAGGAAATGCAGCGGCGATTCGTGCTTTGTTTGGGGCTGATGAGTATGTTGCACCGGAGACAGTCCTCGAGTGTACTGGTGTGGAAAGCAGTGTTTGCACCGCTGCATACACTGCCCGACGAGGCGGCACTGTGATGGTGATTGGTGTTGGAAAAGCAATCATGAATAACCTTCCTTTCATGCATATCTCTCTTGCCGAGGTGAGTTTCTTGCCGTAACATCCAAATTTCTCGCGCTGACTGTGTTAGATCGACCTCCGATTCATTAACCGTTACCGTGATACTTGGCCCCGAGCGATTGCTTGTTTGAGTGGCGGCATCCTAGATCTTCAAAAGCTTGTTTCACATGTCTTCCCCCTGGAGAAGGCGGAAGACGCGCTTCACCTTTGTGCTGATACACGGAATGGGAGTATCAAGGTGCTGGTCGTTGATGAACAAGAGGCCTCTTTATGAGATCATGATTCCCCGTACGAATAAAAACTTGAGACTTCGAGCTCTGAAACCTTGGAGTCGCTGGTAATCAAACGATAAACAGTCTGTAGGCATCAATGATGGAGTCTTAATTCTTATATAAAGTCCCGTCGAAAAAGACTGTAAGTATCTAGCCCCACTGGTAAAGGCCTCACAACCTAGAAGCCGGACTGGCAGAAGATGGATTCCACCACGGGTATAGGATCCTTGGATGAATGGTCGCCGGGACTCAAGAATGAGTTATGGCCGGTACAATCGGGGCCACTAGACTCTGATCAGTACGGGGATTGTCTTCGGGGCCATGCTTCTTACGTGAACAGACGGCACGGCTTTTTCAGCGAGATGGTTAGAACATCTCTAAAATTTGGTTAGGTCCACTCCAATCAACTCGAACTTGGGGGCAAGTGCTCGAACTTACTCTTCTTCAATCGCGAAGCACTCATTTAATGGCACATTCACTCCACGGCTCTTATCTTCCGTTGCGATGCCGACCTGCGTGGTGTTAGGCAAGTAGGACTAAATGAAATGAAGTACGCACGGTGGTTGTCTTGGAGGTCTGCGCCGCTGATGCGGAGAGAAGAATTATGCTGAAGATGGAGAAGTGTTTCAGGCCGTACATGATGCCGATGGGGTGAGTTCGTGAGATGGTGGTTACAACGAGCCTGTAAGATGCTTCTTGAGGTGAAGTTTGAAGATCCCACGCAGGAACAAGCTGTTTTCTTTTCTGTTTATGCCCCTTGCATCTGTATCAAGTGCCAGGGGTCAGGACCAAGGGCCCATTTTTCGTAGGGTTCATATTTGGAATGTGGATAAATGCTAGAATTTCAAGTTCACATCGATATGACAATGAATATGAACCACACAATGATACAAAAACACAATCCGTGGTTTGGAAAAGGTTGTACTCCGCGGAGAGAGAGCAGATGAGGTTAGGGCACGAGGCGGCTATAAAATGCAGTGGCCCCCCGCCGATCCGCGCCCGACTTCAAAATGTTCCCCCAACTGGACGACCGTCTGCCCTCCGAATGGGCCCCTTTACACCCATACACCCCCTCGGATTCCACCGATCCAGCTGCATTTCCGTCTCCCTTAGGTGCGGCCAGCTGGGGCCATGATGGATTTTCCCATGATCCCGGCTTCCTGGCGTCGCAGGAAGAGCTGCGATGTATGCTTTTCAACATAGCCCAGTCTGCCGCTCCGACCCGCGCACCAAGCCCCGAAAGTCATATCTTACGCGACTCTGAGATACCGACCCGACCTGTCTTGTCGAATCCCCGTCGCATCGAATACTTGAAGAACTATGTTGGACAGGTCGCTCCCTGGGTGAGTGACGATGCCGCGATCCCCTTCCCCGCCCCCCACAAGGTGTCAAAGCGAGAGAAAAGAGACCCTTAGGCAAGACAACCGACAAGAGCGTCGCTTATGATTTTCCAGCTCGATATGTTCGATTCGCAATGCACCTTCCGCATCCAGATTCCCGCGCTCGCCCGCTCGTTTCCCGCACTGTTGAACGCGATTCTTGCCATCTCAGCCCGACAAATGGAAAGAAAGGAGGGTATACAAGACTCATTCGATAGTCTAGAACTCTATCAGGAGGCGATTCGCCTGCTCAGCCCGCTTCTCCAAATGCGCGACCCCAAGGTGGTTGCGGCATGTGTGCTGCTTTGCTGCCTTGAAATGATGTCCGCCCGCGCGCAAGATTGGCAGCGTCATTTGGAGGGGTGTGCTGCGCTTTTCGACGCTTTCGAGATGAATGGCTTTAGTAGCGATATTCTACAAGCAGTGTTCTGGTGCTATGCGCGCATGGGTGAGCATTGGTCCTTTTACGAGGAGAGATAATCGCTAATCTGTCAGATCTTTGCGGTGCCTTAATCTCCGATGGAACTCAGAGCACTCTTCTTCGACCGAGCAAATGGCTTGCGCCTGGATGCCGTGAGGAGGATGCCGCTCATCTCTTCCAGGCTGCGCAATCACCGGACATGCACGCTAACTACGCGGTCTACCTCTGCGCGAAAGCGTGTGAGCTCGTTGCCGATCGCACACAGTTCATGGAGCTCGGCGTGAAGAATGAATGTACAGGGGATGTCTTCAGTCGCCGTTGGGTCCGACTCTGGGACGATCTGCAGCATTGGCTTGACAGTCGACCACCGGAATTATTGCCAGTTCATACCACCACGACCAAACCTTTCCCTCATATTCTGTTCTTGCACTGGGCTGCCATATCGTCAAACCAACTTCACCATACGGCGTGCATTCTGCTGCTAAATATGATGCCCAAGTCAATTAACCTACCATCAACACCTGCCATATCCGCGCTGTGGCATGCAAGACGCATCTGCGGGATCTCGCTGGCCAACCCTCACCAGGGTTGTCTGAATAATGCGATACAGCCGCTGTGGATTGCTGGTCGGCTGTTTAGTCACATGTCAGAGCACGCCATCATTGTCGATGTGATCCGACATATAGAAGCGGAGACCGGATGGGGAGCTTGTTGGCGCATTCGAGATCTGGAGCTTGCTTGGGGATATCCGGCATCACGCTCCGATCGCGCAACAAGGTCCCGATTTCCCATCGCTCGGTGAGCCTCAATCGAGAGGAATTGGTAAAACGGTCAAAGCGGCGTATTTCTACGTCTCGTCGAGGACGCACCATTCCGCTTGTAGCTTGTGCAGGCAACCACTTGTGTCCCATCCTGTCACTATGCGAATCCGCTCAAATGTTTGAATCACCACTCGCTGTTGAGATTCATGGCTCATCCGACGTGCCGCCATCAGAAACGATGCCAGGAGACATGGGTCCCAGCACTCTCGTCGATCGTTGTGGAGAGCAATGCCGCAGATCCGCTGCGCGTGCCACAAAGGCGACATGGCAGAAGAGTGGAAGTCTCCCACCCGCGCCGTCCTCGGTCGGTTGTGGAGCAAGATCAGCATGGCTGTATGGTACATCTGGTTCCCAAACAGCCCTGCCCCATTCGCAAACAGAACCACTGGGAGGGTCCTCTCAGGGCCAGCCAACTGATGATCCATATCCAGCTCCAACATGGGCTGAAACTCCTGCGGTCGCTCCTGGTACCACTGCTCCAGTTCTTCGACCAGCCCCATCCATACGTGGAGCGGGGGCCGGTCTTGCGAGACCTCCTCGTTGTGAACAAACTGGATGGCCCTCGCAGATAGCCAAAGTGGGCGATATGCGTAGTAAAAAATCATTTCGAATGGATCAGCCACCATGTCTACCTCCGTTAAATATGGAAACGCCGGTGGGAGTGGTACACGGGTGTCACTGTCAGTAGCTAACGCAACCCCGAGATCTAAATGCTAGTAAGTATCATCCCTGATGAGCCATAATCCGTGTAATGAGAGCAAGCATACCCAGGCGGAGAAATAGCCAATATATCGCGGAGTTGAGATCCCTTCCGACTGCATGTGAGCTCACTGCGCTTAAAAGTTTTTGGTCGCATGGAATCCTCGAAGTCCACGCAGCCGAGACGTCTGAGACCCAGTCCCTTACTTGTTCCAACACAGCTAGCAGCGCAATTTGCGTGATATCCGCCAGCATATCTGTATCCGGTTGAGCAATTTGCCTCTGTAATACGCTCCGTGGGTTGTTGAGGTTATAAGAGGTTTCGGAGAGGCCAATGATCGAGTTCCACACGCACAGGGAGGTCATCGCCAATTGAAGGCCATTGATGCCAAAAGATTGGCCTAAATCACAGATGTCCAGCTATATTTTCCCAGTCAGTGAAGTGTCTTCAGTAGTCAATCCAAGGCATACCGACCCATGAAGCTATTTCATAGCGATAGTGTCGCAATAGCACTTGCGTTTCAGTCGATGAGTTCTTGTCCTGAACACGCGGAGAGAAAGCCTGGGGCAGTGGTGGCAATGAAGGCTTGTTGATAGAAAAGCCCGACAGATCCATAGGGGGCTCATTCATTCCCAGGGCTAGTAGACCGGCGACTGCCGACTCATCTTTATCACTCAGCGCCGGTGGCTCCTCGTTGGGCTCCCAAGACGACACGTCTGTGGCATTGCTAGCCTCACCCTGTACTGCTTGGTTTTCCACGCGAGTAGATTCAACATCCTCGTCGTCATGGTTGTCGTTCTGGGGCTCTTCGGTGATGAACTAGCTCGGGTTAGATTTCAGCTACCACATGGTATCTGCAAGACCTACCCTAATTGCCTCATAGCTAGATGAAGTTCCAACCTCAGACGGCTGAACCGTTTGAGCATTTTTCGTCAGAAATGTGAGCTGGGGACCATATTGACATTGGAAGTTCCGATCAACACAGTTCCGGCATCGTGGTTTGCCCTCGTCGCCTGTCTTGTTAGTTCAGGATCCAGTACAGTTTCACAACACACACACATTTTCTTCGGCGAACACGACAGCGCATGCATCCCGTGCGACATCGGGTGAGTCGGGCTTGCTTCCGGTCCATGGGATTCTGCATGGGATGGGATGGTGAAGCACAAGTAGCAGCGGGTTCCAATCGGGAAGGTGCCAAGCCCATTCCCAATTAGGAAGCTATAACCACTGTAGATCACCTGACAAGGGGCCCAAGCGCCGATCGGCACTTTCGCCTTTTGACTGTTTACCCGACAGCTCTACTCCATACGTCTCCAAGTACATTGTCCGGTCATCTCAATGATCTTCATACGTCAATTTGGTTCTTGTCTCCGTGTCTAACCCACAGTCTCTGCATGCTACACCCTCAATTGCTTCCATATCCTTCTTCCGATACCATAGAATTCCAATTCATCCATCACCTTTGATTCCTCTGTCTTTGAAGCTGCCTCCACTCGTCGACGATCCCACTGTACGCCGATGGCCCATACACTCCAGTCAACTCCCGATAGAGTCCTCCGCCCAGCCGATTTGGGTTTAGTCCCAGATCGCGCAAAAGCATGTCATTGTACTTGGGAAATGGTTAGAGTACGACATGCCGTTGCCAATGCTAGACATACCTGGATAGCATCCACTTCAAGGCCACTGCCTGTCAACGAACCAACCACCACATCCTCGGATATAATATGCTCCATTGCTTCTAGTGAAACTGTTGCCAAGGAGAGGGTCCCATCTGAGCCGGTTTTCAAGACATCGGTGTCCAGTGCTCCAGTCAAAAACGCCGTGACCCAAAGGGCTTGGACCTCAGCAATGACCGCAATTGTTGATGATAATATCACACCGAGCGTGGCAAATGATCGGTCGCCTTGAGCGACCAGCTCGGGGGCCACCATCCTTCGGAACAGTCGATATGGAATCAACTTGTCAGATTCTGCCCATGAAGGGGGACTGCGATCCTTGAGAAGGCATCTGGTAGCACTCAACGTTTCTCGAACTGCGGTCTCCGACTGCCGATCTACATCTTCCCAGTGCTCTATGCGGTTTTGGATGCTGGGTTCTAGCGGCCCGCGAATTCTTTCCGGCGATGCAGCCGAGACTTGGGTATTCTCGCCCAAGCCTCCATTGTCACCGTTTACCAGAGCAGAGAGTCCCAGGGACAGGCGGAGGGAAGCCGGCTCAAATTGGATTGGAACGATCGGCTTATATCCGGTAGCGTGGATGACTAGGTCGACTGGTTCGATACAAGTCCCATCAGCCAAGTGCACCTCGACACCTTCGGTTGGAGAGATGGCGGTTTCCTGCGGAGAGACCGTGATGCTTGTGATGGATGATCGGTAAACATGAACATGAGGGAGTCGTATTGCTTCCCAGAGGTCTCCTTGGTTAGCAATCCCAATACCGGACGCGCATGAGACCACACTATACCGGTTAGCAGTGATCTCCGAAGAAAGCCGACAAAACCAACCTGTTTTCTGGGCGAAGCAGTTCCATCTTCTTATTTGATCCATATTGCGCTGACTCCACTAGGCCTCGATCCACGGACTGCCAGAACCACCGAACCCACCACCGACCGAAGGAATTTCCATGCAACAGCCGAATCAGCCACGAACCCTCCCATCGCAAAGTCCACGAGCCGCCACGGGAGAGACGTTTAGGGATCATATAACAACAGGGGGTCAGATAGGTGAGCAGCCGCGTGCTTGCTGCCTTGTCACTCGCAACCTCCTCTCCATTCGGTAGGGTAGACGTCGGGGGTACCATCCACGCAACACCTGCCCCGCGATCGCGGATGATCCAATTCACCTGGACTGGGCTGTTCTGCTTCGAACTGAGGTGCAACTTTGGGTCGTTCCGGTGAAGGGTTGCAAAGAAATGCACCAAGTCGAACGATGATTTTGCACCGCCATATATGGCTACGGAACGCAGTTGCGGAGATGGACTTTCATCATTTGATACATCGACAACCGGAGACTTGAGTGGTTCTAATGGTTGATACCCAAGGTGTTGTCGAGCCCATCCTCCCATATCCTTGGCGTGGATCACGGGGAGAACACGGTCAGTGGCGCTTGTCGGTTCTTGGACATCGGGAAGGTTTGGTACTGAGGTCAATCCAGTCGCCAAAACCAACTTGTCGCAAATCACGGTGACATGACGAGTCGGTGTCGTGGGGAGGCGAATGATCAGCTTCCACTCTTTGTTCTCTAGGCGACTCACGCTCTCGACCTAGGATAACATCAGAATTCCGGTCTGTGGCATGGAGGGTGAATTGGTCTTCCTACCGTCCAATTCAATCGTATGTGTCTGTCCAGCTTCCACTTGGCAGACCACGACCGCAGATAGCGTCTGATCTTCCAACCGGCAATGAACTGATTCCTGGTGTCAGCGGCCTCACTCTCGTCTTCTGGAACAACATCGGCCAGAGCAAGGTCGCTAAACTCATACAATCCGTACGAGTTTTGGCTCAGTAAGTTTGGGTAAAGACGTTCTTCGGCCCAGGTACCTCCAATGTCTGATGCCGAGTCGATCACAAGAAGCCGGCACTGTGTGTCTGCGGTAGATGGATTCTGTTCTGTAAAGGCCTCCGGAAGCTCAGCCAAGTCGCTTGGTTCGTTCGCTCCGGCGTCGTCGTAGGCACCTGTCACTTGAAGGTATGTCTTTGCTGCGATCAGCCCGTAGAGGCCTAAAGTCAATTAGTCAAGCTCCCCATGAAGATACTCGTTGCCTCAAACCTGCTCCCACGATCACTACTCTATCCATATCTGATAAAGATGAGAAGTAGAAATCGGGACTTGGGGGTGAAGCATGGGGAACCCGACAAAGAGAGAAGAACAATGTCAACGTTGATATTGTTCCCTACCACTAGTGCACCTAGCACCAATTGACGAAGCTCGCGAAAATCTACAAATTACTTGCATCTTATTTTCTATGGCAGCTCAGATGGACAACGGAAAAATAGAACACACACACAGGGACAACCCTTGCGGTCCACCGGTAGAAGCGTGAAATTGTATTCAAAGGGAATACACTTCGCTTAGATATGATAGTTCAGATTAAACTCCTTCGTCTATCTCATCAACACGCACTATCGACCTCTGAACGCCCAATTCTTGAGACGTATGGATAGTTGAGAGGATAGGATTATAACAAGCTCGAGTTTTGAAGGTGGCGATTGGATGCGGCCGGCCCGTACGCGGTCCGGGTTCACATTCTCTTGCATTTCCCCGCCTGTGAATGCTTCTCTCCGACGATATGAGGATGTGATACGATTGGTCTGATCATCTAGAATACCCACCAGCTTCTGCATTGTGATTCACAAAGCTGCCACTCTCAAGCTAACATGCACGGTCCGTGACCCCCGGGTCTCCCCAGTTATATAACTGGCAAGGACTTCTATCATTTCAAGGTTTTCACCCTCGTCAACTACATATCTGTCGACATCATGGGAAAGAATCAACGCATTGTCATCGTTGGAGCCGGCGCTTTTGGTCTTGGGACAGCTTTGAGATTAAAGGAAGAGGGCTACAAATCCGTCACCATCCTCGACCGATCAGTCCCTCCAGTTCCAGATGGATCAAGCAATGACATCTCGCGCATTATCCGCTTCGACTATGGAGACCCAATCTACGCCGATATAGCGAAAGAAGCATTTGACCTATGGAAGACCCGGGATTATGAGGAAGCATTTCACCAAGCACCCTGCATGTGGGTCTGTCAGGATGGCACGCCAGAGCAACCAGTACAGCCTCGAGCCCACGAGTACAGCGAGAAAACCAAACGAGTCTTGACCGAGATGGGTCAAGAGTGGGTTGCCGTCAACAGCGTGGAGGAGGCCAAACAGCATTTTCCGAAATTGACAGGCCGACTTGCCACACCCGGTTTTGATGGGTTTTACAACACTTCTGCTGGATGGGCAGATGCAGGCCTCGCATGTGCTCGTCTGATGTCTCGTTGTGCTTCCGCCGGTGTCTCCTTCATCACGGGCCCGAACGGCCATGTGGAGGAGTTCGAGAAGCACCCAGATGGAAGCATCAAATCGGTTCGCACCAAAAGTGGGCGGGTGGAAGGTGACCAGTTTATTGTTTCCACGGGTGCTTGGACTGCGAGTCTGATTCCCTCATGGAACTCTATGCTCGCTGCTGGGCAGGTCGTTGGATATCTGCGTCTCACGCCTGAAGAAGTTGCTGAGCTCAGGGATGTCCCTATTTATTTCAACTTCTCCACCGGCTTCTTCGCCTTCCCACCACATGAGCCCACTGGGTATCTCAAGGTTGCCTGTCATGGGTTCGGTTACACTCGTTCTGAGCCTTCGGTCACTTCCGCGCCGCCTAGCCCTGCAGTTGCCTCGCGGGCGAACTACATCCCCCCCGATGGACTTAGGCGACTCACATCCGGGCTGATGGATCTTTTCCCGCACCTAGCACCCAGAGGTTTCGAGAAAGTCGGTATCTGTTGGTACAATGACACCCCGACCGGTGATTTCATCTTTGACTATCACCCGGAGCACAATAATTTGTTTATTGCCACAGGAGGAAGCGGCCAGTAAGTCAACCTAACGGACGGAACCGAGTGCAGTATTGACTTCTTTTGCTTTCTTGCAGCGGCTTCAAGTTTTTACCAGTAATAGGCAAGTACATCGTGGGAAGTTGGCAGCGAAAGCTCTCCGACAAATTGCTGTCAAAGTGGAAGTTCCCCACGCAGTTCCGCGAGCGCTTCCAGGGAGAGGTTTTCACGGGAGATGGCAGTCGCGGAGGACCCGAACGAAGGGAGTTGACGGCACATGAGATGGGGACGTTTGAAACGGCATTGAAGGCTGCTTCTTCTTCTCGCGAGAGCAAGATTTGAGATGAGTTAAGAAGACTGTTCCGTGGACAGATGTGTCTTTCCCAAATTGGAAATAATATAGATGTCTCATCAAACCTGGAAACTATGCATGCACGGGACTTCCCTCAAATTTGCTCCCATCATACCCTCGAGTCTTTCAATCGAAAACAGACAACTGTTACATCACAAATGGTCGGCCATATAGTCTCCCAGGATCATCCAATCCGGGATGTCCGGTACAGTTGGCCCGATCACATCACCACTTCTTGTGTTGAATGGCCACCCGGGAAATGAACTTTGGTCGCTTGGATCAGACATTGAGTCAAAGGCTGTAGATCCGTGACCATGGATATTTTGGGGCTCCGAGTGTCCTCTGTTATTATTGTCTGACAGCCCGGGTACCCCTTGCATCGTTGCAGACACATTATTGGCTGACTGTGTTGCACTCAAGGGAGGAACAGCAAGATCGCCTAATTTTCCCGGCGTATTACCTTCAGAGGAGCAACCGAAATCAAGGATCTCCCACATGAGAGCTTCATCCTCAACGGACATCCTCGGCATACTTGAAGGGGTCGGCATTTTTGACAAAGCTCCCGAGAACCCCTCCTGATTATAATACAGGGAGCCATAATTTTGATGACGAGCAGCAAGTTCGTTGACTTTAGAAACCTGAACTGGTGTGAGTAAAACGGCTCTCTCTGGGTCTCGGTGCAGTATGCTTACTAGTATGCTCATATTTTCCCAATGCATAGAAAGTTCCGTGATGAACTCGACCAGTGTCCGAAACTCTTTGTTGACCAAAAGGGCAATTTGAGGGTTTTTGCTGCCAGTGTGTTCCAACTGAATCGTGGCTGCAATTGCAGCCAAATAACCGAGAAATGGATCACAAACTTCAAAACCCACCTCCGACATCTCTCTTATGAACCTGACTATCCACCGGGAGTGCAGTAGCGATGTTTCAAAAGATTTCTGTAAGAATGTTGCAGAAATATTCCCATTGAAGTTGCGAAGCTTTGTCATGATGACGAACGGATGGTGCAGCAAGCATTGGATTGTATGGAAGAGGAATTGCACACATACCCACGTCGAGAGGTATGTACGCGACTCGGGGTCTTCACGGGCGCGTCTTTTAAAATCGACATTGATGTATCGATGAGCGTCTGCAAAGTGTGTTTCAAATTGCAGCCATCCGGACTCGAGAATTGCAAGCGCGGATCCAGTTTGCCAGGGAGGCAGCGTGTTTTCCGCAAATGGCTCAAACACCCACTCTGTGGTTTTACCCCACAGAGAATAAAGCCTCAGAAGGCAAGCTAGGACACCGTGATCGACCTTTTGTCCTTGTTTCCCAGGTCCGTCATGCAGAGATCCGTGAGTCGATGATGAATCTTGAGCACGCGATGTTTCTGGCTCCGGAGCTGGAAACGGCAGGGTAAACTGCTTGTCTGAAAGAGATAGCGAATAGTTTCGAGATGCGCTGTAGGTACGGTCAAGCATGAAGAATGCCCAGGTGATGCGCTTTCGGGCCTCAATCTCAGGATCATTCTTCGAGTGGTATGCGTCTTGTTGCCTGTTCAAGCTCGCAGATTGAATGGCCCTTAATCCAAGTGCCACGGACGCATATCCTCGATGTGCTTTTCCGTCAGAAAAGTCTACCTGAGCCATCAAAAAGGTACCCTGAAGAATCGAGAGACTCATAGCACCGTGTCGATATTGATTTGACAACACTTCCCATGCTTTTTTTGCAAAAGACTTCGCACTAGGTCGGTCGCCAAACAGGGTCTCACAGGACCTTCTGGGGAGACGAGAGGTAAGAGCCACCAACGGAAGCGCAATCTCTGGTGGTAACTCATTTTTGCTTTTCAAAAGCCACTCCTTTGAAAACACGCAATAAGGTTGGTCGTGAACGTAGGTAAGATACAACTCAACCTCCTTCTCAATGGATGGGGATGAAAGGCCGTCTCTTTTTTAGGTTAATCAGACCGTGATATACGTAGAAAAGGGCCAGGCAATGATTAAGACATACTGCTCAATAGCGATCAGGTCGTGCTCCTGGGGGCTCGTTGCTTCAAACGCATTGTAGGGCACACGCTCTTCGTAGTGGTTGCTGGGTTGACCCTCATTTGGTGTTTCCCGGGATAAATGAGATGCTGGTAGGCCTTGCCTGAAGCCCCAAACATCATTCCATTAGTTTCTTCTCGTGGGTAGTCTGCCGACCGCGGCGCAAGGACAGCTCACTGGAGTAATTGTGTCATCAAGTCCAGTCTTTCTTCGATCCGCTGAAGCCTATCGGGGCTTGACACACCAACCTGGGTCTGTGAGGCTTAGTTAGATTCCGAAGAAGCCCACTCTGATACGTGGTCGATATTATTTGGTTACCTCGGGGATATCACCTCCGTGCGTGGCCGGTTGGACTTGAGTCGGAGCTGCGGCAGTCTTTTGGACCTTCGCACGGGTAGATGTTTGAGGCTCATATGAGCAAGACTGTCCCAGTCTCTGGCATAGCGAACATTCCGGCTTCTCTCCAGGACATCGTGCCTTCTTCCGCCTATCACCAAAATCAGACGGGCCGTGCAGGATTTTCTTGGCACTTACCGGCAACGATCACAGGCTTGCCGAGTGCGTTTCAAAGAAATTGTGTGTATTGTATAATTGTCATCGGCTGCATCCATGATTGGTGGAAGGGCAGACGGACCGCGTTGACCGTGTTGACCGTGTTGGAGAGAGAAGATCTCGGGATCGAGTTTTTTGCGGGGTACCCGGCAGCCACCTGGGCAGGATCATCTTTGCCAACGAAATGGGGTTACAACCTTGGAACTTGGAACATATGACATACGTGGAAAACACGATATGAAATACAATATATACATCTATATCCCTGGATATCGTTATCGGTGATTTATACTGGGGTTGGAATTGGAATTGATATTTGGACTGCATTTGCTGATGTTTCTCCAGTGCCATGGCAAACATGTTCACTTGGGACAGTGAGACTGGATCGTAACTCCAAATCAGGACAGCGACTCCTCTGTCATTGAGTTGCACCGAATCCCTGTCCAATATCTCCACTTATAATCCGTATCACCGACCTGTGCGAGCCCAGGTCAAAGGTGACAGGTTCCGGGGGAGTGGCGTTTGTGAAGAATCATCATGAGACCTCCAGGGCTGCTTTCCTTCTTCATGAGACGCGAAATATGGAGCCTGCCCGATAACTCCGTCATGCCGTCCATGTGTCTGTATCGCTCGCTCTAGATTAGAAGCAAACTTGGAAGTCCTGAGGCGTAGGAGCCTTTTGACAACTCATTCGGCTTCGGTGAGTTCAATCAAACGTACGGTACCAACTTGGAAGGCAAACGGACCATATACTAGAAAAGAAGCAGATGAATTAGCTTCCAAGGTTCTCCGCCTTCATTGTCCCCCGAGGTCACCCGTGGTCTCCCAGGCACTGTGTGAGGTCAGGAGTTGGCCTCCAGATATATGTTTTGACTCCGCGGAATATCGGTGACGTAATTTCAATTGTTTTCCACCGAAATTCAGATCGAGATGAACATAGGGTCGTACCTAGTAGAGGGTCATAGAGGGTCATAGAGGGTCATAGAGGGTCTATCAGATAACGAGTCGATCTTTTGGAGAAAGCCTTGGCCCCCCGCACTTCAAATGTTTCTTCTGATAACAACACATGAGCCGCTCACGTGGTCGGCTGGTAACTATGGGAGTTATGCATTGACAAATCATCTTCCTGTTTCCAAATCTAATGCCCATAGCAAACCTCTGTCTCAAATTCAGGCCAAACGTGACACATGTGAAATTGCGCGTCAAGAAATATAACATGATGAAATGAGGGTACACCCGCGACGGAAGACCACATAGGGAGAAAAGACGAGGGACGTCTGACAAGGAAGGTATACAAGTTCTTTTATCCTTTCGAGATACCGGTGCAAACCCGACTTTCCGAGTGGCGTCAAGCAATCGCGGTGTTGCAGCCGTCTTCCGTATGAGACCCCTCCGATCGTCTCGTTCTATCTGACTCTCGCCCAACTTGACACCATCGGGCGATGAACGGCTGAGCCTCCGTACCGATCCTGTGATCGGCGGTAGTGTGTTGATTGGGTGTCCCCCATGGGGAAGTATGAGCTCATACCCATGATAGGTGCCATATAGACCCAACCCTCGGTCCTTATAATAACTGTCAGTCGTCGACCCGAAAGTCTGATTTTTGCACAGTGTGCTCCTCACTCGATCGCTCTTCCCATTTCACAAGAGATATACCGTCAACTATCGCCATGTCGGTGTTTAGTTACTTTGGACTCGGCGCGACAGAGGCCTCCCCAGCCGCCACCGCCGAGGAATCCCCGTCTCGCCTTCTTCCCGCCTCATGGTACTCCTCAAAAGAGACATATGAGCTTGAGCGACGTGCAATCTTCAGTCGCAAATGGCTTCTCACCACACACAAGTTGCGCTTCCCCAAGACTGGTGACTGGCTCAAGTTCAACATCGCTGGATATGCCTTCATCTTGGTGAAGGACCGCGATGGAAATGTGAACGCCTTCCACAACATTTGCCGACACCGAGCATTCCCAGTGGTCACCGAAGACGGTGGCTCTTCTCGCATCTTCTCCTGCCAATACCACGGGTGGTCATACGGTCTCAATGGCAAACTTGCCAAGGCACCTCACTACCAAGAACTGGAGGGCTTTGACAAGAGCAAGAACGGCCTACTGCCAATTCATGTTCACGTTGACACCAATGGCTTTGTTTGGCTGAACTTGGATGCCGAGGATAAGGCTGAAATCTCGTGGGAAAAAGACTTTGATGGGGTTGATCAACAGCCGCGTTTCAAGGGCTTCAACTTCGAAGACTACGACTTTGATTCCGGCTGGGAGTCGATCGGAGACTATGACTGGAAGGTTCTAGCAGACAATTATAACGAAAACTGTCAGCACCACACATCTAATGCTGGACCCTTCACCATCGATACCCAAGGCGCTACACCTGCGAAGATCGCCAAGGCGCTCAGGAATGCCAGCAATTACTATTTCCCCAATGCCTACATGACAGTCTCGTGAGTTTACCTTTGTGGCTTTTGCCGGTCACATGGACACCACTAATCCCACGCACAGACCCCACGCCTTTTTCATGCAAAGATTGGTTCCCACCGGGCCTGCCACGAGCGCGGTGCGCTATGAAATCTTCCGTAACAAAGACTCCAGCGATGAGGATTTCGAGATTGTCAGTCAAGCTTACAAGATTATTGCTTCTGAAGATGAAGCCCTGTTCACTGAGACCCAAAAGAACTTCGGCACTCGAGTCTCTGAAGATGGAGAGCTCCAGCCTCGTAATGAGGAGAGTCCTCGTTATTTCCAAACCATCATTCGCGACCTTATTGAAGAGCACCAACAAATCGAAGAGCAGTCAAAAGGGGAGGTATGGCCTGCACAGCAACGGCTTCCCAAGGAAGCATCAATCAGCAAAGAAGATATGGACTTTTGTTCCAAGTTAACCCCGGAGGGCGGCGGTTGCTGTGGAGGCAAAGCCTGTGGCGCTGGCCCTGCACCTGGACCAGCAACCGCTCCTGAGATAATGGTCTCCTGATCAATATGCGGTGTACATTTTCCTACCCAAGTTCCCTTTCATTGTTCCTTCGCCCCTCTTCCTTTCTCCCTTAGTCCAATAGCGCGCGTTTACTTAGTATCAATTCCCATAACCTTATCATGACTCTGATGAAATGAATCCTTTTTACTGGCCGATAAACGACTTCAATATCTTGACTTTAAACCCTTTGAAACCCTACCTTATCTTGTAGCACCAGATCCAATCACGAGACATCTGAGTTCACGATGTACATCAAAGAACACCTGGTCATATGAACATCTTAATTTGGGCTGGACTGTTTTTAGCCGATCGGAGCCAATGGGAATGCATCCTTGAGCCGATAACCTTATTATCTTTCCATGCCTAGCGATTCAGGTTGGGGGGATCGGAGAGCTAGCCAACGTGAACTAAATAATTTGCCCACGCCACCAATTCCATACGTGGTCAGAAAACAAATGTTTGCTAGACGACTCCGCATAGGATTCAACTGTTCGGGGATTTACAATAGCGGGCATCTGACTGGATATTTTAGCCATTTTCAGAAACCGGTCCATATTTAACGGGATTCTAGAATCAGCGGGGGCGAAAGTAATGAGGAGAACACTCTTCAAAACAAGGATAGAGCCCGATTGATTTTCTCCGATTTCTTTTTATCTTTTCGACTGTTTCCGTTAATTCCTTTAATTCTATTTAGCTGCATTATCATTCCCCACCTGGAGGTTTCCCGCTCGTAACGCTCTTAAACTTGTCATGCCGAGTCCCCATACTTATCTTCACTAGCAGCCGGGTGCTTTGGTCAATACCCCGCAGCTAAATCCCTCTTCCCTTTGGTAGACGCGCCCTTCTTTTTTTTTCTCTTCCACTCAATTCGAGAAGAATCTTGGAATCTCTGATAATTATGATGCCACGAGACAGTGCTCGTGGGAGGTTAAAGTCCCATGAGGCGTGTCTCAATTGCAGGTAAGGCTATCCGGTGCTTCAGCTTGGGGCAGCTGGTCTGATGTCATGCAGAAGAAAGAAGACTCGGTGTCCAGCCGAGAAGCCTTCGTGCTCCAGTTGTGTTCGTTTGAATCAGCCATGCCTTTATACCACCATCCCGAGAGGTTCGCGGGGAGGCCAGTCCGTAAGTACTCCAGGGCTTGCTTATCTTGGTCATTGACCAATCATTGACTCTCTTTCACCCAGGACGATAGACTAGCCTTTCTGGAAGAGAAGGTAAACCTCATTTTGAGCGGCACAAGGCCAACTCAGGAAGTCCGGCCAGAAAAGACCCATGAGGGTGTAAATGGAAACGGGGTTGACACGTACTCAACCACAACACGTCTCTCCTCCAATGAACCAACGACAGTCAACGACCCTTTTTTCCTGGGCTTTGGATATGACGACTCGCTGTCACATCCATCGTCCTCTGCGATCGCAAAATCGATAGATCTTTACTTTGAGTACTGTCACCGGCAACCGATCTGGTGCTTCGACCGTGATGAAGTCTCCGACCCAAGCTGTCTGTCGGAAGAACTCATCTGTTGTCTACTTGCTTTGACTTCACGGTTCTCCAGGGACCGAGATCATTTGCAGCACTATGGTGATAGTGCACGAAGTTTGATCATGCTTCGTATGGCCAATGGCACAGTTGAACTCGAAACAATCGAGAGTCTCTGTCTATTAGCATACTCTTCATTCTTAGGTAAGCGACACCAGTTGGCTGTTTCGTGGCTATCCAGTTGCTAAAAAATGACTAAGATGGAAACATACATCTCGGGCGCTTCCATCTGGGCCTTGCTCTGCATCTTTGTAGGTCGGCGACGTTAGATCTCGAATCAACGTATGTCGGCGAGGGTCCCACCACCGAGCGCAAAAAGCGTTTGTTCTGGAGTCTTCAATGCCTCGAGCAGTCATACGGCCAACAGACCGGGTTCCTTTGTATACCCGCGGAAATCCTACGTACATTCTACGTTTCCTCCAGTGGCGACCGCGCAATGCAAGATGCGACTGAAGCAAAGCCTCCACCCCTGCCAACAGATGACCTGGGATGTTCAAAGCCAACCGATATTGGCATCTGGAGTCTGGCTGCTCATTTCGGCTGGGTCTGGAGTAGAGTGCGAACCTACGTTTCGGATTGCGCTCGAAACAGACTCAAAGAGCCATGGAGGCATGACTCCATGTACTCCATGGTCCTTTCCGATTTGACGGAAATTGAGAACAAGCTTTCTCAGTGCCATCGCTACGATTCAGTCAAGTTTTACGAACGTACGGCAGAAGAGCTGCGAATGAACCGGGACTATTGGACTCCTTGGCTCAAGCTTCAATTTACTTATCACTGCGTATTGACCGTCCTCAACCATCCATTTGTCTACATCGTGGCATCTCAATACAACGACAACCTAGCCATTCCAAATGCTTTCTGGAGACGATCATCGGAGTTGGTTTTGTTGCACGCCACCTGGCTCGTTCGGATGATAGATATGGTATCCGAGAAAAAGATGCGACTGATCGACCCTTTCTTTGGACATGCTGCTGCCATCGCAGCTACCGTCCATCTTTATTACTGCTGCGCTGCGGATCCCCGATTGAAATACAAGTCCAAAGTCGATTTCACAAAATGCAGAAGGTTCCTCAAAACTTTTGTGTCCTTTTCACCGGCTTGTGAAATCCTGGTATGACATCCAAGTGCGACAGCGGGTACTTTTGCTAACAGACATACAGGACCAAACGCTAGACAAAATGACACGAATCGCCTCTGGCTCAGAAAACATCGACTATGACTGGGAGCCTGAAAAGATCCATCTCAGTATACCCCTGATGTGGGACGTTCTCCAGGTCAACTGTAAACCCAAACCACACGAAGTCTCCACGGGCGGCTTGCTCCATTCATCATTGACCCCTACCGTCGCCACGGAGGAAAACGATGAAAGCCCAACTTTCACTGTTGAGGTCATTGTTGCAATGTCCCCCAACATCATAGTCAACACAGCCGACGGTGGACAAACTGCCCACATGCCACCAACTATACCACGCAAGTCTTCCGGCAGCGCCCAAAGCTCTCCGGATATGGGCTTTGGGGAGAAGCTTGTTGCCCCAGCTGACAGTCTGATGACGAATACCCCCTGGCTATGGGCTGACCCCTCGCAATTCGTCGATATTGAGAACAATGTGGGATTTACAGACTCGGAATCTAACTTCGGCAACATCGAAGGATTCTCGACATGGTGGGACTTTGGAAACTTATAGGACTAATACTCTTTTCTTTGACTTCTACTTCGGCTCTACCATGACTTTACTGCTCAGGTGTGATCTCAGGCCGTAACTCCCATCCCAATCCGTTCGTCGTGCTTTGCCCAAATTCCCTGTGCGCAAAACTTCCCTTGCGAAACTACGCCTGACAGCCCTCAGATCAAACCTTGATGCCCACGCACTTCAGATCAAGTTATCCCGCCGCGACCGTTTTTAACCTGCCCTACAGAGCAACAATATCTCTTCCGTCGCGACATCAGTAAACCGAACGCCGGTAATCATTGGTGTCTCTTCCAGCCTCCCGGTTGAAGCATACCAATTCGGTTGGTTGAAATGCGCCATGCTGTATCAGCCCCCGGAATAGTCAATGGGCTCGAAGAGCACCCTGACTGGGCAGTAGGTCGACTTGAATCCATCACTCGACCACGACAGCAGTAAGTCGCCACGCCAAAAGTCGAAACGCTTCAAGCAGCATGTGCCCCTGCGCGATGATACCCACTGCTGCCAGAAATATCCGCCAACTTGAAGTAATAAAGTAGACGCATAGTCACTTGCGCATTTCTCGTTGAACCTTTTGATGCTCAACAAGCCATTCCCAGGGACTGGTTATCAGAGAGTCCCACGAAGCACACAATCCGGGGCTTGCAATGATTTCAGTCAAACGAATCAAACCCCAGCCTTCTCCTCGAAGGATGGCTGATACTTGATTATCGCTTTTCGGGCTGAGAGTGACGTAAATTGTGAGTAATCCCCCCTACCACCTCGATTGAAGTCGCATGATGCACTTGCTTTGACATCAGTAGGTAGGCGCAGAAGCTACGGTGTACCTCATGTCTCAAACGTGGGTTCGAACCTCTTTGTTTTATTAGGAGCCTTGTGTTCAGGCCTGCTCTGTGGTAGTTTCATAGATAGTTCCCCCCTTACTCTTCGTGCCCTTTCTTCTTTGTCTCTCTTCCGCCTTCCTCTCTTATGTCTTCTGTCTCGCACCACTAACACCGAGACTGACAAATTCTGGCCAGTGTCCTTTGCTCCAGTCAATTTCCTTCCAAGAAATAACCAGCCCTGTTTCTCAAGGTATCAGAGCCCGTGGTTAGCTGAGATTTGAGACGCTAGCGCAGTCTGATAGTCGTAGATTTCGAGAGCTTCTCTCCCCCCTCCCTTCCTCTCTTCGTCTCACAAGAAATTACTTTGTCGTGCATACTTACTCTTTTGTTAAGGTAGCTCTATATTCAACCATGGAACTGGAACGGACAGGTTTGAAACCAGCCTATTCTTGCATTTATTCTCTGGGCCAGGGGTTCAGCAAACTGTGGGGTCGTAAATCCACCGTTGTGGGAGAATAGACATGTACCTAGAAATCCTGGCGCATCGTTACATTTGATACGGTCCCCGATGCCTCCAGGGCTACTAGGCAGGGCCTAGCTTCCAAGGTTAGTGTCCACTCCAGGGCTCTCTCCATCATAAGCGGTCTAGAGACCACCCTACCGCTTCCAATATTGCTCAAATGGGGTGGATGAACGTTGGAATATGGCTCCGTTACATACCCCCATTTGACTACCCTTTCCACTGAAATTGCTATTACCAAAGTCCCTTCATTCAGATCAAAATTGCCCGGCTTCTCGCAGCAGAAAAACTCTTGGGTATCACATTATTGGGGTTGGAATATATCCAGAAATCTATTAAATGTCATATATAGACGCAGAAGAGTGTGGACCAGCGCATAATGCCAGATAAAATGTGCTTGATCGTCAAGCAGTCCAAGTCACTGAATAATCAGTCCCTCGAGAGGGAGTAAGCAGCATGGTTTACTCAACCTTGCGGACCTGAGTCACGGGTGACCGGTATACATGGCGGCCATGGAAGATGTACAAAATGATGGAGAAAATGACCACCGCTCCAAAAACGAGGATAGACCAGTTCATGTCCACGGGGGTCGGGTTATTTGCGGTCGGGAAGAAGGTGAAGATAATGGCAAAGCACAGCCAAAGAAGAGAGAAAACGTTGATGGGCAAGCCGAGGGCACCGAGCGAGAAGCGCGACGGGGGGATTCCACCTGGTTGGAAGCGAGTGCGGATGATAGCCGCGATCGGCAGGATGTAGGTGGTGAAAAGCGCAGCAATCATGACAGATGCGACGGCGTTGAAGGCCGCAGTGGATCCAATGTTAATCAAACTCAGAAGCACGGTGATAAAGGTAGATACCAGCACGGAGCAGACGGGAATTTGAGTCGAGCGATTCACATGGGCCAGCTGCTTCGAGAAGGGCAGAGCATCGTCACGGGCAAAAGCAAAGGTCTGGCGGGAGACAGTGGCAAGAATACCGATGGCGCTGCAAGTTTCCATGATTAGAATGATCGCAGCGACTCCGTTTGTGGCAGCGACGGAGCCAGTGGCGTGGTTCACGGCGGGAATGAAAGAGAAGCCGCTTGCCGGGGCCAGGACATCAGCCATGGGGCCCATCTTGTAAAGTAAAGTGATGAGCATCACGAATCCAAGTGCTCCATTGATCAATGCGGTTGATACCATACACCATGGCACGATCAAGGCCGCGTTTTGGATCTCCTCGGCTTGTTAAGGTCAGTTATGTCAGATCGTTAAAACATTTGTTGGGTAGACTCACCCATATGCGTCGCAGCATCCGGACCCGTCCAGGAGAAGATTGGGGTCAGCTGGCCCACCAGACAAGCCAGGCCCATGGTCGGCCAGTCACCCGAGTTGGTGAACTCCTTCCAGACCTCCTGTCCAGTCGCCTGGCCTGGGGTCATCACCCACATAGCCACAACGACAGCAACGAATCCAAAAATGTGAATGGCCAGGATGAGACCCTCCATGGGAGGCAGAGCCCTGTAGCCCCAGGTATTGACCACAGTTCCAATAACGGCGATGGCGATGGTAAGAAGGGTGCCGTGCCAGCGCTCATAGCCGTACACCCAGCCGGAGGGGTCTGAGTAGTTGAAGACCAACAGTCCCTGGACCAATGTACCGACCAGGTAGCAGATACTGGCAAAGGCGGCTTGCCAGCCGAGCACCGAGAGCCATCCTGTGCGACGATTAGCGCTCTGGCGTGCCCACAAAAGTGGATTTCGAACTCACCGGTGAGATAGCTCAAGAAGCGTTGGTATCGTGGCCACGCGAATTCACTGACCCAGTGATACTGTCCGCCGGACGTTGGGGAGCTAGCTGATTGTCAACATCATGCGCCGAGGGTTGATGGCGCATGCCGGTTCGACTCACATGGACGAGATCTCCGCCATGGAGATCACAGCTGAAAAGAATCCCACGAACGAGCCGATGTAGACATAGACCATGCCGGCTCGACCGCCGTCGGTCAGACCGTAGGTACTTGTGCTGCGCGGAAACCATTAGTCCCCGCCTCCGATCTGGCATTCCTCGCGGTCGCGTCGCCACTTACAGCAGGATAGATTCCCATGTGGCCATCAAGGTTGTGGTGAAACCCAAGATCGAGTAGAAACGGAAGTTTCTCTACCGATGATCAGCCCTGTTCCCCCGCAATGGCTCCATTCGCACTCACCTTGAGCTGTTGGGTCTTGCCCAAGCGCTGCATGTCCCAGTCATCCTGGGCGGTCGCATCGATGCCAACCTCCTGCGAGACCATCTCCTTGTCCAAGCTCATGATATATATGCACCGACTGTACTTCCTACAGATTGCCAGAGAGGAAGAGAGAGGAAAAAAGCGAAGACCAGGTCAGGGGCAGAGATTACCAATCACGACGAGCATCCACCGCGTAAGTGGAGCAGCGATGAAGTTTATCGGTAGGTTAGAGCGCCCTCCGTGAGGGAGTGCGGATCTGCAGACAGCAAATGGCGTCCATTCTGTGTCTTCTAGCGTTCTGCGCTACGGACGTGTAGTGTTCTAACAGGGATATGTATGTAACTGCACTAATGCACCTCTTTCTTTACCTTCCGTATGCAGGCAGGGATCAGCTCATAATGGGATTATGGTGTGGCAAAGTTATTTTCCCAGCCTATCACAGATCTACATGTTGGACTGTGTATGTCAGTGCATCAATTACGTGCAGTTCAATATCCAACGGTGTACTTCTAGTTCAGGCCTCACCAGCAGACTTTCAGAGCAAAAAGAAGAAAATCTCCCGTGGGTGGGACCCCGCAATCCGGAGAGGTCGATGCGCCCAATCAGGGGGAAATGGGGATATCGTTTAGATTGCTCCAGGGCTTCGACTAGCGTCCGGCATTTATGGCTGTTGGTCAGAGATTGTTCACTCCATACTCCGTAGTACTCCATAGTGTACTATAGTATCCTTGGGTAATCGTGGGCACTTGCCCCTGTCTACACAACCTTGGAACCTTGGAAATAAGGCCAGATTGCCGAGCATATCAAGCATGTTATATAACATTGAAAACTACGGAGTACATTCCTCTGAGTTTGTCTTCTTTTTTTTTTTTTTGTATGGATGTCACTAGACTACATACAGCACGCACATAATTGAAACCTTGGAAAGAATCCGGTTCAATCGGAAAATTGAGTCAGTCTAGTGTTCACGCTAGGCTGGTTCTTGGTTCTTGCGTTATTACACGTCATAGCACTGTCCACGGGTGTGGTTGAGTATACAATTCATCATCCATGGATGACTGCTGAACATTGTACTTTATAATATAACACACTTTTGAGATCAGAAATATGCTAGTTGTAAAATCGTGACGACACTGTGATCTATTTCAAAGAAAATATATTTTGAACTGGATCGGGTTCGAACAAGCGATCTCCTTGGAATCGGAACACGTGACATGTTTGGAGTGCGTTTGGACGTGGTTTTCAGCACACGTGAGAAATCGGACGGGGTACCAGGATGTATACTGGAGTGGTAAGAACTACTATGGAGTACTTGGAGAGTACACGTACTGCCCAGGTGCGGAGTGGACGGAGTACTCCAAGAATTCTCGAGGCGAGATAATCTCCCCGCTACCCACTTAGTATAAGACACTGAAGAAAAACCGAGCCAATGACTCCACCTTTTCTTGGCAGACGAACGTTGATACGATTACGATGAAGAGAAAGGACTACAATGCAGAAGTAGTAACAACATACGCATCGCGTCCTGCTCATCTGAAAGGGGGAATCCTGGGGGTTGCTTATCTGATTGGAACTACGCGACAGGACGCGCGGGTGGCGCTGCACTTGGGCCGATCCTAGCACCGCCATGGCTGTCGCTCTTGTTCAACCACGAGGGAACGATCCGCCGGGTTGATTTGTCGGGAGATATCTCGACCCCTGGTTGGCGGAGACGCGCAATTCTCGTTGAGAAAGCTTGGCGAACCAAGATATCGCTCCCGGGGACGGAGTACCATGCCGTCAGCCACCGAATCAGCATACGCGTTCTCCTTTTCGTGTCCACCGTACAGCCCGGAGCGGGCTCCAGAGCAAGGACTTTGTCGGCAAAAACGAATGTTGACCCGTTCAATATGGAGTCAACGACTGTCATGACGTGGCTCCCAGCCCAGACACCCTCTTGAAGACTGCATTCCCTCTCCTGATCGAATCCCTTGTTCCGTCCACCATGCGCCAATGTTCTGGCGGACTCCTTCTGGCGGCTTTCGCCTGAGCTCCTGGCTTCGCAGTAATCGACGACTCCGATCTCTACCATTGCGTTGGATTTCCCTCCTTCTCGCCACGATTGGAGGCGCCCTTGCCTTCTATCTCCTCCTCCTCCCACAACTTCTCAGATTGCGCATTCGCACCGGCCTGAGTTCCTATGACCTGGGACTAGAAGGGTTCGGCCCTGATCAAACATACCTCTCCTTCGATGAGGAGTCCCCCAAGATCGAGATCTCGCCGCCTGGTGCACAATGCGACCCTCGGTACACATTCCTGGCGCCCCGAGGCGATTCAATCGCCCACCCCGGTCCCATGATTCTAGATTCCGCCGGTGAACTTGTATGGACCCAATGGAACTCCGGCACAACTCAGGACTTCAAAGTCCAGCTGTACAAGGGCGAGAAATACCTCACTTATTGGCAAGGAGACACAGACGACAATTATGGCCGGGGATCGTGGTATATGGTAGGTCGTGTTCCGAGGTGTATCTGATGCCAATCATCATCAACTGACAATATCGTCCAAACCAGCTTGATTCAACATACACCCAGAAGCGCGTGGTGAGACCCGTCGGCATGTACGACGGCGATCTACACGATTTCCAAATCACCTCCAACGACACGGCCCTTCTGATGATTTACGACCCCATCCCGGTAGATCTCAGCCCCTTCGGCGGTCCCAAGCTGGGATGGATGTATGACGGAGTGTTCCAAGAAGTCAACCTGGAAACAGGTGAACTAATCTTCGAGTGGCGCGCATCTGATTTCTATGGGCCCGCTGATAGTTATCATCCCATTGGCGATGCTGGTTATGGAAGAACTTCGGCATATGACTACTTGCACATCAACAGTGTAGACAAGGATGACCAGGGGCGCTATCTCGTTTCCATGCGCCACATCCATACAATCGCGGGCATAGACGGCGCTACCGGTGAGACGCTCTGGTCTCTTGGAGGAAAGCGCAATGACTTCGCCGATGCGTCCGATGGGGCTGCCACCGATTTCTCGTGGCAGCACGATGCTCGGTGGCGAGGGCCTAACCGCATCAGCCTGTTCAACAACGCGGCTTACACCAATGACGACCTTTCCGCGGTCAGTCGAGGCATGATGGTCGACTTGGACTTTGAAGAAAAACGAGCGACGTTGCTGCAGGCCTACGAGCATCCTCAAGACATGATGGCAGTATCGCAAGGGAACTTACAGCTCCTGGATACCGGGAACGTGCTCGTGGGTTGGGGCCATTCTGCGGCGTTCACTGAGTTTTCCCCCTCGGGCGAAGTGGTATGCAACGTCCATTTTGGGGCCTCTGCCTGGTTCACCTTTGGCCGCGTCGTGTCATATCGCGTGTTCAAATTTGACTGGGTTGGCAATCCACTCACGCCCCCCGAGGCTGCCACCACGGTAGACAGCGTCTTGGTGAGCTGGAACGGTGCCACTGAGGTGGTATCGTGGCAGGTGGAGGTATGGGATCACACAAGCTTGACCAACATGACCTTCACCCCTGCCGACCGGGTCGCGCGCGACGGCTTCGAAACCGAAATTCCCTTCTCTTCCGAGGTAGACTCATTTTTCCGCGTACGCGCCATTGGCCCCAGTGGAGAAAGCCTCGGTGTGACGGAGGTACTTCAGCGAGTGCCAGAATCCCCTGAGAGAGGCTCTTCCTTCTGGAATCCGTGGGCAATTGGATCTATCTTACTTGTTGCTCTCGGTTGCCTTGGCTATGGGATTTACTCTACAGTTCATCGTCGGTCCTCTGGAGGATCTGACTATAGTGGCCCATATCGACTTGTTTCGCACAAGGAAGAAGAAGATGGTGATGACCATCAGCGTTTACCGCTGTAGGATGCCGGCGTCCTGGATACTTCTGCATATTGTACATATTCTAGTTTACACATACATACTTCGCATGGTCAATTTTATACAATTTGTCACCCCATCCATTGATTTCTTTGGGCTATGCGAACATGCTCCGTATCATATGGATGTAGACTGTATGACTGCCAGGCGTCGAGTCCAGCTCACTCATGTGGGGAACACAATCGCTCATGTGTCTGAATAAACCGCCCGCTTTCATGAGCAGTTTCGTGGTCTAGCGGTTATGATTTTCCGTTAACAATTGCCTATTAGGCGAGCGTTCCGGAAAGGTTCTGGGTTCGATTCCCAGCGAAACTATTTTTTGAATTCTGTTTTCTTGTCGGTGGAGAAACATTCTTGGGTGTCTAACTGCCCAGATCATGGATTTACTTTTTTGATCACTGGAAATCTTCACAGGTATCTCCTCGAGTCGGTTGCTCACCTCAGCCCTGGAGATGCCTGAGGTCGTCAGCTTGGGATTAAGGGCAGACTGGGGCTGAGCTAAAGTCAGCCACTGACGCTATTTGTTCACGAACTATAGATAGACACGTGTATATACATCGAAGGATCCGAAGGAATCCACTGCTTCTCGAAACACTACGGAAGGTCGGTGGATGTGAGCTCACATGGTACGACGATGCAAAACCAGTCCTGGAGTGGATTCGGCGGGTTGCGTGGGTGAAACCGTGGAATCCCAGAGTACCTTTACCCGATACGTGATAGCTGGATCAGAACCAAGTCAGTCTGGGCACGGGATACAGTACAATGATCGTCTTCCGCCGTTGTGTAGAACCTTGGAAATGCCCGATTACACAGCTACGGCTGCATCTATGTTAGGTATACACTGGAGCAGTGAAGTAGTCCCAACCTTGCAAACTCGGACCTTGGTGGAATCAGGTTGGGATTAGGTTTTCATGAATCTACATGATCTTAAACCGCTAAACTACAGTTTTGCATACGAATACCCGAAGCCAGGACCCACGAACGGGTCTAAATGGCCTGATTATGCAGAGCTATGTATCCACGTTGCCCGGGCCGATCACGTCACCGAAGAAATCCCGACCAGAAAGTCGCCGATAAGCATTGACTCGGAGGAATTCAGTCGCCGCAAACATCTCTGCCGTTTGGTTGAGTGGAGAATTTCCAACGGATGATTTCCCACTGCGGTTAGAGTGGCGTTGAAATTTCCTACCGGGAGCCTCGGCTACGATATTAAGCTCATCCCTGCATGGCTCCGATTATTGATCGTCACCATCGAATTCTCTGGAACAATTTTCATGGGCTTTAATGATGATTTGATCCACTTTTAGACCCTGTCCACTTCTGTCTCTCCAGCCTGCGGTGTCTGGAACGGAGAAACGGCACAGCAAGGCTGATCAGTTTCTTCCATGAGTAGAGGGGAAAAAGTCTTCAAATGGCTTTAAAAGCAGACATGTAGCCCATAGTTCATCCTCAATTCTAAATCCAGAATCCTTTTTCCACCTGAAATCACTTTTTATCCTTTCACCTTCCACACAATGAGCGTCACTTTCGAGGTCTTCCGCGGCTCCAAAGAGGGCAAGATTGTGGCTGATAAGACCACTCGCACCCTCCAGCCCAACGAAGTTTACATTGAGACCAGCCACTCTGGTCTCTGTGGCACAGATGAGCACTTCCTTCACAGTGGAATGGTCCTTGGCCACGAAGGTGTCGGATCTATCCGTCAAGTTGGCCGTGATGTCACCAGCGTGAAGATCGGACAGCGCGTGGGCTTCGGTTACACCCACTACGTCTGCGGAACCTGTGAGAAGTGTTTGACCGGTATGATTCAGACTTTGGACGAGGCAATGGACCCCACGCTAATTTGCCAATTTCAGGATGGGATCAATACTGCGAGAACAAGAAGGAATATGGAACCCACGACCACGATCTTGGATCCTTCGGAGAGGGTGTCGTTTGGGATGCCGACTGTGTGATTCCCATTCCCGATGGCTATGACTCTGCCGACGCCGCTCCTCTCATGGTGAGAATTCCGAAGCCAACCTATCAAAACCCCGGCTAATCAACTTTCCAGTGCGCCGGAGCCACTGTCTGGACTGTCCTCTCAGAGTATGGTGTCAAGGCGACAGACCGTGTCGCTATCATGGGCGTTGGAGGCTTGGGCCACCTTGCCATCAAGCTTGCATCTGCCATGGGATGCCACGTTGTCGTCTTGTCCAGCTCTGAGTCTAAGCGCGAAGAGGCCTTCAACTTCGGTGCCTCCGAGTACCACGTCTTCAAGGCCGGCGAGGAGATCCCCAACTTCAAGCCAGTCAACCACCTCCTGCTTTGCGGAAGTGCCAGCGTTGACTACCCCTCGTACGTGACATATTTACGAACCTCATTTGATAAGCACTAACATCAAAACACAGCCTTATCCCCCTGATGGAAATCCACGGGTCCATCTACCCTCTCACTGTCGATCTCAACACTACCCCAGTGCCCCTTCTGGCCCTGAACATCAAGGGTGTCCGTATCCAGGGCTCCCTGGTCGCCTCGCGTTACAGCCTTCGCTCCCTGGTCGAGTTCGCGGCCAAGAAGAAGATCACACCCACCACCATGACCTTCCCCTTGACTGCCAGTGGTGTCGAAGATGCCATGGAAACCCTCCGCAACGGAAAGATGAGATACCGCGGTGTTCTGGTTCGCCAGTAAACTGGACGAGAAATTGGCTCTGGCCTCATAGATACCATGTAACATTATGCATTAGAATAGACAGCGCGATTTTTACTTTACGTGATAATATAAGATGGGTGACAATTGAAATACTTGCTTGTTGTCTGTGTATGTTTTGACGCGCGTATCCTCACTCCTTTGCAATTCTACCTCGTCTCTCTCTCCATCTTCCTTTCCCTTCCGTTTCTCTCGGTCTTTTCTCTCCCTTTCCCTCCCTCTTCGTCTCGGGCGCCCTGCTCTCATTGACGTGCCTCCATTCATTCTATCTTACCTTCAACTTTCTTCTCTCCTTTTGACATTTCACGTCTCCTGTTAAACTAGTTCGCGTCTAGATCTCTACGTTCTCTCATTTAACCTTTATGGGTTATTGTCAACATCAAGCAATTGGGGTTTCATTCAAGTGATTATAGCTACGCTATATATCCCTTGGCTAATATTTGTCCGTATTGGTCATACCATCAACCTTAGCACGAAGATTTCGGAACATCTCGGCCTTTTGCTCTTGAGTCTTATTTGTCTGCGGGACATCCACACCTTTCTGGACCGCAGCGCGTTGATCAATCTTTTCAACCCATTTCTTCAGTGCGGGGAACTCAGACAGGTCGATTTCCAGAGTGCTGGGTGCGGCGCGAACCCAAGAGAAATTGGCAATATCGGCAATGGTATATTTTGAACCCGCCAGATAGGGACTTTCATTCAGACGGGATTCGAGCACAGCAAAGAGACGTTTGGTCTCGTCAAGATATCGTTTGATTCCGTAATCCGAACGCACACCGCCGAATAGACGGAAGTGGTTTGCCTGGCCTGCTTGGAGTTAGCGAGCCCTTGGTAACTGGGGGTTATCACCGCTGAGCTTTACACACCCTGCATTGGGCCGAGCCCTCCCATTTGGAACATCAGCCAAGAGGTTTGCTCTACATGTTGCGGCGTGCCGGGAGCATAGCTGATCTTTCGGTCGGCATCGTACTTGTCAACGAGATATTGCATCACCGCCCCGCTCTCAAAAACACGTTGCGAGCCATCCAAAATTGCGGGAATACGGCCGTTGGGGTTGATCTTCAAGAACCAACTTTGTTAAGATTTCTATTAGCAAATTCTCATGCATTGAACAATGATTAGAATCTGATCATACTCCTCTTTCTGTCGGTTGGTGCTGATATCAATTCCCTCAAGCTTGTAGGGTAGCCCGAGCTCCTCGAGGGTAATGGAAGCTTTGATGCCGTTTGGTGTGGGCCATGAGTACAGGGTAATGTTCGAAGACATGGTTGAATATGCGTTAAAGCTTCGCGAAAGTTGTGAAAGTCTGAATGTGACTCTCAGTGGAGAGAACATAGGGATTGAATGAAGATATAACAATCAGCTGGCTGGGATTTGGTTATTACTGGTCTGTCAGAATGCTCATTTGTCAGCTTTGCGGAGGCCCCGGAGTCGTCAATGATATCATCTAAGTAAGCGGATTATACTCCGTGGTTGCACCATTTGCGAGGCTGAAGGAAAGAAGCCTGGAGAACAGTGTCTATATCTTTGAAATCCAGAAATTATGCAGTGCATTTCAACCACTGGTGTAACCTTCCCGGGGGCCTAGAAGGATCTCATCACACCTGTTGACTCCAGGTCAACTAAAATCCCAGTTTATCGCGCTGGGGGGGTTGCGAACATGCCCCTCAAATTGAGAGATTTTACCAGGTCAAGGATTGATAAACGATGGTTTTATCCTATGGTCTCATTGGGTCGAAGGGATTGAAACAAAAGCCCTGTTTCGCTTATTTTTCACCCCTTGCGACAGCGTTATCTGTCCACAACAGAAAACTCTTTTCACCGAAGTTTGTTGAAAGATTGCTAGTAGAGTTCGAGCATAGGCTATCACTAGGAAATATTTTGCATCTCATTTGAAAGTGAGTTAATCCCTCGCGTGGTCCCAGGATCTGGGGTGAAACACCTATCCACGTTATCGGAAAGATGGTCCAATCTGCTGTTTTCGTTACCAAATTCCCAGTAAAGACAACTATAATCTATCTACTCCGTATCCTAAACTACGCATTCTGTACTTGACGAACAATGGTTTTCTAGCCAGACAGGTCGCCGCTAGTCCGCGAAGGTCACCCCAAAGCGGACCGCAAAGAAGCTCCCCGGACCCCACATTCCCAAATGTGATGGACGTGGAAAACGAAAGGAATAGGCTTCGGGCTCTGCACCCGAAAACCACGCATCTTTGAGAGACATAGACCAATTAGTACGAAAGAAGGGCGATCCCCACATGGCACCCATGAGCCCCTTAGCACTGCAACCTCCACAGGCCTTTGATCTCGACGCCGGAGATGGCATGGCGTCTCTTTGTACGGACCAACTGCCAGACTTTCATTCAAACTTCTTTCGCACCTATGAGAGCCTTCAGGAATGGCCCCGTTTTGAGATGTAACCTAGGCGATGCCCGGTAAGCCACACCGTGAACCGGAGGCAACCGGGGATCCAGCCGTACAGATCGGGGCCGAATCTCTCAATTGTATGATCAGATCTCGCTCAATATTTCCCGAACCTTTCGGCCAAACTAAGGGTAACCCGAGCCCGAGGTCAGTAAATGTAGAAAGTGGGTTGCGTTAGTGACTTGGTAAAACATGAGCTTAAAGCGCCGTTGCGGTCGGATATCTGGGAATCGCGACCCCAGAGTTCCACTTTTTCTCCGCAAACTAAACGTAGTATTTCCTATTCACTTGTCTTTCTGTGCTAAATGCGGTCTACGTGTTGTATGTGGTCATGTTGCCCACGTGAACCTGCTAGGCCAAAGATAAAAGGTAAAAGCGTGAAAAACCAAGGAAAAACAAGCCGCGCGGAGGCGACATTGGCAAGGATTGGCTTGTTTAGCCTCCCGCTAGTCGATGAAATCGGCGGCACACTCCCGGCCAACTCAAGGATTTTTGACCGAATGGTCCACTCCCTTCCAAAGACGGTGACCTGAAAGAAAATTACGACAGTGGCGGGAATTCCATTCCGAGTCTGATCCCCCTTCTTAGTCTGCGGGCTCGTTACGCCCCATGGGGATTTGGGGGCTAAATAAACTGACCGGCGAAAACCGAGCGAAACAGTCTCCACGATGTCTATACAACTGTCAGGCTACAGGCATGTATCATCGAACAGCCTAACTTTAATAGCCTTGAGGTATTTGTAAAAAATAAAATAAAAAACAAAGCGAGAGGAAAAGAAAGAGATTACTCAAAGTACCGGGCCCACCTGCACCTTCGCCGAGATCTCGATCCAAGGCAAATGCAAAAAGGCAGAGAAGTATGGTCTGGGCCAAATGCATCTACACTGATCGGGCACACCGGTGGGACAGCGGCAATTTGCAGGGAATCTGTTGAGTCGCTGTGTTCTCCAACTATGCACTATGTATTTAGCGTTGTACTGAGAGCAATTCTAGGAGACTTAGGGTTGAGATTTCCCCATGGGCAGCTTCCCCACAGGTCACACCCCAGATTGGAGTCCGTTTCAGGAAATTGATCAGATATGAGGAGTCATGTCATTGAAGCTAATATTTCTTTGGGACTAGTCTTGACGTTCGACATCGTTTCAATTCAACATCCAATCAAATCGACTGGTCCTTGGGAAACGGGCTGGAAACGGACTGGTCTAGGTAAGGATGGAAAGTAGATAAAAGGCAGTCCCCCCTCATGCCAAATGCCGCTACCCACGGTTTTGTTTGCCTTGTTATATACGGAGCTGCTGTAGTCAGGAGTGAAAGGTGGGTTCTTGAAAACATTGAGATATTCTCTTCTGGTCACATCCATGGATCTAACAGCAGCGCTTTTCTAGCTTGCAGGACTTGGTCACTACCAAATCATCCCGAGGTTCACCTCTACACCCATCCGAGATGAATAAAGAAGTAATCACCCAAGTTGGGTATGATCAACGGTGAGCGCGGCCAGCCCTCCTCTTCGGATATTATACTCATTCAACTCTCATCTAGCTCTAGCAATGATCACAGCAGTGCCGAGAAGGGCTATGTGGAGGAAGTCGACCTCCATAATAATGTTTCTGCGAAGTGAGTGTTTCTGATTGTAAAATATCCTTTTATGTATTCCAAGCCCATTCTACTTCTATCTCCTCGATCCACTTCCCGATTTCACCACAATCCGGTGTTTCTTTTATCAAATCCGCTAACCCCAGTCTAGAATCAAAAACCCTTTGGCCGATTTGACCAAGAGTCAAGTCATTCGTGGCGTGGAAGAATTTGCACAGGAATACAACGTCACAGATATCCTACCGGAGCTCAAGAAAGGCGCCCTCGTTGCTCGTGATCCTGCAGAGTTTGAGACTTTGTCCGACCTGACCGAGCTCGAGCTAAACGCGCTACGTGATGAAGTGCTTCACAAATGGCGTCAGCCGAAGCAGCTCTATTTCACAATAATTCTTTGCTCTATTGGCGCAGCAGTACAGTATGTGAAATTCTGCCCAGCTATGACTACAGCGCTAATATCATTATAGAGGCTGGGATCAGACGGGCTCTAACGGTGCCAACCTCTCGTTCCCAGATGCCTTCGGCATTTCAGACGCAAAGGGCGCACCGAATGCCGCTCGAAACCTATGGCTCGTCGGTGTCATCAATGCTGCTCCTTATATTGCCAGTGCTGTCCTCGGCTGCTGGCTTTCAGATCCCTGCAACCGATATCTGGGCCGGCGTGGTACGATCTTCATGTCGTCTATCTTCTGTGTTCTCACCCCCATTGGCTGTGCATTGACACAGACCTGGGTGCAGCTATTCGTGGTTCGCCTGCTGCTCGGTATTGGCATGGGTCTCAAAGCTTCCACCATTCCCATTTTCTGTGCCGAGAACACACCCGCTGTTATTCGAGGTGGTCTTGTCATGTCCTGGCAGCTGTGGACTGCATTCGGAATTTTCCTCGGATTCAGTGCAAACCTTGCGGTCAAAGACACCGGCGCTATCTCCTGGCGTCTTCAACTGGGATCTGCTTTCATCCCTGCTGTTCCTCTTCTTTTTGGTGTCTATTTCTGTCCCGAGTCGCCTCGCTGGTACATCCGACGCGGCGAGATGGGTAAGGCCTATCGATCTCTTTGTCGCCTGCGAAATACACCCCTACAAGCTGCTCGCGATCTATACTACATTCACTCTCAGATCAAAGTTGAGGCAAGTTTGATTGGGGAGAGCAATTATGTTACCCGATTCATTGAGCTATTCACCATTCCACGTGTTCGACGTGCTACTCTCGCCTCATTTGTTGTTATGATAGCACAGCAGATGTGTGGTATCAACATCGTTGCCTTTTACTCTTCCACGGTCTTCTCCAATGCCGGTGCAAGTGACACAGAGGCGCTGTTTGCCTCATGGGGCTTTGGCTTGGTCAACTTCTTATTTGCCTTCCCAGCCATCTGGACCATTGATACCTATGGCCGCCGATCTTTGTTGCTTTTCACATTCCCACAAATGGCCTGGACCTTGCTAGGTGCTGCATTCTGCTTCTGGACCCCAGAGGGCACCAAAGCCCATTTGGGGTCGATTGCTTTCTTTGTCTTTCTATTTGCTGCGTTCTACTCCCCTGGGGAAGGACCCGTGCCATTTACCTATTCAGCAGAGGTGTTCCCTCTTTCACATCGTGGTAAGCTTTTCTGCTCCCCCATGCTCTGGAGCTCCTTGAAGCTAACAAGTCTTTTTCTTCTTCAGAGGTCGGCATGTCCTGGGCCGTGGCAACCTGTCTTGGATGGGCCGCTGTGCTCTCCATCACCTTTCCAAAAATGTTGGATGTTATGACAGCAACCGGCGCATTCGGCTTTTATGCGTAAGTGTATTGAGACTCTTGTTCTCCCATATGTTGGATTCTGATTATTTATTAGTGGTTTGAATGTGACTGCTCTGGTCATGATCTTCCTTTGGGTTCCAGAAACCAAACAGCGTACCCTCGAAGAGTTAGATTACATCTTCGCGGTCCCCACACGGGTTCACATGAAGTACCAAGTTACCAAGGCGCTTCCATACTGGTTCAGACGCTACATCTTCCGTCAGAATGTGGAGTTGGAGCCTTTGTATAAATTTGACCATATCACGACGGGTGTGGTGGCTGTCGCAGCCACACAAAAGCAAAGTGTGGTCGACGAGAACATCAAGTCATAGAATGGCGTGAGGAATTCGAGATGGAGCCTTTGGGTCACGAATTCCTCTTTGGTTGCCCACCGTCGTTTTTGCAAGTCATGGATTGGACCTAATTCCAAGGTTTGGGTATGAACGGACACATATTTTATGACATCTATGGATGTAGACTACATGGTGAAGTGTTCGAATCATGAGTAGTGTCTGATATTGATACCCTTGAAATTTATATCACTCAATTAGATCTCTCAATCTCACTATCCGAGGTTCAGTCTTTCTAACTAAACAAGCCCTATAACAAGGTTGCCTATCAGGTCTCAGGTGCCTTGATGTATTTTCTCCAATGAAATCAATTCACTAGTAGTGACCGCAGGGAGATCGAAGTCAAGTAAACGAGAGCACCCACTCTAAACATCTAAAAAAACCTGCAATAATGAGGGGTCAGTTCGAATGGAGAGTGTACCAAAGCAGGAATAGTGCACTAGTCACTCCACCAAGCAACCATGGTTGCCCGGCCACCAGCTCATGTGGAGATCAACGACGATGAATGATGTAGTGAGAAAACAGAGCATTCACCAAGCCCAGATATTAAGTGAACCAAGTGTTCAGGGACTTCAAACCAAGGTGAAGATCCAGGGCAAGGTCAGGGGCAAGGTCAAGGTCAAGGCGTCTATCAGAAGCGCAAAGAAAAACTGGCAGTAATAAGGTAATCACGTGGGGTTCGGCACCTCATGTTTTGGTCCACTCCGCCCCTCACCTTCTGCTCACCTTCTCTTCCTCTTCCTTGATAGCTTGTTCGGGTTATTAGATCTAACGCCTTGCCCACTTGGTCTCAACAGACTTGGCCCACTGGCGAACTCAATCTCGTGATTTCTCCATTGTACCCAGCGATCCCTCTCATTGAAACACAAATATTCCCGCACACCAGCAGCTGCAGTGGAGCTTCCGACTACTGTGGGCTGCTGGGTGAGTTGAAACCCACACTTGCCTTGACCGCTTCTCCATAGCTGAACTTCGTCGGGGAAAAAAATAAACCAACAAGTTCCTTGCTTGATCTCAATTTGGTGTTACCCTCTCCTGCCTTGGCCCGAATTTATTCTTTCCTTGCGGGGCAGACCTAGCCGTGCGCCTCCATTTTGAATCTTCCATTCCCCACGGGATCCCTTGTTTGACCTCCCCTTCCTCATCATGCCCTGCTTCAAAGGACTCGCCGTGAGCATCCACACCCCCGATGGGCCGATCTCCGAATATTCGATCCAACGCCATTCGCGAGCTTCCAGGATAGGTTGCTTTATCCCGGTCCCGCCGCCTAAAGTACCTGAATCCGGCTCAGAGAAAGCGGAACAATCGACCTTCGCCATCTCCATCACCCTCCTAAACCCCGAGCAAGATGTTCCTTACTCCACACCGAAACCGACCGCAGACAGCCCCGAGCCGAGACCAAAAAAAGTCGGTAAGCTGGCCGGTGACTCTGGTCAAATCGCCGGTGCGGTTGCACCCTACCAAGGCCTGACGAAGTCCCCGAACGAGACCGTGGCTGCATACATCTACTTCGACGGGCGGCAGAAAGAGGAAGTGGCCACCCTGCTACGAAGAGGTGAAGAGACCTGGGTCAACTCGCGCTGGGTCAGCGTGCCCGATTCTGAGGGCGGGGGAATCGCAGAGCGCGAGTTCCTGTTTCGCGAAGTCGGGTTGGAGCGCTGGCTCAACGGATTGGACTTAGAGGGCAAGGATGCCGCCGCCAAGATTGAACGCAGGCGTCAGAAGATGGAAAAGCGACGCATCAAGCGTGAAGAGGAGCAGACCGCCATGGAGATGGAAGACAGCCACCCCGCTCGGTCGAAATCCATCATGCGCTACGGCAATGACGAAAAGTCTCCCCTCGAGGATGTTTCCGACGACGATCTCTCCTCTGACTCGGACGACGATGATCCCATTCCCGAGACAGCCGGTCAAATCAAGGTCGCTTTGTTCCGCGTGCTGGCATCGGGAGAAATCAAGAGGGGCGAGTACTCGCCCCAATTTGATGCGCACGAGGATGAAGAAGGTGGTCAGGAAAACAGTGGCGGGGGAGATGCTGATGTTGATCATACCACGAGCTTTGCGAAGCCCAAATCACTCGACCCAAAGAGTATCAGTACGCAGACTGTTACTGGGATTGATCCCAGTGATAAGCCGTACGCTACTTTCACTTTCATGTACCGCGGTGGGCGTAAGTACTCCGTTCTATTTTGCTTTTCTGATGTTTACCGCTGGGAGAATGGCTCTAACTATTCGCAGGCCAATTGCAAAAGATGGGCATCCTGAAAGACACCAAGGCGCAAGAAACACCGGGTCACACAAAGCGCAAATCGATTCACGACGACCTTGCGAACCTTGGACCTATAAAGCCGGGCGGAGCTGCTGGATTCCTCAACTTCCGGGACACCGAGCCCAAGGTCCGCAAGGGTAAAAAGAACGACGATGAGATGGACAGCGATGATGACGACACCGACAATCCTATCCTGGGAAAGGCCGACGACGAAGAAGCTACTGATAAGACTGATGATCACTTGTTATCTCCGGATGATATCCAACGCCAGGGAGAACTGGCGGAAAGCATGCGAAAGATTCGAGTAAGTTAAGAGCTTTCGCTTTCACCGGCTCCTGCTGACAACGTCATAGCTCAAGCGCCAACACTCTGCCGAACCCCCTGGAGGCAGCGTTGGTGACTCTGCCGACACCCCAGCTTCCGGTTCCGGGTCGACCCCTCCGGCCACTGAACGCTCAGCGACGCCGCCCAAGGGATCTTCAACCGTGCCTGGGCCCGAGCCTAGCCAGCCGGCCCCTGAACTATCGGACGCACTGTTCGGTAGCCCCCTAAAGAAGCAACGGGCGAGCGTCTCTACCGCAGACGAGAACGCCCTGAGACGTCGGATCGCCGAGTCCTCCGGTAGAATCAACGAAGTTCTTGGCTCTTCTGCCCCGACCGAATCCACCAGCCACACGAACACATTTGGCAATAACCTGAACCTCACGCCCGAGTTATCCGCAGGCCCGCCGGCCGAGGAGGAGTTGTAGATCGCCCCACCCTTTCACGAATGGGTTTAATCTGGGTGGTCCGGTCTTGATATCATGTATGAGCCTCTGGGCTTGCTAGCACCGCTTGCAGTCCTTGTGTGCATTGGGACTGGCGTGGTGAGAGCTTTGCCATATACCATGTCCCTGGATGCTGTTTCTACCATTACGCCGTTATGTCCACTACCTATACTACAGGAAGCATTTGAAGGAATACCCTACTACGCCATCTAGGGCAGCCGAGGCATGATTTTCCAATTGTACCTTACAGTCTACCCACCCCTAACGCGGCCCCTGTAGCATTTAGAGAAGTAGTGAAAGTACTCGTAGGTCAATTGTACTCCGTAGTGAGGCGCGCTACTATGAACTCGATAACACAGTAATTTTACATGCTAGAGGTCCTTTTTCCCACCACTACCGCCCCCGCCGTTTCTCCCCAGTCGGTCTCATATGCCATGCTCCGAACCATTTTCCGACCTGCTTTTCGCGTTGTCGGCTTTCTCCACCACGTCAGAGATTCCGCCCCCCGTTTGCACTTTCGACCTTTTTAACAGCTTCAACAGCGAACACCCAGAACATCGATTTTTTCTCTTTCCACCATGCCACTCCAACGCTCATCAGACCCCCTGGTCTGGATCGACTGCGAGGTGCGTGTAGATCTGCTGCACTGCTGCGGACGCGACGCGCTGACTCCCACAGATGACAGGTCTCGACGCCAACACCGACCAGATCCTCCAGATCTGCTGCTTCATCACGGACGCGCAGCTCAATCTCATCGAGCCCCAGGGATTTGAAACGGTCGTCCATGTTCCGGACTCCACCCTCGACGCGATGAATCAATGGTGCGTCGACACGCACGGGCGCACGGGCCTCACGGCCGCCGTGCGCGCCTCGACCACTTCCCCCTCCACCGCCGCCGACCAACTCCTCGCCTACATTCAGCAGCACGTTCCAGCCCCGCGCACTGCCCTGCTCGCTGGTAACAGCGTGCATGCCGACAAGGCATTCCTTGCATGTGCACCCTACTCTAAGGTGTTGGAGCATCTTCATTACCGCATCTTGGACGTGAGCTCTCTCAAGGAGGCGGCCCGGAGGTGGGGGAGTGATGAGCTGTTGAAACAGGTTCCCCCGAAACGAGAGGTCCATTTAGCGCGGGATGACATCTTGGAAAGTATTGAGGAGATTCGATTCTACAAGGAGAAGCTCTTTGGGGGGCTATAATCAATAGTGACGCTATTTTTGTGTGGATGTCTCAGAGTACAGAGACATGGGTCGACTTGAAAAATCCTGCTTGAGTGACATTTCCAGAGATGTACATTGGAAATCTCCATGCTGTACACATTTTACTGGAGGTCGTACTAGACCAGATTGGTATTCTTAGGCTCCCCAACGGTCTTTGACTACCGATGAGCAGAGAGAGATATGAAGCTATATGACTTCACCAACTTTTACGAATAATCTCCAAATTGAACCAATTTGAACCAATTCAATAGTGGCAAATACGAGCAATCTAAGAATAAGTTCGAGTACATGCAACTAGTCGAGCCAAAGCAGTCCAAGTAGTCAAGTTGTACCTGTACCTCCTTTAGTGGGATAAACACATGACGCCCCTCCCGAGCTACAAGTCGGTGAACTTTCCCCTCTCTCTTTTCCTCTTTTCTCCCCCTTGCACTATTTCCCCTTTTCTCTCTCACATTGCAATTCATCATGTCCGTCCAGACGGTCTCCATCACCCCCTTCACCGACCAGAAGCCTGGAACGTAAGTCGTCCGCTACCCCGCCATTGTCCCACCTAACGCGCTCCCCCAGCTCCGGCCTCCGCAAGAAGGTCAAGGTCTTTGAGCAGGCTCATTACTCCGAGTCCTTCATCACCAGCATTCTCTTGTCCATCCCCGAGGGTGTCGAGAACTCTTTCCTCGTCATTGGTGGCGATGGCCGTTACTACAACCCGGAGGTCATCTCCAAGATCGCCAAGATCAGTGCCGCCTACGGCGTCAAGAAGCTGCTGGTCGGCCAGAATGGCATTATGAGTACCCCAGCTGCCAGCAACTTGATCCGCGTGAGAAAGGCCACTGGTGGTATCCTCCTGACTGCTAGTCACAACCCCGGTGGTAAGTAATGAGTGGTGATTTCAACGAGTGTTTACTGCGAGACTAACAAGGTACCCTTAGGTCCCGAAAACGACTTTGGTATCAAGTACAACTTGGCCAACGGTGCCCCCGCCCCCGAGAGCGTCACCGACAAGATCTTCGCCACCTCCAAGTCCCTGACCTCCTACAAGATTGCCGACGTCCCCGATGTCGACACCACCACCATTGGTACCAAGAGCTACGGCCCCCTCGAGGTCGAGGTCGTTCACTCCACCGCCGACTACGTCACTATGATGAAGGAGATCTTTGATTTCGATCTGATCAAGGAGTTTCTGAGCTCCCACAAGGACTTCAAGGTGCTCTTCGACGGCATGCACGGTGTGACCGGTCCCTACGGCGTGGACATCTTCGTCAAGGAACTCGGTCTGCCCGCCAGCAGCACCATGAACTGCCAGCCCAAGCCGGACTTTGGTGGCGGTCACCCCGATCCCAACCTGGTGTATGCCCACGAGCTCGTCGAGGCCGTTAACAACAACGGCGTCCACTTCGGTGCCGCCAGCGATGGCGACGGTGACCGTAACATGATCTACGGTGCCAACACATTTGTCTCCCCCGGTGACAGCTTGGCCATCATTGCCCACCATGCCAAGCTCATCCCCTACTTCCAGAAGCAGGGTGTCTACGGCCTGGCTCGTTCCATGCCCACTTCCGGTGCCGTCGACCGCGTGGCCGAGGCCCAGGGCCTTGAGAGCTACGAGGTCCCCACCGGTTGGAAGTTCTTCTGCAACCTCTTCGATGAGAAGAAGATGTCCATCTGTGGTGAGGAGAGCTTCGGCACTGGTAGCAACCACATCCGCGAGAAGGACGGTCTGTGGGCTGTTGTCGCTTGGTTGAACATCATTGCTGGTGTCGCCAAGGAGAAGTCCAGCGAGACCCCTAGCATTGCCTCCATCCAGAATGAGTTCTGGCAGACTTACGGCCGCACCTTCTTCACTCGCTACGACTACGAGAACGTCGACAGCGAGGGTGCTAACAAGGTCGTCGGTACCCTCTCCGACCTTGTCGCCAACCGCGATACCTTCATCGGCTCCTCCATCGGCACTCGCAAGGTTGTTGACGCCGGCAACTTCTCCTACACTGACTTGGACGGCAGCGTCTCCAAGAACCAGGGCTTGTATGCCAAGTTCGACGACGGCAGCCGCATGGTTGTTCGTCTGTCCGGTACCGGCAGCAGTGGCGCCACCATCCGTCTCTACGTCGAGCGCTACGAGGCCGACAAGAGCAAGTTTGGTCTCAGTGCCCAAGAATACCTGGCAGACAACATCTCACTGGCTCTGTCCCTGCTCAAGTTCAAGGAGTACGTTGGCCGTGAGGAGCCTGATGTCAAGACCTAATTCGGGAATTGGGATTGAGGTTAATGTGGAACCTGCTGGATGGGGATCACCTTTTAATTGTTTTGTAGTTCTATCTGAATGAGAAGATGGGAAAGCAGAATCAAAAAATATGAACTATGCATGCGATAGAAATTACCAAGATGGTATAATATTTGGAAGTCTATTTTGTTCTCAGATAAAAAGCCTGTAGTGGTCATGATGAACGAAGACCGTCCTGAAAATTTCTTTTGATACAGCCTTATGGACTGGAAGCTTTCAACCACAGCACTCGTTTGATGCACCCTTGGAAATTTTCGGGCGTATAACGTCGCTCTCACCAGTCCTCGCTATCTGTCGCTTGGTCTTGTCTTCTTTTCCGCGCTCTTTGCCTCCGCTGAAGAGTATAACCACTACCGACTCCAGCGTTGTTTTGAACACCTGTAACATGCCATGGCAGCTCTTCTTTCCTGCGCATTGCCACTATCAAACGTCGAAATTCCTCCGCGGGTCACACTCGCTGCACTCCCGACTGAGATACTATGGTTAATAGCCGATAGTATCACATGGGTTGACTTGATCTGCATTTCACTCTGCAACTGTCGATTCTATGCTATATTCCATCAAAGTACTTACATCTTACTGCCAGGGAAACAAAAACTTCGTCTTTTGAGGCGCCTAGGCCAAGACTTGCCGAGTCACTTCGTTTGCTCCGTTTGCTCCATGCTTCATAGACGTGATGCTTCACATAACTACAGAGCTGGCTCTATTTTCGAGGCTCACCCTATTCCATGCGTCAAGAGATGGGTCTTCCATAGGGTTGACCTTGCCGCGCTCCCACATGAGTTTCCTGTTCAGACAGATGCCTGAGATGGAAACACATACCTTGGAATCATCCAACGAGATGATGTCTTCAGTTCCTCCGTCTGGTCGTGTTGGAGTCACAGGTATCTACTTCCAAGGTTGGGATAGGCAAGTGGTTCTTCAGGAGTCGTGAATAGGTCCCCTCACCTTGGAATATGGATGAAGACCTCGGGATCAATCATCTATACAATGGGGCTCTGCTGGAAATTGTACTTCAATTGATGGATAATAAACAAGCTATTATGCCCGTGTGCACTGATACTGGGCGAATTTGTTGAGTCTTATCCAAAAGAATGAGATCAACCCTCTAACCGCCTGGGCGTGAGCACCCCGGGGAGAGAGTTGCAGCTGCGTAGCCCTACATTTCCAAAGTTTCCATATTGATCACAACTTGAGAGGTCGCGTGAGGCTACTGATGAGACGTATGGCGAGAGAGACGCAAGAAACACATAATGATTCAGTAGTGGTATCGAGTAGTGGTATTGGCCGATGTAAACTCCCAATTCTGTGTGCTTTCGTGAATCGTGACTGCCACACTCACATCTTCCATGCAGCAGCAGAAGTCGACAGCTTGTCACTCCACCAAGTGTCCCATTGAACGACCTTCTCCTCTCTCCTGGCCTCCTCGGCAGCAAAAACAACTGCGTGGCTGCGGACCGCTTCCTCGAGGGAACACCCGACGAACCGCGCCTGCGCGGTCTCAACATCCAACCCGCCGTTTTCAACTGCCTCGACGGCATTTACAAACTGTCTGGCAAGACCGTAGTCCCCACCACCATGCGATTCCTTCTGATCAGGTGGGGGCTTTGGCACATCGATGACAGAAGTCTTCTGTGTTGCGAAATCGTATATCGAGATTGAATGGCTATCATATGCGATCTCCCCGGTTGTGCCATAAACGCGGCCTCGTCGTTCGCACTGCTTTTCTGTAGGAGCTATCATGTGGAACGAGGCGGTTTTAGCAAGCCGGTGTGGCGCTGTCTCCTCATCATCCCAGGCGAGTGTCACCACCTGGTCGTCACAGACATCATTGTCAGCCTCGTAAACGCAGCGCCCGTACCAGGGGCGCGAGGCGATGGTTTCATCGGCTACGGTGTTTCGATCGTAGTCTTCGCCAAGGCGAGAAAGAAGCAATGACTCTGCGGCTTTGCCGCCCTGTGCACGGAAGACATCCTCGATGTCCGGACATACGATATTGACAGGCCAGTCTGAGTGACCTTGAGCCAAGTGGCGATCATTGTAGATCCTCACGGCGCTGTAACTACAATCGCGCTCTATGGGGCACGAAAGACAATTCGTTGCATCGCCTGCAGCGACAGGTTTGCGCTTCCGCCGGAACTGCGTCATGGTCCCAGCCGAAGAGATAGAGCGCGGGAAATGTGGTCGATGAGCTGGGTCCGTGTCCGTCTCAGCGGTGGGCGGCGAGCACAGTAACCACATTATGAAATCGATATCATGGCATGATTTGGTGAGAAGCGACCCATCCCCTGCCGCCGTCGCTCGTCGCCAGTTGCCGCGGACATAGCTGTGAGAGAAGTGCCACCACCCGACAGGCTCGCAGTGCTCCAGTGATACTATATCGCCAATCACGCGATCTGCGAGGAGTTTCCGCAAGAGGATATTATGCGGACTGTAACGAAGGACGTGACCAATAGAAAAGATATTCGCGGGAGGCGCTGTTGTCGAGCCCTGGGGAGGTTGAAGCGTACGATACACCGTCAAGCAATCATCCAGCGAAAGGGCAAGGGGTTTCTCGCAGAGAATATGGAGTTTCAGCGGAGCAAGAGCCCGGACAATCTCCACGTGTGTTTCATCCAGTGTGCAGATGAAGACACCGTCCACGCCGACGGCGTCTGAGCCGCGTGATTTTCGCCGCTCAATTTCCCATGCGATCCATTCCCGCCAATCTGCGAACTCCTGCCCGGGACTCGGGGCTGTCTCCCATATGTAGTTCCGACCGAATTCGCGGCGTTTAAAGGCGTGCGGCTCGGCGACGGCGTGGATGACGCCCGTTGTTGCGGTGGTCACGGCGCGAGCGTAGGCATTTCCGCGAGAGCCAGCACCTATGACCAGGAAGCGAAGAGGTTTGGTGTTGGGGTCTTTCATGGCGTGATGGAGGGAGTCGGCAGGGAGGTTGGAGAGGTATGGGCGCGCAAAAGGCAAGGCGGAAACTTCATCTATTCATTTTCGGTCTGACAGGGCGGGCCATTTATAAGAACAAGTCCCTGGCAGTCACAATGCAAAGAAAAGATATACGATGTTGCAACAGGGCGCGTTGCATTTGCGGGGAAGACATTAGCAACCTCCGAGCTTTGATTGGGCGGTGAACTACGTTCTCTTCGCATCTGAGCAACTCCACATTCATTTGAGCCGACGTTTGGACTATGTCTTTGACTTCTTTTTCTCATCGACCTCAGGGGCCTTTTGATCAAAGATCATTGCAACTTCCTCCAAAGACCGACCCTTCGTCTCGGGGAATAGGAAGTAGATGAGGGCCAAGAATACAACCAAACACCCAATGAACACACAATAATACCTCCACCCAATGGCCGTGAAAGCCACGGGATTAACATATTGGTTGAAGAAACAAGCCACAGCATCCACAGAGAGGGTTACAGCAATTCCCTTGGCACGCAGCTGGAAGGGTAGGATCTCAGCGGGATACGAGATGAACAAGGGGGCAAACGCAAGATCGAATCCTCCGAAGAAGAGGAAGAGCAGGGGGACTGTAGCCAACCCGGCGGCAGCAATATGCTTCTCCGAATGCAGACCGGCTGCTAAAGTGGACGATGAAAGGAATATAATCATCAAGATCGTGGAAAGAAGCCACATAACACGGCGTCCGTACCGCTCGGATGCCACCGCACCCACTACCGACAGCAGGAAGTTCCAAGCCTGCAAACTCACATTGACAGCAGCCTGATCGGCGGCTTTGGTGATGCCTACGGACATGAGAATCGGAGCAAGGTAATAAGACAGGATACCTGCAAGGGTGTTAGGATAAGAACTTTGGGGCAGGGATGGGGTTCCTACCGTTTCCAGCCCACTCTTGCATCAACCCGACCAAAACACAGATGGACAAGCGGTGGACATCCCCCCTGGACTTGAAGAATGAGCTCCAGTTCGTGGTACAATTCGTTTCGGCCGTGATCGTGGCGCAGATCAGACGGAATTCATGCTGAACCAATTCATCGTCCGTGCTTCCATTGGCATGGTATTTTTCCAGTATAGTCAGAGCTTCGTCTTTCCGGTCTTTTGACACAAGCCACCTTGGGCTCTCGGGCACAAACACAAGCAGCCCCAATATTTGAAACAATGGGTACGACACCTGCAGCAGACAAGGCACCCTCCACGACCAGCTGTTCCCTATGGATATTGTTGCATAGGTAACTGCGGCCGACCCAATAGCTCCCAAACACCAAGATGCGTTATAAAGAGCCGTGGCGGTCTGCCGCTGGCGTGGATGCGCGATCTCGGTCGCCAGGAGAGGAGCTGCAGTCTGTGCGATGCCCATACCAATGCCGGACAAAACTCTGGCGCCAAAGAAAGCCCAGTGATTTTGGATTGAAGCTCCAATGATAGCTCCGACGATAGCGAGGCCGGACCCAATTCCAACGCAGACCTTGCGTCCGAACATGTCCGCAATGTAAGATGCTGGGGCGAAGGAGATGAAAGCACCCAAAGAGCTCGCGGCAATTATCAATCCAACAATACTCGGATTGAGGCCACCGATGATAGCGCCAACTGCGACATACCGGTTAGGGTCAAGTCGCGGGACCAGAGACTAGGGCAGAATACTTACACTCGGGTAGCACTAGCAAGCTATTTACCAAATTTCCGATATACCCAGCAGAAGAAGCAGTGGAATACATGAAGAAGATACAAAGGTTCAATTTCCTCAGACCTTTGTCTTTGATCCAGTTTTGATTCGTGTTGTTTGGCAGCTCCCTGAGCTCCTCCCTTGAGGGCTCGGCGGGCGGCTCCATCTTCGGGGTATTTTTGATATCGGCCATGTCGCTATGACATGGACGTGGTTGTAATCGTCAAATAAATTGATGTTGGCAAATATGACTACTCTCGGTGTAACGCCGGCGAGTTTCTACTTTAAATCCACCGAGTTATACAGGAGACAAGGGATCATCACATTCCCCCGACCCACTCAGTCTCCAGCCTTCCCCGGGTTATCTTCGGCAAACGCATGGGATAGTTAACTCCTGGCTGGAATGAAGGGAGGAATGCAAGATCTTGATACCTGTTTGGGTAGTTCACCCAGCACAGGTTTTATGATCTTCGATCCGCTCCTTATGCGGCATGGAACAAACACAATTGTTTGAACGAAGTGATTTTCGTATGTATGATGCATGGTATTCGCTCTTGCGCCTGGGGATGCCATGGAATAGGGTTTCTACAAACGGACCACATGAAACAAGCCTCATCCATCAATCAACGAAGCATACCGATTACCAAGACCACAGAACCCTTCACACTGCTCGCCAGCCTTCTCGTCCTTCTGCAAGACCTCCTCAATGCCCCACGCGACACGTTCCGCGCCCGCTCTGGCACCCTCTAAATTCGGCGCCCCCGGCCCAAGTCGTAGGGATGCCATGCGTCCCGTCATGAACAAGGGGACGTCATTCCTCCATGACAGGTCATTGGTTAGACATGGAAGACCTGCTTTGACCTCAATGGGGTATTGATCGTTCATTTCGCGGAGCAGTGGCATTTCTCGGACGTCGGCCTTTGCTCCTGTTGCAAAGTAGATGAAGTCAATGGGAGGTAGGTCTGGAATTGGCGGGTCGGTCGTCAGAGTCCAGGTTTGGGTATCCGGGTTGAAATCGTGTGTTTTGATCTCGGTGCAAGGGTGAATGGAAGCCCGATTCCGTGCCGCGTGTTGTTTCACAATCTTTGTATATCGAGGTGTGATACTGCCTCCATTGCGGGCAGTTTGAATCTTTTCCAAACGTTCTGTTGATGTTAGCCTGTGGATTGGATGCGATCAAGGTACTCCCCTTACCTTCGTCAGTATCGGCAGACCAAAACGCTGCTTTCTCCCAGTTTTTGTACTTGCCCATCCAGGACAGATCGATATCAAAATGTTTGACTGATTTCAAGTTAGCTACAGGTCAACATACACGGTTCATACACGAACCTTTCAACCCAGACCGCAAAATAAACCACACTTTTGTGACGCCTTTGCGGACAGCCATGTCGACGATCTGTGCCGAGGATAGTCCTCCTCCAACGACGACAACATTTGTCTCTTGTCGTCGTTGAATCTTTTCGCGTACCCTGGGACTGGGAAACTGCTTTATCTCCATACTGTGACAACAAGCAGCTGCTCCCTCTTGCTCCGTTGATGGTCTCCAGGGCCAGTTCTTTGTAACTCCTGCACCACCGGGACCAATGGCAAGGACTACAGTTCTACTGTAGAACTTTTCCCCAGCTGAAGTACTGATTGTGAACACCTTTGAATCTGAGTCGTCTGAGAGATAATCATAGGAGAGATCGGTGGCCTCGCGCTGCAAAATCTGACCCGGTTCGTCCAGAGCATATCGATCAATGACAGACGCACAGTAATCGGCGAATAGGTCTGTCGAGGGTGAGAAATAGTCTTTCCGGTCTCGCTCGTCAATTTCGCCCCCGATGGTTCTGACAAAAATGCCGAGTTAGAGAATTATCCAAGCTCTGTCTGGTGGAACAACTTACTGGTTCTTGCCACCCTGTCTTCTCTTCTTCTTCTTATGTTTGCTCATTTCTTTCCCGACGCAATTTGGAATCTCCCACAAATCTGTGTCTCTTCCAGTCTCCTGTGTATACGCCAACATCCCGTCCCGATCACCGGGATCAACATGGAAGAACATCGGGCTGCGAAGCTGTTTGATCTCGAGCGTCTTGAATGCATTGTTCCAACGCTGCATCCATTTATCGCCCGAACCATCAAGGACCAGGGATGAAACAGAGGAGGAGGATGTGGTAGAGGAGGCCGATAAGGATGGGACTGAAGAGGTCGAGTCTGTTGAAGCGCGCCGACCATTTTCCTCACATGGGCATTGATTTTCTCTATCCCATTTCACTGCTCGCACTCCATTTATCTTGTTGTGTCGAGCTTGTACTAGATTCATCCGTCCGCTGTGTTTCTTGATCCAGTGATAACGTTGGTGTTCTTCGTCTGTGAAGACCGCTGAAGGGGTTTCTTCACTCAGTCGTGCGGCAACAGCGAGGCCACAAGGGCCAGCACCGATAATAATCACATCGCGGATCTCGTGGTCTTCTGGGAGAGGATGATGGGAGGACATGCCGGACGAGGTAGATTAAGTATCAATGAGGTGTTTTGGAGGCCGCAGGAAAGAGATAACGAAATTAGACGAGACGAGAATTTAGAAGCAACATACATCAGAGGGGTTGATCGCGCTTTATACTATTTTAATTAGGCGCGGTACATGACTCCAATGTCCTCACCTGGGTTGGCCATCGAGGTACTCTTCCCCAAGGTCCTTAGGGCTTGCGTGACGTTGCATGGTCCTAGCTTCGATATTAGGGAGAGTATGAGCATTGTACGTGTGAGCTTCGTATTCGCATCGGCAAGATAAAGTGAATATATCAATACCGAGACATGTAGTTTGGATATAGATATAATTTTTAGGTGGATGGCTTGCATATGGGGGAGATTCCACGACAGCGCAAAAGCCATGACTAGCCGCTGCCGTAGATGCCAAGACCAGTCGAAGAAGTGTCTTAGGCTGGCGGGAAACTGATGATCGCCTTCTTCGGTCGGTGAAAGAGAAAATAATGAAATTATTCAAATTTCTTTTGGAATATTAGTGACTTAGGTTATTATCGGGTAGAAATATATGGTGAAATTATGTATTGTGAGTACAACTCTTCACCGGCCCACGAGCCCACAGCCGGGCCCAGCCCGGCCTGCCAATGGGCTGGGTTTTGGGCTGATAACTTAGGCCTATTGGGGTTATGGGCCCCTGTTGTGGGCCCCAAGTAGTGCCTATTCTTGGCGACGGTACAAAAACGCACAAGTTGGGCCTACCATATGAAAACCTATGCAGAGAGAGTAGAGAAAGAAGAGTAGGGGAGAAAGGGAAGAAAGGTGAAAGAAAAGAGAGGAGAAAGGAGCGAAGAGAAGTGAGAGTAGGGAAGGGAGAGGAGGGAGAGAGGCTCTTGAGCTACATTGAAAGCCCAGGCAGCCTATAGTCACTCCCCACTAGATAGAGAAGTTTATAATCTAAAGATTATAATAATAGATAGAGATTAGAGGTTTACTTATTATGTTATATAATATTTCTTATTATTATTAAAACTATTTAGCTAGTTTTCAAGTATCATTATTTTTCAAGTATACCGTTTATCAGATTCTTAGCAAGCTTAAAACAGTATATTAAGTAAAGCAATCCTTGCAAATCCTGCGTCTATAGGCGACGATATACAAACACACACTATTTAGATGACTAGGATCATTGTAGATTACTGCTCGTTTCTGCGCCCGGTTTCTGAGGTATATAGACGCCTCCGAGACCCCCTCTACAAGAAATCATCGATTTTACCAGCTCTGCTTCCTCGTAGATCCAGCAGCTTCTATCTCTTCTCCAGATTGTGCCAATATTGCCAGACCACCCCAGTCGCAACGGTGATTGGAATGGCGAATACCCAATAAAGCCAAAACTTGCTCGAAACACCCCATGCATTGTCCTCTCCACATTGAAAAAAAGACATGCTGAAAACAGAGGAAATAAAGGTCGGTGGCAAGAAGATCAAAGTGACGAAGGCGATGGTCTTCATTGCTGAACTGTCGATCTTTGCAGCATGGGCATTTTGTTGGGCGACAGTATTAAATATCAATTGATATTCGTTACTCAATCGCTTTTCATTCGAGGTTGAGCGATGGCGTAGGTTTGCGATGAAATTTCGATGGAACTCCAACTCAGCGCCCACAAAATGGTCAATTGCCAGATCAATGCCTCCTGGTTGAGATTCTAAAAATTTGAGGTGCTGTCTTTGAATGGATTCAATAGTCTGCACCGCAACGTCCAAAGTTTCCCCAACGTGTATGGTATGGCGTCCAATATCACTGAATTTTCTGTATTGGGGGATCGGATCCTTTTCGGACACGATGAAGCTTTTTTCGATTCCTCTGACCTGGTCTCGAATGAGCCAAACCGCATATTCTTGTAGGTTGCTGACCGTTTTTAAAATAGTTGGATAGGCCCAGTATGGATCGCCTGGTAGAGTAGGGTCGAAGTTTAGCAGCGATCTTGTGATCATATCTAGAATAGAAGTCTTCAGATCAAAAAGCACCACAATGGTTTGGTTGGTAGATGGTTTCCACCTGGTAAACACGTTGAGCTTGTCCCAATAGTAGAACATATCCCTTTGAAGTTGCTTGACCTCGAAAAAGGACCAGGTATCTGTTCTAGTCAGTGTTTGATTGGCTAGTGAGCACCGATGCACATACTGAAGCTTGTTATCCCTGCGGCATCGCGAGTTGTTTCACGTCCAAAGTACCCGTTCGATTTCTTATAGTGACCCGACCACCATGATTCTCGCATCTGGAGAAATTGACTTAACGCCTGGCGGCATCGTAGACTTGGACATTCACGCATCTTGGTCGCGGATGCAATCCTGTTTATGTTAATCAAAGTGTCATGATTGATGTGACCTCAGGTTGACCAACATGACTGCAAGTTGAGTATCATTCGATATCGGAGCCGGATCTCCAGTAGGTTGGCTTATTAACTCCTCAGGGCGGACCTGACTTTTCTCCCAATAATCGCCTATATCTCGTCAATGATCGTAATTTCTCGCGATGTCCGCCGGGGACATAGACTTACCTTGATGCCACTGCAGTATCTCTAAACTCGGACAGACTGTGCAAGGAGATCCACTCATGATTAAGGTTTTTATCTATCGTAGGCTTGTATCTTGATGGATGGGTGAAGCAGAAGGCGGCAATTTAAGAGAAATGAGGTTCGAGGCAGTGCGCCCTGTACAGCCCGCAGGACCAGTTGGCGCTTAAGCTTCAATGCGGCTAGTCATGCAGCTGGTAATTTACCAGGGTGATGTTCGTATCCGTGCATGGACTGCTCAGCCGCCAAAAACACCGTTGGGTCACTAGAGATTTGGATTTGAAGGTTGAAAGAATTCACTTCCACTTTCGGACATATCAATATCATCAACTTCCTGATTCAAATGCGCCCGTGAAACGGGATGGTTGACCGTGCGAACGTTGCATGGTGATTAACTTCTGATGTCGTATCTGGCCTGCATTTTTGCCTTTTCTTTCTGAAGCCACTGAAATTTTGTACATACTACATAAAGCCAAACCGAGCCACGCATATTGTTCGCTTGCAGTAAGGCAAAGGGATTTCAATTCGATTTGCAGGTGCCTAGTCAGACTACCACAGACAGTGGACTTCAAGCCATGTGACTAGGTCTGCGGTGGCTGCAAGAGGTACGAGGCGTAGCAAAGCCGAAATTTGATAATGACGTTGATAGTCTGTACTCTATTTCTGATTGCTAGACGGCGATACCTCTTGATATTCATCGAGCATGCTCAAGTGGCCGATAGGAGCTTCATCGGCGTTTGGTGTACCAACAGTGGGAAACACAGTGGCGTTCCTTAAGGTAATATCAAACAACAAATCGATCGAATTATTGTTATAAGGAGGATCGAAATCAGTTTCACCGCTTGCGCACAGAGCTTCTTTCTCGAACGTTCCTTCTCAACACCCTAATCTGAATCATGCTTAGCCTTCGGATGCGGTTTTATATTGAAAACACGTATTATACGTATTGTAGTGGGGAAACAGCGCCACTCTCCTACCTGCGCCACTAGCTACGCCTCAGCAGCAAGGGTATTTCTAGCACTCAGTATGATAGCATAGCAATTCAGCGTCCTACATATCCCAAGAAAGCATCATTCTCCTCTCCATTGTATGCACCCATTGTATGCGTATTCCTACCGATGATCCCCGTCAGGCACTGAACGCCCCTACCGTCTTGTCTGCGATGTCAGACCGCCAGCGCGCTCTTCCCACTTCAGTATCTCAAATTTGAAAATTATGTGAAACACGCTTTCACTTGATCACGTTAAGTCTGCCCTTTGTGCTACAGTATACTCTCCTCTTGCATACACTCTATTAATTCCTATATATGGTAAGGACAGTGTTAAGCTATATAGCTAATATTCTCACTTCGATCTTGTTTTCTTTTGTTTCTTTTGTTTTTTATTTTCTTTTCCTTTAGGCTTTTCGTTTTTGTTTCACTTCTCTCAACATTATTTGTACGAAAGAAAACAAATGATGGGAACTGTAAGAATCGCATACAAAATACCTGGATCATGTTAGACGGCAAATGCCGGATTGGTAGAGTGGGGAGATACTTACACCAAGTCGAACACATAAAGCTATATCCAAATTGCTCTTTAAGGTAACCGCCAATTACTGGACCGAGAACAGTTCCAAGGGATGCAGCAACATCATCAAGAGAGAAAATGCGAGACATGCCCCCGTCGGGTCCGAAAATGCCAGGTGACTGTTCCTCATATGCCTTGACCAAGGCTACTTGGGGTTAATAGAGAATGCAAAGGCTCATTTCAATCAGTGCTTACCAGAAAGCTCTATAGTACCCACGTTCGTTGCAAACGGTCTCGCAATGCCAATGACGAAAATGCATCCTGTGTATAACATGCCCCCCTCATCTTGAATGGGACTCCAAGGAAGGAATTTGGTTCCGACAAGACCCATTACTCCAAATACCATGGATTGGAGAATTGCAGATCCCAAAGCAGGTAATCGAGCTCCAAAGCGATCGCGCAACCAGCCTGCGACAGGACTCAACACGAGAGTTGGCATAATGAGACCAGCAAACAAAGTTCCACTTTTTTGGGGGCCCCAGCCGAACGTTTCTTTTATATAAATGGGCAAAGTAGCGTGGAAGCTTGTGCCCACCATCGTTGTCGCGGCGCCCATGAACAACGCAGTCAGGGCTCTTTTGTCCGTGAGGATGATGCGCCAAAAGTTTCCAGAAGAAGGGCTACCCTTTGAACTTTCAGCTTGACCTAGAATAGGCGTAGATTCGTCAGCGGATGGGGCTGTTTCTGTCGATTCTTTTTTGCCTTCATTGCCTTCCAGATCTCGACTCTCGATCATAACCAGACGTGCGCAAAAGTCTATACTGAGCAGTATGACTGGCAACAGCCATGTGGCCCAATAGCCAGCATACTCCAGCATAAGACCTGAAATAAGCGGTCCACCTATCAGTCCAGTATAGAGAAAAGACATCATGATCCCCTCGACCTTTCCCACATTATCTCCACCCACAGTATCGGCCACGGTTGCAAGGCCAATGATCCAAACCGAGGACCCGGCTATACCTTGCATCATACGGCCAGCAATTAACACAGTGAGTGAGGTTGCGCCCGCAACCATTCCAGTACCACAAATGCAGGCGAGAAGTGAAATCTGCAGTGGAATCTTGCGGCTCGAAATTTTATCCGCAAAGTGACCAATGATAGGGCCTGAAACGACCGAGACCATTCCGTGGACAGCAAGTATGAGAGACGTCAGTGTCTGCAGTTGGGCATGAGGCACACCCAGCCGTATTTCAAGCATATATGGCAACATAGGGACAAGGAAGCCATAAAGAAACGTTTCTGTTCACTTGTTAGCGGCTCCTCTGGCCAGACAATTGGGCTCATAGGGAGCACAAGCCTGCAAACAACGCAATTGCGATGGTCGAGAGTATAAACCACTTGGAAGAGCGCCAGCTGAGGCTCACGGCCTGGCACTGACAATTGGATGTTACTTCTCCCATATCAGTCAAAGCTGTAGCGGAAGAGGAAGTTTGACAGAAAAAGCAATCGCATTGGGGCAACGCCAGGCATATATGCCCCGCCCCCCTAGCGAGATTTGGTCCGGACTCCTGGGGGCGCTATCTCATTAACCAGGGCTTCCAAGGCTGGGAAAGATGAGTTCCAGCTCTGCAGTTAAGTACATTAGCCCCTATAGCTGTATGTATTATCCCTGTTCCTGCATAGTTAGTGCGTTCCTCCCTTCCCATTGATGTTCAGCCGTACCCCAGACGACAATATCAACTATTAAGAACAGATTATCTGAATCTTTAATTCACTATGATCAGAAGCCAGGAAGCTACAGGGGTTAGACACATCCATGGATATCCCCGTAGGCCTGGTATCTACATTTGTACTGTACTACCTCACGAAGAAAGTAGAGGCAATCGGGGATCAAAAAATGCCGGGGGGGTACGGAGTAGTAGGGTAAGGAATATCCAGTATGAATTGACCGGCATGACCCGGGGCCCATACATCGTCCAGTGCACATTCCAAGGTTGTGTTGAGTGAGCTCTTCATGTATCGGACCCTGTTTCAGCTTGATTTTCCAGGCTCTAGAGTGGTTTGATAGTCGTAAATCTCGAGGGCTCTTTTCTCTGCCCCCCTCTTTCCCCTCGTTGTCTCACAATGCATTAGTTAAATTACCATGCATTCCTCCTTTTCTGATATCATAGAGCGGTAAGGGAGTGAGAGAAAAGAGAAAGTGATAGGCATCAGTGCATGTGGACCCACTTAGTTCATGTACCCAGGTGCAGGAGAACGTCCGTATTGGGGAACTTGGAAGTCATTTATTATTCCAAAGTTCAATTTCTGGATGAAGATAAATTATGGGATCTTTTAGTGGTATGGCGTGGAGATGCAAAGTACCATTGCTATCTCAGAAAACACTTCCACCCAGTCAATATCTATCGGTCAGACTAGTCCTGTATTTGATCAATGAAATTTATCACTTTCCGACCTGTAGTGCTCCTGGAAAATCCCGTATAGTCAGGGAGATAACGCAGATCAAACAGTTCTTCGTTGTTTTCGAAGACCCAAAAGAGTTTTCGAAGCTCTACTGTCAATTCCTTTTCGCAGATTGTTCCTGGCTCGTTATGTCGTAGCACGCGGACCTCTAGAACAACTCCAAGATCGTTGCCGTCTTTTCCATTATACCGGCGGATAATCTGGTATTGTAAAACCCCCCAAGAGACGCTTCGCATGGCTTCTTGAATAGCCTCAAATTCAAAATACTCTCCATACCAATCAAAACTGATTCGTCGATCGCGTCCGTAGATACGCGCGATCTTGTAGTAGGGTGCCTCCTCTGGGGAAATCTGGGCTTTGAACGATTCTGGCAAGCTATGAAGCGAGCAAATATCACCACACATATACCGAATGAGCGGATGGCGTAATCGTTGGAGCGAGGTCTGCGAAAGTAGTCCTTTTTCGCCATCGGGAAGTGGCTGAGCGTGAGGAGTGCGGGTTTCTTCAGCGGAGAGAGGCAATACTTCGAGGTGCATCAGACGTTGGTCATACACAAAGTCAGCATAGGGTTCCCTTTGGGCCATCTCTGTCAGTTCGGAGGGCGAAACGGCCCAGGGTCCAGCTTCTGCACTGCCGATCACTGAAGATATGGCGACATCGGGAAAGACAGATCTCAAAAAGCTCCGTTGAGATGGGGTCATTGGCTCCGAGGTGTATATGATTTTGTTGATCAGAAGTTGACTCTTCTTTTCCTCAGGAAGGCTGACGATGTATCGCGATAGCTGCAAAACCTGGCCAGCATCACCGGCGATGACATTGACTCGATATGAAATGAGTATATCGAACATATCGTCCTGTTCCATTGTACTACCGGCACAGAGAACCGATGCACCGGACCCCTCCAAAGTCTCTGCCATGAGATCCAAAGCCCTGTTTGTGTTGGTGGTCAATGATTATCAGAGAGACAGCATCAGACATACCGGTAAAGGTGACCTGAAACATGCATTGTCAGGATCCAATCGCCCGGTCCGGTGATTGCGCAAGATCGCAGGAGAGAGCCGATGGCTGCGCGTTGTTGGCGTGTCTCCCCCGAATCGGTTGCAAATACCATTGGTGGGCCTTTGCCAGATCCTCCGCCGGTCGTACTGATGTAGGTTTCGTGTCGATAGCCATTCCGAGGGTCTTGGTCGGTGGTCAGCCTAACAATCTCCTCGTACCTGGAAGTGTTAGCAATGTAGGTTGGAATGAAGATGAGGGAGTCTCACAATGACTCTTTCCACGTGAATGGGAAGGACGATAACTTGAGTTCTTTGGCAGACTCTCGGTGTTTTACCAACAGGAAGGAAACGTCTTCACGTCTTGGTGGATATCGACTACTCGAATAGAAAGGATGGACACTGGCGATGGCCAGACAGTCACTCAGATCGAAGCCACCCATCATCCTCAAGTTAACTGTCAATTGGAGGCGGTGGACTGGAGACTCGGCGATGATGAAGCTGTATTTGTACCGAGATTTAGTCACCCCAGTATCAACTTCTTCCGGTAACCTTTAGCGGGGATTCTATATTTGTTTGCTTGTTTTTGTTTTCCCCCTCTCTTTCCTTTTCTCTCTCTTTTCCCTCATTTATCCTTCTCTTCTCTTTTCTTTTTCTTTTCCCTTCCTTTTTCCCGCAAACATTCGATACATTATTGCAAGCATGCCGTGGAGGATGAGAGCTGAACACATGTGGATGCTACTGCATGTAATTGCATGCAACTAATTGACGCTAGGAGCACTTTCCAAAGTTCCAAAGTACGAGTCAAACAAGAATATCCAATTCCACGGTCCTGGGGATGTTTACCGTATTGACCACTGGTAATTTTCGCGGTATTGTAACGGTTTTTATGGAGCCGACGCGTACTTCGCATGTATTGGGGTTGGAAAACGGCCCGGGCCGGGTACAGAGCACATAGGTGTTCAAAATTCCGACCCTGGAACCTTGCATCTCTTTGTTGGAAGTGAAGTTTATTACTCCAGTTTAGTTCGATACTGCTGAGCAAGTTAATGAATGCAGATCCAAATTGGCCGTCTGTACGGTGTGTTGATGTAATTCAATTCTCGAAAGTCTTTTTTGCGTTTTGGTTAAACCAAACAAAAGCTAAATAGACGAGATATACTCCGTAGGATGGGTTGGTTTCCAATATCGAATGAGTTTCCGAAGCCGCGCAAAAAAGTGATTCAATCTCCAGGAACCCTCGTTTTCTCACCACATCCTACTCGGCAGCATCCATGAAGCCAACAATAAATCAATTTCAAAGCGTCTGCTTTCCACCAGGCGAGATAAGCTTTTCTACCCCTTCCAAGATTAGCCCTGAGACTCGTTCAAATTTGCTCAAACAATACCACGACGAACTCGAAAGGTCCAGTCCCCGCGAAACATGGGTGGGCGACGCTCACCGGAAATCGGCACCTTTCCCAATACTTGGTAACGAGGCTCACCAGCGCCAACTATCGGAGCTAAGCGAAGCATTAGTACTAGCAATTACCGACATCGTGGAGCATTGGTGGTTGGATGATAGGGCTCGCTTTTCCGAGCGAATGCCGATCGATCCAATCGAGGAGAAGTTGTTGCAAGTGAGTATAGCGCCCGCACCCGAGCACAAAATGAACCCTAAGCTGGATGATTGCAGTGGATCGAAACAAATGGGAAAGATTTTGTTCGTCCGTTCAGTGGGCACCAAGGCTCCTGGAGACCGGACTTTCTGCTCGAATCCTCTGGTGACCCTCACTGCGCAGAGAACTTTCGGATCTGTAAGATCAACGCACGCTTCTGGGTGCATGGATTTCTTTTCACTGCATTTGGTCAGCAGGCTCTTCTAAACATGGGAATTCAGAGGCACGGTGTCAAAGGAGCCTCAGACCCCGAGAAGGTATGAGAATCACGTTCATGCGATGCTCATTAACCTGACCTGGTATCTTGCAGATAATTTCTGGTTTAAAGTCCCATTTTGTTCCTACGCTTCCTCTGCATCTCATAAAATGCGAGGAGTTTGGATTTGATATACACATGTTCGTTCCATACGCACGAGCATCTCTGGGAATGGATGTTAAAGTCATTGCCCCGGAGAGCCTTCGGTTGTTGCCTGCTGAAGCCCCAGGGGGCTTCAAACTTTACTGTCTTTCGGGGCCGGATAGTAAGCAAAACACGGTGTTTAACGGGGTCGGCGAATGCCTGGAAGAGGTCTTTCAAGTAGGACTCGAACTCTATCAACGAGAATTACTATCCATGAGCTTTGAGATGCTTCAGCAAATTAGCCTGCGGTGCTTCAATGACTTGAGGGCGGTGTTTCTTGCTCACGATAAACGCATTCTGGGATTGGTCCTGGAAGAGCTGAGCTCACTGGTGACACGAAATGTTCTTTCGACGCATCAAGCTGGGGTATTGCAGCAGGGAATCGTGGACACCATTATCCCTGGTTCTGAAAAAATGCAGAATTTTACTTCTAGCTGCCTGGGCGACGTATCTTTGAAAGACAAGTACATGCTCAAGCCTGTCCGCAGTGGTAAGGGTGCAGGAATTATATTTGGGGATCAAATTGGGCAAGACATGTGGGTCCAAATACTTCAGGGATTGCAAGATCCCTATTTGAAATATGGAAGAACTACATATGTCGTCCAAAAGGTCATCGATCAGCGAAGATACGACATTCCTTTTGAAGACACCGGCTTTGGGACCTATCCTCTTGTGGGCACATTTCATATTGTCAATGGTGTCTTTCTTGGTCTTGGGCTCTGGCGAAGCGGCCCTGATCGAATTTGTGCGTTGAGCCGTGGAGGATCTTGGGTCTGCTCTGTAATCCAGCAATAATGACGGAAGAGGGGATTTTCCTAGTATGAGTGGCTATCAAATGACCATGCATCCCGATTTCTCCTGGGCTGGTTTCTCTCTGATTACAAAAGTTTATATTCCCTGGGTGACCTTGTAGCAGCTCAAGACAATGTCTCAGTACACAGGCTGAAATCGTGAACTGTTTATGCACCCGCAGCTCACAAAGTCTCATTTTCGACGCTTGTAAGAGATACCCACTGGTACGGAGTAAATCTTGCGTGGAAAATTAAAACAAGGTTGCGATGCTTTTATATTCTCAAGTTACTGTCTTTGATTATTTGCTATGAGGGTAATGGATCTTGACAATGGATGAATTCACGGTCACTGCTGCATTTACTCTCATCTCATCCGTGGATAGCGTAAATACCCATGAAGAGTCATGGAATATGACTATTCGAACAGAGAGGTCCAAGGTTTTGGACTAGATACTCCCCCAGTCCTCGCCTGGCTATGCGAATTGAAATTTACACAGGTAATACGACCATGTGTATTGATACAAAACATACCTTCGGGGCTGAGATAGAACATTCTTTCTGTACGGAGTAATCAACCCAATACTCCACTTCAAGCTGTTCAAGTTGTATCCAAACTCTCACATATGTCTGACAATATCCCCGCGTGGGGCGTGTGGGTAACCACACAAAAGTGGCATTGGGGCCGATCAGCGGGCCGGCCCTAGTGGCTCCCCTGCAAACCTCATACATACACTATCTATCTGTGCAGCCGCCACATGCTACCCTTCCCCGCCAGCATACGCTCTGAAAATAGAGCAAATAGAGCAAGTTCCTCACTAAAATCTTTTTCAGCAGCCTCAGAGTCGAATCTGTTTGCCAGCGGTGTGATTTATGCATCATATTCAAATGGGATAGTTCAGATACCACCATAGCACAATGTGGCTTGCATGGTTTAGAATGTGACGCAACATTACGGAGTACAGTGGTGGTGCATAAGTATTTGACCCCCGGTACTTTGGAGTCCACCTTTTAACCTGACCAACCTTGGAACTTGTATGTACATAATAAACTTTTCTATCTGTTTTGATGTCTTTTTTGCTATCTTTTCAACTCTCCTTTTGGTTATTAATTTAAATCGAATATCAGAGCTTTCTGTAAGGCTTTATTAAAAGAGTAGGTCTGTGGTCGGAGTACTCAAGGTCAAATACTTATGCAACACCACTGATACCACTCCTTGTTCCGGAAAGCTTGTGTAATAATAATACGTCCGTATTACTTTGTAAAACATCACGGACCACCTGGGCATCAGAACCAACTGGGTATTCATCCCATTTTGATTATACGGAGATGCTCAATGTGCAACTCAGAGCGAATTTACCTACTCCGTACCTCATGAGTGACAGACCCACTGAGGATCAAAAATCTCGGAGCAATTACCAAACTGGTTCCAACTATACTTCAATTCATTTGTAAACTCTGAAATATTCCATCCTTCTTCGTTCAACTATTACTACCAATCCGCACTATGAGCGAGGAAAGTTCCAATAGTAAAATTGCCTCTTTGGCCATCATCGACTATGAGGCTCTTATTCGCAAAGATCCTTCTGAGATCCAAAAGCTCGCTCACGCCGGTCAGACTGTAGGCATGTTCTACCTCGATCTCCGTGGCTCTCAAACGAAGGCTATCTTCGCAGATATGCCAGAAATCTTCCAGACTAGCAACAGCTTCTTCAACCTTCCATCAGATTCCACAGAGAAGTCTCAAAGTATTCGAACTGGCGTGGAGCGAGGGTGAGCGCGAACCTAAACGAGCCTATCACTCAATTGTTAATGGCTTTTCGACTCAGGTTTCACTCCAGTAAAGGATTCGAGTATTATGAGGTTTGTCTCCCAAAATATCTCTGACAGTGTGGGCTTGAATTAAAAAAGCACCCCAGATTCCTCGAGATGAATACACGCGTGGAAATTGGGTCTTGCCACTCACATTCGAATCCCAAAAAAGAGCGTATTACGGGCATAATGAAGACTTTCAACGACGCGATTCATACTGTTTTGACCCAGCTTTGTGAAAGCGTGGGGGTCATCATTCCTGAGCTGAGCGATGACTTTACAATTTCCAGTGATACCGCCCTCAAGCTGCTGTTCAAGCACCCGATTCACGAGGTCGGCCAAGTGATAAATGGGGCTCATACTGACTTTGGCCTGGCTACGTTGCTTTGGTACGACGAGGAAACGACACAGATCCTTGTGCACAACGAGGATGACGAGGATGACAAGGATTACAAGGATGAAGGAGATTGGCAAACGTTCCAGTGGTTGAAGGTTGTGTCCTCGTCAATGTCGCAGATGAATTGGCTGCCAAGTCTAACGGTGGTCTTCATTCAACTGTTCATCGTGTGATTGCTCCTCCCGGTCCGAAAAGGGTTAGAAACGGTATTGTCTATTTTTTAAGACCTTACATTTGATTCACAGTGGCTAGATATCAGATTTAAATGGTAATTTTCAACACAGAAGCGTGGAGAAAAGCCCATTATCTAGTTCAATTATTCGTCTCCAACGCCCTGATAAACGTTTCAGGACTGGCGATAGTACTGCATATTGTGCGATCTGGTTTTTCAATTCAATTTTTCTGTCTTTTGGTTTGTCTCGTAACCTTCCAGCTCGGCAGTAGATCTCATTACAGCCTTTATCAAAATTGCAGTGATTATTATTCGCGGTGGGTGAGTAGAAAACGTGTTTACGGCCTGCGGGCCGTCCACAGTTGATCCTAGAGGAGACCTCATGAAACAATACCTGTTGGGAGGCCCTTTGGGCCGCCTGGTTGGTTAGGCTCTCCGCGTACAGACGGCGTAGATCGAGAGCTCTGTCTTTCTCTCTCGCCTTTTTCTCCCCATCTCGGACAATAAGCTCTACTTGATCGTACGTCTCTGTTTTTTCTCTTCCGATAATACCCTTGCACTTTCAATTTGCCATTTCCTTTGGACCATCCCCGCATATCTTTTGCCTTATCTTTCATTTGTCCTCGGTCGTTTTACAATCTCCCAAACGGCAAACCACGGCATAGAAAATCCTTCTTTCGCCAGCCGAGGCAATCATGGCCCACACAAATGCATGTTGGTTTCGGTTTTACGGCTGTCTGGCTTTGAACCTGATATTTTCATTAGGAGCCCTCGGCATCTCTCGCGCACAGCGGCGAACAGCTAGCTCTTGACGCCAGGGTTGCTTCGTTTTCGCTATCTGAAATATCAGAACACCTCACCCTCAATCTCCGAACTGCGGAAGGCATTAAAAAAGCCCATGTTGAGCTCAGATCTGTTGGCGAGACAACGTGGACGAGGTTGAAGGGACTAAATCCTGAGTCGCTCGTCCGTATCACCGGCCATGCATATCCGCCAAACCACACGATCGCATCAAGTAGCAACAACATCACTTCGACTAATGGCATGCCCATATCCGAAAAAAGCCTCGAAATCAACGTGACCCATTTGGTTGTGATTGCGGGGGCAAGCTCGGGTTTGCTTTCATTCAGGAGAAGCGAGGTTGATCTCGGAAAGCGGCTTGATAATCGCATTTTGGACTTGCGGGGTGCAGGAAATGGGGCTATCATCAAGCTTCTTTCGGGAGTATCTCAGCTGATAGTCGAGTTTCTTGGTTCGAACGGCTTTCACTGGATACACTCGCCACGTATCATAAGCCACAGAGTAACAGGTGACAAAGAATATTTTCACCTGCCTTACTTTGGAGGCGATGCATGGCTGGCGCAGAACTCTCAGTATCAGAACCAGACCGTTCTCTCTATGGATATGGAACGTGTTTTTGACATTGGCCCAGCTTTCAGAGCTGAACAAAAGTCCCGTGTCTCATCGAGACATTTGACCGAGGTAAATGATCTTGATCCCAACCTTGATCCAGCTCTACGCGTCACTTCACATAGTTATTTTGGGTCATTGAAAAGCTAACGAATATCCATTTGAGTTCACGGTGCTGGGAACAGCTATGGTTATCGAAGACGATTATTATGAAGTCATGGAACTGATGAACTCCATGATCTTGTTCGTGTTCTGAGAGCTTGAAGAGCGAAAGCAGTATCGAGATTTGATCGAAATAGTCATAAAACATTACCCTGCCACGAGGAAGTTTCGCTTTGGACTGGACAAGCATGGAAAGGTTCCTTGTATTACCTTCGTTGAGGCGAAGAGATTGCTACGAGAAGAGATTGGCATGAATTCCGACGACAGTAAGGACCTTTCGTAAGTCGCGGCCCTTTTCTGATATTTCGTGATCGAAAGCCAACAGTTTGTCAACGAATTTAGTGAGGAAGAAGAGGCTGCCCTCGGTCACATGTTTCGCACGTCTCCACGTCTTGGGGAAACTGATGTGTTCAATATTGATCAATATCCAGCTTTTTGTCGCCCATTCAACTCGAAACCAAGCCCGGCTGCCCCAGGTCTGACAAATGCATGGGACACTATCGTTGGCGGTCGTGAGATCGGCTCGGGTAGTCAGCGCATTCACCTTGTCGAGGATGTTCGCAGTGCGATGGCCTCTGCCAACATTGACCCTGACAGCAAAGAGTGGCAAGGGTATTTATCGGCTTTCAAGGCCGGTATGCCGCCTCACGGAGGCCTGGGTCTGGGTGTTAATCGACTGCTACAGGGATTTCTTGGTCTTGGTGACATTCGTGAGGTCACCTTGTACCCTAGGGATGTCAATAGAATATCGCCATAATCTTTTCACGACTGATTTGAACATGGCACGCTTGAGATTTTTATACTTGGCTAGGCAAATTTCCCTCACTCAATTTGAATTTCTTCGACTGATCAGCACGAGCCGCATGTTCATTCAGTTCCGCTTACCGCGTCTACCGAGGTCGCTGCGTTTACCGCGCCATGGGCACTGCATACACCATGTACTTCTCGTACTAGGTAGAAGAACCTAAATCGATGGTGCCGTGTGCCCAGAATACCGCAGAGCCCAGAATACCGCAGATTCCGAATCGAGTCTAATTATATCTGACTCGAATAAACTGATTACAATACACGGCCCTCTGGCGTGGTTATTTTCCTATGTAGGGTTTGGAACAACTGCTGTTCTGGCAAGCAGCAGATTTGTTAGATGGTAACACGCACTTTTAGTACTGTGGTGAAATGAGACAGTCGCTCACGTGAGATTGCAATGATCTATAACGAATAAGATCGATCCCTAGCAAGTGAAGCCGAAAATACCAGTGAATATCAGCAACCTTGGAAAGGTTTACCGTTTGAGGGCATCTTGCGCGGGGCAGTGAACCCTTCTCTCACTTTACTCCTTTTAAAGCTGTACCTTGATAGTCAAGTCAATACTGACCGTCCATGTAAGAATCCTTCTCTCACTTCACTCCTTTTAAAGCTGTACTTTAATAGTTAAATCAATACTGACCGTCCAAATAAGATCCTTTATCTCCCAACTTCACTATGGCCTTACCAATCAAATTCAAGCCCCGTATCATGTATTTTACGCAGACGAATACTATATAATCTATCCCGAGCCCCAAATCCCTTGAATCCGGTCACATAACCCTTCTCGGTCAGTGGGCTCCTCCATCCCCGCCGTTTGTATCCCACTTCAAGCGTTGCCCGTCCCTCTTCGTTGCCCGTCCCTCTTCGTTGCCCGTCAACTACCACACCCCTTCCCATCCGAAAAAAAACCCGTGGACATGGGACTTCACCCCCTGCGAGCCCCGTCACAGCTCGACCCCTCTCTCGTGGTCAGGTCACAGACCACACTCCTTTCGACGGCAACCCGATGGCTACGTCAATCAAAGGCACATAGGACTGCCTCACACGACCTGCTTCGGGTCGCAGTCACCAACCGCACGGCGTATTACGAAGAGCGTGCCGCAGCCAGTGCCCTGCTCGGGTTGAGTACGGGCCCCGTTCCTCCCGCTGCACCAGCGAGCTAACGGGTTGCCGTCGACCTCAATACCTACATGGACATGGCTGAAGATGCCGTTGAATCCTCTGGCCATATCGAGACTTCTCTTCCTATCTTTTGTCAGCTTGGCATAGCATTAAATCGCATTCTTCCACCCTTCCCGTCAATCGCGAGAGCCGCAAACGCAACCACCCATTACCATCTTCGCATCGATCAAACCACCTTACCTATAAGAGCAAGATCAGACAATATGGATAGTTCCAGCCCCAAAGAGAGCTGGACATACTGCGCCATGTTGACGACTTTATTGACAGATGGCTACCCATGAAGAAGAAGAAAAGTGCAGCCGCAGTCACCACGATTTTCCACTTGCTCATTTAATCCACCCCAACGGCGGGGAAACAATGCAGTAGGGAGCATCACCTGGAAAACCTAGTTGGAAAGAATGGGAATCTAACCGGCAAGGCTGTCGTGACGTATGAAATTACTATACATGGATCCTGCGGTTCGATTTTCCCTCACTGACTGTTCCCAGGATGCGGTTTCCACACCCGAACTCCCAGTGGTGACCAAAAGGAACACCTTACTGTGAAGTTTTACGCACGGGGATATGTGACGACACAACACGTTTACCGCAAATAATTCGGCCGAAGGGAGGCTTCAGTCCGAGTAAGTCGCGTAGGCAACTGTCCATTCGCCGAAAAATGCATCGAAGCTGAATCAAATTGCACAATAGTTTCACATACGTCCATTTCGGTGTCAGGTGGGTGGAATAAGGGTCAGCATGGAGGCGCTTTCAGCGAGGGGGGTTGAGTATCAGGAATAAACTGCTCTGCCGATTCACTAGTTCCGACGTTTTGATACCTAGTCAAAGGTCTACAGGTTCTGCCATTTTCCTTGGGCACATTGGGATCAGAAGCATACAGTAATGGTGGCTTGAAAGTAATACAATGTCCATTTTTGAAATCACGTCCACGGGTAGAGATGACAATAATCAAACAAGGGCTTTTCGCTTCTCACTATATCTAAATCGAATGACTGTAAAAATCGCAAGAAGTGACCTTTTGCAGGGATTCCAGGGCGTTAAAGAAGTGTACATCGTCAAATCAAATATTTTGTCTCGCCAAAAAACTTGGAAAGATCAGCCTCAAATCAGCTCAGCTTGAGTGCAACTCCCGATGCAAATCTCAATAGACCAATCACTGTGATTCATGTAAGGACTTTCTTAGCCGGGGTAACATTGGCCTGGGTGTTCTTCAAACTTGAAGGCAAGTGACAGGTTCGCCTCATTGAGAGGTCATGATTCTTCAGCTGTGGCCGAGCTCGTTATTCCGGTCTTATAGTCTAGTTGGTTAGGACTACGGTTTTTGAGGACGTTCCTAAACACATCGCTCCTACCGTCGGCCCCGGTTCGAGTCCGGGTAAGACCTTTTGAATATTCCTTTTTTTTGGTCATTTGCAAGGGCCATTTCATATACTGCTTGAAAATTGTTTGATGAGCTGTTTAAAAATTTGAAGTCAGATTCCGAGCTCGTATAGACTCGCGACGATCATGCCAAGGTTCTTCCAAGGTTCACCAGGAGCCGTGGAAACACCCACCATTGAGGTCCGCGGAACCTTTTATCTACTAAGCTTCCAGTTTCCAAGGTTCCAACGATTGAAAATCAACTGCAAACAAATTAAATTACTATCAAAGACAAAGGGGGTTTAGAAAAGCACCCCGCCACCGACACCAAAACACCAAAACACCAAACGGAAAAGAAAAAATACAAAGGTCCGGCCTTGGAACTGAATCAACTCCTCGAGGCGCAGCCAGAGGAAAACTATTTATTTTATTTCTTCTTGTCCTTCAGCCTGGGTGCACCCCCTCCTTCCCGGCGATGCCAAGGGTCCATCGGCCAAACCCATCCCCGAACCCTCTTTGCATCCCTGCGCTCCCCGATCTGCGGCTCGGGGATCCATTTATCCTTGGGCTCAGACAAGATCCGCTGGCGAGTCAGCACGCCGGGTCCGCCAACGTTGAGGTGGGCTGGGGGCTGATAGGGAAGCGGCACAGCCCTGGAAAGCATCAACAAGAAATACAATGCCAGGCTAGCTGTCATGGGGACATCTTCTCTATCATCCAGGATGGGAGACTCCGGGGAGAGGGAAGCAGAGGAGGCGGAAGAGGAAGAGAATGAGCGTGTGCTGTCGGGCGTCGTGAAAGGGCAGTCGCGGTGCGAGGGAGTCGAAGCAGTTTTGAGAGGGATGGAGGCGGCGATCTCTAGATATCCAAAGTACGGTATGTCGTCGCCTACATCGCAGCCCGCCCGCACGCAGACAAGTTCAATCTCCGTGATAATGAACCCGTACCGACACGAATGTTCGCGCATACAGCGCTGAAGATGCGCAAGACCATTCAGGTATTCGACACGACGGTGAGGTGCCTCGTTGCGCATACCGGTGTTCCACCGGTCAAAGGATTTGACAATCCCGACCAACCGGCCGCGAGGAAGACCAGAACTTGTGCGCTCCGTGTCGGAGGCGTAGTTGGCCAGAAAGTGGGGGTGGCCGTGATTTTTAAGCCCGGTGTTTCGGACTTCTGGGGAAGCGTAGAGTTGGAGGTGGTCATCGCCTTGGGAAACAGCCAAAGCGGCGTTGACTCGCGGGGCATAGAGGTCTCGGATGAGGGAGACAAGGGCCGGTTCTGACTCCGGAGCAAGAAGAGCCGGTGATACTGCCACGGTGGGTGTACGGTGGCCTGGAATCTCCGTTCTGAGGAGTCGCATGAGACGGCTGTCCACGGATGCGAAGGTGGCGAGGGAGAAGGAATTCCAGCTGCGCAGATTGCGGATATCCCACCAGAAATAGTCGTGCATGCCGCGAGTTGGGACTACGCTCACATTGCGAACTAGATTGATAGGTTGGATTGAACGGGTAAGGTATGACAGTAAGGTTGTGGAGCGTGGTGAGTCTTCTTGGGGACTGAGCAAGGCTGGTGAGGGATGGGCTGATGTTTGGTAGTACTGAGGAGTAGGGACAGTCAATGGCTTCCTGCATTCGGGAGCAGGTACATCTAGCCCTTGCGAGTATGATGTATAGAGAAACATGTTTGGGGTGACAGGAGTAACAGGTGTTGTTGGTGTAGTCTGAGCCTGCATTTGGGGCATGTACTTGGGGATATCACGATAGGTAGGATATCCAAATCGGTTCAACGTCTCGGCATCGATAACAGATGCCGATACTGAGCGTGAATGACCGCCTGCTTTACGCTTGTATGACGGGATGAGGTTGACAGGTGATGACAAGCCAGCGCAGCTGCCCTGCACGGCCATTGGCGCCGGTGAGACCGGAGTTGCCAATGTTAGACGATCTAGAGTCTCGCGCTTTTGGCGACTTGTAGACGGCCGAGCGGTTGAATAAGGCATGAAGCCAGGTGGGTTTCGCGTGTTGGAAAGAACTCGACCGTGACGCAGTGGTCCATCGGCAGACACAGGCTCAACCACGACATCTTGAGGACGGATCTTAGGCAGTAAAGCTGGGCCATGATGATGTCTGGTCGGCGAGGTGGCAGGGCTGGTGTTGCCCGTGACAGTCGACCAGGGCGACGACTCGCCTGAATAAACGGAAGAAGTAGACGCATGGCAACTACGTCCAGAGCTGAGGTATTCCTCAAGAGGGAGACGTGGCGGTGTTGCTGGCCGGTAGCGAGCGTGTTCGACAGCCATGATGAATGTCGGATAGTCTTATCAACGAAAGCGATCAACGAAAGAAAGTAAAAGGACAATGGAAACATGAGGGGGTAATATGGATATTAAATGGGCAATGCCGCATGTCCCAAACAGCCAAGCAATTTGTACATAAAAAGATCTACTGACGAACTGTCGCGGATCTAGGGAACATGAAACATGGAGAAGAGAGAGCCCCATCGTAACGCCAGGGCCTTGGGTTCTTTTTTTGGGATCCTAGTCTCCGATCCCTATTGACGGCCACGCGATGAAACACGAAACTGCCGAGAATGGGCGTGAAATAGCATGTTGAACAGAAGCACCTGAAACTGCTGCAGCGAGGGAGTCAAGTTCGGCATAGTGCCGTTTCATCGGACAGTCGCGCGTCAACATGCTGCTATATTGGTCACTCAGAGCAAGACAATCTTCAGATATCCGGAAGGGGCTAGTGGCCTGCAAGATCAAAGCAATTTTCTATAATCGGCAGCGATTAGCTCACATTCTTCAAGGTTAATTAGCGGCCATATTGGAGAGGTTGCCTGAGGGTTCGTTGGGTCGGCGGTTAGAGGACCAAAATGGCCAGTATGAGGGAGATAAAAATAGTCCTTAAGGGCCATTTAGCCTGTGTGCAGCTAGTAAAGCCAGGATGCAATCAGGATTCAGCCGTTTGGGAAGACCCGTCGGTGCGCCATGGGGATGTGATATTGATCTCGGCGGCTACACATGTGGAATGAGTCTCAAGTACGCGCCGGGTCGGCGTGATAGACGGTGATTGGTGGGAGAAATAGGAAGTAAAGTGTGCAAAGTCCCAGAATAAGCAACTTTCTGATACAGCAGAAGTCTAGAGAGACTTGAAGATGCGATATCATTCCTGATTTCGTATCTTCGTGAAGTGACTATGCAGTCAAGTAGAACGCGGAGAGTGGAGCGGAGGTGTGTAGTTACCAAACAAGCTTGGAAGTAGAGTCGCGATCCATAAGCGCGGAGGTGTTTCAACCTAAAGCTAGCCCTGCACTAACCGATTACGGATGAACTGTCTGATCTTCGCAGTCTATACTCTGTACTAGAGAAAGAGAATGATTGTCATTAAATCATTTTGATTATTTCATAACTTCATTCCAAGTGGGTCAAAAATCAATCAACACCCAAATGGAAGAGAAAAGCAAAGCTGTCTATGCACAAACTTTGTGTGGGTAAAAAAAGGAAAAACGCTCGGGGGAATCTTTCTGAACCGTCTAAATGGTATCCAACGGTAAAGGCAATCACAGAACATCAAAAAGCCAAGGCATTTTAAGCCTTGATCTCGTACTTGCGGCGGAACATGTCGTCCACCTCGGTGAGGTAGTAAACACCGGAGCCGATGGTCTCCACGTTGCCAGTGGGCTTGAAGTCCTTCTTCAAGTGGGCGTGCTCGCGGAGCTTGCACATGGCATCGTAGGCAGCGGGCTCGAGAACGGTGCGGGCGTCCAGGCGGTTCTGGAGGTCCAGCTTCTCGACAATGTGGGAGACGTCGCCAACGATCTTGGCGCTGAACAGGGAGCTGGCAAGACCGGAGCCGTAGGAGAACAGACCGATGCGCTTGGGCTCCTTGGGGTCGAACTTGACGTTGCTGAGCAACGAGGCGATACCACCGTAAACGGTAGCGGTGTACATGTTACCGCACTGGGTGGCGACCTGAAGACCGGGGTTGACGCGCTCGGCAAAGCGCTTCTTGGTCAGACCCATGAAGGTCTTCTCGACGACCTTGTCGGACAGAGACTTCTCGTAGTCCAGATCGCGGAGCTCGGGGGCGACCTCGGCGAAAGCGGGGTGGGAGGGGTTGGCCAGGTAGTCGTTGTAGAGCATGCGGGCGTAGGACTTCTGGACGAGCTTGCAGGTAGGGGCGTGGAAGAGGAGGTAGTCGAAACGGTCAAGGGGGGTCTGAGCCTCGTCGGCGACACCGTTGGTACCGTTGGTCTGAGACTTGAGGGTGTTCTCACGGACACCGAAGGCCTTGTAGCAGGCATCGACGGCCTCGGTATAGCACTTGAGGGAGTAGTGGCCGTCGACGACGGGGTACTCGGAGGTGAGGTCGGGCTTGTAGAAGTCGTAGGCGTGGGTGACGTAGGAGGCACGGAGACCGGCGTCGAAGACAATGGGGGCATCGGGACCGATGACCATGGCGACACAGCCTGCACCACCGGTGGGACGGGCAGCACCGGCAGCGTAGAGGGCAATGTCACCGGCGACAACGACGGCATCACGGCCGTCCCAGGCGGAGGACTCGAGCCAGTTGATGCTGTTGAAAACGGCGTTGGTACCACCGTAGCAGGCGTTGACGTTGTCGACACCCTCGACGTTGGTGTTGCCGTGGGGGGCGAACAGCTGCATGAGGACAGACTTGACGGACTTGGACTTGTCCAGCAGGGTCTCAGTGCCGACCTCGAGGCGGCCAATGGACTTGGGGTCGATGCTGTACTTGTTCAGGAGGGAGGAGAGGGTGGTCAGGGCCATGGAGTAGATGTCCTCGCGGTCATCGCAGAAGCTCATCTTGGTCTGGCCGAGACCAATGGTGTATTTTCCGGCACTGACGCCATCGTACTTCTCGAGCTCGGTCTGGTCGACGCACTGGAGAGAGTATTAGTATTTTTCAGGGCAGCACCTGGGCGGGGGGAATTGTCCTTACCTGAGTAGGGAAGTAGACCTCAATGGCCTTGATACCGATGTTTTGGGGACGGGCAGCCATGGTGGGGTATGGAGGGGTGAAGCTGAAGCTGAAGCAAAAAGCTAGGAATTAAACAAAAAGTCAAGCAAAGTCACACAGAGAATTGGAATGGCTAAGATGAAGAGAAGCCAAGGGGCGATATGAGGTTAGTTATAACAAGAAATTCCATGAAAAGGAGTTCTGTGTACTCGGATCTACAGTGTACGATCTGTCACCCTCTACATATTTTTTTTTTGGTGTCCACTTCTTTGGGCGGTGGAGTCTTCCTTTCAGCCGAATATCGGATCTTAGCAGGCTAATGCGCTTCAAATGCATGGCTTTTTGTGCTTTGGTGTAAGTACTACATGTACGGAGTACCTCACAGTTTATGGTACCTGAGTGGTGGTGGTGTTCTTCACTGTAGACCAAGTACCGAGATATACACTTCCCGTAGAGCAGTTCCCCTTTCTACTCTTTCTACTCTTTCTACTCTTCACCTTGAAAGTACCCCAAATCTACTTCTCCATAACAGTCCCCCCTTTCCAAGGAACCTTGGAAATTAGCGCATTCAGTATCACTGTCATCTACGGTGTACAATTGAGTCCATCTTATCGATCTACTCCACTAGGGATTTGCTCTTTGTTTCAGGCCCTCTGATTCCACTCTTCCCAAGTATACTAAGTACTAAATAGTTCTATGGTTCTGTCCTACCTGCCCTGCACTATATTTGTACATGACGCCAGAGTCCTTGTCCTGGTTTGTGGCATCACCCCGGGAAGGATTGACATTGAGTATCAACTGTACCCGCGAACATTGGAGTCCATCTACGTACAACTGCATGGCTGCCAATAGATTGTGCAATATTTACATATGATATATATGTTTTTTTGTCGGGGTTTCCGTGTGGTTTCTTTTTTTCTTTTTTCTTCTCTCACATTCCTCAAAGCCTTGTACTCCCGGACATCGTGTACCGTGTATATTGAGGTCCTCACTACGACATAATGAAGCAACGGGGGGTCTTATTGGACCATTCTTCCTGGGAGATCCAGAAGTAGTTCCTAAAGTGCTATTAACTTAGAGAATCTTTTAGGTATCTACATGAAACCTTGTGCGACAAGATCCTCTGCCAGTGTCAAAGGTCAATGAGGTGTTAATGCCAATGCCAATGCCAATGCTGCGTAATGAAGTTGCCGAGACGTGGGTCGTCCGGGGGGGGCGTGTCTGCCTGCTTCTCCCTCTACTTCCCTCTCCCCTGAACACCATCGACTCACTATCGATGGAGTGTCGGACGCTCATTTGTCACTCCATCAGATCATGATCTACCCGACCCCGTCATATCCCTGCCACAGCTCCCCGGAGCCGACTATCCACCATGGGCGACGAGAAGTTTGATTATCAAGCCGTCCCCATCCCCTCTTACGCAGAAGCCACCGGCCAACCCTCCTCCTCTCGATCAGATCTCGGTGACGGAACCGACTTGGAACGCGAAGGTCTGCTCGGTCGCGAGAACCGTCGCAATGCCCCCCGCGGCTATCAACCTCCCACCGTGGAATCCGCGCGCACCAGTCTCGATGATCTCGAATCCGCCGCCTCCCACTCGGATCGGGGTTCCACCGAAGAACTACGAAGAGAGCTGGACCAGATGGATGTCGACGATTCGGGGACCTCGCTGACCGGACGCCCCCCTTTACGACACCGATTCTCCAAGCAACTTTCGAGTCTCAGTCGTGCGCTGTCCACCATACAACGCCCCTTCCAACGATACATGCCCCGTTTCCGTTTCACAATAAACCTGGGCGAGACGAGAGCTCGGTTAAAAGACCAGGGTTGTATCATGCTCTTACGGCTGTTTGCTCTCTTGCTAGTGGTCTCCCTGGTCTATGTGTTCTTTATTGCCGATATCTTCAATATCAACAGTCGCATGGCCATGGGACAACAATATAGCGCTGCATCCGTCGAGAATTTCATCCAGGGCCACATCAACGAAACCAACATCGCCGAAAACCTGCGCCGTGTGACCAACTACACCCACGTTGCCGGCACCGAGGGCAGCTTTGCGCTATCCCAATTAATCGAGCAAGAGTTTCACAAGGCTGGCTTGGACGAAGTCACGAGGGAGGAGTTCCAGGTCTATCTCAACTATCCTCGCCAGGACGGCAGGCGAGTGGCCATTATCGACCCGCCCAATCTGGCCTGGGAGGCGAAGCTCGAAGAGGACAACGCCAAAGATCTCTCCTTCCACGGACATTCGAAATCCGGCAATGTTACCGGGCATCTGGTTTACGCTAACTATGGTTCCCGCGAAGACTTCAAGTTGCTCGCAGATAAGGGCATCTCGCTCCAAGGCTCGATCGCTTTGGTTCGTTACTACGGGACTGAAACCGATCGCGCCTTGAAAATCAAGGCTGCAGAACTGGCCGGTGCGGCCGGCTGCATCATCTACTCCGACCCTGCCGAAGACGGGTTCGTCAAGGGTCCAGCCTACCCCGACGGCCGGTACATGCCAAGTGATGGCGTACAAAGAGGCGGGGTCAGCATGATGTCGCAGGTCGTTGGAGATGTTCTCTCCCCCGGATGGGCATCCACACCCGGAGAAAAACACCGCTTATCTCCGTCGGACAGTCTCGGCTTGCCCAAGATCCCCAGTCTTCCACTCTCTTGGCGTGACGCGCAGCCGCTTTTGCAGAGCCTCAATGGCCATGGCTCCAAAGTACCCAAGGAGTGGGTGGGTGGTGTGCCGAAAGTGAATTGGTGGACTGGTGATGAAAAGTCCCCTGTCGTTCATCTGATGAACCTGCAGGACGAAGTAGAACGGCAGCCAATTTACAATATACATGCCAAAATTATTGGAATGGATGAGCGCGACAAGAAAATCATCGTTGGCAACCATCGCGACTCATGGTGCATGGGAAGCGTTGACCCCGGAAGCGGCACCGCTGCGTTCCTGGAGGTGGTACGTGCCTTCGGTGAGTTGCTCACTTACGGCTGGCGGCCAATCCGCACCATCGAGTTTGTTAGCTGGGATGCCGAAGAGTACAACTTGATTGGCTCAACGGAGCACGTCGAGAAAGAGGTTGAAGACCTCCGCGCGAACGCATACGCCTACCTGAACGTCGATGTAGGCGTGGCCGGGCCTGACTTCCGAGTCTCGGCATCGCCCGTCTTTGAGCGCACTGTGATGCAAATCCTGGGCCGTCTCTCAGATCCCTATGCGAATGCCACATTGAAAGATCTTTGGGAGAAGAAGGGCTCAAAGATCACTCCCCTTGGTGCTGGAAGCGACTATGTCGCATTCCAGGATATTGCTGGCACCTCGAGCATTGACTTTGGATTCGAGGGCGAGCCCTACCCATACCACAGCTGCTACGAGACCTACGACTGGATGGTCCGGAATGTCGACCCTGACTTCCAGTACCACAAGATCCTGGCTCAATTCTGGGGACTTCTTCTGCTTGATCTCTCAGAAAATCTCATGCTGCCGTTTGACATGGAAGCCTATGGTAACTCTGTTGATGGGTGGGTCAAAGACTTGGATGCGTTCGTCAAGTCCAAGAATGCGGATGTTGACATGCAGCCTATGTTTAATGCCTCGGCGGAACTGAAGGCCAACACCGTTCAATTCCAGTCATGGAACAATATCTGGCACGACACTGTGTGGGGAATGGGAGGTTACGAGAGCAATGTTATGGCTGTCCAACGAGTCAATCACAATGCTCGAATGGCCGCATTTGACACCAACCTACTTGACTTGGCAGAAGGCGGAGGTGTAAGTTAACTGCCCCGATCCATCACCAATTCCAACTAACATTTGCTAGGTCCCCAACCGCACACAATTCCGCCACGTCATCTTTGGTCCAGAGCTGTGGTCCGGCTACGATGCCGCGCTCTTCCCTGCTATCCGAGATAGCATCGACACAGGAGATTGGAAACTGGCCCAGCACTGGATTGACCGGGTCGCCGAGATCATCCACCACGCCAGCGACAAGCTTCTTCACTAATGTATTCTAGCTTCCAGCGATTTTCCTTCTTGTCGTCTCAGCCATCGCCTTTCGGCCTGAATTTCTTTGTCACGTTCTGCACGAGCACTGTACATACAACCCGATACCTTTTACATCGGGACATTTTCGCATTCTGGGGACTGCTCATTATATACCAACTCCGCATGTCTTGAGCTCATGGGGCCTGACGGATCTTAGCTTTCGAACTCTTTGGAAAATATGGTGTCGCTTTTGAGTGTGCTTTTCTATTGTCCCCGGCATCTGGCGTTTATGGAGATATCATATGTTGTATTTAGTCTACAAGAAGCCCGAGCTACCGAACACGGTTGCTCGATTGTTTACACACTTGTGTTTTTCCCAAGCTATGCAAATACCCGCGGGCTGTAGTAATCAGTGTTCTCCTCAAACAGGGGGCAAAGAAGGCTCAATAGCCAACAAAGAAGGATGGTCGGCCAAACTCTGCCAGAAGCCAGCCTCGAAATCCCACAAATCCTGACTCAACAGCGCAGCCCACTCATCTTCCTGCCCAAGCGGTTCAACCGGCGCATCTGAGCGTGTAGTATCGAGGAACCGCTGTATGGTCCTCGTGGCCTTGGAAAGCAAGGCGTAGTTCGGATCTCCAGCCCGAACGATGGTGCCAATCTGAACCTCTGCTACGAAAACACTAAGATCCTGCAACGAGCGAGTGCGGAGAGCACGGGGCATATGATGTTTGAGCATGGCGAGAAGCATTATCCCCGCGGCGGGAAGACCGTAGTATGCAACCTGGCTGGTTAGCGAAGCCACTAGGAAACTGCGACGCGTGCGACGTACCTTCCAGATAAGACCGGTGCCGGAATTAGTGAGCTGATCACGCAGCAGGATTATCTCCACCACAAGTGTGAGCATTTGACCCGCTATTTCAATGATGGGAAGGTCGGGCTCGGTTGGGGATCTGAGGAGTAAAAGACGAAGCAGGAAGAGGACGTGTAGATGATGCAGCCGGACGCCGGCTACAAAGTCCCGCTCGAAGGGCCCCTGGGTGCATTGCTTGAGACTGCTTTCGAGTCTGAAATGAGATGGCAGGGCTTGCCATTGTGCCTCTGCTTGGCTTTGGATCACGCTTTCGATATCGTCAGCTGGTTGTGAGTGGGTGGTAGGACGCCTGTTGATCCTTACCTTGCTCGCTGTACACACGTCGGGTCATGTTTATCCTGAAGGAGCTCCCAGATTTCCTCCTTCAATGAAGCGCATAGCGCAGACCAGCGTGTGTCGGCTCTATATCCCGCTTCTGCATCTGGAGTCCACTCGGAACCCTGGGCATTGCGACAGGCTGGGATCTGGAAGTGGCAGAAACGTTTGTTCATCCGGGGGGGCCGTCCGAGGAAGATTGCTATGTTCTTGTCTGCGGAGTAGATGCGCGCGAACGCCGTTTTTCGAAGTTCCTGGAGGAACGGTGGTATTCCAAGCTTAGCTTGGATGTTTTCATGATAACCCAGGGCGAAAGTGGAGGATATTGCGTCTCCTAACTTGCGCCAAGAGTGATAGCTCTGGTCACCGTCGACGTAGGAGTGGACGATGAAATTCTCATATTGCATTATTAGTTGGAGGTCGTTGAGACAATCTAAAGAGAGGGAGATCTCAAGGGCGAAGTCACATAATTTCGTACACAGCCTCCGGAGTGTGTACTGCTGTTGTTCTGTAGTGTATAGGGCAGGGAAGAAAGAAATATCAATCGTCGCACGAGTGACTGCAGCGAAGAAGATTCCCAAAGTCTCCCATCGGGAGTTGTGGTCTAAGAACTGAGCCGAGAAACCGGCCAGGTCGGAAGAATCATTAAAATGCAATGGCTGGGCTGAGTTATGCAAGAGACGTCTTGCATAGACCAAATGCCAGTTCTCGTCATGATATGTAAACAGCTGACTGACACTTCGAGTGCATTGATTCACAAAGGGTTCAGCCAGTGCGAGGTTGGCACCCTTTGCCAGCCAGAAGGTGACCAGGTCTTTCATGGCGGATAGTTCATATTTTGTCAAGAGATGTTTCAGAATATCGGCCCCTTGGAGAACAAGGTGGTTATCACCAAATAGATCCGAGTGCAGGGCTTCTGGGATGGCATGGTGACCCCCCTGATCTCCGTCTGGAGTGATGTGCTTGAATATAGCAGCATGGCTCGAGGATCCCAGGTATCCCGGATTGGGATACGGGTTGCGTCTGGGATTGAATGACGAAGATTCATCCGGTGAGCCCAAACTAGATCATGCGTGAGTAAAGAAAAATAGCCTAGATGGGTTTGTACCAGACCGACCTGTGCTTTTCGCGCTTCCGCTTGAAAGGTGTGGTTCTGTAGATGCATATTCCCTGGTTGGTGGTGCACCGGGTGCACACCGGTAATTTATGGTCGCATGCCAGCTTAGCCTTTCTACAGGCTTCACAGGCAGCCAGGCGCGACATTGTCGGACAATAGTCCACGATGGAAAGGAGGAAGTTCGGGTAACCGGCGTAGCCGGAGTAAACGGGGTAATCGGAGAGTCGGCGAAGTCGGCGATATCGATAAGAACTGCGGGGAGGTGGAAGTATATAAACAGAATCTCTACCCTTTTACTTACCTTTCACTTCTTTCATCACAACACCACCATGACAGATATCAAACTCGCAGACTACCTCTTTACCCGGCTTCGCCAGCTGGGGGTTGACTCCATGTTTGGCGTGCCCGGCGATTACAATCTTCGACTCCTGGATTTCGTCACCCCCGCCGGCCTCCATTGGGTAGGCAACTGCAATGAGCTCAATGCAGCATATGCAGCTGATGGGTATGGCCGCATCAAGGGCTTGGCTGCGCTGATCACTACCTACGGAGTTGGCGAGCTGTCCGCTCTAAATGGCATTGCTGGGGCCTACGCCGAGAATACTCCCGTCGTCCACATCGTCGGAACACCTCCGCGCCCACTCCAGGCTGCGCGCACATTCATGCACCATACTTTCTCAGATGGCGACTACCGCCGCTTTGCCAACATGTCAATTCACATCACAGCTGCTCAAACCAGGCTGACTGATGCGGCTACCGCGCCAGAGAGAATCGACTACATCCTGCAACAGGCATTGATCCACAGTCGTCCAGTTTATTTAGAACTCCCGGATGACATGGCGGACGTGAGTGTGTCGGCTGCAAACTTGGAGACGAAAATTCAAATCCCCAAGCCTCCTAGCTCGGCCCAAGAGCCCCAAGTTCTAGCTCAAATACTGGAGCGTATGTACAGTGCCCAGCGGCCGTTTATACTCGTGGATGGAGAAAGCACGGCCCTCGGAGTTGTCGAACAGCTTGACTCTCTGATCAAAGCAACTGGCTGGCCGACATGGACCACCGTCTATGGAAAGGGTCTTGTCAACGAGCAACTCCCCAACGCCCATGGATTATACGGCGGGGCTTTCGGCGACAAGCCGGCACAGACATATTTCGACGAAGCAGACCTGGTCCTCACATTCGGACCACACAACAGTGACACGAATAGCTACTTCTTCACAACAATCGCCAAACCAGAAGTGGCAATCACCTTCTCCGGCACGACAGTCAAGATCAACAACGATACCTTCTACGACATGTCTGCGCGCAACATCCTCTCAAATCTTCTCCAGAGCCTTGACTCTACACGCCTCGTCAAGGCATCTGCACCGCCCAAATCAGAACTCTCCGTGGCCAACATCCAAGCCACTGACCCGCTCGCCCAAGCCAACTTCTACCCCCTCGTGAATCCCCTCTTCCGGGATGGCGACATCATCCTCACAGAGACCGGCACCGCCGCACACGGAGGCCGCAACTTCAAGCTTCCCACTAGCTCACGGCTCTTCGGTGCAGTGACCTGGCTCTCCATCGGCTTCATGCTCCCCGCAACACTGGGTACGGCCTTGGCGCAACGCGATTTAAACAAGAACACATTCTCAAAGAGTCAGACAATCCTATTTATCGGCGATGGCAGTCTCCAAATGACGGCGCAGGAGATCAGCGTGATGATTCGCGAGAAGTTGAACATCATAATCTTCATCATCAATAACGACGGATACACGATCGAGCGGGTGATCCACGGGCGGAATGAGAAATACAATGATGTACCCTATTGGCGGCACGCACAAGCTCTCAGTTATTTCGGAGCTGACGAGGAGCATGTGGCTAAGAATACATTCACCGCGCGGACGTGCGGTGAGTTGCAGGAGGTGCTTGGGAATGAGAACATCATCAATGGAAGCGGCGTCAGGCTTGTGGAGGTGTTCATGGGACGAGAGGATGTACAGGGTGCATTGCTTTACCTATTGAACAAGCAGCTTGCACAGGAAGCCGAGCAGAAGTGAGACCATACGTGAACCTGCCCAGGTGGGAAGGTAGAAATAGAAATACTATGTGAATATCGCAATTTTTGCAAGCAGTGAAATTAATATATTTCGAGCCGAATGTATTATTGTAGTACGTAGTACTCGCCAAGGAAAGCTATCCAACGCCGAGTCCTATGCTCCAGATTCCAGATCCGCGATGCTGAAGAAGATAAGAAGAGAAAGGTAAAAAGGGCCCGAAACATTGTAAAGCAGCCATCTGTAACGCATGCGTCTATCACTGTCGGAATATTATTTGCGGAAGCTTTCAACGCCCAGGGTGGGCGTTTCGACCATGCGGTCAGTTGGGACGCCTTCGTCACGACGGCGAGCAAAGAAGCTATCGCATTCAGAGACGATGTGTGCCCACTCCGCCAGTGCCCGGCCTGCGTACTTGCTAGGCACGAGATGGTCGTGAGAAGATAGGGAGGGAAGTTCGGGAAGGGGTGAGTTCTTGGTAGTAGGAGTTCTCGGCCAGTCCGCAGTGGCTTGAGTAGGAGTATTTTGATCTGCGCTATGATCGTTCTTTTCACTCTCGACATCTGATGCGGCAGGGTTTTCAGAAGCGGTGTCGTAGTCCGATTTGTCAGGAGAACGGCGGTGCTCGACATGCAATTGGGATGCAACGGGAAGACAAGGGGTGAATAGACGTTTGTTTTTGGTGGGCCACTGTGGGCGATCCATCCATTCCAGGGAGAATTTGAAGAAGAAGGGTTGATGGGGTGTTTTGGGGCGGACGAGCTCGTCTGCGCTGGTACTTGGGGTCTGTTCGTGATCATCCAGACATTTGCTATCAGGCATCACTGTTGAGTCGGTGCCGTTATCAGAGTCATCGGAGCTGCTATTCTTGGTGCCCTCGACGGGACGCGAGCCGGAGGAACCGCCGAACATGGATTTGAAGATCCCCCAGCGCCGCTTGGAAGGTGGACCGTCTGACCCGGCCGAGTCTGCAGAACCTGTTCGTCGATGCGAGGTAACTTGGTCTGGAGGGGCGGGTGGGATGACGCGGTCGAAACTAACGAACAAGTTGACGGGAGACAAGTGGTTGTCGCATCGAATGATGATAATCCTTCGACCAGGGGCGGGGGTACAGGGGGCAGAGGACAAGGGGGCCGTCAGGTCCTCCTCGGCCTTGGATTGGAATCCAATGTAATACTCCCATACCCGCAGGAGGCGGTCTGAGAGGGTCTCATAAACCATAGAGTCTAACGCGGACGGATCGGTGTTGAACCGGCCAACCCTCCAGCATAACAAGCGCTGGAAGTATGCACGCACCATTGGACTCCAGTGGTTGAAGTAGTGATAGAATGTCGGCTCATGCAGCAAGAAGTCTAGACAGAGGGAGGCTTTTCTTTCTTCTGTCGCGACCCAGGTACCCCAAACGCAGAAGAGGAAGGAAAATACTCGGACCTCGGTAAGCGAGTTGTGACTTTGCATCATTTGTCGACAGACTGCTAGCCAAAAGTTCCAGTCGAACAGCTCAGTCTCGATTGATTGGCCATAGCGAGTAATGATCGGAATGACCTCCTCGAGGAAATCACACAGCAAAAAGCAGGCATTGTGATCGAAAAGCGACGTCTTCTGAGCTGCGGCCTTGATTATAGCACAAAAAGATTCAGCAAACAAAAGTCGAGCACGATTAGGTTCGACGGATGATTCCGAGAGTAGATCCCGGAGGAGTATAATCAAACGATTCTCGGCCATCGACCGGTGACTGTTGCTGCCGCTGCGAAGATGCTGAGTAGAAGCAGAGGCATCGGGCGACTCGATGAAATCATCAAAAGTGATAGCTGCAGTAGAGTGAGGGTTTTCGGTCGATTGTGGTGTCGACTGCTTGTAAAGAGTATCCTCTAGCACAACTAACAGCTGCGCATGAACCAGCAACAAGCCTGGGGACAATATCCGCTTCGCTTTTTCGATCTCCGATGGAATATACTCAGAATACAAGATATGGACATATTTCACAAAGACGAAGAACAGGTCCGTGTCACGGCCCGCCCAGCGTGTGATCCACGGACGGTTCCAATTGATGTGAGTGATGTTCAACGGAGTGTCGGGTTTCTGGCGCAAGTATCGCAGTAGGGGGGCTTGTGAATGGAAAGCGAGAGGACGGAGAGCCGGTGGGAAGCAAGAAGCAAGGTCCTGGGTTTCTGCGCGTAGATTGCCGGTTCGTTGGTCTGCGGAGTCCGACAGAATGCGTCGGAACGTGGTGGGAGGTGTGCACCACAGCCGAACCAGGATGTCAGAAATCCCCGGACAGAAGAAGAAGGCGTAGGCGCAAGCCTTGCCGCAAAATGCGACCAAACTTGCCGGCGCGTGTCTCATGGACATGCGCTCGACGACGAAAGACATCTGAGAGATGAGGTTCTGGGTGAAGATGTTTCGGATATTGTGATGAATGGATTCCACCAGGAACTCCGAGCCAGAGGATGCTGAGCCATCCGATGTTTCAGAAACCGAAGTAGAGGCATATTTCAACGAGTCTGTTGGTCCACTGCCGCGTTGAGCCATGGGGAATGGAATACGCCATTCTGGCCGTGCCATGATACCCACAATAGCTTCCAAGAAGACAGGCCTGTCGGTGCCGGATATTGATTGGTTGTTCTTGCCATTGAGCATCTCTAGCATCCCGACCCACCATTTGTTGAGGATGTTAACTCGGCGGTCCAAGTCTTCCGGTCTGAGATTCTTGCATGATGTATGGAGGTGATGGCGACTGAGGAAAGGAAGAAGGGACGATCGGATAACGTTGGCTTTGAGAGATATGGACTTGGATTGGAACCTATGCGGGTCAGTAGCTGCAAGGGAGATCGGGGAATAAGCACCTACTTCTGAAAGTCCGCCTCCAGGCCTCGGAAGATTCCCCAAAGCTCGTCTTTCTTCCGCGGCATCTCGGGGCTGCCGTTCGCATACGTCGCTACCGTTTCTGCGGCACCCTTGGGCATGGGCGGCAGCACTGGGGTGGAAACCGATAGCGAAGCGGTGAACTTCTCAAAAGAAGACCGGCGTCTCAGCGAATTGCCAGATGGACTGTCCGGGGTCTCCGGGTTCTCCTCAGAGCCCTTTGCGACCACAGCTAACATTGGCCGGCGCGGGCGCTTGTAGAGAATCGTTCGCCTGCGGGAGGGGGGCTGCTCGTCGTCTGATTTTCGGCCGAACCGCGTTGGAGATTGTGAGTCTTGCTGTTTGGACCTTTTGGCGGAGGGGGAGGGGGAGCGAGAGGAGGAGCTCCACGGCTTCCTGGCGAGGCTCACGATCCGCCCGGACATGGAGCGAGTCTTGGATGGCCGCGCCGCAGGCTCCGGAGCCCTGGTTTCGGGCACATTGGACTCCGTGTCCTTCAAGTCCTCCGATGACGACAGCGTGAAACGTGAGACAGAGACCTTATCCTTGTCCTTGGAGCGCAGAGAGGTCCGACGAAGGATGTCTTTCCCCGCCGCGACGCTCTCCTTGGTTGGAGAGGTAGCCTGAGCTGGAACGGCATAGTCGGAGAAGGTGCGGCGGAGGGTGGGTTCTGAGGTCTGGCTTGGGAGGTCGGTATAGCTGGCGGCGCGGGAGAATTCGGGGTCATCTTTGGTGTACGGTGTCTCGGGGGAGGGCGAAGACATTCTGTTATGAACAGCTCATTTCCCCTTGAAAATGGATTTCACGGAGGAAACGAAGAGACCAGCTCTTCAAGATGAGTTGCAGGGTGGATATCAAGCGCGCATTTGGAAAGAACAAACAGAAACAAAGACCAAAGACGCTGCACAAACGAAAAAGGTAAATAGCAGAGCGAGTTAAGAATATGGCAACGACATCGGGGGGTAGATCTATGCAGGACGGGAGCAAGTGATCGACAGTTCCCTGGAGAAAAGAAGAAAGGGAAGTGAGGGAGAGAAGGGGTCGAAGGTTCTTAATAATCTCTATCTTCGACACCTTGGGTGGAATAGTGGAATAGTGGAATACTCCGTACGCCCTGTGTCTTAAAGTCTGCTATCTCCTTCGAAAGGGTTCGGGTCAGGTTCCAAGTACTCCGTACTCTCTGACAATAATACATTAATACATGATTAGGAGATTAGGGGAGCTAACTCCTCATTATAGCGGGTTTCTTTTAGAGTGAGACAGAATGAGTTTTCATCCTCCACTCTACCAGGCAACACTTTGCCTCATACTTATACTCCGTACTCCATACTTCTAGATATTCCTGGTCCAACCTGGTATACAAGTACATTGTACGGAGTATAATCTACGGATTCGATCGGCCTAGGTGCCTAAGTCTAAGTATGGCTTCCGTCATCTTCAGCCCCAGCGACAGGGTATGGCGCCAATCGTATCGGGAGATAAAACGGGTAGAATTCACCGACTGGGCTATTCTGGTGATGTCTGCACAACCTGAGAATACACTAGTTCCTATGTCAATCTCAGTACGACACGTCTGTCCCGCCATTCTTCGCTACGCGAGAATGTCGGCTAAGAATGCATCTGATGTCAACCCTAAATGATCTCCCGCATTCCACTGATCATCTTGCCAGCACAGGCTGCCTGATTTCATGGTTTGCCTGGAGTATCGCACAGTTACCTGTTCGATCCAATACAGAGTCCTCAAAGACACATCGAACGCTTCCCCTCGGATCGTCCCTCCAGGGCTTCTCCAGATATCCCCTCCCCTGGCACATAAATCACATAAGTCACATAAATCACATTGCACAAAATCTTGGCTAATGTCCTCATTGAGCCCCTCCCTACTTGGAAGATCAAGTGAGCAATGTACCTAGGTAGTGACGCGATCAGACCACCTGGGCATCGAGGGCAATTGTATCCCGAGGGTTATACCGGGTATAGTTTGGTTTGCGGTCTTTATCTTTGACCTTGGACCCGATCTAGGGATACCGTTTCCTACTAGGTACTCCATCTGATAGGTTTGGGTGAGAACCTTAGAAGAAAATAGATATATCACATCCTCTTCCTCTGGATATACCTAGGTAATGGGTGATCTTCGCAGGGTCCGTTCATTGCAGATTGATCTGTCGGTTGCAGCGAACCTGATCACTAGTACAACAGTTAGCACCAATAGTCAGATATACTTCAATTTACTCCACGCTAGCTCCGTAGATAAACAATCATGGTGGAAGGACTAGTCTGGCTTGGCAATTAATGTTTAAACATGTGTTTTTTAACATGGCATGCTGGAACGTTGGAACCTTGGAATAAATGAGCACCGGTGTTGTGGCTGGATTGCATGGTTGGTCCCTCTATGAAACTATTCTCCGATCAACCTTGTAACGTGATAATGCATACCCAGGTACGGAGTACTCCGTACTTCCATCTCCATACACAGGACAGAGGTCGATATACCTGGCTGCACATATCCATGGATATACTACACTCGAGTCTATCTCCTGGCCCAACCTTGAAAGCCAATCCATGGATCCGAGTAGCCCTGTTGGTTCCATTTTGCGCATGGTGCTTACTCTACCGCGCGCCCAGGGAATACCAGACAGGCTAATGTGCTCGTTCTGGCTACTCTAGACACTACAGGCAGACTACACGATGAGCCTCGCTGCCGATCTCTAGAGAAATGGGAACTCCAGGTTACCTACCCCGTTTAGCTTCAGCACGCTTGCACCCACGTAGCGCATCAAGGCCAAGCCCGTGCAGTGTGGTCGAAAAGAAAATGGAAGAAGAAAGTCTCGACATTCGAATGTGGTCTAATTTACAAGCTTCAGGACTCGAGGGGCGGCCACACGTCACAGGCATGTAAAACCAATCTCCCCATGTCTCTCCAGACCTTGTGCTGAAAGAAGAAGAAAGCGCTTAGTGGGCGGCGGCGGGAGCCTCCTCATCCTCCTCGAACCAGCTCTCCTCGACGGGGGCGGCCTCACCGGCGGCGGCCTGGCCCTCGACCTCGACCTCCTGGGTCTCGTAGGCGGACAGTTCGCTGGCAAGGTTGGCCTCCTCGGGGGACTTGGGGGCGGCAGGGGCGGCGAACTTCTGGACGTGCTCGTCGGCATCACCGGCCTTGATGGGAATGGGCTTGTAGGCCTTGAGCTCGCGGAGGTAAAGGTCCTGGACGGGGTCGGCTGCGGGTGGAAAGTTAGCGGACTGTGCACTGGCAGGACGCATTGAACGCTGAAGTCACACAGCGACGCGAGTAATATCACAGCGGTCTGTACATACCCTGGCGGACGGCGGAGGTCAGGAAGGTGCGGCGAGCGACCGAGACCTGTTGCCGAGAGGCACGGGAGAAGAGGGCGCGCTGGGTTTCACGTTAGTTGCGGTCGAATTAAGGCAAATGGATTCCAGCAGAACTCACCGAGGCCCGGAGAGATTGAGACATCATCTTGATTAGGGGTGTGGATGGGAGATGAGGGGTGGTTCTCAACAGGATAGATCTGATCCGTCTTTCCGTGAAGTTGGAGGTTGAGACGACTTCTGTTCGGAAAGGTTTCTTGGCGGATGACTCAGCATCCGGGTGGTGCTCGTCCCGAATAAGGCTTCATGTGTGCATTTCACTACTGATGTTAGAGGATTCTTGTATATTTATACACTGATCAAGTTTGCAGCTAGGGGAACGTGAAACTAAAGTCAGGTCAAAGTCAACGTTTAAACTGGCCATGGAGTTGGAGAAAAAGGCGTATTTGAACACGCTTTGCTACACAATGCACCAACATCATTCATGCGGCATAATAGTATCAAGCTGAATGAACTTTTCGAATCCCAGGTTGGACAATCAATCATCCATGGATCATGACTCAATAGCACCCGTTTATTTCCTTATTCATCGGCGTAGATGAATATAGAAACTTCTATTTAAACCGTGGAAAGCTTTCTATACTTCACCGACCAATCAGATCATCCACCACGTGACCAGCTGACATCGCCCAATCTGACCGCGCAAGCAACCCGTGGGCTGGGCTGGACTTCATAATTAGAGCCTTGCTTCACTACCCGTTTCTCTCCTTCTCTCTCCCCCCGTCCCTGACTTCCTCTCGCTCTCATCCTCGGCCTGCCCACTTTTCGTGAGAGACCTCTTGCGGAGACCTTGACTGGTTCAATCTGGACAAGCTGAGGCGAGGTTTCTGTTCTACTTTCCCTGGAAAGCGCAGACTGGTGAAGACTCTTCAACGACTGGGGGGTGATACTTCACACCCCGTGGGCTCTCGCCTGTGTCAGGTACTACTACCTTCTTGCCCATCTCGATTCCCTGCATCGTGTTTCCCGGGTCGGCCTGTCATGGTCACCCCACGAGACAAAGAAGCTGGTTTGGGCTTGGCTAATTTGACCCAGACAGTGGCATCAAGCAGATCGCATCCTCCTATCCATCCCATTTCCGTTCTCCGTTGAGCAGCTCGTCTCACGAGCGCCTCGCTCTCTTTCCGTCCACAGCAATCGTCAAGCTGTATTCCCCCACTTTCATTCGCTTTTATAAGAAGAAATACGGATCACCCAAATCAGCAAGGAAACTCGTGAAACTCGCGAAAGAACGCCACGAACGTCTTGAGTTATACTTGAGTCAGTCGAAGTACAACGCGAACCCCAAATCGAGCCCCAAGTTGATATCGGAGGTGATATTGAAATCGGAAGTGAAATCGGAACCTCTCCAGAAGTCGGAATCAACCTTCAAATCGGAATCGCCTTGGAAACCGAAATTTCCCTGGGAATTTGAAATCACTTGGGAATCCGCATTTGAGTTCGCATACGAACCCAGTCTGGAAATCATGACGACCCCCGCTCTTGCGAAACCCGACCCTACCCCCGCATGGAAGAAAAACCTGTCCGCCCATCTTCTTTGCCCTGAATGCAAGGAGGATCCGCCCAATCTTGAGTTCCCCGACTCCCACGAGACAGTATGCGGCTCTTGTGGTCTTGTTCTCGCGGATCGTGAGATCGACTTGCACTCCGAATGGCGTACCTTCTCCAATGACGACCAAAATAATGATGACCCTTCCCGTGTCGGAGATGCGTCAAATCCCCTGCTGAACGGAGCGCAGCTGGAGACATCTATCGCCAGCGGAGGATCGGGCCGCGCGCGCGACCTTTACCGCGCTCAGAACAAGCAGTCGGGAGAGAAGGCCAACAAGCAGCTTCTGGCCGCCTACAAGGAGATTGGCGCCCTGTGCGATGGTTTCAATATCCAGAAGACGGTCGCTGACACCGCCAAGTATCTCTTCAAGATGGTTGACGACGCCAAAGCCTTCAAAGGAAAGTCGCAGGAAGTGATCATTGCCGGATGCATCTTCATCGCATGCCGTCAGTGCAAGGTCCCGCGCACATTTACCGAGATCTTCGCTGTTACCAAGGTCACCCGCAAGGAAATTGGCCGCATCTACAAAGCTCTGGAGAAGTTCTTCACCACTCAAAACGTTGAGCGCCACAATGCCGCCCTGGAGAATGGTGAAACCCACGACTCTGCTGGCGATTACAATGCAACCACTTCCACCAAGCCCAGCGACCTTTGCAACCGTTTCTGCAACCTTCTCGATCTTCCTTTCCAAGTCACCAGCGTGTCTGTCTCGCTCTCAGACCGTGTCACTGCCATGGGCGACCTGGCTGGACGATCCCCTCTGTCTATCGTGGCCGCCTGTATCTACATGGCATCGGCTCTCATGGGCAACGCCAAGTCCGCCAAGGAGATTTCCCTAGTTGCGCACGTCAGTGACGGCACTATTCGTGGCGCATACAAGCAGCTTTACGCTGAGCGTGAGCGTCTCATTGACCCTGAATGGATCAAGGGCGGAAAGGGCGACATGGCCAAGCTGCCTGTCAGCTAAACTTGGTCACAACTTGCTACACCTAGATCCGAGTTATCCTACGTTCGGCCGAATTGAAGCAGCGCGGGCCAACAACCACGGCAAAGAAGAAAAGAAATAAAGAAGCCAAAAAAAGATGAGAATGTACTTGAGATCGAATGTCCCCACGGCCGTCAAAAATACCCCAACAATGTGCTCATGGGTTTTATCTTACTTAGCTTGGATCGAGGATTTTGATATGTACAGCAAGCTTTCATAATTCCAATCAATTACTTGTGAATTACCCAAGCTGCTCTGAAACTAGCGTAGTTGAACCTGGGCTATGTACCTCCTTGTATGTCTATAAAGGTGACAGTCCTAGTCGATCTACGCAACTCGAACCATTCCCGAGGTCCCCGAGACGTAATAGTCGTAGTGTTTACAGCCTCTGAAATCGACTGCAATCGTGAACCATCTCTGCTTGTAATTACGGGATGAAGATAATGAAGGGTTAGAGTAATAAGTAACCCCAGCCCTGGAGAGATGGAAAATGCCAAGGCCTAGTCATCAAGCGGACTCAACGGAACCTGTTGAGTAAGGCTGCACAGGAGCCCTGGAGTTTACATCCGAGCAAAAAAGACTTATGCAAGCCACACCATGAGGCTGCGGTTGTTTTCGTGGGATTACGGCGCAAGTCTTGGGATATGCTAGGAATTGGAACTATTTTGCGAGTAAGCAGTCTGCGTTGATGCCTTGGGCGGCGTTGGCCCAAAGATAAGGAAAGGGAAAAAAAGCCATAGCCTCTATTAGATCCTTTTTGGTATTTGAATCGCCTCTCAGCATGACTATTTACGCTAAATCAACTCATTTGGCCATAGCAAAGAGCGACAAGCCCATGTCCCTAACTGGGAAATATCACATCGGGTATCCGGGAGCTTTGCACAGAAGCCAGCAAAATCTCAATTCTTTTCCTGGGACCTGGTATATTTACACGAGAATACTAGACGACCACATAGCAATCCCCAGGGTTCTCCGGTGCAATTTTCGCTTGGGTGGATCGGGGGTTGGGCTGCTGGATATGCCAGAATTTTCAAGGGCTCGAGCTGAAGGCCACAGTGTAGCCCTGAAGTGGAGAGCACGTCAGCTTATGCCAATGGAGCAAACATCGAGGTGCTCCGTACGTCCTGGGAGACGCAATTTAGGGTTTGCAGTGGGTTGGTGCAGATGATATATGCCAAAGTGTACGAGTCCTCCCCAAAAAAACAAAAGCCAACCCGTTCACGTTGGAGACAATCCGATCTATATACAGCCTGTTCCGGACGTCATTTCAAGATGCCAAGCCATATAAAAGCCACAATAGGAAATAATACGAGAGGCGATCTCGCTAATCATGCGTGAACTGTTTTAGTCCCAAATGAGGAATAACGACAATTGCCCTAGCAATTCAAGCCGATAGCTCACTTGTGTCGAACACTCTCCAATGGCCGTCCCAATCAGTCCCCACGTAAGCCAGCGCAAATCAGTGCAGTCAATCACAATCGTCAGAATATCTCCAGACCCAAAGTGGATCTAGCGCTTGCGCATGCTCATCCACTCAACAGCTGTCATTGGAAGGGACTACTCGCGGTAGATGTGTCTAGCCCACTTTCTTTTTATATACCTTTTTCCTCTTTTCTTCGTTTAGCCTATTTACAATTTGAACATTCTAGACAATTTGGATAGTTCGATCTAACCTCTGGAAAAAAAACAGCCTCTTGAACTCTCGCGATCTCTTCAAGACGTTTCATCGGAGCATTTCAGGTTTTGCATGGGAAGGTGCTCATCGCCGCGCCTTCCGTAAATGGAGAGGTAGGTGACTTGTTTGACGTGTTGCGATAGCTTGCCCGTTTCCACAACACCCTTCACCTCACCCTCACTCCACTTCACCTAGCTTCGTACAGCTTCACATGGCCTCATCCACCCAGCTAACCGGGTCACAGCCCGAGATTCCCCAGTCTTCCAGCCAGTCTCTTCCACTGACATTGCCCTGGATAGAAGATGTCATGCCGCCTTATGCATTAGAGCCACCCCGGAGCCCTGGCAATGGCCAATTCCGACTACCACCCCCACCGGGAATGCCAACTTGTGTCCCACCATTGCCGCCGGCATGGGAAGGCACAGAGCGAATGAGCGAATGGCTCAAAGCCAAAGCCGAGGAAGACAAGCGCCGACAGGAAGAGGAGAAGACCCGCCAAGCAACCTTGTTGTTGGAACAGCGACGTGTCGAACAGGCAATGCTCCTAGACTCCCTACGAGCCGGCGTGCCAGCCCACCTGATCCCGATGATCTTCAACGGCATGCACACATCTGGTGCAAATCCTCAGCTGGCAACGGAGTTGCAGCGGCAATGGTCCGCCCCGAGAGTCGCTGCACCCCAGCAACCGCCTCGCCAGACACAGCAGGCGTCTTTTCCCATTCAGCAAAACCCACTGTACCAACCGACTCCCCAGCCTGCCCCGCAGCAGCCTCCACAGATGCCAAATGGTGAGTTGTCATATCAGAAGGCTAACCCGGTGCCTCCGTGGGTGCCGGGATGCGGATTCCGATCAATTGAGACTGAACCATGTTCTGACAGACGTTGCGCAGCATTTGAGAATACGTTTCCCGTGATATCATCCTTAAATCAGGGAGGACGCCCTCACTCGCAGTCGACCATATCTGCAGGCTCAAGTGACGGCGGAGAAAGCAAGAAGACAGTTGAATATCACTTCTATACCCCCCAGAAGATGGATTCACCTCGCCCTCAGCAACCATCTCAGCCGCATTTCAAGCTTCCCCCTCTGCCCCCGCCCAAAGGGCAAGCCCCGCCGGGGACGCCGGCCAGCAATGCCTCTGAGGCGAAAGTGACCTCGTTACCACTGGACAAGGCCACCGCGAAGAGGAAGAACAAGCAGGCGCATGAGAAAATGCCTCCCCCGGCCTCACGTCCACCGATGCAGCGCCGGGCAACGGATCGCCATGACGACCAAACGCCCCGGGCGCCTCGAACAGGCGAGGCCTCCTCGTCATCCAACCAACTGGGATCTGAGGCCTGGGAAGAGAGGTCTACCAAGGACTCAATGAGTGCGGTACTCGATGCACTGGACAGGCAACGCACTCACCGGGCCCATCCTCCTGGGGCGGCAACCGCTACAGGACAATCAGATGATCGCGAGCCCAAGACCGAGAATGCGGCAAGCGCGGGCAACGCATCTGATTGAATAGGGAATTTGGGGTGGTGTTCTTGTGGAGATATGGTGGGTTTCACCATCTAGCATTTCAGCGTTGAGCTGGCGTTGTCTTCTGTTTGCATGGACAAAGTCCGATTCAAAGTGGCGCATTGAGGGATATTCCTGGGTTCAATTGACACATACGGAAATGAATTAAGTAGATCACAGTCTACACGGCAAAGCACATCATCCTTGTAGATTGTAAGTACTGGGGTAGATGTAAGGAGAAGCTATACTCTTGGCGTGATATCATGACATCGCCATACGTCATGGGGGTATTACTGACCAAACCGGATTCCCCAGCCTCATTTAAAAGGAGAGCAATTGCCGGAGTTTTGATAAAGAATTCACTTAGAATCACTTCAAAGTAATACTCAAAAACATCCAAAATGTCATCCTTCATGCGCCTCCGGACAGTGTCCAGATCCATGCCGCTATCTATGCGCCGCACGCCATTGCTGCGAACCTACGCCAGCAAGAATGACGGCAATGACTCCCAAACCACCCACCAACAAGACTCTCCCAATCACCCAATTCCCTCCAACAAAGCCAAGCCCACCCTACGCGACGGTAACCAGTCACCCCTCGCGGACCAAGATGGGAATCTGAGAGACGATCTGCCGGCAGATGTCAAGAAGCACAACGAGGAGATGGAAGAGCGATATGACAAGCCGTACAACCATACCGGTGATCAGGGGCAGACAGAGCCGTCCTTCAAGTCCAAGAAATAGCGGAGACCGTCCGAGGCTGTTGACCGCCGTGGCCTTTGATGCTGGCTCATCATTGACGAGAACTGTTTGTATTTCTATTGATATTTTGTACCCAAATTTACGCGAAAGGGACACCTGGGCACGCCCAAACACAATACCTATTTATGAAAAATGACACCATGAACTGGAGCCAACAATTCTATTCTGAGGAATCTATTCACAACTATCCAGTAAATATATACTAGCTCACAGCGAAGAGCCACCGTAATTCCCCGAATGAGCTCTGCTGTTGATTGCAGACAGGTTTGAATGGCTATGCATCGCTACGGTCAAAGCGACTGAGGACCTCGGGCGGGACGGTGGGGATGTACTTGCGCGCCCGCTCACGATTCGTACCACCAAAGCCAGCGCCGTAACTGACAAGCATGTCTGTGCTAGTAGGGAGGGAGAAGGGGAGGAAAAGGGTGGGGTCTAAGAAGACGTTGTTGCCGCCGCCAGGGCGCTCGTCATTCCGGAGAGCCACTATGCTAGTGGGTCGTGAGGTGGCCTCGCCTGGGGATAGAGCGGGGTCTGGGGAAGAGGCATCCTGGTTCTGTGGGGTTTTTGGTCGGTCCTGTAGCTGGGGTTGCTGGGGCCCTGAGCCCGCCTCCGCCTGGGCCTTCTCTATTTGGATCCTCAGCTGTTCTGTGTGAGGCAGTTCGGGATTGTGCTGCATTTCAATGAGGAATTTCATTGATTGCTTGGTCAGGCCTTTCTCGCCGACTTCGGGTCGGTATGACTTCACGGCGTGGAGCAGCTGAGCGGGTGTGAGTTGTTGGAGTTGGAGAAGGGTCGTCACGAGAGACTCATGGTCATCGCCGAGTGAGGAGAAGCATTGCAGCCATTGGAGAAGTTGGATAACGGGGGCCAGATGTCTGCGGGCAGCATCGATTGTGGTCTCGCCGGTGCTGTTGGTGGATCCATTTTCATAATGATCGGGTACGCGATTGTTGGAACGAGCCCAGTCCTCTAGTGTTGACACGTTCATACGGATCTGCATTGCTTTGGTGCGCGCGAGGTAGCGTTTTGTGCTCATGATCCGGTTGAAGATCTCCGCGCTGAGCCAGTAAAGAAGTTGGGAAAGGATTTGGGTTGTGATCACGGAGTGGACGTCGTAGAGATCAAGCACAAAGAGGGTCGATGAGAGTAAAGAGGTGATGTTTCGGGGAGAGATCTGTGCGCGACGGCGCGGAGATGGAGGACGGAAGCGCTTCTCGTCAGGTTCGGGGTTTTTACTTTTGTTCTTGCGGAAGAGTTTCCACTCGTTTTGGAACGCGATGTCATCCAGTCCTGGGATGGTTTCATGGTCCAGCATTGCGGCATCCAGGACTTTGTTCATTCGACGCTCGGCATCACGAATGATGAGGACGAAGATTTCGTTGATCAGCTCTGCCAAATGAAGTTGAAACTCGACGGTAGATTCCACAAGTCCACCGTCCTTCTTCAAGTAGTGGAGGAGGAGCGTGACGTTTGACAGCCAAAATGCTTGCATCGTCATATCCCATTGATATCGTTCTACGACGTCGTTAATCTTCTCCATTGCAGAGGATAGTAGCGTGGAGAGCAGCTCTGGGCTGGCATGATAGTGTGCATATCGCGCACTGAGAAAGAGGAGGTTTGCAGGCACCGGCTTCTGGGAAGGAGACCGTTGCGGAGTCATGTTGGTAATGATCATATCCAAAATGTGCTCGAGCTCATGGTCCTGGAAGACAAACATTTGGTCGTTCAGGCACTTGTCCCAAACAAACTCCTGCTGGTCTTCCTCGAGCTCATCTTCGTCAGATGGCTAGATAATACAAGTCAGTCGGTGTCACGCCAGATCTTCATTGACCAGTCTCACCTCGAATTTCTCGTCGAGACCTAGGCTAGACAAATCAACCTCTAGATTGATTGCGCTCTCTTCCATCATCATCCGTCGCTTCATTTCACTCTCGGCAAGCTCTTCTTCGAATCGGCCATGTGCCAACCCGGCATCATAGAAATCATCCTCGATAGCGCCGGAGCCGAAACTGTAACCATTCTCATGTAAATATTCCGAAATCTCGCTGCCGGGCTGCGCAAAGTCGAAGGCTGTACCACCGGACGAGGATTTGATATCCGGCGATGCGCCATGATCGAGTAGAACCTTGGCTATTGTTTTGTGTCGGTTGGTCATGGCCCACATCAAAGCGCTCCATTGATTGCGATCTTGCCGGTCCACCAAAGCCCCAGCATCGATCAACGCACCAACCACCTCTTGGTGACCCTATGTATGACCAGTCAGTCTCCGATGAATAGTAGCAGCAAGGTTTCACCCACAAAGCAACTGGCATATATCAACGGCACAGTACCCTCCTCATCGGGCTTATTAACATCCACATAAGTTCTCGCTTGGCCCTGTACCAGTTTTCGTACGCGGTCCACGTCCCCGTTACTAGCAGCCATATTTAAGCTCTTCTGGAGGATATCGCGCTTTTCGTCATCGGTAAGTTTCTCATCGGCGGCGATTGTCTCTTCGTCTGCACCCAGCGAGTCCACCTCCCGATGAGCAGCCTGAGCAGCTAGCATCTCCATGAGCCTGGCATCGCTATCTTCCATGTCACGGCCATAGTGCGATCGTAACTCGTGTTCGTTGTCGTGCGAATGGTCGTCGAGCGCGAGGCTAAAGGATAACGGTTTGGCGGCGACCGGCGTGGTCAAGAATTGCGATTGACCTATCTCAGATGCAAAGATCAGTCCCGAAGGCTATAACAGCAAAGACCGGTTGGAGTTCCAGGCACGCGAATATCTACCCAACGCTAAGGAAGAGCTCCGACTCACCCTGCCAAGCATCGTACATCTCCGTTTCCTGTTGGAAACCCGGAAAAGAGCGACGATCGTCCAGCGACTTGGGTAAATCATCTGGAAGTTCCTGTTTAGCTTCGTGGAAGGACGCGGGGCTGTGGTCGCTGTAGTCAGGGTCGGAGTCTGAACCCCCGCGCGGTTCGGTCTTGTCCATGGTGGCCGAGGGTGTGGCGGGACATCCAAGGTTGTAGTTGGAATGATGAGAGCCCTCTCTATAGGTGTGGTGAGGGTACCCTCCGTGGATGGTTGTTGTCGGGAGTTGAGATGAGTTTGGCGTTCCGTTCCTGGACGATCGACGGAGGCATATGACGCAGCCGCACCTTTTGTATTGCACTTTGGATGAAACACTTCCAATCTCAATTATTCACGGCTCTATAAGTAAGGGTTGTTTCTATATGTTCTGTCTCCTTCAATTTACGTGGAGCTAGTGTATTACAAATGCCCAGATGCAAAAATGCCGAGGCACTAGCAGTGAATGTCCATGTGGAAAGCAGGTCGTTATGTCTGATATTGAGAACTCAAGGGGAATACAGTGGCTGAAAAAAAAATATGATCCGCTGATGCATGCTGTGGGGGTTTAATCCCAAGATCGAATTGATAGGAAGACAAAAAAGAAAGACATTAACCGGACGTAAGTGTCGGTGCAAGATGAAACAGATGAAGTTTCTGGGAAAAAAGGGGGTATAAGAACATCAAACCAATATTAGAACCAGATGGGATATGTGTGGGTGTCAATGAAGATCACAGGAAGACGAAGGAAACGAGAAAACGAAGGGAATTATTCAAGTGCTTTACTGCGAGCTTGTATCTCTTCTTCGGGAAGACAAGCAATCCACAAGCACCGTTCGACGATCCCTTGCACGGGCTCGAACCTATACTTTGTGCTGGCGTCGATCAGGCGGAGCAAGCTTTTGACAATCCGGGCTGCTGTGCGATAACGCTCGAAATTGACCAAAAGACCACCGTCATCACTGCTTGTTTGAGCAGGCTTTTGGGCATTATAGGTAAGATCGTGGACATATAGACCTGGATGAGGTTAGAATGGCATATTGGATGATTAGAAGATGGACACTCACCAATAAAAGGTATGCAGCCTTCTTGTAAGTTGGCTGTCTCCATCTCGACACGTAAATCATTGAAATTTCGAACCGGCTGAATCAAACACTCCATATCCTTGAACAATCGCTTATCCTCCATAGGGATGAGCTGCCAGGTTGTCTGCAGACGGGAACAGTCGGACGAAGATAGTGCGATAGCGATTTGCAGCATAGTTGCATAGTTGCAGATGCGACGCGCATGAGCAGCTGTGTGGATGTACTTGATGATTGTACGCGCGCGCTCGTGGATATCACGGGTGAGAACAATCTCCGACAAGATCCACTTCACCATCAGGTTGAAGCGGCCGACCACCAGGTCAATGCCCTTGCGTTCCTCGTATGTCAGAAATGAGACCCAGTTGGTGACTAGTGGGCAGGTACTGCTCCATTTCATTTCAACCAGATCTCGCCAGTCAATTTCGCGAAGCGCAGCCATTTCGATAATGGTCATTTGTTGAGCCAATACTTGTGATTCACATGCGAGAATGAAAGGAACGTGGTCGGGAACGAGGCTTGTAGGAATTTGCTCCTTGTGACCATTTTCTGAATTGAACAACACGTCACTCGAAACTTGCTGGATGTTGGCGGGTCTCGAGGATGGGTTCACAGTGTCTTTGTGTCTCGGTGAAGTATCGGGAGTAAGAGGTTGGGCTTGGAACAACACGGTGTTCAGAGGCGAAGGACAGGAAGTAAAGGACCCTGGGTGTTGGATAGTCATTGGAGGGGATGGAGGTTGCGCTAAAGGATGAGGTGGAATCTCAACAGTCGATGAGTCGATACTGCGGGTTTCAGTGGACTGACGCAGACCCATAGCTTCACGCCTATCAATCACGTCGATGGAACCATCGGATGACAACACCGAGAACCGCGTTGGGGTAATTTGACCGCCATCTTCGGCAGCGGGGACAGTTGAACCAACGGGGATGCGACGGAGGCTGTCAGTTTCGTGTACAAGCTGAATTGAGGGATGTGACGAGGCAAAGTCGGAAGTATCACGACTGGGTATGAGACTGAGCGGGGCACCATTCAGATCATAGTGGTTTGGGTGGCTTGTCGGCTGCCACTTCATAGACTCATCTGTCAAGCCTCTCTCAAGAAGGGGAATGGAGTTGTAGGAATCTTCCGACTCGGCCACAGAATCAGAATAAGGCCGCGGTGGCGCCAATCGACCTCCGACAGTGGAGTACGCGGACTTGTCGGTTTGCCGTCTGCGGGAAAGGATTTCCCAGCCAGGTCTGGCTGTGTCGAGTCCTTGGGGAACCAAGGGCTGTTCTCGGTGGGAAGCACCCGACGGTGCAGTATCGGATTCCTTACTGGCGCTGGAGGGTCCCTCCCACTTTCCTTCCAATTTTAACAATGTAGACTCAATGCCACCATCGTCATCATCGGGGATTTGCGCGAATTTTGCAATCACCGATTCGAATGAACGTCTGATCTGTCGAGAGCTGCGGGGTTGGATGAGGGAATACCGGGGATTCGGCGGGATAAGGGTCGAAGGGGGTCTGGAGACACCACCATCAGAGGGAGAAGTCCCATCTGCAATCGAGTCATCCCAGGAAGCGAGCGAATCACGGCCTGAGATATCCTGCATTTCATCCCCGGTCTGCATTTTACGCAAGTTTCCGCCTCGGCGCCTGCGAAGAGAGGGCCCTGCTTGTTGTTCAATCTGGTCTTGAATAAAGGTGGATGCGACAGTGGACTCGCTGTTCATAGAATAGCGCTTTCTAGATATCCCGCTTTGGAAAGATGCATACTTGCGGAGGCGAAGTGACATCGAGTTCTTCTTTTTCAAAGGTGTTGATCCGCGTTCAACAGATGAGGATCTCTGTGGCGTAGGAGGGCGAGGTGGATAGAACACGTTTGAGAGCGGCGCTCTTCCTGAGTCTTCCGCATTATAACAGACTGGTCGGAGACATTCCCCTTCCACGGGTATCGATTGCGTCGAAGCAGCATCCTCTGGCACGCGGAATTCGGACGTTGGATAACCGATATCTTGAGTGTCGGACATTGATTCCTGTTCTTGCGCGGCCCCTGACATGAAAGGCATTTCAAATCCAGTGTCATCAACTATGACAATTGATCCGCTGCCCATGGTAATACCACTTCTGATTTTGGCCTCCGTCTGGTTTTGCATGGGTGAAAGGTGGGTGTTGGATACAAACTGTTGCTGGGGGGGTTGAAGCACTGGGGGCTGGCTCTGTTCCGTTGGGCCTTCGTTGTCCATGGCCAGGCGGTATTGCTTCAATACCTCATCGCAGAGGACATCGATTCTAGCAGGACGTTTGGGAACAGCGGCCATCTTCCTCTCCCGGTAGAACTCAGAGCCAAATGCCATTCCAGATGGCAGCGCGGATGTTTTACCGCGTGAAGGTAGAGAAAGGGCTTCATGGGCGTTTGCAATGCGGGCAGAAACGCTTTGCCCGCCATTGCGTGTATGCAAGGCCCGTTTGATTGACCCGATAATAGTTCTCATGCCCGAGTTGGGTGCAGACTTTGGTACATCGGGGGTGCTGCGGCGGTCTGGGTTTGCGTTCTTTGACGGTGGAGGCAGGGGAGGCGAGTCGGGTGCCATCATGGTCATATACGATTCCGCAGGGGGGTACAGTTCTCCCCGAATCAAGCTCACGGGGTCCAATGTCTCTTGTGGTGCGGGTCTAGATTCCGGAATTGTTGCAAACATTGGCTGTCGATCATCTCGCACCGAGTCCGAGAAGCTCCCACTTCTTTGGTGGCTATGGCTGTGATAAGGATGCCGCGATGTCATGGGTGATGCGGGCGACAAGGGTCTCTCGTGGGATCTGGACGGAGACTTTGATTTTGTGAGACCTAATACAACCGGGCGTGGTGCCTTTCCCCTGGATGCCGACACGGAGAAGCGCTTGGGTGATTTAGGAGGCAATGAGCAGGATAGTGCCATGACACTTTGCTCGCTCTTGGCAGACAATGGAATGCTTTGAGCTGTTGCACCAGAGTCATTCCGATCGTGGTGTGTAGGGAAAGGAATATGTTCGCGGAAGGTGGTGTCCGCAGTTGGGGTCAACGCAGGAGGAACACTTTGCTGGAACTCCTCGGTTTTGGAGATCTCAATTTCAGCGCAGCCAGGGACGATAGGGGTTTCAGGGTCATTATATGCCCGAGATAAGTCAGGAGAAGACCAGTAAACGGAGCATTTGCCGTTCCAGCACCGCTTCAAGTCAATGAGGATTTTGCGATCGCTTGTGCCGCCATTCTCTCGAGACCTGACATCTTCATAAAGCTCATTAATGGTATCACAGAAGTGATTCCGAAGTTCGTAATTCGTGACAAAATCATCAACAAAGTAGTTGAGAATCCAATGGCGCAAAGCTGCAAAGGTACGGATTCTGATAATTCGCCCATCATCTTGCAGCCGGTTGATCGCCCACTTTAAGCGCGCGAGAAGAAGAGCCAAAAGGTGTGATGTGGAGAGGTATGAACGAAAAGTGAGAAAGAAGTCCGATACCAGTTCATAGTCCATGAACGATTCGGAGGAGATTTGCGCGACAATACGGGCTGGCGTTGCCGCACTGATATCTTTTGTACCAGGAAGGTATCGAACAACCGAGCCTTCATCCATGTCGTATACTAACGTTTCATATATCGACGGCTCAACCGGCTCTTTCAATTCGTAGACCATCGAATTCCGGGGAGCCGGTGAGGCCCGGCTCATGTCAATCGCTGCAGCCGTGCCAGAGAACATGGAGATCGCAAAAGACGGCCGATTCTTGGGGAACGAGTCTCGAACATAGGATGTATGGAGACCCGGCAAAGGGTCTACCATTCCCCCAAGCAGGGTTGAATTTCGAAAGTTGTCCGACATTGAAGTTCGCGTGTAGACCGAGGGCTGCATAGCTGCACCCTCATTTAAACGTCTCGATCCGAATCGAAAGCGAGGCGTGGGACTCTCCAGCGCGGAATGCTCATCGGCAGATTTGGGACGATCCTCCGACCTATCAATGACGATTCGCAGCTCCCCGCGTTTCCCAGCGCCGGCCGTGGACTGTTGCTCTGACAAGGTGGAAAAGGAGTTTGGTCTGGTGCGGTGGGTGCTCGAAAGCTCGGGGGGAGACTCGGAGACATATTCGGGATCTGGGTGTTCGCGCGGACGCAGCTCTGAGAGCTGGGAGCTGGACCATCTCGACGGATCATCTCGGGCAGATGCAGGCTGCGGCTGAAGCAGAGTGGGTTTCGTCTCAACTGGGAAGGGCGCGGGCTGGCTCTTTGGTAGATCGGCAATTGGTCTGAATGAGAATCATTGATCAGCAGGCTGCCAATATGTGACACAGCATCAAACATCAGCATTGATTTGTATACCTTAGAAATATTTTGCCATTTTGGCCGACACTTCGCACGGTGAAGTGACCGACCTTTCTCCCGGGTGGACGCGCCACTAGCGGACGATGTGTTTGTGATCGTTGCAGCTTCCCTTCGGGCTCCTTGGCGCGTACCCCGGTTGCAATCCTCTCGCGTGCGGCCTTTAATTCCAGGTTTCTTTTGATGTTGCCGGGAGACACGGTATTGGCACGTCTCAGGGATCCGATCTCGACCTGAGGGCCCAAGAAGGCATTGAAGGGGTCGATAGGAGGAAAAGGCTCCATATCGAAAGGAGTTGGAGGGATACTCAACCCGAGGGGGGAAGAGAGGACTTGACCAAGAATCCAAGCCTATGAGGTCAGAAAAGGGAGGAAAAAGAAAAGAGAATCGGACAGCTCTGTTTTTGTGGAGTTGACCCGACGCGGCGGAACCAAATGGGCGAACGCTGGGTAACGGTTCTTCTCGTCCATGGTTCACACCGTTCTGACTTATCCCGTTACGGCCCTTCAATCCTTCGATATATAAAAACCCTCCTGGTCCATTACTACGTTCCCTCTCTATCCATGGATCCTGCTCTGTCTCTATCCTATCCATTATACACTTTCCCATACCCAGATAAAGCCGCCTGGTCAAGCTCATTGTGCTCCACATCAGTCCACACACGAGCTGAGGGCGGGACCTTCAGGTGGTGCAAGGGAGATGATAGGTCACTCAGTCGTTCCGCGGGGGGCGAAGGGCCCCAGTGAAAAGCGAGAACTGTCTTGGATTGGCAGGTCAAACTGCACATCTGTTTGGCTGAGGGATCCGCCGTTATTTCTGGGTCCACTTAGCCGGCACAATGTGACGCGAAACTGGGAAGACCATCTGTCATCGGTTGGCCGAGAGAGCTTCCGGCTCTTTGACGGCAGATCTTCTGTATCATTGAGATTTTCTTCAGATGGCCCCAAAAATGAGTTGCTGATCGATCTGTTCTCTCAAATCCTCAACTGTGTGACCTATGTGATCCAGGGAAATTAACGTGCAGCGCCCTAATTCGGATTGGTTGCCTTACATGGGTACTTTTGCTCAGAGCCATTCATGCAATGTGTACACTCCGGAGTGCTTACCGCGGCATCAAAGTGTTTGTTGCCAATCTCTTAGCGCAATTATTAGTTTCTTTATTTCTTTTCTTTTTAGCCTCACATGATCCTGGGCAACTGGGAAATAATTGGGCAATGGATCTCGAATTTCGGTTCATTTCCGAGCCCTAAATGGTGGACACCATTATTTTCCCATCTACATACTTGTACTCCATACTGGAGAAGTACACACAGTCCGTCGGTCGATCTTCATTATCCTCCGACACGTCACATGTCAAACGTCGAATGATCAGAATCGACAAGTCAAAGAAAGCCTAAATAACTTCGAACAAGTACAAAGGTGCTCAGACCTGGCTGATCCAGGAAATCAGATCCGCCTGCCTCGGCACGTCCTTTGTTCTCTCGGGATGCCTCTGATAATTGACTCACTTGATCACTTCCATTGCACCCGATCACAAAGAGATCAGCAAATGCGATGCTCCGGTCCCACCGATATAACCCTTTGGGCCTATCGGTCGCCCCGGATAATCGGGGATGTGTCAGGCGTCGTACTACGTAATCATTAGAGCGAGTATACACACTTATCCCTAGTCGGCTCTTAACGCTGCAAAGTACTCCGTACGAATTATCAAGTTGTCTCATCGTCACCTCCCACCATATGTATGTCTTGATCTTACCTCCATACCTCTTGGGGTCTACTAAGCAACCTTGGAAATAGTCTGGAATCAAGGCGCCCGAAAAATTAATTGATCAAAATTGAAGTCTGCTGCGTTCAAACGATAAAAGCATTAAAGATACCAAATCATGTAAATCACCAGAGCTTACAAGTTGGCTTCTTCTGTGGGCAACTGAAAGCATCTCTGAACTCGCGGGAGTTGGCCATCGTCTCCTGCAGCAATAGTTAATAACCAAAGACGTAGAATACCTATGCATACGATCAACTTACAATGATGCGTGCCGACTTGGGCGCGTGCGGATCGTTGAAGATCGCCTGCTCGGCAGCCTCCTTGGTTGTCTTCCCGCACCACCAGTTGCCATAAGAAATAAAGAAGAGCTGTTCTTTGGTGAACTTCTCTAGACCTGGAAGATGCAGGTCGGATTTGGCCTCATCATGCTTTTTCCAAGCATGGAATGCAGCAGTAAGACCTCCGGCGTCTGCAATATTCTCGCCTAGTGTCAATCGTCCATTCACATGCAGAGTCTTGTCATCGGGGCCAGTAACGGTAAAGTTACCATACTGGTCGATGAAGCACTGAGCTCGTTCCTCAAATGCGTCCACGGTCTTATCATCCCACCAATTTGTGTAATTTCCGACTTGGTCATAGTGACGACCAGTAGAATCGAAAGCTGTCACATCGGCCAATTAATAAGATTCAAGTTCCAGGGAGATTCAACGTACCATGGGAAAGCTCGTGGCCACTGACGGCACCAAATGCGCCATAGGCCAGATACAACGGAGCAGCAGGTCCATAGAACACTGGGGGCTGCATGATACCGGCGGGGAAGACGATTTCGTTTCCTGGTGGGTTGTAGTAGGCGTTGACGGTCGGTGCACTCATATCCCATTCATCACGGTTAGTAGGCTTTCCAAGTTTGGACCATTCCTCGCGAAGAAGGAATCTTGCAACGGCCACCTCGTTCTCGAAGAACGTATCTTTCGATACTTCCAGGTCACGATAGTACTTCTTCACATCCTCTGGGTCCAACACGTTAGGGCTTTTTGTCGGGAAACCAATCTTCTGGACGATATTTTCGACTTTCTCAATGCCCAATTTGCGCACATCAGGAGACATCCAACTTGTCTGGCCCAAGGTGAATATGAATCGCTCCTTGATGTCCGAAACAATTTGGTCGCCGAGCTTCTTGGAGCCCTCAGAAAAAGAGTCCAGCACATAGAATCGGCTGAGACTCCATCCGAGTCCCTCGTCGAGACGTCCAAGGCACTGGCGCCATCGCTCTTCTTTGGCCTGCGGATCCTTGCCCGCAAGCTCATTTTTGAAGCGTCGGAGAGGCTCAACCGAGTCATCCTCAATGACACCAGCAAATGCTTGGACTAGCTTCCACTGCAAGAAAAGCAAGACAGTTTCTCTGGGGGTGTCTTTCAAAATTCCGGACAAGGCCTTCATGTAGGATGGAGATCCCACAATTAGACGATCGCTCTTGTAGTCGTGAGGTCCCAACGACGTGATGATATCAGCAAATGAGATTTCCGGTACCAAGGCTTCGGTTTCCTTGATGCTAAGAGGGTTGTAGTACTTGGTAACATCTTCCTGGGTTTGGGTATCCGGAGTGACATCAGCAAGCTTCTTCTCAAAAGCTACAACGTCTTCTGCAACTTTGTCAAGTCCATCGCCAGCAAGGCCACGAACGACCTCTTTCAAGGTGTTTGTGTATGCTGCCACGGTCTTTGTGTTGTTATAGTACTCTCTGGCGGGTAGACCGATGACGCGAGGAGGCGAGATCATGATCACAACATTGTCGGGATCTCTGTCGTCGGGCTATAGGAATTTAGTGGTTATTCCCAGTGTTGGGTATGGTATTGACTTACAGTGACACCAGAGGACGCCAAAGCTTCAACGCCCGCATTCATCAGATAGAGCAGAGCGTTAGTCAAATGATCTTGCGCTCCTTTCACGAGGCCTGTCTTTGCAGGGTAGACATTCTTCAATTCGGCCAGAATGTCAGTCAGCGGCTTGCTACCTCGCTTGGTGACTGTGGGCTCATCCAAACACGCATCGTACGCAGACTTGAGCTTTTTGAAGTTATCTGCATCAGATGGCTCGGGGGGCTCAGTACGCTCCAAGATATGACGCAGTCGAGTCTGGGCATTCTCTTCCATTATTGTACCTGTGAATACCGAGCCCTGATCGGGTCGCATGTCATGAGTGTCGCGCCATCCACCACAGATATACTGATCAAAGTCCGTGCAGGGATCAACGTCTTCGTAATTAGGATCAAGATTGTATAGAATGTTTGACGCAGCATGTATACACTCTTGGGACTGACAAAGCGGGGAAGCCTCGGCGTGCGGGGGCGGGTTGTTCCCAACGTTTGAGCCTGGTCATCGAGATATCAATCAGTAAACAGACCAACTCCAGACTTGGAACCTTGGAAAACAAGAGAAATCGATCATACCATATGGTAATCCGAGGTGATAGATGATGAAACCCGTGATCGCGAAGGCACAGAGGCCTTTCCTCAGAACGCGTGCAAAACAGGGGCGAGGTCTTTGTGTCTTATGAGCATAGGCACGGCGATTGGGAACAAACCCATTGTATTCTGCGCCCATATCTCCGCTTTCGTGCACGAATGGTCTCTTCTCGTCAGAATACGACACATTCGAGTCATGGTGGGGATTGTCACTAGAGCTGTTAGCGCCTCGACATGCTCTCCATAGCTGGGTATCGCAGACCGCACCTGTATGGCAGAGCCATTGTTTCTTGCTTCGGTGCTTCTAGTGCAATTTGCAAAGATAAAGAAGCTTGGATTCTCGACGTTGGGAAGAATAGAGTGGGTGTACAAGAGGGAGGTTGAAATGGCGTCACATTTGGGGGGGGGCCTGGGGCCAGAAGCCCATGACTCAGCTGGTCCACGGATCCACGGGTCCCGAGGCCCTGCCGCATTCCCCCCGCAGGGCAAACCTTGGTGCGCATCTGAAGCTAATCTACTTTGGTGGCATCGGAATCTGAGGCTTCCAAGGTTTGGCTGTAATAAAAACCTACACCCGCGAAAGCAACCTACAGATGTTGGTGTTGAGTTCCCTATTCTCCTAGCCATATTTTCGAAATAAAGAGATCCGATAGGGAGTTAAAGTAAAGGTCTAGCTCACCTGTATAGCAGATTGAGGACACCCCAGCACAAGATCATCGACAACTACGGAGTATACGAGGCGCAGATACTGATGATTCTATGTATTTCAAAATGGCTGACCTCCTGAATAAGATCGTAAAATATGTTATGCTCTGATGTTTTCGGCGTTACCAGTCCAATTTATAAAGCTTTAATCTTTATCGCCAATGGCTTACAATTATGAAGCGAAGCGTTCTATATAAGAGTTGAAGGTAGACTGCGTACTTACACAATTCCAACAATTCGAACTGGTGTAGAGTGGTCATGGAGGGCTTGCTCCACGTCTTCATTCTGACCTCACAGCCTGGCCAAAGGTCCATGTGCATTAACGATTGCTAGACTAGCCGGGGTAATCTCAGAGATGGATCTACACCCAGTAAGCTGCATGCACCTTTTGAAGTCTTCATAGAAAATCTTAAGCATAAGCTCAACTCCCTGTTGGCCACCATGCTGTCAAAGATTAGCTTACACAATCATCCCAAGTTGGGTTTTGCAGTGAACTTCACTTACTGCAAGCCCCCAAAGTGTAGGACGACCAACCCAGCAGCACTCTGCGCCAAGAGCGAGAGCTTTGAAAATGTCTACTCCAGACCGGATCCCACCGTCAACATGGATTCTGATACGGCCCCTCGCAGCCTTCGCACAGGCAGGAAGAGCATCGATCGTAGCTGGAGTCTCATCCAGTTGCCGACCACCATGGTTGCTAATGATCACCCCGTCACATCCATACTCAATTGCAGTTTCGACATCCTCTGGGGTGAGCACACCCTTGATCCAAATTTCCATTTTTGTGATGCTGCGCAACCAAGGGATCTCAGTAGCCCAAGAATGAGAAGCGGAATTGGCAGACGCAAACCCGTCATCATGAGATTCCGATTGAATCTCATCCGAATATCTCTCATACATCGGATACCCCAAGCCAACGGGGGCCTTGAACCCATTGCGCCATTCATTCCACCGCACTCCGAGAACAGGACTGTCCGCGGTCAAGAAAATAGCTTTGCAGCCTGCCGCCTCGGCTCGACGAACGATTCTCTCTTGCTTAGCCTTATCATTCATTGCATAAAGCTGCATCACATGGTTTATGGGTGCCACCTGGTTCCCAGCGTCGGTGATTTCCTCAACGGAGTGGTTGGCATACGAGGAAATTCCCATATTGACGCCCATTTGTGCACAGGCTCGGCTTGTGGCGAGCTCGCCCTCTGGATGTGCCATGGCTTGCAGGCCAGCTGGTGATGCACAGAGTGGGAATGAGATCTCCCGGCCAAAGAGGGATATCCCAGTTTCGACGCCAGACACATCCCTCAGAACTCTCGGTAAAAGACGATATTTTCTATACGCTGCAATGTTATCGTGAAGAGTGACTTGGTTTGTTGCGCCGGAGTTGAAGAAATCTTTGGTGTGCGATTAGAACCACTCCAGAACGTTGGGGTGTAGATACTTACCTCTCACCGAGACGGGTAGTGAGTTGGATGCTGCCTCCTCGAGGTCAGCAATCGATAGAATCTTGTTCGTCATTTCTAAGGACAAGCAGGTGCAATTGAACAATCAGAGAAGAAAGCAAATCGATTGGGTCTGTTTGATAGCTGTCTGTGCCGTGAGGGGTAAATGTGGGGGGACATTTCTCCTCCGTAATGAATTGTGCTTTCCTTCGGCCTTCTCGGCGATGATTGGCAGTGGAGTTTCCGAACAAAATAGACCATCAGTGTGGCCAGGCTGGTTTCTTTCCTCGGGGTTGTCCACGGGTAGCAAGCAATAGACTACGCAGCTCATCAAACATCTGTGGGCCAACATATACAGCCCTCAGATCGATACAAGTATAGAGTTGATACCCATAGCAAGATCTAGTGTAACCATGATTCATCCTCAATCAATTGTGAAATGCAAAGCTTTCTAGCCTTCTCCAGCCTTATATCTATCCCACGGAGTGCCTTGTATCACATTAGCCAGTCCCAAACCAACGGTTTCCAAGGCAGTGAGGACTTCCTGGCACCACTGAAAACGGTCATTGAAGCCATGGCGATAGAAGAATTGAGATGCCGAAGAGAAGGGGCAAAGATGCTATTCATGGCAGTGACCCCTCTTTAACTAAAGCCTGCACATGTGACAGGTGAGTCTGACTAAGCACCCTAACAGTACAGACTATGCTTTGACGCCATTCAGCAGCGCTCCAGCTGTGGTAGAGAAAAGTGTATCCATGGTAGAGAACAAGAAAAACGCAAGGTTCATGATGATGTAAAGATTCAACCTTTCATTTTTATTTAAAACGCCAACATTTGACAGACCTGACTGCAGTCGAAGCTCAGGGTTAAGCCTTCTTTTCTCGTCCTCCTTTCCTATACATACGCTCTTGCCCTCCAATACTAGATCGCTCTAGCCATGGAGGGAAAAATTTCAAGTCCCTCTAGAGATAGCTACATCCTCGAGCGCTTCTTAAATGAACTACCAATGCCGAAGCCAGAAGCCATGAACCAAAACAAAAGACCCTGCCTTAGTTCCCCCGATCGGGCCGACGATGATGATATCCTCAGCCTCTCAAAGCCACCGACAACCCCCAAGACCGTTTCGTTCCCTTCTACGATACCTCCTGAATCCCCAGGATCCATAAAATCAGCCTGCTCCGCCAAAAGTATCACATACAAAGATAGCGGCTTCGCGAATGAGCTGGAGATACGAGGGGTAATGATAACAAGCAGCGAGAAAATGCCATCCGACTGGGCAAAGATAACAAGGATATCCCAGAAGCGAGCAAAGGATATTAAATCCTTAGACAAAGAAACAATTGACACGCTGAATGAGTGTCTCGCCATGCCAAGCAACGAGGCAACCATTCAAGCTGTTGTTGTCGGAATTTTGGTCAATATCAACCAGATATTCCAGTCTCAACTTACTTGTGCGGTATTCCAAGGCCAGTTCTCCTCAGAATTAACCCTCCCAGCACTTCCAGGCGCAAAAGAAGGAAAGCTCGCATCCCCCTGGCCAGACCTCACCATCGGTCTTCGGCGTTCGTATTTCCAGGACTATATAGTAGTCCTCCACAACTTAGGGGTACTCGTCTCTCCAATTCCCTGCGTACGGGGCATGATATTCCCCTTTTTTACCCTTGAGGTAAAAGGAGAGGGTGGACAGCTTGAAGCGGAAACCCAAAATAAGAACAACGTTGCGCATATACTACGCAATCTACGCTCGTTATCTTGTCAAGCCAATGGGGAACAGAAGACATGTCAAGTCTTTGACGAGACAGTTCGTGCCTTTACAGTAACCATCAATCGAACGATGGTGACAATTTGGGGTCATTGGACCCAGGCCAACTCTGGCCATACCTACATCCACTCTGCCTGCTTGAAAACAACCAGTATCCAAGCGATCGACAACGCTGGCTGGCAATCCCTCCGCCTCGAACTCCACAATACAATCTCCCATATCACGGAAACAACATATAAACAAGTTTCCGCGGATCTTGCAGCAATCGAAGCCCGCAAGTGAGAATGAAGAGGCTGCGGCGAAGAAACCTGATGCAACACCACGATTCATCTCACTGCGAGTGGGCCGGACCGCCCCAAGCAGCCTAAATGACGGAGGCCCTATAGGCTATAAGGCCACTTTAGCACCGGATTTCTATTCTTAGCGTACATACATACCTTATGCGGGCAACTTATAAGCCAGTGATGCGTCAATTCTAGCCTCCTTTGTCGAATGATGGTTGGTTCATTCTCATTATTGTTAGGATCGGAGGTCACTCCTAGGACAGTATGTGTTGGCTTCAAATAAATTTTAAGTTCTATTAAGGGACTATTCTACATCACCTGGGCATATCCAAGTTGCTGGCTATGGAAAGTTTAATACTTCTCAAGGACATGATAGCCATTATCAGGCGCCAGATTGGGCACCAGCTATGCCAATTTGCGCCAATTTGCGCCAGGCAAGTCTGAAGGGTTTGATCAGATCAAATCCCGAATATAAAGTGTGAGGAATCCTTATTTTGCGACATGCACGCCGTGCCACTAGCACCATAGCATCGCTCTTCCATAATATTACTTGCACTTGTATTGCCATACACGGCCAGATAGACCACCCGCGTATCGACAGCGACATCGGGAACTTACAAATACCCAAAATGTCGATCTCAATACTCCGTACTATCTGCTAGCTAATCTGTGTGTTGTATAGTTCGAACTCTATTCTCGGCGAAGACGACAAAAGAAGAATAAGCCTTTGGAGGTACCCGTAGCTAATAATGTTCATACTTGCACTCCCACCCGCACGATATGATGTGGACTAGGACTAGTTACCTGTATCTTTGCCATGGATCCACGGGATATCTCCGACCTAACAATCCCAACACTTCTGCAGCATCGTGCACTAAGGATAGATCCATCGTAACGGCCACTAAAAACGCCAGGAGACCTGGAAGCCGGATATTTCGGAAAAAGCGCATCTACCATCCCATTATCATAGCTTCCTACATATGTGTCGTTGGTACCTGCTGTACTAGTATAGCAGCCCGGAGCTATTGCCGGATGATCCGAGCTCAGGGATGAAAAAAAGTCTGGAATCAGAACTGTCAAAGGGTGATCGGCAGTCTCTAATTTGCTCCAGTCCCACCGACTCAACGCCCCTGAAGATTGATCGTTGACCGTTTTATCCTTGTGAAAAGGTTGCGTCCAAGGTAACGAGTGATGTGTGCGATCGTGGCCAAGAAATAATTCAAGATGAAGTACTACAGGAAACCTGAAACTCGATAGGTACACTTGTTGTCTTACAGGGTGGCAGATGATAGGTCATGAGGAATCTCGGTAGTGCGCAGTGCACGCCGTTCTTGACTCGTGTGCGGCGTTTTGGCTTTGACAACCTTACTCAAACCATGATCCATGAATGCTCACACATCATATGTGATCTATCGTGCCTAACCCGATAGATTAGCATAGGAAACCTCATACTGATATGTAGGATCAATTTTATACATTACATTATATGAAGTACGGATACTTGCCCCGTCAGAACCCGAGATGAATACGAAGCCACATGTCATACACGTAATTCCTATGACGGCTGACAAGCACCAGGTTTATAGCACATAATCCAATGGCAAAAGTACTCGTACGGAGTGTACACGTACTCCGCATCCAGGGCCGAAGGATGGCCATGACAGTGGTGGAGCATCTGATATGCACAGACATGACTGGCAATTCGGCGGCTCGGAGGCGCACTCCGACCACAGTGGGAACGGGTGGTTTCCTCACACACGTGGAAGACGCCTCGGGGGGCGACATGTGGAGGCGAAGCCAATTTCAGGGGAAATTCTTGTTTTCACCTCTGTGCATACAACCGCCATGCATACTGTACTCGTACCGAATGGGCAGTACTACAAACTCATACAAATACAAGAAGTGTACCGCGACCCACCTGGTCTGCATCGCATCGAAGGATCACGATCGCGAGTTTCGAATGGCGAATTTGAGACTTACTCGATTTGGCACATCGACGGAGAATTTTCGCCCCAAAATCGGTGTAGCGAGATTGATGACGATCCGCGTTCAAGCCGTAAAGTACAAGTACACTTGTACCGGAGTAGGGTTCCAGGATTTGGGGTCTGTCGCGATAGGGGCTTGATAGTCAAGGTCAATCAGAGATCCACAATTGCAGTCGACCAGTCTCGAATGGATCCCCCCTGCCTTAGTAGGGAGACGGCGCGGTGAGGGTATCCGCACGCAATGAAAATCAGGACATGAAACCGGGGAGCAAACTGTACGGGTTCTCCCGTGTTTATTCCGGGTGCTGGGAGTCACCAGTTGCGGGGATGGTACTTTTGTGGTCGTCAATACGAGTCCAGCATAATAGGATGCCACGAGTGAGAGGCGCGAGAAAAGGGCCTGCGGCTCCCACACGGCAGAAAACATGTGCTGTGGGGATGCAATGACAGCGACGGTCCACCGAACATCTGTTTGATGGAGCACATGGAGCTAATGTACCGTCTCCGGGTGTGTTTGGGTACAGTAGGATTGGTGTGCCATTGCACCCCACTCGCTTCTACTTCCAAGGTTGCAAAGAGTACTCGTACTTGTCCAAGGTGTTTTGTACAGTGTAGCACTTGCACTTCGTAATAGGAGCATGATACTACCTTTTGCTCGCGTTCTCAAGCGAGTGGGCGAAATCAACGCTCTCATTGGTTTGTGCGGAAACCCTCAGGCGCTCAACTCCGGTATCTGAATACGCCAAAGGGGAAAGGATTCTTAGCGAAAGGTGATCCCGGGACAGGTATCCGCCGACGTTTCAGAGCAATCCTTGCATTGGTTGGCCCATGCGGGTTTCAGCACCTCCATGCCGATCACTGCATGCGAATGACATGCGTGCTGGAGGGATGCAAGGTGAGCCATCGGGTAAACAATTCGATTGTTCCAGAAAACTAGTTGATTGGGGGAGGGCGTCCCGCGATTTCAATAGTGCCCTCTGATGGATCTGGGCTTTTTTTTCATTCTCTCCAAGGGGGGTACTTGTACATCGTGAGAAAAGAAAAAAAAAGAACCGAAGAGTAGAAGCAACTTGTAGAATAAGGAGTAGACAGATTGCAGATGGAGAGAAGAGAAGGGAAAGAGTGTGCCAAAGGCCAAAGTACGGAGTACACAAAAGACAGGGATCTTGACTTAGCGCCCCCTTGAAGACTCGTAAAAAGCCTTTGTATTTTGGTATTATTCAATGACTCCATGAATTTTATATTACGCTTATCCAGATCGGATAATACTGGAAAAACAATTAAACTTGAATTACTCTCTCTCTCTACTCCGTACAGTAGGAGGGTTTAATACTTAGTACTTAATACCTGAATACTGAGCCGTACTTTGTTACGGGAATTGCTGCGACTCTATTCTGCCCCCCGCTTGGACGCTTCTCTCTCTCCCTTCGATCACCTTTGGCCTCGATTTCCCGCTAATTCCACTACCTCGTACGATCGCGATCGTGTCGCTTCACCCCTGTCGCACCAGCTTGTCTCGGAGGATAATCTGGTCCAATTGCAAACCCAACCGCCGAATTCGCAACGGAACGTGGTCGCTGTGGGGGAAACCTTCGAGCTTCGATCGCATACAATACCGCTATTTAAGTTGGATCCAGGCGGAAAACGGGAGACGTCTTGTTTGGAAAAAGGTAGGCATATACCGAGGTCGCGCCGGGTGGTTTGAGTCGGGGGTCGCGCCTGGACTCGAGCTGTCGAGTCCGTGTTTCTCAAGCTTCCACAGGGCTTCCGAGTGGCGCACCAACATCGCATCCCTGACTCAGATCACCCTTCATGCGTCGAGTCCCTGGTCGCGCCAGTTTCGCTTGCAATGAATCGGTGCTAACCGTTGCGACAGGCAGTTTGTCAATTCTAGGTCTGAATCATGGGCTGTTTAGTATCGAAGCCCGCAGAGGCGGATAAAGAGGCGCTTCAGCGTAACCAGCGCATAGAACGCGGCATCAAAAATGACAAGAAGACGCTGGATCGCACGATCAAAATCTTGCTTCTGGGTGGGTGATCCTTGACGGCCATTTAACGTTCACCACTGACGGCGTGGACACAGGAGCCGGAGAGTCTGGCAAATCCACGATTATCAAGCAGATGCGAATTATCCACAGTCGAGGTTTCCCAGAGGAAGAGCGCCACCAAACCCGAGCTATCATCTATTCCAACATCGTCATTGCTTTCAAGGTTCTGTTGGATATTATGAATGCCGAGGATATCGATTTTGATGACGAGGCAAACACAAGGGTACGGTCGATATTTTCAACGCTTGGAGATGCGTGGCTGACGTTTGCAAAAGCCCCTCGCGGATTTAATAGACAAAACGGAACCCGATGTAGGGTCCGATGAAGCTTTTTCGGATCTGAAAGTGCGTGATGCGATGCGGACGATGTGGGAAGATGCAGGTGTCCAAAAGGCTGTCGCCCGGGGGCATGAGTTTGCTCTCCATGACAATCTATACTAGTGAGTTGGTTTGGGGATCTCTCGTGGTTTTGCGCTGACAGTGTCCAGTTTCTTTGAGTCCTTGGATCGTATATTCGCACCAGGCTGGCTGCCGGATAATCAAGACATGCTGCAGGCTCGATTGCGCACCACAGGTATCACGGAAACCCTCTTTGAACTTGGCCAGATGAACTTCCGAATGATGGATGTTGGAGGCCAGCGATCAGAGCGGAAGAAGTGGATACACTGCTTTGAAGGTGTTCAGTGTTTACTGTTCATGGTTGCTTTATCTGGATATGATCAATGTCTGGTTGAAGACCAAAACGCCGTAAGTGCAGAGTGCGCTAGACATCTGTTCGAGCTGCATGCTAATAGTACCCACCACAGAACCAAATGCACGAAGCTATGATGCTATTTGAATCCCTGGTCAACGGCGAGTGGTTTAAGCGCAAACCAATCATCCTCTTCCTCAACAAAATCGATTTGTTCAAAGGCAAACTTGCCATCTCTCCCATTTCAAATCACTTCCCCGACTATGCCGGCTCGGACACAGACTACGATGCCGCCGCACACTACTTTGCAGACCGATTCCGTGGTATCAACCGCATCCCAGACCGTGAAATTTACATTCACTACACCAACGCCACCGATACAACGCTGCTACGAGCCACCATGGACTCAGTACAGGATATGATCATCCAAAAGAACCTGCATAGCTTAATACTATAAGGTAGAGGCCCTCAAACTCCCGAGGAACTCACGACCGTTCTGTCTGCGACAATGATTTCATTTTCTCTTCTCCATGCTCTTCAGCCTCTGTTACATTTTTGCTGCATCCCAAGGGCGGCTTTTTGTTTTTTTCCACTATATGTGGCTCCTGCCATATTTACCTTCTTCATTTCTCTCCTACCCATTTCATCTAACGAGGCGTCTTGATTCAGAGGTTGTCGTTGGCTTTGTGCTCGCATCTCCAGGTCCTATCACGTTGCATCCAAAAGCCCATATGTTTGCCCATTTCTCCCACACTTCCAGCGGTGTCATTTTCATTTTCATTTTCTCTTCTTTTGTGTTTGTTTGCAGGATGATACCATTTGTTTGTCTCCCTGTGTTAGATCTAACGACTGCTTTGTATTATCACAATCCTTGAAGATCTCCTTGTCTATCTCAACTTTCCGTGCACACAAGATTGCTCTTTAAGAGCTAATTCCACTATCCCAATTTGAATGCCATATCCCTTACTTGATATATCCTTTGCTTCAACATAGAATCAAGCAGGAAAGTACGGATTTGATGTGGTTTGAACCGCTTACCATCGGGGTGGTTGTAGATCCTCGTCATGCGCCATTCTGCGTCGCCAAGACCCCTGGGCTTTGGGACTTCACAATAGGCCAGGTGATTCAGTCACAAATGCGGTGAGCATGATTACAATGCATACTCTATATCAATGGCTTATCTATTACTATTGAGTAGCCGGTCGAGCTTGTATAAAAATTGCCACCTCAGGCACCAATATTACATAAACTCCGCATGATCAGTGACCCCGAGTTCCGGCCCGACTGATTTCGCCTCCGATTCAGACTCATTCGCATACAGTGACTGGGATATCTACCAACCATGTTGTCAAGTTCCTTACGCCGGGCGGCATGGACTCCCATGCCCCTACCCGGGATAACTCGCTCTAGTCAGAATGTTACCAACAGCCTGCTAGGCGCGACCCGACCTCTGCACCAGCGCCGGTATTCCTCCTCATCTTCTAAACCGCCTGTGCCACCCAGTGATGGTCCCCGACGACTGGACGCGACCCCGGCCAAGGGAGTGAACTCTTCTAGCGAGAAGAGCAAAGCTACCCGCCGCCGTGGGAAAGACAGCGCTACCCGACACGCATCTTCAAAGTCCGGCCAGCAGCATGCGGCATTTTCCAACCTCCCGAGTGTCCCCTCCACACAGCACCGACAACCGCATGGTAAGTGTTAAGCTTGGATTTACCTCGCAAACTAGCTTTTCCCCGCGAAGCAACACCCGAAGCTGACTTTTCTTTGTGCCTCATCAGATGTTCATGTGGCGTCGTTCTTCTCCATCCACCGTCCAATTTCGGTGACAACTACTGTGCCCCCGACCTCGAGCACCGATGCCTTCGAAGCCATTTTCTCTTCAAAGCGGCCTTTGAAGAACGAGCCCGAAGACGTCATTTTCACTCTTTCCTCCGCTGTCCAGAACATGGAGCACGGCCCGCAGGGCATGGCAGAGTCCGAAGAGCAGTTCCGAACCTTCAGCGAACAGGACGGCGAGCTCCGCATGCTGGACGGCCCCGAAGCGAAGATGTCTGTTGAGGAATACACCCGCCGTCTTCGACCCTTCCAGCCTCCTCCTCCCCCGGTACCTATGGACGCAGCCGCCATTGAGGCCGCTGAGTCCACAGACGCCCAGATCGACAACGAGTACCAGACATTCTCTACCGTCCTGACAATTCGTGAGGCTCGCGGCGCTGATGGTCGCAAGACTTATGAGGCGCACACAGGCCCGTTCGTCCGCAGCGAAGAGATGGACGATCCATCCAGCATGCACGACGAGATCTCCATCGAGGCACCCGCCGACTCCGCTGGCGCGACATACATGGAGCGGTTGCGCAACAACCGTACCATGCACGCCCTCAGCACAAAGAGAAGACGCCAGGCCAAGATGAAGAAGCACAAATTCAAGAAGCTGATGAAGAGAACACGCACCCTGAGACGGAAGCTTGATAAGACTTAAACCTGTTTGCTGTTTTTGTTTTCTATGGTTGCATCGCTTGCGCCTGTGCATTTCGAGTTGGCTAGTCTGAGAGTTCAGGGCACATCTTGGTTTCATAATTCTCGTCTTCTACCTATTCTCGCACCTATATTACCAAATATCCACATACACCTCTTCTTGTCTTTTGCGAACATCTTTGCGCATTGGTAAGTGGCATCTGTGGTCTGGATACGTGTGGCAATACCCTATGCATACCGGGTTATCCAGTATAGCTTGACCTGGTGTTCCGTTTCAACTCTTACATTTTCACTCGCCTCACTATGTCCATCATATATTGTATTATAGAATAAACTCTTGTTCCACCTGCGCACCTCTTGCATATACTCCTCACTCGTTCCAAACTTAGGCTATGCGTATTAAAGTTGTGCTGCCCGGATTGACTGAGGCGGCAGTTCGAGGGAGAAACAAACTGTAGGTTACTAGTCACACCGGGCCTCGGGGGAGTACAGCTTATGAAGGTTGAAACCTTGGGGAGACTAGGCAAACTAGAAAGCAGGCCGCGCCCATGAGGAAGAAAAAGACAAAGATCAAACAAGAAACTCCTTACAAAAGATCCAGCCTAGGCATGCGGAAGAGAGATAAGACTCAAGTCCCGGATCAGCGAAGTCAGATAAAGTACAGTCCAGCGCGGTGTCATGCAATGTAAAGCAAAAAATCCAATATCTACCCACACCTGTCCACCGAGTCCAGGAGTGTATGAACATATTCCCAGATCTACACCCAACAGTCGAACAGAAAGCTCTCCTCTCTCAGATGGGATGAAACATGATCGAAAAATGTTCTCTCCTGCACCCGTAACCATGTTTATCGTGTCATTTTCCCCGGCGGGAGAGGCACATTGAGTTGCGTCGGGGAAATGTTCAAGGGGCATCCGAACAACCGATCAAGAAATCACGCATATATCATGACTTATAGAGCAGTTCTCCGAGTTGCGCCGAGATTCGTCTAGCAGACTGCTTTGGAGCGGGAGTTCATGAGAAGAGCAACAATCAACCCGTAAAGACCTATAAGCACATGTGGTTAGCTCAAGAGACTGAAGCTGACATGCGGAAAAAACTTACCCAAGACTTCGGCGAAAATGAGAATCAGAATCATTCCAACGTAGAGTCTGGGCTGTTGGGCTGTTCCACGAACACCTGCATCACCAACAATACCAATAGCGAAACTAGAATCCCGGTTAGACGATTTGGGTGTATTTCAAAAACATTGCGACAAACTTACCCCGCAGCGAGACCAGCAAGACCGACAGAGAGACCAGCACCGAGCTGGATGAAACCAGTGTAGAGAGGGAGAGCCTGGGTCAGGTCGTTGGCGACCAGAACCGAGACGACAAGACCGTAGATACCAATGATACCCGCCATGACAATGGGGACAATGTCTAAAAACCAGGGTTAGCAACGTATTTTGTTGTATATAATATGCGCACGTCCAATCTGTGACTGGACGTGATCCTGTCATATTGAGGTCGACGTACTCTTGACGATCAGGTCGGGACGGAGGACAGCCATGGAGCAGACTCCGACACCGGCCTTAGCAGTTCCATATGCGGCACCGAAGCAGGTGAAGACAATAGCAGAGGTGCAGCCCAGCGCGCCGAAGAAGGGCTGTGATGACGATGTTAGTTTCACTTCCAAGCAGCATGAAAGGATGACGCGGAGGGGCGGAGACATGGGCGATTGGCTCAATGTCAAGGTATCCGCATGATCGATAAAGAGGGACTAACCGCGTAGACGGGGCTATTGAAGACAAAATGTTAGCAAGATTCACAGTAGAGTATCGGGGAATGATAGATGTGATAGCAAGGTGCCGATCGGGAGCTGTCAAGCACCCAGGGGCTGGAGGAGGAGGCTACGACATACCAAAGCTCAGTGGCCATCTTGATGGAAGAGACCCGACAAGGTTCTCGAGAATGGTAAAGCTAGAAAATGATGTAGAACGGCCTAGTGTCGCTAGGCTATGAGGTCGGGAAGGATGGAGAGTCTAGAGGGAGGTTGACGGCAAACATGCTGGCCTCATCGGTCACGTGTGATCTCTTGGCATCTCCACTTGTCCTGTCCCGAGTACTTCGTATGGACTAATGCAGTTCAAAGATTGTACAGAGTAGATTTGTTGATGATTATGTCTATTATTGTACACAATATGTCTGATCATGTTATACAGTGTTTAAAGTCACCCGGGATCCAGGCACATCCAGCTTGGTGTTCGAATCTGGCATTGCATCCCCATTCACTGGCTGAGAGTAGGCAATTGCCTTCTCAGACAATGCGCCAAATGTGTGAGGCAGAGTGACAACTTCCTTGTTGTCCTCGGGGTTGTAGGCTTCAAGCTCCATGGAATCAGTCACCATTCCAAAGTGGTAGCTGACAGCCTGGTTTGAGTCGGTCGTTTTCGGAAGGTCGCTCTCTGTTGGTTCTATCGAGACAAAGAACTGAATATAGTCGCCCGCAGAGGCAACTTGTGAGAGAAGTGACAGATCATCGACAGCAATCCCTTGGTCAATAGACGGCAACGTGTCCAAAGGTTTACCACTGCTAGGGTCAAAAATTTGACCCAAAGAGACAAGTTCATCTCGGTTGGCTGTCCCTGAAAAGCCGATTTCGGGGTCCAACGAAAGAAGGCCCTGTTTTTTGCCCCATCCACCTCCACCACTCATGACACGATGCAACTTTCCGCCCTGCTCCATAGATTGTGTCAACCGATCATGGGTTGATGAGCCTGGCTTAGCCACAACCAAGTCAGGTTTTTCGACTAACGCCCAGACGGAAACCCGATGATCGACAATGTTATGTTCTTTAATATAGCGCGGAAGCTCTTTTTCAAGGTCAGTAGAAGCAGGAATTGGCTCTGTCGAGGTTTCATCGGTGAACTTTGCAAGTTGCCTCAAGATGTTACCCATGCTACTGATGACCCTTCGCCGTTCTGTCACTTGGTGCAATGGAAGTTGCAGGGTGGCATTCACAGAGTCGGCAGTCGCCGTGACCATGCAGCTTGTGAAATCGATTGACTTGTCCAGCACATACTCCTTTGAGCTGTTATCCCAGAGCCAGCGAGTGCCAAATATTGTCGTGTCTTTCCCGTTGACAAAAATTGTGTTGGCAAGGCGTAGGCCAATCTCGTGAGCAAGTTTCTTGCTGCCTTGCCCGTTGGGCTGTGTTTGGATTGAGAACAACAGGTTGGTTTCCTCGCTTGCGGAGCTTCTGATAAGACGCGGTGGCGCAGCCTTTGCTTTCACGTCCGACTGTCCTACCGCCAAGAGCGATAGCCCTTCCGACTCATTTGAGACCGGGTTATTGGATGTAGTGTCCGGGAGTGTATCCACGACGGCCGTGACGACATGGAGAGTATTGACCCCAGGTGTATTTTCATAGAGTCGAGTAAGGAATTGCGACAGGAAAGGATTTGAAGGATCAAGCCAGTGGGCAAAGCTCGGGGTGACGAGGAGGAGAGGGACGGAAGCGGGCGCGGCTGATGAGCCCACAGGCCCTAAAGGAAGACCGGACAGGACGTCATCGGGCGTCTAGAAAAGTCAGCTTCATTATTCATCTGGGCAATGAGGTGTGATCAACTCACCGTTTCTTGGGCTGCTTTTGTAAGCCATGTGTATGCAAAAGGCTGCTGGCTTTGAGATGGGGTCTGTGTCGCATAGCATCTAAGTACACTTCCAAGACACTTCCGAGGTTGGTGGGATTTAGGGAGCCATTGGCTTCTGGTGACAAGGAAATTCCTCGTCTGCCTGAAACGCAGGATGTGTTGCGACCTCATTGACATTGATATGTACAATCAAGTTCAATGTCCAATTAGGAAATGGAAATTGCGGAAGTGCGGAGGTTAGTGGGTCGGCATCGTCGGAGCGGAACATTATTTTCACGATCAATACGGATCTACCTTCGTGGAGTTTCCTAGGTTCTCCTTTCTTGCATAGGGTTGTCTTCTAGTCATAGCTACCGTCTATAAGGGGGATTTCTCCAGGATTTATGATACACCATGAAGGTACCCTGTAATTTTTTTTGCATGTTTGTACTGATTGACAGTCCGGCTGAGTATAGAGCAGATAAGAACTTTCTCTGGATACCACCGGGGACAAGGGGACAATTCCAACCCCTAGGAATAGCCTTGGGAATTGCGCATTCGTAACTAGAAAGAATTAACAGCTATACAGCATAAGGGAGATCAAAACGTCTAGAAATACATTGCGTCTATGACTATGTACGCTAACCCTATCTAGGAAACGAGGCCGCGGACCTCCGCGGCTCTCAGTGTCCCCTCGTACATTTCTCCAGATTTGGATTGAATTCAGGCCATGGCCAAGCGTGATAGTAACGGAAATCCCATAGAGGTGATGCATCGGTGGAACCGACCACCATTGTCTTGTGTCGCTTGCCGTGAGAAAAAACGCCGCTGTGACCGTGTCCAGCCATGCTCAAACTGCGCGCAAAGAAATACCCCATGTGCATACCCTGGGCAAAACTCCGTGATAGTCAGAGAGGAACTGTCTCGTAATTCAGCAGAGCCCATTGATATGAGTCAAGTGACTTCTGGTTCCTCCGTCTCGGGCATACAAACAGTACCCCGGTTAGTAACCATGCCCAGTATTGATGAGGTGAGACCTGCTTACTGATAAACAAGACAGAGACCATGATTTGTTGCATAGAGTACAACAGCTTGAGAAAGCTCTTTTTCAAAATAAAGATAGGGTTATAGAAGTGAATCGCGGCCATCAGAGGAGCAATGAACTCTTGTCTTCGTCTGCAAATACGGTATGTTCAATTGAGATACATTCAATGCTTTGTCTGATGATCATGGGCTTTACTGACGATAGCTATAGCACCCTGTCTCTAATTTATTTACTTCATTCGGCTCGCACGAGACAGCGCCAGACAACCAAGCCGTCGTCGTCGATGGCCAGGCTGACATGGCCAAAGCAGTAGGGAAGCTCCCCCCAATTGGACAAGCCAGAGAGCTGCTCAACCATTTTGCGAACGCATTTCAGCCATCATTAGGACTGTTACATATACCCTCCACCCGGCTTTTGATGGAGCATACTTACCAAGAGATGCTGGATGGCAAACATCCCACCCCGACAACACTCATGTTGCTTTTTAGCGTTTTCTCTGGCGCAGCTCTCGTCTGGTCGACTTCATTGCTCAATAAATTGAGTGCCACACAAGCGGAGGCCAGATCCGCTCTCCACGCTTACTCTCAAACGGCTTTATTCATTTTGGAGCATCCCACCCAGCCCATACAACCCTCGACCAATGCAATCGTCGCCATCTGCGCCTTGGGTCATTCAATAGCTAACGATACTGGCCTCTCTGTCAGTATGCGTATTTTGCAAGCCCGGGCCTTCTCAATGGCACGGGAATTGCAAATTCATAGACTGGACACGGCTCGTACCCAAGAAGAGCGAAAGCTCAAGGGATATGATCAAATCGACATTGAAGTCCGGAGACGGGTCTGGTGGAACATGGTAGCATCTGACTGGTACGTCTATATCAATGCATTAGTCCGGATCGAATATCTTACTGTTTGTTAGGTTATCTGCGTTTTCTGGGGGCCCTTCCGAGGGCATTTATATCTTCCAACCTAAGCATATGAACGTGAACTACCCGAGCAATATCGACGACGAGCTGATGGTAGCCACGGGAGCTCAGCCAGTTTTTCCGCTGTCTGTTCCTACGGCGATGTCCGGGTGCATCCAGCGGATCCGGACGGCGGTTCTGTGCCGCGAGGTGGTTGATGCACTGCCTTCGATATTACTGGACTCTCAGCAACCCGACTATGAAGTGATACTCGCGCTAGACAAGAGATTTCACGACACCATCGAAGAGATACCAGAATTCTTGAGATTGGACGAAGAAAGCATTCGAAATAGCCAGGAGATATGCAAGGAACGACCATATATCACTTGGTTAAGAACTAGCCTGCATTTCAGCTTCCACACCCGTCTATGCCGGTTGCATCGACCATACCATCTTCAAGGCGCCACGGATCCAAGATACCGCTATTCCAACACAGTATGCATTCGCTCTGCGCAGACCGTTCTCGAATTACGACGAGCCATGGACGAGATTGACCCCGAGGCTGGAGGATATCCAGCGCGGCTCTGGAGAGTGGTCCAGCATGTTTTCTTTGCGGCGCTTATTCTAGCAACGGACGTCTCATTCAACCCCGATGCACCGGACGCGGAAATCCACAAGGCCAAAGTACTAGCCGCTTACCAGACACTGCAAAAATCAAAAGAGGAGTCTGGAACGCTCTTCGAGGGTGTCCAAAGGAATATGCAGACACTGCTGTCGACTCTCAAACAGCGGCCAGGTACATCCGACCCGCAGGGATCTGTAGGGGAGCACAGCACTATAGCGCCTCGCGAAACAGAGCGGGACGGCACATTGATGGAGCCAGGGCAGCTTTCAGGGACCAATGACCTCGAGGATTTCCTAATCCCTACAGCCGTGCAGGAAAACAGTGCGAGCGGAGGGTTGACAGATAATATTGAAGAGAATTGGCAGCAGATTTGGTCGGATTTTGTGGCAGTTGCGCCAGACCTGGATGTTCCACAGTGGAACTCCTTACTGGACGATGTGGATTTTGGTTGGATGAATCTGTAGATCCAGCCATTCCCGCAGTTGTTTTTCCATGATGCCTTTCAACGCTTTTCATTTGTCTCTTTTTTTTTTTTGAAGGGGGGCCGGTGTTTATTTTCGAGTTTTTTTCTTTTTTCTCCTTAGTTCCACAGTTATTTCCAGCCTCGGCATAATTTTCTCCATATAGCCCAGTGAGACCACGAAGAGTCGAGCAAAAGATCTGGATTACCCATGAAGTTGTATAGTGATCGGCCTGTTTCCATGATTTGCACTCCGTACTCTGTACCATGTCTTCCCTGAACCCAAATTTCAAATGCCCGCTAAACCTGGAAACCCTGGATTGAATACGAACGCGTGTACAACCGAATGCTTGACAACCCTGTTTATTTGGGATTTTCGGATTAGCGTGACCAGACCCAGCCACGTCTGAAGTCATAGTCCAATGACACCACATGATGCTCAACATCTTGGCAGGTGGGGACCAGGACCCATCGTAGGGCTGGCAAAGGGTTCTAGGCAAAATTTGGGACTTGGGCGCCACACGTCCCCCTTGGCAGCGTAATGAACTTGACGATCAAAGTTTAGGTGTTCGGTTTTCCCGTGTTCTACCTTGCCAATGTCGGGATCGTCGGTATCATGAGACGCCCAAAGGAGATTGAAGAATGAGGAAATTAAAAAGAAAAAAAGAATCAAGAAAAGAATCAAAAAGAAATCAAAAAGAAATCAAAATATGCATCATCAAATCAGCCATAACAAAAAGAGGCTACAGTGTTTTTCGAAGCGCCAAGGCCTAGGCAGCCAGCAAAAGGACGGACGGGATAGGTACATTGTAGGGTTGTCACAGCCAGCACAGAAGATCAACAATGTCACCAAAATTAGTTGAAAGGAGGATGACACAGTGAGTATGGAGTACTTGGTAGGAGAGTAGAACAATAAGCGGCGAAAAACAGAAAATAGAAGTCTGAGCCACTCGTGCCTGGTGGAACGCAGCCACAGGCAGTGGCGGCGGTGATGTAATGACCCAAGCTCCCTTCTCCTCCCAGTCTCCCTCCTTTTTTAAATCTCTCCCTCCCTCCACTTTTCTCTTTCTCCGTCCTTCACATCTCCCACATTTTCCAACATGCCTTTCACCGCTTCGTAAGTTTTACTCGACTTGTGCTTTGCTGGCTTCTATGCGTCGAGATCTCTCTTTCTCTATGACGACAGTCGCAGAACCCACTTCAAACATGCTAACCATCTCCACAGTGACATCTGCAAGATCATCTTCGCCATCATCCTGCCTCCTCTGGGTGTCTTCCTGGAGCGCGGATGTGGTGCTGACCTCCTGATCAACGTCTGTTTGACCATTCTCGGATGGATCCCTGGTATCATCCACGCCATGTACGTGACTGTTGTTTTTCGCTCGCGACCGAACCCGCGCTGACCAGATATCCCAGCTACATCATCTTCAAATACTAGAGATACCCACCCGCGCTTAATCGCAATTCGCGCCCGCTCGTGCCCGGAAAACTATGCCGACTCTGATACCAATACTCCCGTGCTAGTAAGGGGCGGTGCGAATCGTTATTCAGACCGGTGTCAGCATTCCGTGGAGGTCCGGTTGAAACTAGCCTCATGCGGCCTCCACTTGGCATCGGGTCAACATGATGTCCATAATTCCCTAATTCCTTTGATGCGGTCGCATACCTCTTGTTTTTGCTTGATTTGATTTTCCTTTGTGCTCGATACTGCGGGTTTGCTTCTAATGAATGATACCAGCTCATGACTCTGGGGCATCGTTTTTTTCGTCTCACTGCCCGTGGTAGCCTTTTATGATATTGAAATGTTGACATGGGGTTTTATTCTCTCAATTTATTTTCCCCTGTAGGCCTGGTAATCTTTGCCGTATTTTGGTAGAATGCGTGGTGAGCTACCCGATATGTCCGGCCAGAAGCTGCACAAATGTACGGAGCGCTGGCAGCTCCGAACTGGTGGGCCCACATTCGACTATTGACACTCTTGCATCTACGGAGTACCTCGTGCAATCATTATGTTCTGCATATCAGCCCTAGAAGGCGGGAAGAGAAGCCATGGACCGCGGGAGCTATGCCATAGACAAGAGATAAGAGGTGAGACCCAGAGGAGAGCCCTGTGACCAACGGCCCTCTGACACTGTCTATCAATTAGTATCATCATCCATCTCCGAAAGAAAGGGAAAGAAAAAAGTATGGAGCCGAGGATGTGGAGCTCCTTTGTACCCCCAAGCAATCTCCCCTCAACATCCTAGAAGCCTTAGGCGCTACCATTGCGCCAGCTCGACCTCTTGTTGACCAACGCACGAAATGTACAGAGAATCCCCGGACTCAACATTTACTCGGGTACAAGACCGATTGCAAGTAAACTTCAACCCGACCACCAGCATTGGAGTGCAAACCCCAGGTCAACGGCCATCTACCCCTCTATGGCCCCGGGAGACGTAGTTGAAACTAGGTCAAACGCACACCGATGCCGATCACGGCATTGCTCAATCTGCCGCTTGAGGCCGTAGGCTGCATGTGCTGCCCTTCAATTCCTTGATTCGACTGAATCTGAAACCTAGCCGGCGCTAACCACCCTTTCTGCAGCCTAGGCGCTTTGGGTGGCCCGGCGCGTATTGGAGTGGATGACAATGCTGTCCACCAAAACACGGCGCTTCGTCGTGCAACTCGGATCTCAAAATAAATTCACTATTTTGAATACAGTTTCACCGAAGCGCTTGCCATCCACAGCCTAAGCACTATGTTTCAAAGGCATTTTGCGACCCCGTCTATGGCCCCAAAGGGTCAAGGTCAGCGTCATGGGCCGTGCTACCTCGCGCGTAGAATCGCGCGCCCTGGTTCCATGTTTAACTAGAATGGCGTCCCTCTGGGCCTGCATTTGGCTGACATTGACTTCTTTTTACTGAGATTGTGCTTTTGCTACTTGCACTGATTTCAATTCACATCCTACAGCCACACCAACTATGATCGGCACATGAACTGTTGGGTTTCCCAGATAACCACTCCAATGCAAGAATATCGAAGGTCAGTGATGGGAACAGCTTGCATAGAGGAAACTTCACTCACAATGGAATATAGCATCGCACTATGCTTGTCCTTCCTATCCACAGGATACTCACCACAATCCTCTTCTTACTCATATGTGCCGCGGCAGACACCTCTAGCGATGCATCAGACTCATCACTGCTCAACATGGTCCCAGACTGTGCAAAGGACTGTGTGGATAGTTTCATCAAATCAGAGTACACGCCCGAAGAATGTACGGCGCCTTCAAATGTCAAATGCCTCTGCCGAACCAAAACGCAGGACGGGTACACACTGGGAGAAGCAGCTCTAAGCTGTGTGTTGTCTTTGTGCTCCAAAGAAGTTATCGCGGACTCCAAAGCATATCATATCTGTGACTCGGTATCTGAAGCGATACCCAAGACACATAAAACCATCACCGCGACTGTATTCTCGGATATGAGTACAACAATGGCCGGAGATGCAAGCACAACTGCAGATTCAACGACAACCAGCTCTGCCATGGCGTCTGAAAGCACTTCGGAGGCGCCTCTGACAGCCTCGACCGCATCTCCAGCCTCAACATCAACATTGATATCAACAGCCTCAACATCAGCCTCGACTACCTCCAGTGAAACCTCGGAGACTACATCGACTACATCATATGACACCACTTCCTCAAGTTTTCGAGCTGAGCCAACATCATCTGCAGGGCAAGACCCGTTGGCTTCAAGTGGCGCATCGGAAGATACGACTAAGAAAGGTGATGGCTCGATCAGCCCCGGCGCAGTCATCGGAATTTCCGTGGCATCAGGCGTGGCAGGATCATTTCTTGTTGTCGTTGCTGTGGTATTTTGCTGCAAGAGATGGCGAAAGAAAGATCGCAACCGCGACCAATCAGATCCGCACCATTTCGAGATTGGAGGCGCTATGTCTGAGCCTGTTGACTTTACAAAACCAATGCCACGACTCCCAACACCCAGCTCGGGGCCAAGTTCACTGCATGATCAAACGAACGAACATGGGTCATCACAACAGTATCGCGTTGCCCAACTAATGGGATCAGCGGCAAAGGTGCAATCCGCATCGCCATACTCGCCCCACCTTGCTACAATTTCGCATGGCCACCAAAGCAAAAGATCAAGAGAAGAGCGGATAGGATTCGCTATCAGCTCCGACTCCGACTGGGAAGCATCACCGCGCACGCAATCGTCACAGCATAGCGTGGCACGTCTACTACCGGACCCAACAGCAGGACTGTATCCGAAACCATTGAAGTGGACCCATCGACCAGTCAGTGGAGAGACTCTATTTGAAGAGGACGAGAGTCAACAAACCGTAGCAATGATGCGGGAAAATACCCCGAGACTAGGAGCCCAGCCTCGACTGGCAGGACTACCACCAAACCCCCGTGCATTCATAGAAACCCCAGAGGGATTCAAACGAAGATCGGGCCCAAGAACCCTCGCATCACCGTTCAACCCCAACATAGCTTACAGAGCCTCCTCGTCTGAAAGCAGCGCCGCTCCCGACAACGCTCCCGACGGCCCATATAACACCTCAAGTCACCTGGGCCCTGCCCATGCCCAAGCCCAACCCAAACAATCCTCTTTACACCCAAACACCGAGATTGTCAGCTGTCCCCGCATTGTCCGGGCCGAGGACATCAAACGTGTGGAGATCCGCAGCAGCCCTCGCCAACCCGAAGTAGTCGCCCCCTATTGTCCCGAAGATCTATGGCTCGAGCGGGGACGAAACGACAATCGTGAATCACAAGGGGAGCTTCCCTATCCATCTGATGTCCATCCCGGTGCAGTGGACTACCCTAATAGTCCGAAAAAGAAGGCCACGAATCGGGTTTCGCCTACGAGTCGGAATTTGACGCCTTCGAGACGAGGGGACGACTTGATCTTGAGAGTCGATTGAAGGGAATTTTTCATGTATTTTATGTCTCTTTATGGGTGGTTTTGTTTTGCATGGTACTAGTTAGCGCTTGATGTACGGAGTACTTGGTTTGTATACATAGAATTTTGCGTATTTTCAAGACAAATCCATGGAATTGCATTTCATCATTTTTGGGATGGTATATTGCTGTAGTCATCTATGCATTGTTGCTATTGTTTCTCGCAGTGATACTATTCCACATTTCATTCAAGTCTTAGACTTCTGCAATGACCGAATCGCGGAGTTTGGCTTTGGCGGGGCCGATAACAATTTCGATAAGGGATTTTTGTCGCGACAGAGCGAGATCACAATCGACTCATTCATTTTCTTCAAAGGTTCTTACCCACGCTGTCAATTTCAATTCTCTCCGACATTGCCCCGGCCCATCATGACCCAAGCAGAGTGCCTACCTGCGCGCGCTCGTTCGTCCTTTCTACCGGTATTCCCGCTCGAGCTGTGGGACATCATCATCGAATACCTAGACGATGGAGAAACTGCCCAGAACTTGGGTAGGCTTTCTCAAGCATGCCCTGCACTCCGCGCAATTATCGAACCACGGCTGTATCAACCAGTACGCCTGAACAATTCGGAAAGCGGTGCTCGTCTTGCTCGCACAATTGAGTCTCGACCAGACTTGGCACCACTGATTCGCGAGATACAACACAAGAAAGACTCTGGCCACGAGAACTTTTACAACCGCTATCTTAAGTTCTACCAGATGGCCCTCGGCTTGCCAAACCTGGAAACCCTGTTTCTGAGAAATGAGGTTAAGCGTCTCGATACTTCTCGTTGGTCTAATAAGGTCGAACGCAGTTTCCCGTCCTTCCTGGAGGCGGTTAATGAGGCATTTAATGAGACACCAATGATGACCTTCGGAGATTATCGAAAGCTTATAGTCGGACCCTTGGAAGATTCAAGTTTTAGTCCCCCAGACGACGAAATAATTACCCCGGGATCCATGGCGCAAAACAATACTTTGTCAGGACTTTACAGACCTGATCTGAAGGGACTACCTGCTTTGCGTGTTTGTGAGTTCAGGTTTTTCGTCTTGAGTTTTGCAACATAAAAAAACTAATATTGTCCAGGCCATATTGGAAGCCACTGCGACTTGAGTGATACTGGCATAGAGATTCGCGCCCCACAAGTGATTGGAAGCATATTCCGTCATCCAGGTCTGCGAAAACTTTGCCTCACAGGTTGCTCGTTCAAGCGAGACAAGAGGGCTGGACCGGGCAATTTGAGCACAGAATTGGAGGAATTTACAGCACTGAACTGTTGGATAGAACCCTCGGATCTCCATCATGCTCTTGGATGGCCAAAATCCCTAAAGCGGCTCACACTCAGAACCACATACGCCCCCAACGAGTCGCGAGACGGATTTATCGGGGAATATAGTGATGCAATGTTACCCCAGAAACACGGGCTAGACTTCGTGGACTATGACTGCTATTGGGGCGGCGAGGAAGAGGCGGATTTTGCTGCGTTTGAAAGTCTCAAACACATCACGACAACCCTTAGCTCGCTAACAGGAAGAACGTGCGAGGAGCCGGATATTGAAGAAGACCCCAATCTACCCAGCTCCCTTGAAAGTCTCACGCTTCGACTTGATGAGCACAAAGCCTGGGCTCCATCGGTCATATACGAATTTGTCAAAAGCGAAAAGCTGCCTAATTTGCGTCGATTCACGTGCGAGGTTCCTGAATCCATGGAAAGCCTACCTTCAATTAACCCGGACAAAAAGAATCCACCTTGCCTGGAGATATGCCAGGAGGGAAATACATGGCAAGACAAATTCAAGGAACTTGATGTGGTTCTTTCAATGGTTCCTGTTCCATATCCACTCGAGGCACCCGAGTATAACCTCTGCTCTTGCGAAAATCTGGATTTCTACCATCGCTTGCCTTCCCATCCACACGATCCCAATCTCAGGAACCCATGGGAAGACGAGGATTCAGATTGGAACCCTTGGGCTGACGATGAGATGGATGATGGACATGAGGACTTAGATGAGGTGATAGACGACTTCGAGAACGACGCAGATGACTTTTGATTGATGATATTCTAATGTTATGGATACGATAGTAAAACTATCCTCAAATCCAAGTTTTGTTCTCATGCATCTTGATCTACGGAAATTCCAGGTCCGAAGAGTTTGGTCTTATGAAACAACAAGAAAGGCTGTCCCGCTACAGGAATGAGCATCGCTCACAGACCCACAAGATAGAAATGAAGGTCTAAGCCAGACAGGGCTCGAGAGTACGAGGTCAAATCTTGGCTTGCTCATCTTTCCCCAATAGTCCAATGGGCCATGATTGGCTCTGCAACTTCTCGTTTGAGCGATGGCATCAACCCCCACGAACAGCAGGAGGGCTATAGCATAGCAGCAGCTCGGTGGAGACGACCAGGTTCCCCAGATTCTGTCGATCTTGATCTTCGTATGCCGGCAATCATGTATCGTGGAGATCTGAACGGCTTGTTTCGATGACACCTGCCAGGGCTATCTAGATCAAGCGCCCCTCGTTGAGACAATGGCTGCCAGAACCTGGGCAGCATTCAAGGTTCTCGGCACGGCTTGCGAGTATCTCCAAACAGGAAACTATATCGAGGCCGGTATCAAATGACAACCATGTGTCCCGACGATGGCCATTGATTTCCCCGGATCTTAACGCACGGACTGCGCTCAGGCCCAAACAAGAAGGCACGCCGGGTATGGCTTCCCTCTCCATACGAGACTCCCCGCAGTCCAGGGTTCAGCAGCCGCAGATAACGCCAGATTTGTCTTGCAAACTCTACGCGGACTCCGTCATTGCGAAAGTTATGGCCCGCGGGATCATACTGGAACCGCCTGGGCAGTACGCTGGTGACAGCATATAACGCTCTGGCCTACTGTGGGCTAAACTCTACGTATTAATAGGAGCCTCAAGCCTCACTACACCCGGAGATATCAAGTGCTGAGGTAATGTTAGAAACTGCCCAGGTGGCGACACTTTGGCGACAAGGCCTAGGCAATGCCCTCGACATGGAATCTGCATCATATCTAGACGTTCGAGCTACACGTAGACGTGTAGATAAAAGAGACTATTCCAAGCCACGATATTTGGATGCGGGATGCATTCGTCTCAATGGAGGTTTCGATGATGATCCGAGGTAGTATCTTGCGGCATGTGGCGCCAAGTAGTCCAGCTCGGGCGTGATTGTCTACGCCACTGAGACGATGGGATTTTGACCTGGATCTGGACGAAGGTATAACGGCACGCATTATGGTGTAGGCCCCAAGGTTGGCCGTGCCAAGTAGACGCGGTTGATAAGTCAGCATGACGTCAACGGTTGTTTGATTCGACCTGCCCAGTCGCACCTCTCGAGAGCCTACAGCATTGTCGGGATACAACACGGGCTGGTCAGGATGCCAATGTATGCCCTCAGCGACTTTCGGTTCTTAAATCCGCTCAGCGCCACGCCGAAAGCCGCAAACATGCTCGATAAACTGGTCTGCCCCAAAACCGGTCATGGCTCGACCCCTACGTCAACCGTTCCAAAACTCCACTCTGAAGTCATAACGGGCTGGGGTTAATTTTTCCTACCGTCGAATCAGCACCAACCGGATATTCCCTTGAATGCGCCAAGCGTACACCGTTGTGGACCCGCATCTACTTGGGTTGTTGGATGCTTTGGTGTCCCTACATACAATATGTACACAATCTGGGACAATTGGGGAAGTGACGAGGTCTGTGACTGATTAGAGTGTGCGAATCTATCCGGATCCATGATTTCACACATCTTTGGGGTTTCTCTGTGCTATATTAATGGCTCCTACCTCCCCCCCCCCCACTTGCTCCGCCTACAGATTATTCGGATTTCATCAGCGACTCTACTGCAGTCAGTCTGATTTTCATTGCAGTCTGCGCGTCGAGCAAGATACAGAACAAGCCTGTTTGATCGACAGTTTGCCCTGACTTCATACCTTATATAAGGATCTGCCCGATTGCGATACGCAGCGCAGTGATATCGTACCTTTTAAAGTGCATTGATCACCATCGTCATTTGTCCCCGTCCGCCCCACTTGAGTCTCCATACACAATGGCTACAGCCGGTGGAACCCACAGAGTCTTGAACACTCTGAACAATCGCGCCGATCTATTTGGTGGTCCAAATGTCGCTGCTCCTCCCAAGAATTTGATGGCTTCTCCTTCACACACCACCCCCAAGTTATCCGAGATGGTCATGCATGAACAGTCTTCCTCTAACGACTCAACTCCCATCAATACTCCGATGCACACTCCGCCTCCAGTCACCACTGATGACTTTGCGCTGGCATTTGACATTGATGGCGTCCTCATGAAGGGCGGACAGCCCATTCCTGAGGCTGTCGATGCCATGAAATACATTAATGGAGAAAACCCATACGGAGTTAAAGTGTACGTCGTCTCTACTTTATTCCTCTGTGATCACACCTCACTGCAATCAAGCATGATAACTGACACCTTTCTAGCCCTTATATTTTCTTAACCAACGGTGGCGGCAAAACCGAAAAAGAACGATGCCTCGATCTTAGCCGCCAACTCGACCTTGATGTTGACCCTGGTCAGTTCATCTGCGGCCACACCCCAATGCGCGAGATGGCAGAGCGGTACGGAACTGTACTAGTCGTCGGTGGCGAGGGCGAGAAGTGCCGCGTCGTGGCCGAGGGATACGGGTTCAAGGATGTGATCACACCAGGAGATATCATCAAGACCCGACATGATACCACACCCTTCCGAACATTGACAGATGAGGAACATGACAACTCACGACTGCTTGATTTGGACAACACTCGAATCGAAGCTATCTTTGTCTTTGCAGACAGTCGTGACTGGGCTGGTGACCAGCAGATTATTTTAGACTGTCTCATGACCAAGGATGGGTGGCTGAACACCCGGTCCGAGATATTTACCGAAGGACCCCCAGTCTTCTTCTCACACACCGATGTGGTATGGTCTACATCGCATGACTACTCGCGTCTGGGAATGGGAGCGCTGCGCGCTTCCCTGGAAGCCGTTTACTTCGCGATCACAGGAAAGGATCTCAATACCATTGCGTTCGGCAAACCGCAGATTGGGACATATCAGTTCGCTACAAGACTCCTGCAGGAGTGGCGCAAAGAATCCTGCGACATTGATCGATCTCCATCGACTGTGTATTTCATTGGTGATACTCCTGAGTCCGACATCCGCGGTACGAATGAATTCAACGAGACCACGGAGAACGACTGGTACTCCATTCTGGTCAAGACCGGTGTTTACCAAGATGGCGACAAGCCGCGTTACCCTGCAAGAAAGACAGTCGATACTGTCCTGGATGCTGTCAAGTTCGCTTTTGAGCGCGAACACAAGAAGACCGCAAAGGGCGAGATTGTTTCCGAGCTCGACTATGATACCAGCCAGCAAGTCCCCAACTGAACTGGCAACATTCGATCCCATCTATTTCCAATGACCATTTCCTTGGTCACTTTCTTTGAACTCAATAAGCCACACTTGCATTGGGATTGAGATTCCAAGCAAGTCCATGCTTAGGGCCATTCGCCACCTTTTATGACACGACGCTCAACGACCTTTTATATTTGCATTTTCAGATTATTCTCCTTGTTCGAGGTCCAATTTAGTGAACATCAGATGTGTGTACTCCAGGGATCATTAAGTTGGTTCCAAACTCAATAGTAAAATACGAATCTTCAAAGAGACATGGTAAATGGTCTCACAGTACACTTACCTAGCTCATTCAACATAGAAGGTATCGCTTATCGTTAGCTCAAAAACATGACATTCCGATGTTCATTCTCGCTACACCTACCCCAGATTCATGAGTGACGTAATGGTCGTGGTTTTAACCTTTTAACTGGTGAAGATTACCACGTATCCGATTCCAAGGTTGAACATCCAAGGTTATCTATCCATGGGCAAAACACGGGGATCCTTGAACTATCGATAGGACCTCGGGATGACCACGAAGACCTTGAACGCTTCGAGCAACCTTGGAAGAAACTCCACTACCTGGACCATCAACATAAGTTTGATAGCGTACCAACATAGTGGTTGCAAAACATGGACTATCCCGCCGAATCCGATGATATCTGGAACTACGATACCTGTAGGCGGCGTATTTTCCGCGTAGAAAGAAATAGAATGGACTACTCTGGATGTTCTGAGTGCATGAAAGTTGTTGGCTGGCAAGCAAGGGAATGAGGGCATGGAAAGATCAATCTCTCCACTCACACACACCATTCCCATACTCAGTCTATTTGTGAAGTCGAAAAAGTCCCTAAATGGCAATTCGAAGAACAGTTGCTAAGCGGAGATGTTTCCCGAGCGGATGAGATGACTCACGGCAAGTCTGCCCCGGTGAAGCGTCAAACTCCCCAACAACCCCTCAGCATGGTAAGTCGAACGAGCTGGCTATGTCTGTATCTACTAAAGCTTCATCCCAGATCAGCACAGAGGCCACAGAGGCCCTGTACCTCCACGATGCCTCGCTCCGGGTTTTGACGACGGAGGTTATATCCTCGCAGTCAATCACATCCTTATCCGAAGAGGAAAAAGGACTGGCCAAGAATGTGCCCACGGAAGATAGCGTCGTGGTAATGCGACAGACCATCTTTTATGCCCAAGGTGGTGGGCAGCCCAGTGACACTGGTGCCATCGGCTCAGACCAGCCTCCCACATTCGAAGTGTCGCTGGTCCGCAAAACGCCCGACGGAAGATATCTCCACTTTGGAAAATACAGCGATACGCCTTTCGCGGCGGGCCAGCAAGTGATCCAGAAAATTGACGACTCAAAGCGCAACTACCACTCGCGACTGCACACAGCTGGCCACATAGTTGGACTAGCGATGCAGCTCTTGATGCCTGAGAGGAAGAAGGTGAAAGCGAACCATTTCCCGAGAGAAGCGTCGATGGAGTACGAGGGCCTGCTGTATAATGAGGACAAGCCGACCATCCAGGAGAAGGTCGATGAGCTTGTGCGTCAGGATCTGGATATCCTCATCTCATGGGCGGAGGGCGATCAGGGCGAAGAGGGACGATCGCATGACGGTCGAACGAGGATAGCGAGTATCGGAGGTCTGGATCACAATCCCTGCGGTGGAACTCATGTCCCGCGAACGGGCTTGGTCGGATCTGTCATTATTCGGAAGATCAGTCGCCAGAAGGGAATCAGTCGAGTATCCTATGATGTCTCTCCCGGGATTGAAGGATGAATCATGATGGGAATTTGCACATATGTCTATAGGGTTATAAATAATAGAAGTACATGCGATGCTCACAAAAAAGGAATGCAAAGGCATAATTATACATCGAATTCGTTGTCCAGCCAGTGCTTCATCACCAATTTGCCTTCTGCAAATCCCTCCTTATCAGTTCGAACAATGATAGCCGCGTGACTATGTCGGTTATTCTGTATATGAACGGGGTATTTGCGGATTCCCAATTCGTTGAGTGAGTCAATGATACCAAATTGTTCCGAGGTCAATGCAAGTGTGGGACAATGTACTGATGCCGCCGATGAGCGCCGTCGGTTCGACGAGGATTCGACATGTGCATTATTTGAAGCAGATCCCGAGGCGGACGGTCCGTTCTCCTTATCAGGCACCGAGTCAGAAACTTCGGTGTCACTGTTTGACAGATAGGCTGGCTCCTGGCTGGCATTGACGTTCTCGAAGACCTGTTCCACAACGTGTTGGACATCTTGGACCAAAACTGGAATCTTATATTTGCCAAAAAGGGCACCGCGTTCTCCGATATGATGCATCCGAATGCGCTTGGAACTGCGACAGGTCTGGATCACAGCATTGATAATGAATATTGTTGTAGCTAATGGCGTAAGGACAACCAGAAGCAATGACAGAGGAACCCAGATGGCCACTGATTTGCATTTTTTCCAAAAGCGCTCGGCAAAAGCGCTAGTCTTGCGCCGTGTCGGAGGTAACACCCAAGTATCGGGGTCAACAATGACATCCCCATAGCCCTTGACATAGTTGATGTTCACATTTGCCGGATCCACGAAAGGATCCACTTTGGAGAGAGCAGAGGTATAGAAGAGGACGGCACGATCATTGACAATGTTTGCATATATGCTCTTTCGTTGGAACTTCTTCAGTCCCTTTATGAAGATGCTCTCCGGATCGGCCAAAACACTCAGAAGCGGCCGGCCCGTGTCACGGTATGAATCAATGAGGAACATCTGCCGACCAGATTGCGAGATTGTTCTCGCACCAAAAGCGTTGAAAATGCTGTCTTTCCAACCTTTCAGCGGGGCTCTCGCCCCCACGTGAGGAGTCGCGAAGGTTGTGAAGTTCATGGGTTCCAGTTTATCCAGCCAGCCACGAGCGTCTAACAAGCCGATCGCATAACGTGCGAGCAAGCCACCAAGAGAGTATCCGACAATACTGATTTTGGTGATCTTCTGACCGCGCTCCGCTAACGATTCAAGCTCTTCCTCGACCTCGTGCACCAATCGTTCTCCGGTGAGTTCGATTCCATCGTATGTGTAGTTTCCGGTGTTTGCTTTCGGGCAGAGTATATGTACTTTATCGTTGTGTGTCTCTTGTAATGCGGAAGCAACGTAGTCAAGATGTGCAGGCTTTCCCCAGAGTCTGTGTCGCATTAGCTTAAGACGTCATAGCTGGAAAAGAACGTACCCATGCACCAACACACATAGGTGGTCTGCTGTAGATGTATCCGACATAGTTAGAATTTCCCAAGATTGTGCGACATCGAAAAAGTAAAAACGAAATGGGAAGTAAGTACGGAGTAGTTGTAGTGAGCAGGTCGCGCGGGCGTCTGTTCGTCCGAACTCCGCGTGCGTCAGCGTGGAGCTATCGGCGATAAGGGGTTTAGAAGGCTTTTGCCAATTTTAGTCGCATTCCTGGTAAACACGCAAATAAGATGGATTTCGGTTTTTGGAGTTTCGAAATAGAACGGCCCCTGTAACACATCCAAAAGCGAGCAAACAACAAAAGCCGAGTTTGAATGCTTGACTTGGAGATTCACGCCTGTAAAGTCAGGCATTCGAAATGTTTGTTTTCTTTGCATTACGACTTATCACTTCGTGAAGAGGCTCCCATCTGGCCTACGTGCCTTGCCAACTTTTGATCTGATCTCTTGATCTCGTCCGGACCAGCATTTCCAGACTCTAAGCCTGTTGCTCATCAGGAGTAGCGCAAGGAGCACAAATATCAATGGGGTTATGAGGTTGACCGGTTAAAAGGCGTTAGATGATACGATAGCCTGGGCGGTGCTCGCATCGGTCCAAGCTGTACATGCCGAGAAGTTGTTCCCTTTGAGGCGTGAGCTGGTTGGCGTTTGCTTGATTTGAGTTGATATTCGCAACTTGATCTCGTCGCCTTCTGCTGCGCAGCGCGAGCTTTTGACTTCCCAACCTTGGACCTCGACTTCAGAGTAAACAAGCCTTACACTTTTGAATTCTTTCATCGTTTATCGGGAATCATGTTTACGTCACTCGGATGCTTCGCGGACGTAGCATGTCCTCGAGGCAAAGAGTGCACTCTACTCAAATGCTTGTTCCTACACTCCGATGATTCGAGTGAGACAAAGGCGCAGGACCTCATTCCGACCGACAATGCTCCGTCTGCAAAAAGGCTCAAGCAGGAAGCCAAGGCTGGAGACTCGTCCGATGCTCACAAGGAACCGCGTGATATGGTGGACCTGGCCTCGAAGTTGCCGAAGTTGCCCACCCCCAATCGTTCGGCTACAGTCCATGACTCCCCTGGTGTTCAATCTGCTGCGCAGAAGATCGTGCAGCCGGATATGTCGAGCCAAACCGGACCATCAAAACCTGCTGAACAAGAGCCAAAGAAGCCGAAGGACAAGCCTGAAGTTACCCAACTTCCCCCACGCCAAGCTCCAAAAGAAGCCCTCAATCCGCGCATGCTCAAATCCGCGCCTGCAGCACATACCACTCGAACCGCAATTCTCAAAAAGCTACATGCCTCTATCACATCACTGAACGAGAAGTTGATCAAAGAAAAAAGCCGCACAAATCATTGCTTCGTCCTGACCTCTGACGAAATCATAACAATGGCTCTGGACGAAGAAGAGAAGTGCGCAAGAGAGAACCCGGGAGTCTATGGAAATGTCATCAAGCTTCGTATCGTGAAACTCACCAAAATGGACATTGAATCTTGGGTCAAAGAGGTGATGGCTTACTTGAACGGGCGATATTACAAGATTAACCCCATTGGAAAGCCCTCATCAGGGCCTAAGCCTATCGAAACAGGGCTTACTCTTACACAAGAAATCGCATTTCTGCCGAAGCTTCTGACGACCCTCACTGGCCTCGAGGCACACGGGTATGTCACAAAGGCCCCAACCCAGACAGAAATCGAAGCCGCTCAAAAAGGCGTCGACGAGTCCAGAGGCTGGGAGAAGTGTGATAGATGCAGTCAACGGTTCCAGGTGTTTCCAGGTCGCCGTGACGATGGCACGCTGACAACTGGCGGCTCATGCACCTATCACGTAGGGCGAGCCGTTCACCCTCGAGGCAAGAAGACAGACCATGTCACAGGTTCGGCACAACCATACTTCCCCTGCTGCAACCAGTCCATTGGGGCCTCTACCGGTTGCACCAATGCCAGCACGCATGTCTTCAAAGTGTCAGAAGTCAAACGACTGGCATCCACCCTCCAGTTCAAAACAACTGCGCCCCAGCCCGACAAAGGACCCCTGGAACCAGTCGCCATCGATTGCGAGATGGGCTACACAACTCAGGGCATGGAGCTAATTCGCCTCACAGCTGTCAGCTGGCCGGCGGGTCGCGACTTGCTCGACGTGCTGGTTCGACCTATGGGTGAAATCTTGGATTTCAATACACGCTTTTCTGGAGTTTCATCGCAAGACTTTGCATCTGCCAAACCCTATCATGCCGCGGCGCGTGACCCAGATCCATCTCTTGATGGGGAGAGCAAGATCAATCTACCTCTGCAGCTCGTGCAGTCGCCCGCAGAGGCCCGGGAGTTGCTTTTGAACCTTCTGCAGCCCGAGACACCTCTAATTGGTCATGCCATCGACAACGACTTAAATGTTTGCCGACTCATTCATCCTGCAGTCATTGATACTGTTCTTCTGTATCCGCATCCCAGGGGTCTCCCTCTCCGTCACAGCCTCAAGTCGCTCGTGCAGAAACACCTCGGTCGTGAGATCCAGGTTGGTCAAAATGGACATGATTCGAAGGAGGACTCGATCGCTACGGGGGACCTGGTGAGGGCGAAGCTAGCCATGAAATGGAAGATACACCAGAAGGGGGGCTGGAAATTCAAGGATAATCAACTGGTATCTCCATTTGGGCAATCGATATCTCCAGTTGGGCATCGATAGGTGCCGATCATACAAAAGAGGAATCTGGTAACTGGTCATATTGAAATTGCCTTCCACTGTTCGCTGTGTTGAATATTATGCGAGATACCCTGCAATTACATTGAATTTGAAGAAAAAGGCCATACTGGCAAGGGAACTGAGTCTCAGCCCCATGAAGAGTTCTACAATGTAATTCCTTGTCACATTAGCAAGGACGTGTTACAAATTGCGTTACAGTACTAGGTTGCTTGTGAAAAGTTGAGGGTATAAAATTTTTTGTTTTATTCATGGCCTCATAGACCAATCTATCCCCCCATGGCTCTCGCTCTCGGTCCCGGAAAGGACGTTCCAAGCTTGAAAACACAGACTAGAACCGATCGATCAAGGCAGAAGAAAAGACATGTCAGCGACACGCTTATTCCTCATCCTCCTCAGCCTCGTCGTTGACGACGTTGTAGAAGCGGAGCTCGTAGACACCCTTGGAGGTGGAGACAACACGGAGCCAGTCACGGAGCTGCTGCTTCTTGAGGTACTTCTTGGTGCTGTGTTGAAAGTCATGGTCAGCGGGTCTGCGCTATCTTAGGCAGTGGAAAGAAACACGGTAAACTTACAGGTACTTCAGGTAGCGGCCGGAGAAGGGGATGTGGGCAACAACCTCGATCTTGCCATCGCCGGACTGGGAGATCACGACGTTGTCACCGAGGTTACCGACACGGCCCTCGACCTTGATGCGGTCGTGGAGGAACTTCTCGAAGGCGGAGACATCGAAAATCTTGTCGGAGGCGGGCTGAGAAGCGTTGATAACGAACTGCAGAATGTTAGAGGGTGTCCGGAGCTTTGCGCCATTTCGCATCAACGTACCTTCTGGGTAACCTTCTGGGCCTTGCGACCACGAGCCTATACCACGAGAAAAAAAATCTAATTAGCCTACTGCTCCATAATGTCGGGGCCCGGTGGCAGCCTTGCAAGGTTTCTCGCGACGTCGAGGCTTCGATAGATTTTTCAATATCGAAGCTTGACGCAAATCGAGAGAAACCCTGAAGACGCCGCTGGGGGAACAGCAAAGCGGTTTGGATTCAACGTACAGCAACGGGAGCCATTTTTGACGATTGGGGGGGAGGATGAAAATGGGAGGATTGGGAAAGGTCGCAAAGAAGTGAATATCCTGCGCCGGCGAGAGAGATGGTCAAGACAACGTCCTAAACTGCCCGGTGGAGCTTTGATTATCGAAAATTCAACCAGAGGTGGGAAGGGCTAGACCCGATTTGGAATGTTAGGGCAAAGAGGCAGAATCATGTGACCTGAGCCAGTAGAAGTCATGTGATATGGACCCTAAGCCCTGGCCGGTTCCATGGGTTTCGATGGGTTTCGGTGGGGAAGGGGTAGAAACTCTATACGATCTCTGATTGGCTCGGCTAAATGAGGCTAGCATGGCGCTAGTGAGTCACTGCTGGCCGCTCAGGTATATAAAGGGCCCTCCCTCTTCCCGTTTTCCTCTTCTTCTTTTTCTTCTTCAGCTCTCTTTGCCTATTGGCTTAGATCAAGTGTAGTATCTGTTCTTTTCAGTTTAATCTCTGAAAGTTACCCATGTGGTAACATCAATGATTATTCTCATTTTTGGATCTCGCATCGTGGCCTCTGTGCTTGCGCACGCCATGATGCACAGTGTCACTGGGCTTACACTACCCCCGGTCGACGCGAACCCTTTTCATCACTGGCTCGGTTTATCTGCGCTTTTGGAGAAGAGTTACTCGTAGCCTTAGTATTTCCGCATCACGAGTTGAATATTGTGCTTCGACTTGACGCGCTTGTCGCATCCGCCATCCCCGTGTCCGTCTCCAGTTCACAGATCATCTCAACCTGTGGCTCCAACGAGCCCTCGTCAGCCCTGGGCACCTTTCTACTTTCGCTCCTGCTTTCACTGTTTGGTCATGGATTGTTGACGTGACATCATTTTCCTTCATTGCCTAGCCAATCTCTGCCTGCCACTGACCATTTCTTCGTCGACCGTGTGTGACTCCTGGCTGTCTGCTTGGACCCTTGGTCAATCACGATACTCTTCATGCCGCTCCCCGCTGTTGGTGCCGCGCAACATTTGGATCCCGGTTTACGCAAAATCGTTGGCCGCTGAGTTTCGATGCTCCCTGGCGAGAGATCTCCAGATAATGAACGGCGATGGGTCTCATCTCGTTTTCCTCCGAGACGGCTACTCCCATCAGAGCCAGGGACACTGGTTCTTCAGTGTTGGCCAATAAACCCACGTCACTTGTTTGCTTTGCACTCGGAACGCGTCTAGTCTCAGGAAGCTCACAAGGCCATGGCAATGGCACATCATCCTCCCCCTACGCTCTCTGGGCTCAACGGTGCAAGCGTCATCGAATTTGTCTCCAGCTTAACCACGGAATACAGCCACCACACATCCTCCACCCATACCGCCCTTTCTGATAAGACTTGGAGAATCCTGGCTCAGTGGAACAGCTGAACCAGACACAGAGTGAAAGTGGAGCACTGCTGTTGACATCGGAAATGGCTGGTAAGATCACTCAAGTGACGGGTGGCAGGAAATACAGCAGAACATTCCTTTATCTTGGTATGTGTGAACGAGTGCAGGATCATGCTGAAATATTGTGTAGCTGCTCGAAGCTAAAGCAATACTCTCTCGGCTCTCTCGCCCTCCTCGCAGTCTGCGACTCGCGATGCGAGTTAGGTATGAGCGCGCCACAGAAATCCACAATGATAGTTCAAACAACACGCCTTGCACAAACACCCACCCAATCGCCGTATAGTATCAAATCCTACGATGCATAATCCTCGGCTATATCTCGCATATCCCGGTTTGACCTCACTTCATAATGATGTGGAATACAATCACCCGTGGACTCATTCTTCAAGTAAACCATGCCACTCCGAAATGTCCTTGATGAGTCTCCACATGTACTTCTCCAGCTGGACCGCGCACTTGGTGTATACCGTTCCTGCGTCGTTGTACTGCCGACAATTGCTGAAAATCAACTTGAGATCGCCGACGAGGTCTTTCGGGGTGGTGTAGGTATCAGTATCACCATCCAATCTTGCCTCTATAGTTGACAAATCCATTGGTGATGTAATGACATTGTAATAATCAGGTACTTCGTCTCTATTCACCGGGTTGGCAAAGGGCCATGCGTGTTTGTGGTTCTGGATATGATTCAAAAATCGCCGCAGTTCGTTGTAGTGTGGTCCACGGCGTGGTTCCCGTGATAGGTCGTCCATCTCCGGAGACCAACCAGTCGCACGAATAGCCGGGATGGATAGTGGATTCATTGGGGTGATAACACCGCCAGCCCATTCCTCGGGTGGTGGATGGACGATGTGGTTTTGGTTGAATGTACGTATCTTAGCCAGAACAGATGCCTTCTGCTTTAAAAGCATACGGCCGACTTCGAGGTACCGAATGCGGGGGACTAGAGAGCATTGCATAAGAGTCTCCCCTTCGTAATCCTTGATATATCCCATCCAAACAGTCTTCTCAAGGGTGATCTCTTTGGTAAACCCTTGTTTTTGGAAGTATCCGGTAGCATAATTATCAGCGTATGTTAAGAAGTGAGTCACCGGGGAAGTGGCTTTGACATAATCTTTCAAATGAGCCATGATATGCGCACCATATCCTTTCACCTGTTGGCTGGCCGAGACGGCGCAAAAAACGATTTCGGCGAACCTGCGATCTGGGAACTGTCGATATGTTATTCCGCCAATAACTTCCAGAGGTATTTTGACAATAGCGATTGACAAGTGAGCGCGGTCGTAGACGAGGCGTGCGATATAGTCTTTGGGCATTTTGGGAAGCTGCTTTTGAAACAGGCACTTCAGACCAGTGAGGACGATCATGCTTTCTCTGGACCCATCATTGTTGACAACTCGGTATTCAATTTCGCCAATGCGCTCCTCCAAGACGGCGGGTTTGAACACAGTTAGAACCATTCCGGCATATTCATCTTTACCCGCGTGGGAGGGTCCTCGCGTACCTTGTCTGGGAAGGGGACCCTTCGAACTGCAGCTGGAAGTTTGATATCTGCTTGTTTCAAACCAATATAAAAGGCTTTGACTTTCTTGTTATTCCCAACAGGGTTGAGCTCTTCAAAAGCTGAGCGTTTAGCAGCAAGTTTTATTTGCTTGCTGTCAGCTGGAAATGATTGTGACTTTAGTCCGTCCATCTGCGTTGATTACCGGCAAACGTCAACTTGGTATGGCTGACGTGGCAATAATTATATTCAAACTCAAGCTCTGTGCAATGATCAAGGTTGTCCTCGGAAATGTTGAGTCGACTGTTGGGTGCTCCAAGTTTCAGCCCTGGAGGTGACTAGGATTGATCCGGGGTATGCTTAATAAGATGTCACACTATGCCCAATTAAGGATAGCGGTAAATCACTGACACATCTGATCAACACACCTGGGCATGGGCAGTTTGGCGACAGTGGATTAATCAGGTACTCTTGGTGCCAGAGTTGTTTCATGATATTGTTACCTAGGTATTTTGCGAGGTTCCAGTTGTAACCCTGAATCCATCTCTAGACTGGAGAAGCTCTTCATAACAATATTATTGAGCGTGTATATCATTCTGTTAACAACCTTGGAATTGATAGGACCTCGGGACCAAATTTTCACTACATATCAGACTTTAAACGCAGTAATCTAGCATGCATCTAATACAGCCTATTTCTATATTTCCATGGCCATCATTGATAAACTCGCCACAACGAAAATGACGGTCACGTGGCGGGGAGCTCTATCGCGGGGCCAACTGATAAGGCTCTGCAATTCTTCCCGCTTCTGCATACTTTGGTCAACGCAAAGGTACACTCGCGATGGGTTCAATTGTCCTGCCTCACCTGCAATCAGCTTGGCATGTTGACCAGGCTATCCTCTCTGAGGAGGAGCGTTTGGTCGTGATCCGCTTCGGTCGCGACCACGATCCTGACTGTGAGTACCTGAAGTTGATCCCCCCACTCCGATCGCCATATTGACAGATGAACCACAGGTATCCGCCAAGATGAGCTGCTTTACAAGATTGCCGAGCGCGTGAAGAGTAAGCAGCTCATCCCAGAGTCAACAGAAACGCATCTAACACATCAACAGACTTTGCAGTGATCTACCTTTGCGATGTTGATCAGGTTCCGGACTTCAACCAGATGTACGAGCTTTACGATCGCATGACCATCATGTTCTTCTATCGCAACAAGCACATGATGTGTGATTTCGGTACCGGAAACAACAACAAGTTGAACTGGGTGTTGGAGGACAAGCAGGAGCTGATCGACATCATCGAGACCATCTACAAGGGCGCCAAGAAGGGCCGTGGTTTGGTTGTCAGCCCAAAAGGTCAGCACACTTCCTGAGATTGGGCTGATTAGTCGCTAACAGTCGCACAGATTACTCCACCAGATACCGATACTAAGTCTTTCCTCGCGCAAATACCCTGGCGCCTGTCAGTTCCTGTCGCGTCCTTACGATGTTTATGATGATTCCCGGATAATTCTGGTCACGATGCGCCTGAAAATACGGACATGGACACGGAGTTGTTTTTTCCCCTGGGGATAGAGCTACGGTGGTTTTGATTTCTGAAAATAGCATACATGAGAACCACTTACTTTCAAAGCTGTACACTTTGATGAGATTCCGGCTTGCCAGGTGCTCTCGACAGTTGACGATTCTCTGACGTAGAGCCATCGGGCATAGCTATAGATCCAAGGTGTGATCTGTAGATCAGTGTATAGTTACGCACTTCAATGATGTCCAGCGCGCTCCAATTTGATTTGATTCCCTAGAGATAGTGTAAGAACCCTGGAAAAGAAGAAGACATGGAATGGAATATACTGGTAATTTATTTCTTTATTTTCACTTCATACAAGATCCACAGATCATACAAATTTTGTTGTGTTGCGAGTTTCCTTTTTCCCCAGCATAGATTTTGACGTAACTCGCGGTCTGCACCACAACTCTCTAACCCACCTTGAACCTCCCATATTATACCTACCAACACAGCCTACCAACAAAATGATTGATCAACGCATTTTTGAGGATCTCCAGACGAAGATTGATGAGGAGACTACCGTTCGCGATGTATGTCAATGAGCTTGCCGTGGGCATTGTGAATTCTTCGCGTGCCAAGCCTACACCGAGCTTTCAACGCGACAGGAAACGATAGCTAACAACTGCCCACAGGAGCTCCATGATATTGTGCAGAAACTTGCCAGGAGAGGTATGTTCTGAAACGTACTACCCGAGAGACCTTTTTACGAGGTGTCTGCCTTGTGGCGACCCTCAATTCGGAGTCTGGTTGAGCAAAAGCTGAAATTGAGCCTTTATAGGGCGCTCCACTCAGGCCATTCTGTCACGGGCTCATTCTACGCCTGCTGATCAACGTAAGTAGATTTCTCACTCTATCCAACAATTGCATCTGCACTATATTTGATATTGTGGTGATCTTCAAAAACTGCAATACTAATTTTCCACAGTGAAGCCTGTGCTCGACGATGTCACCCAAGAGATCATTGCCCAAAAGCAAGAAGTTGCCCGTCTGAAGGCAGTTGTTGATCAGCACCCCTTCTACAAGTACAACGGACTGTGGACCCGCGAGCTGCAGAATCTGGTGAGTCCTTGCCACCCGCATATGCATTCCTGTACTAACTCACGTACTAGGTTGCCTCAATTGAGTTGACCGCTTGGCTTGGTGGCTTGCAGGAACACAAGGGCCCCAACTCATCATCATTCATGACGATTGAAGATGTAGGCAAGTTCCTGGATGGTAAGTTATACACGAAGTTACGTTCTTTGCAAGTCGAAACTAATATGTGACACGTTTTGCAGTCCCTGTCAACCTGAAGGAAGAGGACGCCTTCCACCTGACCATTGAGGAGTATCTGCTGGCTCTTATTGCCATGGTTGAGGAGCTGGTTCGTTTCGCGATTCCCTTCCGTCTCTGGGGCCCACTAACTCTATTCAGTCTCGCTTGGCTGTCAACTCGGTCACACTGGGTGATTACAACCGCCCCATGCAGATCGGCTCGTTCATCAAAGAGCTCTTTGCCGGATTCCAACTCTTGAACCTGAAGAACGATATTCTGCGTAAGCGGAGTGATGGTATCAAGTATAGTGTATGTTCCCCCATGTTACCCTTTCCGTTCCATGATGCTAATTGGTGTGCTGCTGTAGGTTAAGAAGGTCGAGGATGTGGTCTACGACTTGTCGCTGCGCAACCTGGTCCCCAAGGGTGGTCCTGTCGCCTAATTTGATATCTAATTGAGTCATATACCTGTGGACCAGGATTTGCAGGTCTTTCAACCGCAACCCCATTTGTGGAACCAGACTGGGATACAAGACTTAGCCCAATGAGTAGTTTTACAATGAGTCCAAGGAAGTTGAGAAATTGATACACAAATTATTATTACTCCAGTGAAATTTCCAAAAAAAGTTGAGCAGCGTATGCAACAAACATCCAGAAAACACATGTAGATACAAAGATGTAGACACAAACATTAGACAAAAGGTATCATCGGAACTCAAAAAAGGCCTTGGCACAATCTAGGAGAGCTTGGCCTGCTCAGCACCACCCTTCTGCGAGGCGAGAGTGCCCTCCTTTCTGGCCTTCTCGATCTCCTTGACAATAGAATCCTCGAGGCCTTCCGGCTTGGTAGTAGTTGCCCAGCGAGAAATAACCTTTCCATCAGCGGAGATCAGGAACTTCTCAAAGTTCCACTTGACACGCTTGAGTCCCAGAAGACCAGGCTGCTTCTCCTTCATGAAGGTCCAGACAGGCGCAGCATTATCACCATTGACATCGAGTTTTCCGAGGACGGGGAATGAGACACCGTAGTTGAGCTGGCAGAAGGACTGGATCTCATCGTCGGAGCCGGGGTCTTGGTTGCCGAACTGGTTGCAAGGGAAACCGAGAATGGTGAAGTCTTCGGGGTACTTGTTCTTGAGGTTCTGGTAGAGCTTCTCGAGGCCTTCAAACTGAGGGGTGAAGCCACACTTGGAGGCAGTGTTCACGACAAGAACGACCTTGCCGTCGAGCGAAGCGAGGGGGAAGGGAGTTCCCTTCTCTGTTCAGAGTCAGCGGATGTTTTCCAGATAGAGAACAGAGCGGATTTCGTGATACATACTGTCGACGGGCTCGAAATCGTAGAAAGAGGTAGCTGAAGACATGGTTATGTGGCGGTATGAGAGAGGAAGAAGTTTGGAGGTACGCGGGGATGCGTATGACGTCGTTAATAAAGTACGGAAAGAGGTGGCAGAACAGGAGCGCACTTGGCGCGAGAACATCTTCTCTTGTACTTTTTCGAGTGATCTGCTGGACCGAGGTCGACTCACTTTTCCTTACCAATTGGCCGCGGGTCTGGCCACGGAGCTCTGGGCAACCGACGGAATAGGAAACTGTCCGAAACCCGGCTGATATGGCTGTCCTCTGATTGGTCCATTGGGAATTTGAGTACAATCTTTATTTTATTCCAAATACTAATCCACTCGGCATAATTGCATAGTACACTATTTATACTTCCTGGCATGATCCGGATTCCTAATCACTTGAGTCTAGGTATCTACGCCCGGGCGTATTTATTATGGAAGCATTCTTGCAGGAATGTCGACGCCACTGGGGCGCAGGGCTCGCTGTGGTCTGCCTTGGAACAAAATCATTACAAATAGTGGGCTCCAAACAATCACCTGGGCATATGTGAGCATACGTGGAACAAAGCAATGATTAATCGGATATGCGTCATTCAAGGGGGTAGGTGCGAGCCAGAAGTCAGCTCACACCGAGTGAAAGAGATTTTGAATCCAGGCAACCTTGGAAATACCTGTACATTACTACGCCGGAGACTGGAGTCGATAGCCAGGAACCACGCTGCAGGGCTTTGTAAAACAGCGTGCTACTCACCAATGTGAGATCTTCTTAGCGTATATATGAAACTTGGATAAACAACAAAGTTGTCTCCTGAGATAAATATGGCATTTATTTTTTGGTGGCTGAAGATTTCTCCTGGCCAGGTCGCTCATGTGGAAATCATATAGAGAGGTATGGGAGGAATGGTATTGTACATGAAAAATGCATGAATCACAGAAATTTCCCGTAGGACGCCATGATGGTACGAATAGAACAGGTATATCGCTTAGACCGGATATAGTCATCATGTCTTGAGGTTCAGCGCAGTGCCAATGCACAGCAATGCCGATTTGAGCCGAAAGGTTTAGAGGTCAAGGAGAACGACGATGGTGGCGAGAACATGGATCTCAGATAGCTGGCCCTGGGTGATTTGGCCGAGTTCGACCGCGTGCTTGAGATCGGTCAGAGCAGCGAAGAGGCCGTTTGGGTTCGAGGACAGAGCTGCGAGGGTACCGGAGACGGACTGGCCAACGGCTTCGACAGGACCAGGAGCCTGACGCTTGGCAGGGCCGTTCACAGTTGTTCCAACCTCTGGTGGTACGTTAGTCAAGGCCTCGTTTAGGGAATGCGAAGAGCTTACCGTGAACAATCACAGGGACAGCACTTCCGACAATAGCAGCGGTGGATCCAACAATGGGACCTGCAAGATTCTCGAGCTCACGCTTGGGATGACTGCCTGCGTGGGCAGCGAGACCCTCGGCAGTGTAGACGGCGTTTGATGCAATGCTCTCTCCGGTACCAACAGCGCCGGCGGCAATGTGAACGGCACCGTTGGCGACACTGGGAACAGCCTCGATAGTGGAGCCAAGGCCAGCCAAGTCACCACGCGGAGAGACCGCACCCTCGACAGAGCCGGCGGCTCCAGAGGCAATGCTCTCGGCGGTACCAGCCGCACCTCCAGCAATAGCAACTGCGCCGTTGGCAAGGCTGGGGACAGTCTCGATAGTGGAGCCAAGAGACGCGAGGTTCTCGCGTTTAGCAGCACCAGCCAGACCGCCGGCAGTGGACAGAACGGGACCAACAACCCCGTTCACAACGGTCCCTTCAACGCCGGAGACAGTACTCTCGATGCCGGAAAGGGCAGGAAGAGCGGCGGAGTAAGCAAAGCCGGCGAGGGCGAGGGAAGAGGTGAATCCAGTGAACTTCATTGTTGCGATGAAAAGGGCCGAAAAGGTTGAAATGAGTGACTTGGTGAGTGAGATGTGTACAAGAACGATCTAAGATCTGGTAAAGAGTGACTAAAGTGAGTGAATGACTTGATGATGAGCCAAAGATGGAGCAACCACACGGATTATATACACCTGGCTTGGGATTGTTTTGTTTGTGATCCGCACGGTCATAGACAAGTCCCTCGCATTCGAAACCACCAGGGGGTCGATGTTTAGACAGTGATTTTTATTATCCGTCTGGCTGAATAGTCGTGATCGACATTAGATGGCGGCAACCATCGGGCCGTGCATATAGTAGCTTCACACGGCGAAATTGCGCCAAAGAAGGGGCCGATATGCACACATGGATTCCATTCAATGGCATATTAACAGGTGTGGTCGTGCGGTGCCATTGAAAAAACGTTATATCACAAGCCAGAAGGCGCACGCTAGTGACACATGGATTCCATTCAATGGCATATTAACAGGTGTGGTCGTGCGGTGCCATTGAAAAAACGTTATATCACAAGCCAGAAGGCGCACGCTAGTGATTTATGGCAACTCGATCGGTGTGGGCTATTCTGACCCATGAAGAAAGCCGATCCCCAAGGGGACAGGGAGTGTAGTTTTCACTCAGTGAGCACAGTTCACGATGTCTGCAGTAGCGTCGAGGCTTAATCGCTTTCCAGACCTGTCATAGTAGCAAAACAAAACAAAAACACGAAGCAAGTGTTACACGATTGAGGTGAGGGATGCGCATTGACCTTGGTACGGGCTCCAACGCAAGGGTTGTTATTTATGCGGGAGTGGGAAGGTTGGTGATCTTCCCTTTGAGTCTCTGAGTCCTTGGGTACTTCAAGTTGGAACATTCAAAAGCTCGAATTAAAAGGAATTTGCCCTTGTAATCCCACTGCATGAGATCTAGTCTCTACCGCAGCCACCTTGTAGGATTCGTATCCTGTAAAAGCATAATGTTGCGTACAAAACCTAGAATATACCATTTGTCTCCCATTTCCACTTATTATTTCTGGGAGGGTAAGAAAATTAAGGCATAAAAACACAGCATGTCGAGTACGGAGTTCTGCACTGCGGCAAACCAACGTCCCTTGGGATCCTTTTGGAGAAATCACACAGAATGACCAGTCAACTGTTGGGTCACCACAAATAGGAATAGTGCCTAACGGCCCTACTCCGCACTAGGTCCGATGGACTGAGGCAAATCACTCATGGATATACTTGCGACGGAGCGAGAGCGAAACGCTACCACGGGCATTTCCACGATGTGTTGGTTTGCCCTTTGTTTCCTCCACCTTGGAACTCAACTGGCCTAAGGCTGGCTACTTAAAGTTCGAGTAATTGAAAATTTCCATCTATTAAACGGATCAAACCTGGATACAATTTGCGATTGAAAACATGAAGGTATAGGCAGCTAAGTCTTAGTTCGTAGAAGTAAATGTAGGTGCGATGTTGCCATACTGCAAACCTTTAAATAAAAGGGGTTCCCACGACTTCACCTTCGGGGATATTTGGGGTGTTTCCAAGCTTCTCCGGTTGTCAAAAGGCGCTCGATCTCGAAAGAACGCGGTGGTTCGCATTTCGGCTTTTCTCATCGCCCGGGTATCTCCAGGGCTTCAAATTGGGTTCCCTGGCTGGGCCTGGAAAAAGGCTTTCTAGATAGCTAGCTAGTTGAATGATACATTGCCTATCTGGGTATATCTATGGATATCGGTGTGTCCGCAGCCCTGGAGGTCGAGGATTTGTCATGGCTGGTGCATCCCGGGGTCCATGAACCCGTTAGATGGAACTACAACCTTGGAATATAAAAACATGTGGAAAGCGTCGATGTGGAATGTGAATTTTATTATAATGCGAATCATGGATCTAGATATCACTTTATACCTATATCATTCAAGGCATTCATGTGTTTTGACTCGACGAAAATATGCCTCACAGCGTGATATATACTTGGTACCTTGGACCGTTTTTGGGTGCTCTCTATGGATGCTCAGGTAATATTATGGGTGAAATGCAGTCAGGGTTACTGAATGAAGGAGGACAAGTGACCAGAAAGATAGTCACGGGTGATGGAACACAAATCGTTGGACTAGACAATGCATGTACGAAGTACAGTAGGTCACACTCTAGGGCTTCATCTGAGCGTAGAGAGCAGATGTTTGCATGTTTGCATGTTTGTATTGATGTTTGGAGAATGTGGAAGGCGCCCGTGGGAGCCTGAGGCAAACAGGTTGTCACGTCAACGGCCGGGGCTAGTCCCAAAGAGGTAAGGCACAACATAACAGTGGCATGGCAGCTACCAAAACATCATGCATCTCCGACTGTGTTCCTTTTCTTCCAAACCCCCACCTGTATAGGAATCCTCCTTCTATTCTTACCCTCAGCACCCAGGTCCCCAATCTCGAGCATGAGCCTTTGAGTCTCTGCAACGCGACCATTCACTTAATCATTGGTTTCGCCTTTTTCCGAGTCGCACTGCCAAACTACCTGCCCTGCAACGGTACCATCTTGATCACCAAAAGACGTTACACGCTGTTCCAAAGCTTGAACTGTCAACAAACAAAAAGCCAACATGACTTCTGACTTGAGCCACGGCGGCCAGATGATCGAGTACATTCAAGGTCCGTAACATGTTTTGGGACAAATTAATCCTTCGTGATCCGGCCGTCAGAACTAAGACAATTCTACGTTTAGATCGCCTGTATCTCGCATCTTACGACTCTGCTCCCAGCTCCAGAACTCCATTCCCTTTCCATCTGGATCAACCCAAGTCTCCCAGCAAGCGCGCACGTGCCCAGCCCGCCACTCCCAGCAAGCGCCGCTCTCCGGTCTACTTCACCATCGACGACACTCTACTTTACAATGCGTTCCACGCCGATTTCGGTCCTCTCCACATCGGCCACTTGTACCGATTCGCTGTTCTGTTCCATGAGATTCTTGGCGACCCAGCCAACAGCGACCGCCCGGTTGTTTTCTACAGCAAGACAGATGCTCGCAGCCGTGCAAATGCCGCTTGTCTTGTTGCATGCTACATGGTCATGATCCAATCGTGGCCGCCTCATCTGGCCCTCGCGCCCATCGCGCAGGCCGATCCCCCGTACATGCCTTTCCGCGACGCTGGATACAGCCAAGCCGATTTTATCCTGAACATCCAAGATGTCGTTTATGGAGTGTGGAAAGCGAAGGAGCAGTCTCTGTGCGGACTGCGCGACTTCAATCTTGAGGAGTAAGTACCGCACCTACTTCGCATTGACATGAACGTTATGTGCTGACTTGTTATGAAGATACGAAAAATTCGAGCGAGTTGATATGGGTGATTTCAACTGGGTCACACCTGACTTCCTTGCCTTTGCTTCTCCCCAACAACAGCCGATTGCACCCATCCCTGTCAACACGCCTGAGTACGACGCGCTGCCCACCACAATCTCGGAGATCTCCTCATCAAAGCTTCCTATGCCATTCAAGAATGTGCTCGCTCACTTCCACCAACGCAACGTCGGCCTCGTCGTGCGACTGAACTCGGAGCTTTACTGCCCATCATACTTCACTGCCATGGGCATCTCTCACATTGACATGATCTTCGAGGATGGTACCTGTCCCCCCCTGCAGCTCGTGCGCCGCTTCATTAAGATGGCCCACGAGATGATCACTATCAAGAAGAAGGGTATCGCGGTTCATTGCAAAGCCGGCCTTGGTCGCACGGGCTGCTTAATTGGTGCCTATTTGATTTACAAGTACGGTTTCACCGCCAATGAAGTCATCGCGTTTATGCGCTTCATGCGTCCTGGAATGGTTGTTGGCCCCCAGCAGCACTGGCTCCACCTGAACCAAGGAGCTTTCCGCGAGTGGTGGTTTGAGGATAGCATGCGCGAGAAGCTCGCTCAGTCTGTACCCGCCACCCCCAGGGTGTCCACAAAGAAGCGCACTAGCAATGGTGTCGTGTCTACGCCTCCCAACAACAGCCACTCGAAGCGCGCAGCCCTCGGAGAAATCGACCACAATGATGCCTCCACCTACCCCGATCAGGATCTTCCTGCGCCAACTCCTGGTCAGCCTCGCAAGTCCCACCGCAAGGATTCACGGCACCATCCCTACTCTCGGACTGTTTCTGGAAACCTGGCTGTCGAGAGCGAGCAAAGAGCCCCTCGTAGTCACCGGAAGAGCAACGAGAGCAGTGAGAGCGAAGAGGAGATCCAACTTCGCCGACTAGCAAAGCGATCTTCGAGATCCCCAGTCGCTTCGCCTACGTCGCGCTCTATCAGCTACTCTGCAACCGTCACTGCCAGCTACACCCTTGCCGAGGACCACCATCAAGACCAAGAAAACTGGGTTGGCCACGCAGCACCGAAGACTCCGGTCAGCCGAAAGACCGGTACAGCACCAATCTCCGTTAGCAAGGTCCGTTCCAGTCCTCGCCGAGTGACAGACAGCAACCGCAGCGAGTCCCGTGGCGTTCGAAAGGCAAGTGGACGTGTTGGCAGCAACCACAACATCAGCCCGGCTCGAGCTACCAAAACTGTCCACTAAATAGTGACTTTGCTGTATCCTGGTACTGCATTCTTCATTTCGATTCTCATCGTCCTCAGAGGACACCCTTTCTGCATACCCTTTTCTGTGATGCATCTGGATGCTTTTTTAATGTTTGTGTTTACCTTTTCTTTCGGTCTGACTTGTCAGTTTGTTTTCTCTGGAGCGAACAATGGTTTATGGGCATGCTCTGTGCGGCGTTTGGTTTGTCGGTTTATGAAGGACGAGCAATCAGCAACTTGGCACTTGTCCCTGTCGGGCTTGTTGCCTCTGATTATCTCAAGTTACTTTCCGTTCGTGTCAATACTATTTCATATGACGATTTCAATCATGAGCTCTTTCAACTTTCTCCCTCAATCTGTAGATCAGGCCCTCCCTTCTTCCTCTTGCGTCAGTCGTAGTCAACTTGTAAACCCATGCTACTTGACAGTTGTCTTTTAGATGTAACGTCGGGTTGATGATAATCATTTTTCGCTTGAGCAACTTCTCGAATCTACACGTAATGCTATTCAACCATTTCGGCTTGCAGCAAGAAACTATAACATCGTCAGTAATCTGTGAAACCACCCGGTGAGCGATGCCTACCTCACGAGCCTCGTCCTCCTCAACCGTCGAGCTTTCTACCTCCTTTTGCTCAATCAGACCAAGCTTGCTCTTCCTTATTCTCCACCACAATTCCTTCCGATCCCCACCCAGTTTTCCTGCCAACATTTTCTCTTTGAGCGGAATAATGAAATTATTATACATCGTCGGCTCCTCGTAATCAACCAATTCCTCGCGTATAGTTCCCAGAGCTTCGACGACCCGGTCGTAGTTTGTGTCAGCTAGACTGTGTGTGATTTGTGACTCGATAATGGGGGCCATTTGCTGCACGGCGTCTTGGATGGCTTCGATGTTTGTTGCACGGGAAAGCATCTGTTTGAATTCTGGGATAGCGTTCTCGGTGGAGATTTTGGAGCGTGTTGGTTCGAGACTCAAGAGAGCGTCCACGTCCAGACCAGAGAGGGGTTTCTCTGTCTCGCGTTGGCGTTTGCGGCCCCTTGTTTTGGGAGGAACTGGAGAGTAGATTAGTTGAGCTCTGATAATTATGCAGACATGTAATCGTACCTTTTTTAACGTCTGCTAAAGACACCAACTTTTCTAAGTGGGCTTTAGATTTGTTGACCATATCTTCCGACGGGTGTGCGAATTCAGTGAGTCTCTCTGCAGGTTCGAGAATCGGGTCTTCCGGGTGGACTGCGCGGTATCGAATGGCAGAGTCAAGACGGTGCAACAGTGGTGAGAATGCATCTTCAATTGGCAGACCCTCGATGATATCACTGGCTCCATTGATTAGTTTCTTGACAAAAAAGAAACAATGTGGCGCACTCACCCTTCATCGTTCTTGATATCCAAATCCATGCTGTCGACGTAGTCACTCATAGCATCCTTCAAGGCAGCACTCGGGAGATTGCGGTGTTCGTTCAGTACCTTCCCGGAGACAGTGACAACTTTATCCAAAGGCGGAAATCTGTAAGACCTAACATCCTCGGCATATGGGAGCTGCACTTCGATCAAACATTCATAATCTGGCTCAATTGATGGTGCCAGCAGAACCATCATCGGGGGTTTGGATTCTTTGGTTACTAATCGAGCAACTGCATATGATTCAACCTCATGGAGAGCATGGATGAAAGACGACAGTGCGACAGAAGCGTTGTCATTTGCGCGTTCCGGGATGATCACATTCGTGTTGGACATGTGCAGGTAGCGATCATACTGTGAAACAGTGTTAGCAGATTGCCTTGGAGTTGGGACGAATCCGCACTTTATGCTCTAGAACAAACCCGATCAAATCTAGCCCGGCAAATGTTTGCAAGTTGGTAACACTTTCGTCGGCCTGATCAATTGCCACCGCCGTGCGTCCGTACTCGTATCCCTTTGCAAGATCATCCCGCTCGACGTCAACCTTCCCTCCCGGTGCAGATTCGTCCAGGATTTGATAGGTGCGCGATGTTCGTACTGCCGTCAGAGGATCGCCAGCGTTCGGAGCTTGGCTTCCTTGAACAGGGTCTTGACCAGTTCCAGGCCCGGAGCGGATCACGAAGGAGCTCGCCGAGGTGGGTTTGGCAACAGATGTTCGAAAGAACCGTTCCACAGGAATGTGCATTGCCGATTCGTATTCATCGGAATTACCAAGTGTGAGCCTACCCTTGAACGTAGGCATGCTCTTCGTGGCCTTGACACGGGGAATGTCAAGCTCTGAAACTGCTTGTTCCAGCGTTCCAAATATGCCATTGCTGTCTGTTGCAAGAGTACGAAGTAGCTTCTCGTTCTCCGCCTGCGCTCGGAAATTAGTAGTGCCCTTCTTACCATCTATATGGAGAACATACTTTGTTCATGTCTTTGTCTTCTTCTTTCACGCCATATTCCGGGTCGTCAAAGTCGGCGCCACTGGAAATGGTTAGCATACACCGTAGCAACCGGTCAAAAGGGACATACAGAATCACCAGCTCAATATGGACCTCTAACAACTTTTCGACCACATCGGTGAAGTTTTCACTGCTAATTGCACCGGTGCCATTGGTCACAAGAACAATTTTGCGCTTGAACTTGTTCTGCTTGGTGAAAGCGGTGATCATGGGAATGGCAGTGATGATCGCAGAGATGGCTTGGGTGTAGTTAGTATAGAAAGCACGAGCTCTGAAATGTAGAACACACCATCGCCACTATTAGTATTGCTGGGCTTGATCAACTCTCGCAATTTCCGGATATCAGGCATGAGGACCCTGGGTGGGTTTAGCTGAGCATTCCACAATAAACTACATTTGAAGATAGAGATGAAAAACATACTGGCCGAGCTCAAACAGAACCGAGATGTTGGAATAACTGTCATCTTCTTCTTGCTCGTTGGATGTACCTGGTGATTCAGATATCAGATGTCTGTGACAGACACGTAGGACGGCACTCACTGTCGGTCCTGAGTCCAATTACACCGACATTTGCGGTCTTACGACCGGTAGCCACCTGGATCTGTCAGAAAATTGTCACTGAGAGGACCTGAGAGACGAACCGTTGCAGTGATCTTGTCCCAAACATACTGCATGGCCCACTCAAGATCAGTCACTGGACGGCCATGGTGACGCTCACCCATCGACCTTCCCACATCCACGATGTAAACTGTTGCCTCCTTTTCAGCCATGACGAAATGTTGAAGATGGGACGTTGGATGGCCCAAAGTGCAGACCAGAGTCCAGATACACCAGGCAGACGCGTGATATTTCCACTTTGGGTTTAGACTGGAAACGCGAAAGCACATGACATCACCTGCCCATGTTTGTCCTTGTTTGCCTGGTGCGTGGATTTAGTTCAAGCTCACTGTGGATCAGATGTGGAAATAAAGAAGCTCACCCAAACTCGCGTGTCTGTAACGGCCACGTCCCCTTTAATTGAAGTCCCAAGCTCCAACTCAACTACTCCAACTCAATCGGCAACACGCATCGACTTTGTTCCCAGTTCTATCCAAAATGATGGACCCTCGCCCATACCACATTCTGAGGTTTGTTTCCAAGCAACTTGCAAGCCTCAGCTGCTAACAAGATAGCTACGGCACCCTTCTCGGAACCCAGTTCTACCAGGTAAATCTAAGCAGCGATCTTGCAATTTGCTAGACCAAGTCATTCTTGATCGTCCAAATTTCGCATCCTAACCCTTCGTCAGTCATTTGTCGGTGGATTCGTGGCCTTCCGTGCTCTCCCGCGGCCTCAGTTTGCAAGTCTCCAGACCGCCATTTTCCCCATCTATTTCTCGCTCCAGACTGCACTTCCAGTAGTCGTTGCCTTGACCGCATCCCGCGGTGGGGAAGCCCTCGGGCTTTCGGGCCTTGTGGCACCTGAGAACCGCCTCGACACTCTCCTGCCCCTGGCAACTGTGGCCGTGACTGGGTTGGTGAATATGTTTGTTTTGCGTCCTATCACTGTCAATGTGATGCGCGAGCGCAAGCATCAAGGTAAGTCGGCTAGGGATCAAAAATCTGACACTCATTTAGTTGCTCATGTCTCCTGACGTCTTTTAGAAACCCGCGATGGCAAGCGGAGCTATGACCCTGCGCCTCACTCCAAGGAGATGCTGGCTCTGAACAAGAAGTTCGGCCGTGTGCATGGCATCTCTAGCTTGGTCAACCTTCTTAGCTTGGTTGCCACTGTCTGGTACGGTGCTGTCTTGAGCAAGCGACTTGAATGATCGGGCAGTGGACTTGCATACCCAGCCGAGGGACTTGATTCGGGGGACATTCATCTGCACATATGCTCGTGTCACCCCAGTCTTCTGCACACTTTTCTTTTTGATGAAAGTACGCATAATGGACCACAAGTAGTGGGAACTCTAAGGTTGATATCTCAGCTCATTCAAAATTGAACAAATGACAATGGAAGCTATGTTATCAGTGTAAGCTGGTCTAGGTCTGAATCCCTGAGAAGCCTGGCCACACTTGGCCAAAGGGAATAATCTTTTGCAATTTTGTCTGTGCTTTCCGAGTTAAGCTACAAGGGACAGGATCTATTTTCCAATATCTTTAGCCAAATGACTACGAGGATCTGATAGCAATTACTTGTTACTGTGTGGGGAGAGTTGGTGGAGTGAACCGGTGGGTCTGCGGTGGACCCGTGGGCACTGGTGAGCTACATGGTACTATAGAGACTATAGAGAACCCTCCAAATATCGAGGCTACTATGGAAATGAAGCTATCAAATTAATTGTCTAGAGGAAAGCATAAAGCCATCATTCCCACCCACGTAATGGCCACCTACATGAATACAGGATTCATGATCCATCATGACTACTCCCTCTCATTGATAGCAAGAATTACTGGGTGATTAACTCTTGACGGAGAGCCTCAACTAATTCCGGCAGCCAACGTACTATGAAAATTGAGGTATGGACAATAACGTCTATATGAAGAAAGCCCTATTGTTTGCCTGCACCCATTTATCTTCTTTGTTGAATAGTCAACTTGCACTAGTTTCCTTGGGCCCTCTTTTACAATGTGTTGTAACCCCTATGGGGACGATACAAAGGGTATTATTTGAAAAATGTTTTTGTTCTCGCACAATAGCAGATAGCGGCGTAGATTTATCACAAAGGGAGTGTTTATTCAAGTTTGAGTAGGTCGGCCATTGATGCATTCTTCCAAGAAATAGACAAAGACATGGTTGTTCTACTTCTTTTCTACCCTATCTTATTGTCTGCGTTCCTCTCCCTCACGCCTCTCTATAAAAGCTCCAAGAGCACCGAGGGAACAGAACTCTACTCCTTCCACTTCTTCTCCTTCCTCAACCTTTCCACTTCTTCCACTTCTTCAACTTCTTCCATTGAAGCACCTTCAACTTGCCGTACCACTCATCATGATCTATTACTACCTTGTGGCTACTCTCCTCGCCGCTCTGAACGGCTTGGGGCTCTGGCATACCGTGCCGCTGGGGATCAACGCCCCAAACAGTTCCCTGTGGCGTACCGTCGGATCCTTGGAGATTGCCACTTCCCTCTATGGGCTGAAGCGCATTCGTCCATACGTTTTCACAGAGAATGACGCAACCATCGGCGAGGACATTTTCGTGCAACATTCAGTTGCGAAAGACAACTACGACCAAGCGAAGCGGGACCTACAACGGTCATCCGCGGCCGTATCCTCCCTCACAACCTCCTCCTCAACCTCCACCCCTACTTCGGAATGGGACTTCGACGACAAGCTTTGGGGCCTGACGGAGCCCCAGCCTGCCTTCAACATTTACATCTGGGGACCCATCTTTGTGGGCCTCTTCGTGCTCCAGGCATACGTGCTGATCACGGTCCTGGAGATCAAATCCCGTGGTGCGATCCGGGGACAGCTCGACGTTGACGACCTCGCCGCCGATGTCCGGCAATGTATCGATGCTTGCCGGAAGAACACCTTCCTCGTGGTCGAAGCAGTAAACGGCGCCTGCAGCACTGTCAATGGCCAGAGAGAGGATCTTGGCAACCTTGCCGATGTCTTCAACCAGATGTCCTGGACCAGCACCGCCAACACAGAGAAGACCGCAGAGATCTTCAGAGATGCAATCAAACGCATGGATCACACATGCCAACAAGTGGTGGATATCATGACTTCCACAGACACCCAGCTTGCTGAAGTACGTATGAGGACTCGGGACTTGTGGGATCGTACAAAGAACTACTCTGACATTCCAAAGAACCTAGAAAAGTTGAACAGCATGTTGGGAAAAGACATGTCGGACGGCATGGATGCACTCCGCCTTTCACGGGGCACCAGGGAGGTCTTCGGCGCCGGAAGCGCCAAGAACCCTGCCGCTTTCGATGCGCCCCTGAGCCCCGGGATCCTCGCCGGCATGAGGGCAAGCCTGGAAGCCCGCGGCGGGACCCTTAGCCCCAAATCCTCTATCCCCTTCGCCGACCACGCCCCGTCCTCAGAGCAGCCTCCCCCCCGCCCAAAACCTGCCCCCGCCCTCAACACCCCGCCCAAGACCCCTTCGCCCAAAACCAAGAAAGTTGAGCCGGAGGAGATCGACGAACGAGAGCCGATGACCTGGCACTCGGTCCGCCACCCGCCAGCCCTCTGAGCACCAGGAGGGAATGGCTGGCCCACAGCCTGGGCTTTTTTCGTTTTCGTTGTCGTTTGTTTTCTTTCTTTGAAAATGTACAACACCAGCATAGCGAAAGCGTTTGTTTGAGACGAGCCATCATTGGCCATTGAATTTTTCGAGAGACTCTAAGTGAATCAAACTGTTGAGATTCAAGTTGCTTATTCTTTTACTCGTAACACTAGTCGTAGCAATGATTTGATGCTGTAATGGCTCAATTGTAGGACTCATATAAGACAGAGTAATATAGTAGTGTATGGTCATGATTCAGGAGTTTCAACAAGATATTTGCGACAGGCAGTCTTTAGCATGTTGATACGCCTCTGCGTATGAATGAACACCTCTCGGTACATGTCAAGACTTTGCTGCACGACCTCCTGGCGAGTCTTGGTTCCCGAGCAAATCTCGAGCATTCGCAATTCCATTTCTTTTCGGAGGAATGGCTTGCTGAGTGACACACTGTTCGGAAGACCTGCAACGACATTGTCATAGCCCTCCACAAGAGCAATTCCCAGGCGCGTCGGAATAAGCTCTGACACCGAGGAGCGACCACTGCCTCGCGAGTTCACAGCGACGTATTCTCTTTCTTTGATCTTCGCAATGTGCTCTGCCATGGTAGCATCCGTACCAATCCCATTGGCGTCCATCAAGCCGATCAGTTCGGGTTCAGTCAGGTAATTTGGAGCGGTTGTTTTGCCCGCAAAGATGTTGGCCTCAGTGGGCTCAAACGTTTCGTCTCTTTGGAAATTGGGTAGCTGCTGACTGCTTTCCCATTTGTCGTAAACGTATACATCCAAGTAGTTTCTTTCCAACACAATGAGACCGGTTGCATGGAAATATTCATCTCCGTATTGTATCTCAACCTCGGAACCCTGGCCCTTTGCGTCATCAGAGCAGCAAGCGAGGAACCGACGCACCACAAATTCGTAGACCTTTTTTTCATTTGCGTTCAGCTGACTTGAAGAAACCCAGCTTACTGGGTGGATAGGGGGATGGGCTTTATCGTTGTGGCGACCCCAGCGAGGAGTCCGGAATTTACCGTCGATGAGTCTGCACAAGACTTGTAAGAACATGTTCGGGGAAAATGTATCAATAGCTTACTCTCGGGCGTATTGACCCCATTGATCGGCAGGGTATTGCTTCTCCACCAGTTTCTTTAGATCAATCGCTTTGTCGAATTGGTCGGTTTCTGTTCGGGGATAGCTGATGTAACCCTTGGTGTAAAGTGTCTCGGCCACCTAGCAGCTTGTCAGTAGTCGATCTTCTTGGGTTGAAATGTAACTTACCTTCATGATCGTTTGACTGTCGATGCGAAGGAATCTACTGCCCATCATCTGCAGGTCAACAGTGGTCAAAGGCAGAGGCCGCCACTTGCTTTTAGGCTTCTGGTCGACCTTGGTGACTTTGGCTTGCTTTGCAGCCAGGCAGCGTTCCAGCATCATTGTGACAACAGCTCTGTCAAAAAGATGTACCCGTTTCCAGAGAAAGTTGACCTTTTTACCCTCCCGGTTGAGAATGACCTTTAGGCCCCAAAAGTCTTCCGGTTTGAAGTTTTTGACTCTCAGATATCGGTCCACGACAAATCCCAAGGTAGGAAACTGGCATGATCCTGCAACCAATTAGTCCTTGTCCATATATCCAAATAAGAGAGTCGACTCAAAAGCTCACCGTAGCTGATAACCTTTTCTTTCAAAGCAGCCACGACTGTCTGCAATTGCAGAGTTTGCAGGCGAGTGAACGCAGCACCGATTCGAAGATCCAATTCAATCCGCGCAGCTACCGCATTGGCCTGATACTCATCGAGATCAATAGGTGCCAGAGCAGCCTGGCGAATATGGCTTGGTGGAGGTCAGCAGTGCTAATAAGCTGTAATGCAATTCATCTCGACTTACGCGCGTTCCGTGTTACTGAACTTGGCTCGCTTCACCTCGATTCGACTATTTCCCGCTTTTGCCTGATTGCGGACTTCTGATCCAATGTGCTCGCCTTCGCGATCACAATCAGTCCAGATGAAAAGGGCTTTGGCATATTTGGCCTGGTTCCGAATGTTCTCTGCGATTGGGAGTTTGTCCTGGTGCGAACGTCAGTACTGAGTTGCAATGATCGCCCGTTCTTCCTCACCTTATCGACAGCTTCCTGCACGGGAGCTTCAAATAGCGATCCAGGAGGACATGACTGCCAGCCCTTGTACTGGCGGTCGAAGTCCAACCCGGTGAGATGGCCCACGACACTAGTCACGGTGACCGCACAGTTTCCCCAGGCGCCTCCGAAATTGAATTCAAATTCATAGTTTTTGACATATGGATTTCCTCGAATGGGGTGCTATCAAAGTTAATTGGTATCCAGCTAGGCTCTCGAGTACATACTGTTTGGAAAGAACCTCCGGACAAATGAGTGGCCACAGCGCGCGCAATGGCGGGTTTTTCAGCCACACAGAGGATTTTGCGAGCCATGATGAGCCCGAATTAATCACATGAAGTTCATATTTGGGTGGTCTTGGTTATCTGTGGATCACATCTGCGCATGACGCGAGGGAAGAGATGGATATCTGCAAGTTCGTCGATGCCTTGGTGCCTGAGCCTGACGCGCTTCTCTGCCTGAGGCCACAAACACCCTTTTCGGGACTATACTCGATGAGGTAATCTACGCATAACTCCACTTTAGCAAAGGCTTGTGTTTTGTTTTCCCCCTGTGCAGTTTTTGTTTGAGCCTGTACATTATACAAAAATGGCATCTCTACCGCTTCCCCGTCTGGAGTCCCTCGCAGACCACACATCCTTCCACCTCACCGTCCGCCCTTACTTATCTCAGCTGCCATGGTTGCCAGACAGCTTGTACGAAGCTGGTCGCGATGTCTATAGCTTGCAAGCTGTCTATCTGGCCACCAACCCGATGGTCTCCGCGCTGGCCTTCGGTGGAGTGCTGGCTGCCATCCTCTTCCTTGCAGCTGAGATCAACCGGAACTATTCGCAAGTTGATCGATTCTGGAGCATTCTCCCCGCGCTGTACAATGTGCATTTCGCGGTTTGGGCTCGTTTGTCTGGAATCCAAACTCACACCTTGGATACAATCGCTGTTATCAGTGTCCTCTGGAGTGTAAGATCTCCATCAAACACCATCAATGCATATATGCTAACCGTAGTCTACACAATAGGTTCGCCTCACTTTCAACTACTGGCGCAAGGGAGGATACTCGATCGGCTCCGAGGATTATCGCTGGCAGATCGTGCGCTCCAAGGTGAACAACGCTTTTGTTTTCACCATCTTCAACCTTGGCTTCATCGCAGTAGCCCAGTCTCTGCTTCTCCTCCTCATCACCGCCCCGACCTACATTTTCGTCGTCGCCGCGTACAACCAGGGGCCCGAAGTCTTTGGCCTTCCCGACTTGGCCTTCTCTCGCGCCATCTTCTTCTTCATCATTATTGAATTCTTTGCCGATGGCCAGCAGTGGAACTTCCAGACTGCCAAGCAGGAGTACCAAACCAACGCGCGCATTCCCGAAGCCCACAAGGATCAATTCAGCGCCGAGGATCTCGAGCGGGGCTTCGTCGTCAGCGGTCTTTGGTCTTGGTCGCGTCACCCCAACTTTGTTGCCGAGCAGGCTGTTTGGTTGTCCATGTACCTTTGGTCCTGCTACCGCACCGAGACGTACTACAGCTGGGCTGGTCTAGGCGTCTTGGGGTATCTTGCCATCTTCCAAGGCAGCACTCGTTTGACCGAAGCTATCAGCGCCGAGAAATACTCCGAGTACAGCGATTATCAGGCTCGTGTTGGGAGATTCCTCCCTCGCTTCTCCGTTAAGGCCAAGAAGACCAGCAAGAAGACCAGCAAGAAGAGCAACTAGAGTGAGGCTCTATTGAAATAAATCTTGAAGGCGGGACGTTTATTTTATATTGAAAGGGTGGTAGATTTACTGAGATCTGTTCATTTTTCCTATTTCCCTACCACAAACATCCAATTTGTTGAATGTACTTGTTCTTTTTTTTGCTTTTTTTGCCCCTTCTCAATCTCAGACACTATCTAGCATCTGGTCTCAACGACCTCGGGAATCAGCACCGGAGTATCTACCCAAAAGGTGACAAGATGCCAAAAAGCGGTCATGACTCGCAAAACTTTGTGTAACGAGAGGCCTGGATGCGACGGGCCTCTTCCGCCTCGATGACCTGGAAGAGCCTGCGAAGGTCGGTTATGGCATCGGCCATATTTTTACCGTCTTTAGACTTCTCCATCAGTTCAGACACCCACGATTCCCATTCTGGGCCAAGATTGACGAGTATGAACTGACACCACAACCACTCGTTGTCGATTCTCTCGCTGAGTTTTCCTCCGCGGGAGCTCTCTTTCTCGCCGTGGGGGTTGCATTCGATCGCACGAATACACAATGTCATCCTGTCTAGATACTCCTTGAGTGACAAGCACTTGTCATACCTGATGCTCATAATATCGCGCACACCTTTAACAGAGCGTGCTCTCAAAGGCACGCGGCCTCCACATGTTCTCTCCAGGTGCTGCCAAGCTTCTCGAGCATCTGAAATGTTCAAGCCAGCCAGACGAGGCTGAATATGTGGAGACACGTTGCTGTAGATCATCATCCAAACTTTCGGGTTGAGTCGGGTCCATTGGGTGCTAGAGTCGCCGTACACCAGCGCCAGCATGATGTCGCCTTCCCATCCCCATGCTCTGCTACATTGCCTGAGCTTTTCCTCCATTGCCACAGACCATTTCTTGTAATTCTCAGGGCCAAGCAGTTTCTCCTGCAGAATTTTGGGCTTATAGAATCGTGACAGGGGCCTGTGGAACAGCCGCCGAGAATCATATCTCATGTTCGAGGATCGAGACAACTCATCTGCTGCTGGAACATTATGCTCGGAAGTATCGGTGATTGACGAGTGGCTTCTCTCGCTGGACATGCTACGCCTACTCGATTTGCCGTCTTGAATGGGAGAGCTTCGAAGTTGAGTCCAATGAGGGAATAAACTTCTCGCTGGACCATACCAAAAGCGGTCGAACCTGCGTAGGGTATCATTTGACCACTTCCTAGCAAGCGTCGACCCTTCCGCGCTAAGTTCATCGATCAACAAGTCCCGGCCGCTCTCATCAAGAAGCTTGGGGATCTGCGGTAGTTCTGGTTGACCAGGATCCCTATTTGGGCTATGCGGATTGGAGCTGTTGGGCGAAGAGCGCATAACATCGAGAGAGCTCGAATAATTGCTGTTGACATCTTCTGATGATCTCATGGTCCTCGCTGCTTCGTCCTTGGTTGCTTTAGTATCAGTCAAAGTAAATTTGTGGTTGGTATTTGTATAAGTTGCTGGGAATACCAGCATTGAGCGTTTCTGTGGATATTTTAGTATTCAACATGACATGTTGATCTTGGGCATGTCTTTTTGTTCTCTTTGCTGTGCAGCTTTCTTTGTGCAATACTTGAAACACCTAGTATGCATCCCAGGATCACACCCACCGTAGCCATGTCGCAGACGTGACTGTTAAAAGGAATATGAACCAGAATCTTGTTCATGATGCTGGGGTGTCCAAGCAGGTTCCACCAGACATGGAATGGAGTCTTTGGTTAATTTGCCATCACTTTCAACGCAGCATCCACTTTAGTATTGAGCACGTATGATACAGCATAAAGAGAAGAAGTTGGCCAGGGTTTAGCGGATTAGCGCTTACTATGTGATAACGTGATATAAGCCGGCGCCTTGTTCGGTCTCTCGGCTTTAGATCGTCGCGAACCCGATTCTGCCAAAGCCGAGCCCTAACTTCATCCATCCATGCCAAGTTAGCCAGCGAGTCACGTTCAGACATGAGATGACTCCCTGCATATAAATGCCAGGAGTCTTGGAAAGGCCTTGAAGATATTTGGAGTCAACTACTTATGCCGAATCCAGTCAAGATGGCCGCAATCCCCGCTTCACCATCCAAGAATATTGTGATCCTGGGTGGTTCATATGGCGGTATTTCCAGTGCACATTACATACTAAAGCATGTCATTCCAAGTCTTCCAGAGAAAACGGAATACCAAGTCACCCTGGTCAGCATATCGAGCCAAATCCTTTGCCGGCCAGCATGCCCCCGCGCTTTGATCTCGGACGACCTATTGCCACAAGACAAGCTGTTTGTGGATATCGTGGAACAGTTCAAGCAATATTCATCTGATTCCTTTCATTTTGTGAATGGAAAAGCCACCGACATGAATTACAGTAATCGAACGGTCTCCATTAGACTTCCCGACCAAACCCAGACAGTAATTCCCTTTTATGCCCTCATAATTGCCACCGGTGCATCAACACCATCACCGCTGCATGGACTCGGCAACAAAGACGAAACCCACCTTCGCGGAAGTTGGAAATTATTCCGTGAGGCATTGCCAGAAGCCAAAGATATTGTCATTGCCGGTGGAGGTCCCACCGCTATTGAAACTGCAGGCGAACTGGGCGAGCACCTCAATGGTCGAGCAGGATGGTTCAGTTCAAAGCTGGAGAACCCCAAAGTCGCCATCACAGTCGTGACTTCAGGTGCACAGATCTTACCCACACTTCGGCAAAGCCTCGCGACCAAAGCAGAGAGATTCCTCGCTCAGGTTGGCGTGACGGTCATCAAAAACAACAGAGTTCAAGCCGTCAAACCTCCCAATGCTGGATTGGAAGAAGCCTTGGTCTCCAAGGCAATATTAACACTCGCTGATGGAACGACTATTCAAGCCGATCTTTACATCCCAGCCACCGGCACAAAGCCCAACACTGATTTTGTCAATGATGCGTTGCTGAAAGACAGTCGCATTGAGACCAACACCTCCACTTTGCGAGTTGACAAAGCTGGACCGCGCATATACGCTATCGGTGATGTGGCGTCTTATGCACGGCCTGCTGTGCACGGTATCCTCAGCGCTGTGCCAGTTGTTGCAGCGAACCTCAAGCGGGATTTGCTTTCAGCCGGAGAGGATCGGATCTTCAAGGAGGACAATCGCGAGACACAACTTGTTCCGATTGGACAAAGCGAGGGTGTTGGTGCAGCTATGGGGTATCAGCTGCCTAGTTGGCTAGTTTGGTTGATCAAAGGTCGGGATTACTGGCTGTGGACAACTGGGAAGTTATGGAGTGGAGAGCAATGGTCGAAGGAGTCTTGATACAGAACTTTCAATGTTTACACGGTGATGCTTAGGATTCGACAGTGTTGTAAAAATCTTCAAGCGCCCAAAGATCTGGCTTGGAGGCACATCCAATACAATGTTATGTGCTGCCTTTGAAATAATGTGAACTGCTGGCTCTGACTGGCTCTGAGCTATGGCTTACGTTCTACATGGTTTAGTAATGGACGTGTGGAACATTTGAATGAAGACAAAGTCTAAGACAAGTTTCAAGTTTCAACAAAACTCCCTATTATACACTCAGTACAGTAAAACAGAACCGGTTAAACACGGAGCTGGAGAGGAGGGACGGATGTGAGAGGGGGAAAAAAAGGAAATGATCTTCTTATTGAGCGCGACATGACGGAAGGGAAGAAAGGTGTATAAGAGGGCAGAGAAAAGAGAATATGAGGGGAGAAAAAGATGCCATAAATACAAAACAAAGAGAGGTTATAGTGATATCATTCCTCTCAAACTTGAATCAAACCAAAGCAAAATGAAATCCTCGCCCTTATGAGGGAGGGAGAGGAGTCTCATCCCGACCATCCTTACCAGCGGTCTGTTCGGGACTCTGGTGGTCAGGCGGGGCAATGGTCTGTCCACCCTTACCGTCGAAGTACTTGGCGAATTCACCAGACTCGGGGTAAGGACGAGGGCCAAGGAGACGAATGAGGTCGTCGCGGCCGAGGACTTCCTTAGACAGAAGCTCCTCAGCAACGATACCGAGCTCCTTCCGCTTCTCCTCTAGGAGATTGCGGCACTGGGTATGGGCCTCTTCGATGATACGGCGCACCTCCAAGTCGATGCTGCGGGCCGTGTCCTCGGAGAAAGGCTTGTGAAGCTGCTGTTGCGCATCGTCCTCGTAGTAGATGTAGCCAAGCTTGGAGGACATGCCGAACTTGGTGACCATGGCGGTAGCCATGCGGGTAACCTTGTTGAAGTCGTCACTAGCACCGCTGGTCACGGTCTCGAAGTGAAGTTCCTCACTGACACGACCACCCAGGGTCATGGCCATACGGTCCATCATTTGGTTGACGTTCATGAGGTAGGTGTCACCGCCTGCGGGGAGATATTGAGCGTAACCCAGCGCACCTTGGCCGCGAGGAATGATAGAGACCTTGAGAAGCGGATCGGCCCACTTGAAGTACCAGCCACAGATGGCGTGGCCAGCCTCGTGGTACGCGACGGTTCGCTTCTCCTCGGGAGAAAGAACAAGAGACTTCTTCTCAAGGCCACCAATGACGCGCTCGATAGCCTGCTCGAAGTGTCGCATGATAACCTTGTCGGCGTTCTCACGGGCAGCTGTAAATTGGTCAGAACCTTGCATTGATGTATAGTAGATAGGAATTGGTTTAATAACTTACCAACAAGGGCAGCCTCGTTCACACAGTTGGCGATGTCAGCACCAGCAAATCCAGGGGTCAGAGCAGCGAGTCTGCCTTCCATATATTCCAGGTTCTCATCGGTGACGATTTTCTTCAAGTAGACGCGGAAGATCTGCTTACGGCCATCCATAGTGGGTCGGTCGATAGAGATGTGACGATCGAAACGTCCAGGACGCATCAAAGCCTTGTCAAGAACGTCAGGTCGGTTAGTACCGGCCAGAACGACGACCTGTTCAGAAGTATTGAAACCATCCATTTCAGTGAGAATCTGGTTGAGAGTACTTTCGCGCTCATCGTTTCCACCACCAACGTTGGACTTGGCGCGAGACTTTCCAATGGCATCAATTTCATCGATGAAGATGATACAAGGGGTGTTCTTGCGGGCATTGGCGAACAGATCGCGGACACGAGAGGGACCAACACCGACAAACATTTCAACGAACTCGGAACCGCTGACACTGTAGAAGGGCACGCCGGACTCACCAGCGGTGGCCTTGGCAAGCAGTGTCTTACCAGTACCGGGAGGACCTGACAGAATAGCACCTCGGGGGATCTTGGCACCAAGCTTTTCAAAGCGCTCTGGCTGTTGGAGGAAGCTAACGAATTCCATGATTTCAACCTTAGCTTCGTCCATGCCTGCGACATCGGCGAACTTGGTCTTGATATCGGTCTCGTGGTTGAAACGCTTGGCGCGACTCTTGCCGATACCAAAGATTCCACTCTGGCCGCCGCCGCCGCCACTAGCACGGCGCGACATCCAGAAGATACCAACGAGGAAGAGAACAGTAGGAGCCAATGACATCAAAACACCACCCCAGGGGGTTTCATCATGATAGGCAACAGGGATACGTTCGTCAGATGGGATTCCGAGTTCATATTGAGCATTTTCGAGTTTCATCTCAAAGCTGTCCACGGAACCGATGCTGAAGAAGACGGAAGAAGCGGGTTGACCATTGTCACCAGGAGTAGCGGCAGAAATAGCCTCGCGGTTAAGATCGACACGAACCTTGTTACGGTTCACGACAGTCAACCGCTCAACGAGGCCCTTCTCGAGGTAGTTCGATCGGAATTCCTGCCAGGTAATCTCTCTGCTGCCCTGGGACTCGCCAGGGAAGAAGCTGCGGTATACATAGTAGGTGACGATAGAGGTGATCAAGAAAGAGACGGGGTCGAAGCGGAATTCCAAGACTTTGCCCATGTTCGGGGGCAGTTTGCCTTTCTTATCGTCCTGTTTCTTCTGTTGCTCTTCCTTTTTGGGGTCCTTTTCATCCTTGGGATCCTTCGGCGGCTGTCCGCTAGGTTGCTGGTCGTTATCGTTCTTGGGTTCCTGGTCCTGCTTCTCTGGTTTCTCGGAGAAGAAGTTGAATGGGCTGCTGCTTTGCTTGGACTTGTCCTGCTCTTGAAGTTTGGAAATGGTCTCATTCGAGGTCGTAACATCCCACAAGAACCGCATCATTCTTATACGATCCATCAAGGTCGGGGGGTGATTCGGATCGAGGTGCTTTCGTACTTCGGCGGGAAGACCATTCTTCATCAGATGCTCACGGACTTGGGTGCGTCGCACCTCATCCATGCCCTGTAGCCACTCATCCACGCTCTTCAATTCAGCGTCAGTTAAGACCGAATGGGGCTTCTTTTCCTGGTTCTGGTCCTCATTGTGCTTGTTCTCCGGGGGTGTCGGACCACTGGGACCTTGCGAACTGTAGGTCCTGGAGCGGTGTGACAGAATCGATGAGAGTCGTGGCGGTTGTGTACGCACGGAGGCCAGTGTCGTGCGACCGGTGAGTTCCGCGGCTTTCCTCGAGAAGTGAGCGAGATTGCCTGGCCGGCGGAGCAAGGTGGCCATGGTCGAGGGGGAGCCCAGAGGGCTGCGAGGGCGGGGGGTAGAAGGAGATCAATCGGGTGGCGAGGTGATGGTTCAATGGGTTGACCATCAAAGGGAGGCGTGGGGGGATGCGATTAGAAGTGGTGTGAAGCCGGGGCACCTAGCAAGTCCGACTGACGCCGTGCTTCTCGTGAGTAATTTTATCCGGTGCCGACGATGACTCAGCCTCGGTCACCGCCCGAAGCAAGTGGAATCAGCTGGCACCCTGCGACTCCCATGGCATGATTGTATAGGCACTGTTTACATGGGTGGACTCTACTTCTGATGCCTGGATTCGATCTATTGAACGGCCCTTGAACATCAATTGGCTGTCCACAAGTATTCAAACAACTCTTGGAAGCCTTAGCCATGTTGACTCCATCCACTACATCGCGCTCATATTATACATGATAGAGCTAACTGACAGTGCCCTCGCGATGAAAATGGACTGTGGAATAGGTTGATACTCCAGGTCTGTTGAGCGCAATTCAAGAAGCTTCTCTTGATGATAGAAGCACTGGGGGGTTCTCACCACAGGGACACGCGCCAGCTTCAAACAATGACAACCTGCATCTTCCCTTGGATTTTTCCTACTGACCAAATGCCTAAATCACATTGAACGAAGGCCCACTGAGATGCTGTCTCCCTAGGCAGCAACCACATCAACAGCATTGTTGGCCCAGTGTATGAGGGTCCGACTACCAAAGATGTGTGAGAATCTTGGGTCTGTGGCAGCATCTTGATATGACATGTGAGACCAATATCAGAGAGTGCTTGTTTGGGCTCCATGTTATCGCACAGTGGTAGGTTTCAAGTGGAGGGATTTTGTGCATGCATACATGGTTGTTTGGGCTTGGTGCCTTAGGCTTTCTTTTCATATCCATATATATTCCCTTTCCTGCACCTGGGCAGGTCAGGTTTCCTCTTTTATCTCCATCTTCAGAATCTCAGTATACTGAGCCTATTGCTTTTCCAGTATTATGTTTCATCACGGTAGCATAGCCTGCCTCGCACTACATGCTTAGTGCTCACTCTCTTCATACTTTCCACACTATCCACAACGAGGGGACTACTTATTTCACAATAATGACCAACGGATTCAAAGCAAGTGCTGAGCACTTTGCAGCAAAGTAAGTACCTGAGATGCCTTTCGGATGTGTTAATCTGACTAGTTTATTATTTAGTGTCCTTCCCCTCTATGAAGGCCCTTGGGTCAAACTTCAACTGAAGCCTAGCAACAAAGAATATACAATCTCCAAACGCCTTCTCTGCGCGGAGTCACCGGTCTTTTCAAAAATGTTCAACGGTGAATTTCTAGAGTCACAGCAGCAGATAGTCACTCTAGAAGAGACCAAGGACGATGTCTCGATGCGTAGCCTTGAAGCACTTTTTCAATGGCTTTACCAACGCTCTGTCAAATTTGGGATAGCAGACACAAAGGAGCACATCTCGGCCGCCATGGAACTCACAAGACTTGCAGACAAGTATGATATTTGTGGCTTGGAGGTTCCCATGGCCCAATACATCAGGGAAATATTAAAATCCAATCATTATCCTAATCGACCGATGAGCAAGGAAGAACTCGAGCAATGTCTCAAAACCAACACTCGTTATCTCACGCATGATCATATGGCCTCGGCGAACTTGTTGCCTCGAAGGCATCCAGTGCGAAGGGTTCTGGCTGCAGCATCCGTTGCAGGCTTCCTTGCAAACGCGACACACAAATTCAGCGAAGAGGTTCAGGCCTACCCTTTTTTCGGAGCCGACCTTCTCCAAGAAGTTAAGCTTGCCCTAACCAGCGTGAAGTTCCATCAGGGTGTCACTTTCATAGACCCTATCAGCGAAAGAGAAATAGCTATTTTCACGGGGTATCTTGCCCTGGGAAATATTTGAATGGGAGTTATCTGGTGCATGAGTGAAATCTTTCCATGTCACGGGTCGAGACATTTACACACAAGAGCTGTAACATTGGCATCCAAGAAACGTCGCCCCTTAGTAAAATCAACCTTGGAAGCTTTCGAACCCCCAAAGTGGGCAATGTACCTAGGACCTAGGTATGCCGAGAGCCAGGTCAGAGTAGATCGGAGTTCTACTGTGTCAAGGTACCTAGTCCATATATCGTTACGCAATATACAATTTCTGAGAAGATGAGGGTGCAGTGACATTATAAATGATCCAGACCATTCATTTCCCCACCAATTATACCTGTTAGAGACATCATGGATGTCTCTTGAGCTGTATCCACGGATCTAATGGCCAAAGAAGTATTCTATATGTTTTGCTAATCTGCAAGCATGTCTTTTAAGCAGGCAGAATCTTTAGGATTAGAGTCAGGGTAATGTGGAGCGCCTGGATAGCTTTTCGGTACAGCCGCTCCATTAAATTCAGCGAGGCGGGCATTCATCCATGGATGGATCGCATTACAAGATAACTCTGCTCAAGGATTGGCAGATACCAAAGCTTGACCTTTCAATCCACCTGGGCAACCCCCCCCAATCTGTTCATTTTGGTCGGTAAGTTATGTAATGTACAAGAACCAGACACCATGTTCCTCGTGAGTGATGATGGGTACCGAGTGCCCGTTTGCTATCACGCTTCTATTGACTGCCCAGGTGGGCATCGAAGTAATCCACCCAGTGGACCGCCTGTGTAAACTATCCATGGATGGCTAGGGAGGCTAGTTGGTGATCTTATCGGAGCGCCTGGTATACAAACCAATTATAGATTGCTCTTTATAACATTGCGGTAATTTGGGGAAGCAATTTTGGTCGGATTAGATGTGAGAGACAGGAAATCCCCAGATTAGTGTCGAGCTCTGTCTGGGCCCCCGGGCGATACTGCGTTTCCTGAAGTTAATGGATTATAAAGATACCATGCTATTTGGACAGTCACTTCCCTGTATACATACAAACAAGATAGAACAAGTTTGCGCCATTCGCTGCATAACAAGAGCCGACGGTTATCCCCATGACTCAGTGAAAGTTTAAAAGAGAGCGCTTCAATATACATGAGAGGAAATAATAATTCGTTGAGGGGAGATGGTTCGCCACAAGAGTTGAGATAATCGCACAGCGAACTTCCTAAATCAAGATCTCATGCTCAATGTCCCGGTGGTGGGCCAGCACCATCAAACGGGGGGAAGTTGGTAGACATTTCTGCCCAGTCCCATTCAATTGTCATGGGCATTTGCCAAAGATCTTGAGGGACGAATGGTTGTTGGAAGGGCGCAATTCCTGGGCTAGCGGTGCCAAATTGAGGCTGATCGGAGAACCCGACACCCACCATCTGCTCAGGACTGAGCATGTCTGAAAATGCTGGTCCGGCACCAGGTATGGAATGCACATTGCTTGGAAGATCAGCGGGGATGCCAGTCGTCGGCGGCATTGTTGCCCCCGAGAAGGATCTACCTGGACCAGGGGAGGGGGCTGGGCCAGTTGGGGTTGTGAATACGGAGGGCGAGAAAGCTGCGGAGGTGGCTTGGGACTGTGTGCGTTTGGCGGATGGTGATGTCCTCGAGTGGTCCTCTTCTTCGCCTTGGTCGGCTGAGTCTTCTGGTGCATTCTTGCGTTTCTTGCGAGAATGGGATTCCTTGTCTGACTTGTCCAATACCACCTTGGCGATTCTTTCAAACTCGCCACAGAGACTTAGCATGCGCTTGATGCTGCCATTAGATTCGTCGGACACAAGGGTAGAAAGGAAGTTGACCACCACGCTCATTAGTTTGACGTCAGATCGAGCACGGGCATCGGTCGGGTTTTGTAGTATGTTGGCGAAAAGCGTCACAAGAGCAGAGACCGGATAGTAGAGAATTAACCTGGTTTCAGGTTAGTCAAGTCAATTCGTGAGAACGAGTTTCCGAGTAGTAAAACATACCAAACGCAAGCAAAGTCTCCTTGTGGGATATACTTGATCAGATTAATTGAAGCTCTGGCAGCTGTGACACACAGAACTGCAGAGAGGAAGACCCTGGGGTTCAAGGGCCGAGCATTGAGCCCTTGTATGGCATAATTGGACAGACGACTTGTCCAATAACCATGGTGAACAGACATGCGGTGAATAGTAGTCAAACAGTTGTAGTAAGCGAAATGTAACACAACAACGTGGATGATGAGGGGGGTGTGAGTAGCTTGAATTTCGTACTCAGGTCGGAAGTCGACGGGAATACTATCTTTCCAGTCCTCTAACTCTTTGTCGAGTTCACCAATGGTATTGAGCAGTTCCCCGTCGGACTGTTTCGATGCCTTTGCGGAATAAAGTCGCTTGTAGACATGACTCTCAATGGCAGCAAATTCACAGAGAGACCGGAACAAGTTGAACTTGCTTCTGCCATCGGACAAAGGTACGTTTCCAACATTATCCGGTGGGTCTTCGCTCGGCAGCTCAACGTTCATGTCATCATCGTCTTGTACTGGCGGTCGCCCAGATCGTAGACAAATGCTATAGATCAATTAGCATTGGTGAAATCAAAAATCCGGAATGATAGTTCTTACTCTTTGTCACAAAGATAGGCAATCCAAAAGACTCTCTTCCGTTGCTCGACCTCGACTGGGTTGAGACCGAAGCCGGAACCGCGTTTGTGTAAACCGATACTGTGAGATAATCGAATAGCCGCGGCGACAAGGAAGAAAGCAGGTTGTGGATTAGGGGTCCCTTGAAGGAACAAGGACATGCCCAAGAGTGCTTGCACACTCAAAAGATCTGTGTTGCGCATTGTGAGTTCTGTCAGAACTCCCATGGCGTTCTTCAAATAGAGCCAGGCCTTCTTGTCCTCTTCATGCGGTACAAGATTGCTCATTACCCTCAGTCTGTGAGATATAGCCAGAACGACATTGATGCTGGCCCACCAACCCGAGCCCTCGTAAGGATCGCGCGAATATTGCCGCTCTACCAGATGCATGAATGTGGCTTCATGGAATAACGGGAACATGCAATTGAAGTTTTCAAAGAAATCTTTGAATAGAGAAAGCGCCTCCTCTTTTGGGGGTAAGGGTTTGAAGACACGTCTTGCGAAGATGTCGCTGAAGATCTCGGGCTTCCAGTACATCCACTTGTTGTCGTCGACATAAGCCGATGAGATCATATCTTGAAAGGAGGTATCACCGGTCTTCTCGTTGACCCATTGGATGCCTTTGGGGGAGAAAATAGAGAATCCAGATGAGGATCCAATATACCGAGTCTCGCCGCAGTTGTTTGTCACCAATGAACACATCATATCCGACAAAGCTTCCACTTCTGTTTCCGACTTGTGGGATTCTGGTGAGGTGGCGGCGGTCTGAGGGCTGGAGTTGGAGTCCATTCGCGGAGTGGTTTGGTGGGAGCTTGGAGCTTGCTGAACTGCGTGGGCCATGAATTTGTTTGAGCTTTTCGCTGTATTTGCAGAACTTGCTGCACTTGCAGCAGTTGCATTGTTCGCCGCGTTTAATGCGTTGGTTCGATCGGCAAGTCGTTTCTCCAAGGTTCCTAGATCTGTCTTGCCGCCATCGTCCTCCGACAGCAGACCCGATAAGCGCAACAGCGACTCCATGCGCCCCAAGCGGTTCTCGAGACCTTCGATATATTTTGCTCTATGAGAAGCTCGTTAGATCAAGCGACCAATGCGCAAATCAATAGACATACCCTTTTGGTGGGTTGCGCTTCTTCTCGACTTGGGTGAAAATGCATTCCGTCTTGTAATTGATGCAGTGTGAGCACTTGGGCATTTTGCCGTCGCATTTGATCTTTTTCTTGCGACACATATCGCAAGCCTGTCGATATCGTATTAGAGCATTCACAAGCTATTGGCAACAGTGCGAGCCTCACCCTAGCGATCCTCCGTCTTTTGGCGTCATTGGTCTCGTCTCCCCCGCCTAATGATGGGTCGTCGTACATAGACCCTGCGCCACCCTGCATAGAATTGTCGTAGTTGAATAGCTGTGGTGTTTGGTTCATCATGGGGTTCATGTCGAAACCCAAGCCGTCGTCCCCCATCTCCATGTTGGTATGAGGGGCAACCGATGCTTCGCGGAGTGGAGGCAATGGCGGTGTCGGGGAAAAGGGAGACTGCGGGGAGCCGTGTTCAGGTGATGTCGGAGAGCGCTTCGGGCGTCAAACAGCTTCGAGGGAGTTTCAAGATCGGACTGAAAGAAATGAGGAAGCCTTGAATGGATGACGCATCAAAGAACTGAGAGTCCCGGCGCCTACAGATTCTTTCGGAGATAACGGACTCTCCGAGGTGCACCTTAAGGTAAGAAATGACTCAACACACGAATGCGAATGCGAAACGATATATGAAAATCGCATACGAGTAGAATTTCCCATGGCTTTTTTGGAATCGGAGCCCGCGCATTCCGAACGCCGAGAAGTCTGACGGTCGAGTTCGTCCGATCCGGGTGAGCCCTGAACGGCTTCCGAGGTGTGAAATTTTACATGCGAACCTCTGCAAGCTGATCATGAATTTGTGTAACTATATGGATCTTTTTACTTTCTCGGGTTTCAGGAAGGATCACCCGAAAAGGTATACAGTTTACAAAGGAGGAGAACGAATATGGGGTACATCCAATACGTCAATGCCCTGGGGGTAACATCCCATTGGCCTCAAGCTTCGTTAAAGAGCACGATATGGCATATTGTAATAGAAGTACAATTGAGGAGCGGCGATCTCAGGGATATGTAAAAAGAACAGTATAATACAACCAGGGCCGGAGGTTCCTCCGGCCTTGATAAAATGCCAAACCAACGCCACGCTATGAGCCCAAAGTAATGGCCGAATTGTCAACTCAGAAATTACTTTCCCTCGTTGTCAAGATGAACACCAAAGGTTCAAGCATGTTTATCGAGGAATTCCTTCGCTTCGTTAATCTTGGTGGCCAGGTATGGGCTACCGCCGCGATCGGGATGGTTGAGCAACATGAGCTGACGGTGGTTCTTGCGGATCTTTTCCTTGGTAAGAGTTCGCTCACTAAAAAAAAGTACCTGTTAGTGTCGGTTGATCGTTGGATGTTTGGAGTACATACGCAAGTTGCAGGATCAGGGAGGCTTCGCGACGGGACATGCGCTGATCGAATCCTCTACGCTTTGTTAGCCAAATGAATCAAATATTTCGATCTGTATGAATCAATGTAAATCTCACCCTTTGTAGAAAGCCTTTCCAGCGGCGTTGAGACCTCCCTTGGAGCGGCGGTAGGCGACCAGACCGGCACGGCCCTGTAAACAATTAATCATCGGACCGAGTTTTGTAACATGAAGATACTCACCAAGAAGGCGGTGGTAGCGATACCGAAACCGATAGCAAGAGCAGAGGCCATTGTATAGATCGAGATTGAAGGGGTTTATCGAGCAGTCGTAAAGAAGCGGAGAGGCGTCGGGATAGAAAAGTCAGCGCACGAGCCCCAAACGGGTTTAGCGTGGTCTGCTCCACCATTCAGGCCCAGCTTCAGAAAAAGTTTCTTGCGACTCAAACACAAGTACCAACACCACTTTGCAGCCATGCGGTAAGTTTTGATCATTAATATTCATCTGCTGTCTCTGACTATTGGATTTCTCTGTAGTGTTGAAACCTGTCACTTCTGTTCCCGCCCGGCATTCCCGAGTAAGGGAATTACATTCGTCCGCAACGATGCCCGACAATTCCGCTTCTGTCGGTCCAAGTGCCACAAGAACTTCAAGATGAAGCGTCAGCCCCGCAAGTTGAAGTGGACCAAGACTCACCGTGCCGCTCGCGGAAAGGAGATGATCGTGGACTCATCGCTCGTCCTGTCCCAGTTCGCCAAGAAGAGAAACGTCCCCGTCAAGTACGACCGCAACCTCGTGGCCGCCACTCTCACCGCCATGGAGAGAGTCGAGGAGATCAGAGCCCGCCGCGAGCGTGTCTTCACCAAGCGCCGTCTGGCCGGCAAGCTGGCCCGCGAGCGCCAGCGCGAGGCCGACCGCAAGGTCGTCAACGAGGGCGAGCACCTCATCCGCAAGGAACTCCGCGAGCGCGAGGAGGGCCAGCCCATGGTTCCCGAGCAGAGCAAGGTTGCCAACAGAGTCCACGGCGAGGAGAGAATCCGCCAAAAGTCCAAGGCCAAGATGCTGGTGGACGGTGGAGTCGAGGAGGAGATGGATATCGACTAAATATCCTGTGCTATTTTTTCTTTTGTTTTCATGCTTCTTCAGATATGATACGGTTCCTGCAATTCGCAGATTTTCGGAGTTGGGCATGCTTTGGTGTTTTAAAAGCTATCAATGTTTCTCATCATATCTCATATCCCGTGGGCTATTGACCTCTCGCTGTCTGAGAGGCCAGTCAAAATGTGTTTACGATGGCCCTACATGTTACATAGAAGGTTGCTAGTCATAGTGACCAAGTGGTTAAACGACCATAATGAGATCTTTGGAGATTAACCCTATAACCAGTCCACCTCAACAAGTGCGTAGGTGAATAACATGTCCTAAGTAGTTAACATGCAGTATACGTACCCACTCCTCCGAGGTTCCAATTCCTTTGGTCTAGCCCCACAAGAAATTGATTCGCGACCACTTGGACCTTGGAGGTTCTGGCGGATCAGGGTCATTCTCTGCAATCTCGACAAATCGAGCAACCGGTGACTCCTCCAAGGAGACAATCTTGGTTCGATACCAAATCTTGTACCCAAAGTATAGAGAAGCGAAGATACCAATGTCAAGGTAAGCTGAGATGAACGTCTCAGTCGACCAACTAGTAGGATACCATGGTCAGTATGAGCCCCAACAGCAAATCTGTCAAACTTACTGCCCATGTATAAAAGTGGTATAACCCCCCGTTAACAGAATGATAGCAAGCGACATGAGCGTTATCCACGCCGCATAAGGTTGAAGCGGCGCAGCCCATGGTAGTCTACTCCGTGGAATGCCTTGTTTCTTCATCGCGTAATAGAAACGTAGATAGGTGGTGCAAATGACCAACCAACTCATGATTTGGGCACAGGCGACAAGATCTTGTAGCCAGGTGAATACAGTCGCTGCAGTTGAGCTCACAGACATGTAGCCCAAAGCCATCCAAACCCCGATAGCAAGGACGCCCATGTAGGGCACACCCCAGCGACTTGTACGGGCCAGGCAACGAGGAGCTTGACCCTCGCGAGCGAGGCCAAAGAGAATTCTTGAACCACTTAAGAGAGCTATGAAAGTAATGTAAGTCGGAGTCACTCTTGCATACTCAAGTAAGGCAGAGGAAGAGTATATTCCTTACTCGAGTTTCCTGAACTCCAGGCACTGCTCAATACAAGTGCATTTATGATATGAGGCACCACACTTATTCCAGCCCTCTCTGCTGCGATTAGAAATGGTGACTGTGCGGCGGTTCCAGTGCTTCTTAGCAACATAGGGTCGTCTGAGGGAACTAGGAGAGTAATCATGAAGATTGAAATGACTGGCTTGTCGTTAGATACTTGCATTACCAACAGCCAGACTTGAATTACCGTAGAACAATCCAACCCTGACAAAAACTCTCTTTGCAGCCTTGGGGATATTCCTCCGAGGCGCGTATGTCTCCGCGGCCGCCATGGATATAGTCTCAACCGATGAGTATGCGTAAGCCGCATTGACAAAGACTGTCCAGAATCCCATGAACTGGCCTAAAGATCCTTGTACACCAAGATATTGAACAAAAGGACCGGGATTGTGCCAAAATTTGAATCCAATTGGTTTGTGGTTGGGACCACCGCCGGCCGTGATCACTAAACCCTATAACAACATCCATAATCAGCCGAGAGATCAAAATGTCCCTGTAAGATACGTACCATTATATTCATACCAATAATCAAACAGATCTTCAGAATGGCGAGCGTGAACTCCACTTCACCGTATATTCGTACAAGAAAGAGGTTACTCGCGAAGAGCACGGCACTGAAAACGGTAACCCAAATCGCGTTGTTGATTGTAATCCAATATTGAACAATGATCGAAGCAGCGGAAATCTCCGCCGGGATCGAGATCAGATATTGATAGGTCACGTTCCAACCTTGAGCGAAGGAGAAGGCAGGGTCGACGAAGTAAGCAGCTGGTCGTATCACACCTCCACTAAGTGGAACGAGGGAACTCAACTCTCCGATAGAGAGTGTGACACCTGATATCAGAATCCCCATGAAGGTATATCCCATCAATATACCAGCCGGTCCCGCGTTTGCTAATGCTCGCCCTGAACCGAGGAATAGACCGGTTCCGATTGTACCTGCTAGCGCGATCATCTGGATGTGGCGCTGCTGTAGACCTTTCCTGTAGCAGTTTGAGCAAAGTGTTCACGAATTTTATAGATTGGTTCAAAGATTACAGACTTACCTCAGTTCCTGCATCTCTGCAAGCTCAGGAGCTCCCGCCCCGTCGAGGTCTTTAGTTTTTTCGACATCATGTTGCTCGTTAGGGCTATTTTCGGTGCTAGAAATGCCATCTGGCAATGGATCGTTGACTTGCACCATGATGTGTAGACTTGAATATCTGAACTAGAAACCCCAACTCGATGTTCAGCCAGTTCCTTGCACAGATGCCCAGGTGATATACCAAAAGCATAGATAACAAATGCGAGATAAGGCATAAGCTTCCATAGTGTGGGGTAGCACTGTAACCCTGTAAAGCATCGGGTGCCATGCGTGGGGGCGGTGGCATATGCTATCTCCAATAGATCAACGGCCTAGATAGCTAGGTTGGAGGATCACTGAGGTGGTGACGAGGTTGCAGCGGATTCCCCGCATGTTGAAAGTGTTTTGCGGGGAAATGATTCCCAATGCGGCGCTATTGAGGTTAGAGAGCTTCCCATTAGTGGGACTTTGCATCAGTACGATCAAGGTGAGCTGGAGATAGGGTGAGACACGGCAGAGTGTAGAGATCTGGATCCTCAATCTGTGATCAAACCTGACTGATTTCCCAACATGATGAACCAGGAACACTTGAAAGCAGGCTAACGATGGATAGACCAGGGTGGTGTATGCATGGACGGTGAAATCTTTCTACCTCTGGAAGGAAATGAGGAGGAATCCTGCCTATTGATCATGCCTTCATGAACTGGGTCCCCCTTTCAGCTCCACGTGCCTACCTTGAAAACTGCAATAGTCGGGCCCAGGGGTCTGATCATTGAGCAACCTTGAAACGAGGTGCTCTCATGCTGCGCGTGGGATTTGCCAGTATACTCAACATACGCTCGTCGATATAAACTGTTGCGTTGATTTGTGGCGTCATATCATTGGGATCTGATAAAGCGTGCTGTTAACCGGAATGGGTGAAGGCAATGGATAAGCACAAGTGACATTTTGAGTTTGTCAACCGAAGATCTGATACCCCAAAAGGCAAAGACTGAGGTAATGAAAAAGTGAACACGCCACTCAATGGTGGTCGCGGTTGGTATTGTCAAGAAGAGCAACTAAATACAATACAATCCAAAAATGGAAATGAAGAGAGAATTGCTGTGAGGACCAAAGAGACAAAAGCGAGAGGAAGGGTAAAAGGGAACAACCCTAGAGCTGGAAATAGATGGAGAAAAGGAAGAAATATAGCGCCCCTCTGATGAGTGAAAACTCCCCGACTTGGTCACCCAACTTCCTTGTAGATCAAATCAAGTCCTATCATATGCGCCAAACACCACCTCCAAGGGGGGAAACCAAACAAGTAAAGATGAAAATAACAAGCGAATGCGATGGCTGTGGGCGGAGATAGCAGAGAAAAGACGCAGGAGGGTATGGATATCAACGGAACATGACTAGATGGCACATATAGACAGGGTATCAACGGCCAATCAGATCCGGAAAAGAAAATGCTATGCAAACGAACTCTAGGTGCTGTTTGAACGCAACAGTGTCTGGGGAGGAAACGATTAGCCAATCGCATCAAAAGCAACAGGTTCAAACATACAGCTAACGTACCCGCTCGTCGATCATCTCTTCGTCTTTGTCTTGTGGTGCCGGACTGACGACGCTTCCTCGGCCGATGGGACCAGAGGAAGTTATAGACCGCGAATCCACAACAGGGCGCGTGGGCTGTGGCAAGGGCTGCTGTGGGGGTTGCTGCGATTGCTGCTTCGATTGCCGCTGCTGGGATTGTTGCTGTGGCTGTTGCTGTTGATTTTGGTTGTCGGAGGACATCGAGTAGTTGGGATGCATTTCCCCACTACTGGAGATTCTTGACTCCTTGCTCTTCTCCAGAAGTGATCCACCAAGGGTGGCACACTTGAGGATAGTTTGCATCATCTGGTTCTGTTTCAAGGGCTTGGATAGGTACTCATCCATCTGGGCCTGGATGCACTTCTCGCGATCGCCCAACATGGCGTGAGCAGTGAGCGCAATGATCGGAGTGCGTTGGAGTCCACTCTCGCGTTCGTATTCACGGATTTTTCCGGTGGCTTCAAAGCCACCCATGACAGGCATTTGAACATCCATCAGGATAACATCGTAACGACGCTTCTTGACAGCCTCGACGGCTTCCAAACCATTACCAACCACAAAGACATTGTGGTTGTGTTTCTGGAGGATCTTCATTGCAAGTTGCTGGTTCACGTCATTGTCCTCAGCAAGCAGGATATCGAATGACCTGGAATTGTCCGTGGTGATGGGTGTCGACCGTCCCTCCAAAGCCGGTAGCATACCGTTTCCAAGATCGATCGGTTGACAAGGAGTAGTCATGTATGAACTGATACCAAGGTCCAGAGCCGATTTCAAGCTGACGCATACCAAAGGACAGACCAAAACAATTGGAATATACTTGAACTCGTCAAATGTGCGCAATATGCGAGCAGTATCCACAGAGTCCACGATGATGACATCGTAGGCATGGCCGGACTCCTTTCCAGAAGGATCTTGAATCTCAGGAGGTGGCACATGTTCTTCATTCCGTACAACCAGAGGCTCCAGTTCGATCTTCTTCAGCATCTTCATGACATTGGATGCCTGAACACCGTTCTGGCCCTTGTCAATGAAAAGCACGCGATGGTTTCTATACGGCAAAAGCTGGTTGGCGATCACACTCAAAGACTGATCTGCAAGCTTCACAACGCAGGTGAAGTGGAAGGTACTGCCGTGGCCATACTCCGATGTGACCCAAACGTCACCGCCCATCAAATTGACCAGGCGCTTGGAAATGGAAAGACCAAGACCGGTACCACCGAATCGACGGGTAGTGGAACCATCGGCTTGCTGGAAGGTGTCGAAAATGAGGTCAAGTTTGTCCTCTTCGATTCCAATTCCTGTGTCGGACACAGAGAACTCGAAGGCGTATTCAGTGGTGGTACATTGCTCGCGATCAGACTTGCGAATGGTGAGTTTGACTTCTCCATGCTCAGTGAACTTGATTGCATTGCCAACCAAGTTCAGAATGATCTGTCGGAGACGGAATGGATCACCAATGACATAATCAGGAACGGTGTTGTCAACTTGGTATGTCAAGCTCAGGAACTTCTCGTTGGCCTTGACAGCCAAAGTTTTGAGAGCGTTGAACACAGTGCCCCGGACAGTGAATGGAATGCTCTCAATCACCATTCGGTTGGCTTCAATCTTGGAGATATCGAGGATGTCATCGATAATGGTCAACAGACTGTTTGCCAAATTGTGCACGACGTTGAGCATTTCTCGGGTATACGGCTTGAGATCATCCGTGTCCAAGGTCAACTGGGTCATTCCAATGATACCGTTCATCGGGGTTCGGATCTCGTGAGACATGTTGGCCAAGAACTCTGATTTGGTGCGGTTGGCAAGTTCGGCAGCTTCCCTGGCGGCAGTGTTTCTTTGGATACTATCACGCAAGTTGGAAACCATCTTGTTGATCTTGCGCTTCAGTTCGTCCATCTCACCAGATGCGTTGACGGTGATAAGTTTTGTGAAATCACCGTCAGTGGCAGCATCTGTGATTTCACCAAAGGCACGCACTTGCGATGTCAAGTTTTCAGCCATGGTGTTCACGTCCTCGGTGATTTCTTTCCAGGTACCCGCAATACCCTCTACATTGGCCTGTCCGCCCATCTTGCCGTCAACACCGACATCTCGGGCAACCTTCTTCAACTCGGTGGCAAATTTAGCAAGTCGACCCACCATGTGGTTGATGGTGACCTTGAGCGTGAGAATTTCTCCCTGGGCATGGACCTCGATCTTCTTACCAAGGTCACCCTTGGCAATGGCTTGCGTGACATCGGAGATACTCCGCACTTGAGACGTCAAATTCTGCGCCATGGTGTTCACGTTGTCGGTCAAGTCCTTCCATTTTCCTTCCACGTTGTCAACCTTGGCCTGACCACCCAGGGTACCGTCAGTGCCGACCTCACGGGCCACTTTACTGACTTCGAAAGCGAAGGTGTTGAGTCGGTCCACCATGCCGTTGATTGTGCTCTTAAGGTCGAGAATCTCTCCCTGGACATTGGCAGTGACCTTCTTGGTTAGATCACCCTTAGCGACAGCAGTCGTGACGTCTGCAATCTCTCGCACTTGGGTGGTCAGGTTGTTCGCCATTCGGTTCACATTCTCTGTGAGATCCTTCCATGTTCCTTCCACGTCGTTGACGGTAGCTTGGCCACCCAGAACACCGTCTGTTCCGACTTCCTTGGCGATCTTGGTGACTTCTTGGGCGAACTGTCGGAGTTGGTCCACCATGGAGTTGATGATGTTCTTCAACTCGGCGATTTCACCCTTACAGTTGGCCTGGACTTTCTGTGTAAGATCACCCTTGGCGACGGCCTTAGTGACGGTGGCAATATCTCGCACTTGCGTGGTGAGGTTGTTGGCCATAGCGTTGACATTAACGGTCAATTCGTTCCACATGCCCTGAACACCTTCAATCTGGGCCTGTCCTCCGAGTACACCCTCCGTACCGACATCACGCGCGACCCGCGTTACTTCCGTGGCGAAGGTTCTCAGCTGATCCACCATGGTGTTGATGGTTTGTTGTAGTTCAAGAATTTCTCCTTGGGCTCGACTCTCAATCTTCTGACTCAGATCACCGTGGGCGACACCGGTAGTAACTGAAGCAATTTCACGCACTTGATCCGTCAAATTCTTGGCCATGATGTTCACGTTTTCGGTAAGTTCTTTCCAGATACCATGAACCCCAGTGATCTGGGCTTGTCCACCGAGTATTCCTTCAGTACCGACTTCGCGAGCGACACGGGACACTTCGCTACCGAAGACTTGCAGTTGATCCATCATAGTGTTAATTGTGCGTTTGAATGTAGCAATTTCGGGGTCCATCTCCAGCGGGTGGATTTGGACTTTCATGGAGAGGTCACCATTAGCAACCTGAGTGATAATACCCCCAATTTCACGCAAGGCTTTCTGGAAGGCCTCGTTGGCCTGTTGATGCTTGCGGAGCTCACGTTCCAGAAGAACGACATCTTCGTTTTCGACCTTGGTGAGAGCGCGCCGGGTGTGTTCCTCCTGTTTCTGCAATTCGTCGCGAACCTGGGCGATGATATCTTTTTGGGAGCTTATTTCCTCGGCCTGCTTTTGTACGTGGTTGCGAAGGAAACTGATGTCCTCCTCCCGTACGACGCGGGTACCGGCGTCGTCATCGTCATCGGTGTCGTCGTCGATCTCACCCAAAGGTCGGTCGTCGGGAGTTTCGACCGGTGCTTGGGGGATCGATTTTTGCTGCTGTAAAGGGCAAGAAGAGAAGTCAGAACCTTGACCGGACGCGAAGCGAGAGAGCCCAAAAGTCCTCAGGAAATCAGGATTCTTCTCGTTGAATTCTTCAGCAGACCCATCCCCGTGGGGATCCGTCTGCTGTTGAAGATCGTCGGGGGACTGGTGACTGACAGCTTGGAATTCCAGATGGTGCACGCGGCGCACCAGGGCCTCAAGCTCGGCTTCGAAGGCTGCCTTTGCAGGGCTATGGTCTCCGGGGAGCTTGGCGGACTTGATACCGTTCGAGGATAATTGAAAATCGAATGGGGGGGAAGAAGAACCGGAGGACGGCTCGTCTCTTGCCAGGTTCTGTAGCACAGCAGTCGCGGCCACGAGTGTCTCGTCTACGCCAGCCATTGTGCCCTACGTTCGTTAGCCACTGAGCAACACCATAGTAGTCAGATGTAAAGATCCCCTCGAAGGGAGGAGTCGGACCAAACGACATTTGTCGAAGCAGGCTACTAAGTTTGATAGGGTTTGAGAAAATTGAGCTCAAGAGACACTCACCGGATAGTCGGGTTCCTGACGCAAAAAAAGTCGAGATTTCTAATTAAGGCGACATGAGGTGATTGAAAGAGAAAACGAAAAACACGAAAAACGGAATGAATAGGTCCCGAGTCTATCGGGGTTGATGGGAACCTTCAAGGACGGGAAGGGGGGGGGGGGGGAAAGAAAAGGGCGCCCGGTAATTATGTAAGCCTCTTTCTGGGACTATGCGGGGGACGATAGGAGAGAGAGAAGTAAAAAGAGATCCAAGCACAAAGAAGACAAGAGGTGAGAGAGGAAAAGACTTGGAGGATTTCAAAAGGGGCGGTGATAGTGATGCTTTTTTTTTTCCTGGGTTGTTTGGTTTTCCCCCCCTACTTTGTCTCTCTTCTTTCTACTCGAAGACGCCACAACCATGAACGGACAGCAAATCTGAGTGGTATGTATACTGTACTGTATGTTGCATATTAATAACTACATATAGTACGGAGTACCCTCTCGACTTTTTTTCTTTTGCATCATGACTGCATACGTGCACGGACTGGATTGATCTGTTTAGGTTTCGAGAATCTGTACTTGCACCAGTATCTGTTGGCATCTGTTGGCTACACAGAAGAAAAAGGAAAAGCGGCAAATGTCCTGATCAGCTGTTTCATATCCCGTGGTCCACCTGCTATCAATGTACCAAGACCGAAAAGCGTGATGATCGACTATGGAACTAGTGACGATCACCTAAGGCCGTTTGAGATATTGATAGTGCTTAACTCCCTACCTGGGAAGCACTCAAGTTCTTGCGAGAATGAGTCGAAAGGGCTGCTTTTTGGAGGGACAAATCGGCCGGTTGCGCTCCGATCCAGTCCTACAGTCACTAGATGTCTGAGACTCAGTCCGATAGTTCGTTTTCAACTTCGGTACGAACTTTGGTGGCTGAGCCGTCGGCTTAGCGTCTCGTTTTTGCCGTTGGGGCTCGGTACGATTGGCGTATATGTCCCTCGTGCCCATGAGGTTTGGGTTTTGGTCTTTTTCGGTACCTGGATTAGTGGAATTTGGAAGAGATTGGGTGAGATCTCATAACTTTGTCTCAAGAGTTTAGTAATAGCGTGTGGATGGGGATGTGTACGCTGTTCAATGTACTGCAACCACGTAAGATGCATGCGTAGAGTGAAACGGTATAATCGTCCATTCGTCAGTCCCAATCCAAAAGAAACATTTGGCTTCTCGTGCCGATATCGTAATGTGGTCAAGTCCTAGAGTCAATTGTCGTCTCTTGGGCTCCAAAGTATGGCGGGGTGGAATAGCACAGTTGGTCTTTCTGGCGCCCCGCATTTATCTTTTGGATCCCGCAGAGTCATAATTCTGCGAAATATTGTCTGACCCCAAACGCCATAACATCTCCAAACCAAATTCCAGTCTGCAGGACAAGGCTGCAATTATGGAGCCCGACTTGACCAACGCCATCTTGGACGCCCTGTCCGCCTCCGATGCGCCCATCATCGCCAGCAATGCCTTCCCCTCCCACCCCTCATTGAAGGTCAAAAGTGCGCTCGACCGCCTGAGCTCCCGGGAGATGATTGAGTGCAAGGCTCTGGAAAAGGAAGTTGTCACTCTCACGAAGGAGGGTGAGGAGATTGCCGCCAATGGCAGTCACGAGGCCAAGGTCTTCGCCGCCGTTCTTGCTGCCATGGACGGATTAAAGATTGCCGACCTGCCCGGCATTGTGGGCAAGGACAACGCCAAAGTTGGCCAAGGAAATGCTTTCAAGCGTGGCTGGATCAAGAAGGACAAGGACCTGCTGCGAGCATCTACAGAATCAATTGTCGACGAGACACAACAAGTCCTGATTGGAGTGCAACAAACCAAGGCCCTGAGCGATTCCAAGGCCCTGCAGGATCTCAAGAGGAGAAAGTTGGTCTCTCTGGCCAAGGAACACGATTATGAAATCTCCAAGGGTCCCAAGTATGCCCGGAAATTCGTGAAGGAAGAGACCGATCTCACACCTGAGATGATCGCCAGCGGCTCGTGGAAGACTACAGCCTTCAAGTCCAAGAACTTCAATGCCAAGGGTGCTGTCACCCCATCTGGTACTTTCCACCCTTTGAACAAGGTGCGACAAGAATTCCGCAACATTTTCTTCGAGATGGGTTTCGAGGAGATGCCCACCAACCGCTTCGTGGAAACCGGTTTCTGGAACTTCGACGCTCTGTTCGTGCCCCAGCAACACCCTGCTCGTGACCTCCAAGATACCTTCTATATCTCCGACCCTGCCGTCGCCGACGGTCCCCGCGCAGACGCCCCCAACGACCCTCACTGCCCCAAGTCAAAGGATGGCGAGAAGGCCCTCGACTACCAAAAGTACTGGGACAACGTCCGCGAGGTCCACGAGCATGGCAAGTTCGGCTCCATTGGCTACCGCTACCCCTGGAGCGCAGACGAGTCTCTGCGCCTTGTGCTTCGCACTCACACCACCTCTATCTCCACCTACATGCTGCACAAGTTAGCCGCCAACCCCCGGCCAGCTCGCTACTTCAGTATCGACCGTGTCTTCCGTAACGAGGCAGTCGACGCTACCCACTTGGCCGAGTTCCACCAAATCGAGGGTGTCATTGCCGACTTCGGTCTGACTCTCGGTGGTCTGATTGGCTTCATGGAGGTCTTCTTCGCCAAGATGGGCATCCACCAGCTGCGCTTCAAGCCTGCTTACAACCCCTACACCGAGCCTAGTATGGAGATTTTCGGCTACCACGCTGGCTTGGGCAAGTGGGTTGAGATCGGTAACAGTGGTATGTTCCGACCGGAGATGCTGGAGTCTATGGGTCTTCCCAAGGGCCTGAGAGTCTACGGATGGGGATTGAGTCTGGAGAGACCTACTATGATCAAGTATGTATTGACGACGCTTCATCGCTTATGCATCTACTAACATGTGTCCAGGTATGCTGTCAGCAACATCCGTGAGCTCCTCGGCCACAAGGTTGATCTCAACTTCATTGAGACCAACCCCGCTGTTCGACTTGAGAAGGATTAAATGTAGAGAGAGAGGGTACACTCATGTATAGAAAACAAAAAGCTTTCTCTGGGTTGTGTCTTGCTTTGTGAAGTCATGGATAAACCAGGCCTCACTTGCAATCACGAGTTTATGCGCAAGGAAACGTATTGCATGTCAACGATGGACAAGATGTGAATAAAAAAACACTTTTCTCACTTACATACCCTGAGCAGTAATTCCAACGTAGATGGGCAGTTACCAGACTTGCATGTACAAAACACCTGGGAAGTGGCAGGGTTGACAACTGATCAATTGATTCAACAGGTATTGCTATAGTTCTACAGTGATGTCCTGCCCGTATCTGTGCCCCAGTGCATGGATCTCTGCAACAGTGGCTCTTCAGCAGGCGGGAGCTCGCAAGCATGATCTTCGGCGACATATGCTTATTGCTGCCCCCTCGCTCACTGAAATGAAGACAGAAGACCAAGACCGGCGAACCAGTCTGGTTTTCACATCGACAAAGAATGAGGAGGCTTGAAGTGCCGAGACGAGAAAGGAAAAGAGACTAGACAGAAGGAAACAGACATGTACAAAGGGATATCAATTCGATTTTTGTCTGCAAAGGTGCAAATGACATAGTACATCTTATCGCAGAGGCGGTATTGTGATTGGTAGAGAAAAAAAACCTGAACCATCAAGTCGTCGATATTTTATTCATTTCGATAGATAGGTAGGAAAACAGGAGTTTCTCAGAGGAGAAAAAGAAAAGGAGAACTAAGGAGAACTTCATATCCCTTGGTCCTTTTTAGAGGTCATGGGACCAACTCCCCGAACACGGACCATCAGCCACGGTTCCTCTGTCATCAATTAGCCCAAGCACATTATTATAGTCCCAAGTCCTCGACATACCATCAAATCAACCCGTCAACACCGGTGTAACCACATCGCTGTGAATAATTTAACGCTGGCTGGCGGCAGTCCAGACGTTCTTGAGGTAACCGTCACGCTGGGCCAGACGGTTGAAGGAGTCGTCACTCTCGCCGCGGGCACGGATGAAGCCGCAGAGAGCGAAGGTCTGGTTCTCGCCGGTGTAGCGACCGTTCTCGTCAACCTTGCCGACGGAGAGCTGGACGGAGGCGTGGTCGTTGGCCTTGATGATGCGGTTGGTGGCGCTGCACTTGCGGGGCACGTAGCTGTGGAAGTCAGTTTGTGGTTCTTTGCGAAAAGAGGTTTCTCCTCTGATCCTGCTCCTGCTGTGTCCGAGGCTTCGTGGTGGATTTCGCAATTTCTTTCCGCGGTCGCGCACTGTCAATCCGGTCCAGTGGTGTTCATCCTGGGTTTGGGATCGCGGGATGGCGTGCGGGATTGCTCGGCCACGCAGACACAGGGCACAGGGCAGACTAGATCATTGGAAACGAAACGGTGGCACGTACAGATCGACGATCTCTCCCTTGTCGTTCTCCATTTTGGCGGGTTTGGTGGTGAGGTTTTGACGGGCGACGGTGAGGTTGGAGGTGGAGGGTTTTTCTGCCGCACATTAAATTCAAGAGGACTCATAGCGAATTTGTGTGGGTCATGTGACCCTTTGTCGAGGGCTGGCGTGGTTTAAGTGGGGGCGTGCGTGGGTTTATGGTTTACCTTCGGCTCTGCCGTGGCAATATCTCCACATTCATTGGCTAAGGTTTAAGTACTGATTTTCACCATCCATATGCATCTGGTGTCCATCGAGAACCAGATATGAACCTTTTCTCTGCAAACATCTCCCCATCGGTAAATGATACTATACGATATACCAATTATAGAGGCGCCTTGCAGGGACTGCTTTACACCATAAATCGGCAGATACTTATGACATCAGGTGCAGGACTCATGCTCCTCATGCTCCTCATGCTCAATGACACATCACATACAAAGACCTCCAGGTTTCGAAGAATGTTACTGAGATCATCTCACAAAATACTTCCTCGTCTGAATGGTAGACTCGTCCCGGCAGAAAGATTGGTCAAAAGCGAAACAGGAATTCTCCATTCAGATGCGACAGGACAAACCTAGCTTTGCTCTATGAGCCATTAGCATGTCAGTCATTCTTCCATAGTAAACCTTGCTATAATTGTTTCAGAGGTGTACAAAATGCTCTCTCGTTGGATGTAATCTATGCAAATTCTACAGGTTACTCTTTTCCCTCTCTTCCTGCATAATGTCGGCCTTCCATCCAACAGCCACTTCCCTCGCGCTTCCCTTCTTGAACCGCACAAGCACGACTCTCTCAGACTCTCCCCGCCTATCTGTCCCTTTCAACTCGGGGCCAGGCTCACTGAGCCCTAGAACAGACCGTCCATCCCGGGTCATTTGGGTCATCTTCGGCGAGATACACTTGTGTGCCCATGAAGGAGATCCCGTATGAACAAACTCAACAAGTTGCTGACGACGCTTCTCCAATTCTACTAAGGGGGCCCCTGCCCGAGGCTCCTTGTCCAAGAATCCTGACACCAAGTGTAGTAGCAGGAACTGAGGCGGGAAAAGTATAATCTCTGCCTTTTGGGCGCGCTGGATCCACTCCGACGCTGGGAGGAATTGCGCCTCGGTCACCTCAATGCCGCCATCACTGGTTGGACTCTCTAACTCGTCACGTTCGCCTTCAGCCGGGAGCTCAGCAAGCAATTTCTTATCCACATTAGTCGGCAGAGGTAAGAAATACAGATACATCTGCGTGGTGTATCGTTTGGGGACATTAGTTGGCGTAACCCAACGAGTAAAGGGAATCAACTGGTCTTGATGAAATTAGCAAAGAGCATGCGTTTAGCCGGTGATTACCCACCTATATCCGGTTCTGCATGCGCATCTTGCTGTTTTAGCCATTCATCAAAGGTGGATTTGTTCTGGTGGATCAGTCGTCGTCCTGCCTCTCGGGTGGGTTCATCAACGGCAATCATCTTGCTCGAGTGACGATTTTTGGCTAGAAGAATGCCGCTCTCTTCAAACAGCTCTCTGATTGCTGCGCGTCTGTAGCTGGGAGAGTCCTCGTGCCGGGATACATCTTCTGGTGGAGGACAGGGTCCATCCTGGGCTGATAGATTGCCGCCTGGGAATACATGGGCTGATGCGAAAGAGCTGGAGGTCTTGACGCGGTGGAGTAAAAGAAGCTCATTTTTGGATGAAACAAGAAGTACACTGAATAAGTCAGCGGCTTTTCCTCTCGCTGGTCCTTTTCTCATGCATCGCTAGGCGAATGAGGCGAATCGAGAATTGCTTCAAGATGCGGCCCCTTGCTACAAACGTACCTAGAGCTAGGTCGCGGGATCGCAGGCTGCTGCTTCTGGGTGGGATTTTCCTTCGGCATTTTCTTTGAAGATGTTGAAGGGTCTGGTGTTGATGTGTATTTCCTTATAGCAATTTTGGGTCTCGGGTATTGAAAGGACGGTGCCGAGGCAATTGAGTAAACGCGATATCTGGGAGGATTGAAGTTCAATGTAAAGCGGTGATGCAGCTTGTATCCGATGCGACAACAAAATGTTTCCTGGGCGAGGAAGGACATATCAGGCTCTTAAGGAACGTGTAGTGTATAGAAAAGAACGTACACCCGATAGCCTAGGCTGTTCCCTGCTACCCCGCGTGCGACTTAACCTCATCGAGATTAGCCGAACGCGGCCCTTTGCGTCCTGCGACTAGGTACGAATTACTACTGACATGTGCTTTCATGATGGAACGTCTAGAATGAACTTGTTTGATGAAATAAAAAGTATAACGTATTTTCTCATTAACAGAGATGGCGTAAATCTTCAAATCGTAAACTCCTATCCTATACCCCTATTTTATGTTTTCCAAGGCCATATCATCAGTTGTTACTCTGATGATCTATACACAAGACCACTAGAAAAAAAAGCTAGTACTTTACGCATAGAGCTTCTTGTCGTAGCTGTGCAGACCGTGGACGTTACCCTCGGTCATGGCGCTGGCACTGCGCATTTCAAAGCGAACAGTACCGTTGTCGACACCTGCGTGCATAGCGGAAAGGCTCTGGACACCAATGTCCTGCAGAGAGTGCTGGACACCGGCAACGAGGTAAGGAATGAACTTGGTGACGGAGCCACGGTCCAGGACGGAACCAGCGACACCCTGAGCGACGAGGACATTGGACTTCTCAGAGAAGTAGCGGGCAGTACCAGCGTTGCTGGCCTTGCTGTCCTTGGCACCGTTGCCGGCCTTCTTGTCTTCCATAGCGGCGATACTGCCCATACCACGGTAGGCCTTGACGAGCTGGCCCTCGTTGCTGACGTAGTACTCACCGGGAGACTCGGTGGTACCAGCAAGGAGACCACCCATCATGACGGTGCTGGCACCCATGGCGAGACCCTTGACAATGTGGCCAAGGTTCTGAACACCACCATCGGCGATACAGGGGACACCGAAGCGGGCAGCGAAGGAGGAGACACTGCGCACGGAGGCGGCCTGGGGACGGCCGACAGCCATGACTTCCTGGGTGATACAGGCACTACCGGAGCCCATGCCAATTCTCAGGCCATCGACACCGGCAGCAATAAGAGCAGCAGCCTGCTCCCGGGTGACGACGTTACCACCGATAACGTCGATCTGGGGAAGCTCCTTCTTAACGTACTTGATCATCTCGATCTGGTACATGGAGTTACCCTGGCTGGAGTCAAGAATGACAATGTCCAAGCCAGCGTCGACGAGGAGCTGCAGACGGCGCTTGTCCTCTTCACGGGTACCAATGGAAGCAGCACAGATGAGCTGCTTGGAGTCGGGGAGCTTGGAGGCAAGAGGGTAGTGGAGGTTCTTCATCAGATCAGAGCGGGAAAGCAGAGAAACGATGTTGCCGCTGGCGTCAACAATGGGGAGCTTGCCCTTCTTGGACTGGCGGAGAACCTCGTTGGCCTCGGCCAGGGTGGTACCGGCCGGGGCGGTAACGAGATCAGTGGCCATGATGGCAGTCACGGGGTCACTGAGGTTGTGGTGGAATTGGATGTCACGGGAAGTGACCATGCCAACGAGCTTGGAGCGAAGAGTTCCGTTTTCTGAGGCCAAACATTAGCAATCTGATTGCGGAAAGCAAATGTGTCAAGTCAAAGATGATAGTCAAAACATTCAGATAAGATCTGGTTCTCTACAATGCGACTTTCGTCGCTGCAGTGGAACGAAAGTTATTTTAAAAGAGTTTGGTCGTCATGCAAAGGGAGTTGTGTGTTGGGAAAGAAAGAGGATCTTTAAACTTACCAGTGACAGGGAAACCACCGAAGCCCCACTTGGCCTTGAGCTCCTTGGCTTCGCCAACGGTAGCCTGGGGGGAGAGGACAACGGGATCAAGGATGAAGCCGTTCTCGTATCTCTTCACCTTGCGGACCATCTCGGCCTGGGCCTCAGGAGAGCAGTTGTGGTGGATGACACCGAGACCACCGAGCAGGGCCATGTGGATGGCCATGTTGTGCTCGGTGACGGTGTCCATGGGAGAAGACAGAAGGGGAGTCTTCAGAGAGATACGCTTGGTAACAGGGGTATCAAGAGACACATCGGAGGCAGGGAAGCCTGTCCAAATTAGTCATCTAGACCGAAAATTTTCATGCCACCGCGGGGTTCGGCTTACCGATGTAGCCGGGCAGGATCAGGAAATCATTGTAGGTCAAAGCACCGTGCTTGTCAGAATCAATGAGGGTATCCACGTCAAGGCCGTCACGGGTCTTGTAGGTCTCAACAACCTCCAAGGCCTTGGCGTAGTCGGTGATCTCAGCCTTCATGGCGGCACCGGGAGCAGCGTCGCTGGCGGTGATAGGCATTATAGAAATGAGAGGATGTCTTGAAACAGATGGTGAGACACGACTTCACGGGGTATATTAATCAACAGAGAAGAAACGATCTGTTGATGGAGAAAGTCGGGCTTTCCCAAAGAAAAGAAAGAAGAAGAAAAAGTCGGACGAAAAATTATTTCCTTTTCTCTTCCGCGCACGGCCAAGCCGGCAGGAGGCTAAACTACTTTAGGTATAGCCTACCGGCTTATTTGCGCGTCTGCATTGCTGATTGGCTGATAAACGAGGTGCCTTAAGGCGGTGAACCAGCTTTGCTTATAGATCATTGTATAAGATTCATATGATGTTGCATGCGGCCTTGGAAATGCATTCGTCTTCTTCGAGGGGTTTTCTGGAAGGTCCCAGTCCGGACACTGATTTGAATTCGAAAGTCCGTCTATATGCCTTTTGAGTCGTTTCCTACTATATGTTCAAAGATACCGTCAGCTCCATGCGGCACAGATCAGTGCTAATCACCACTCTACCAATTGGTCATGACTATTGAGAGTTGCAATACTAATTTTGGACAATGAGACTATTCCCTGTTAGTTTGAAAGCTTGTAGTTCCCTGGAATGACTGGCCGTACAGCGTTCCAGTCCTCGGTCGGCGGCTTTGAGTCCCGTGCACCTTCATAGTATCATGACGACAGAATGATAGTACCATGGCAAAGATGGGGTGATATGTCTTGTTATACTCATACGATTCATCTTCATTTTATATAACTTTTCTCAAGTATTTTACTCTAACGCTGCCCTCTGTGTTGAATTCTGTGACTACCCTAAAGATGGAATCCTCAATGGGCCAACATGGTGCCTTTCAACCTGCACCACAGGCACAGGCACAGAACAAACCAGGGTGAGAGCACTTTAACTTGGGCATAATGCTCCCACTAAAGTAATTGCTTTAGGTTGGAGAGCATAATGACAAAGCCCAGCGAGTCAACGAAGCTCGAGGGCTTAGGTGGGTTTTATGAGTATGTTGGCTCGGGGAAATTGAAGGACAAAAAGGCCCTCGTTACCGGTGGAGAGTATGTTTTTTTGAGATGCTGTTTGTCAGTTGCTAATCGCCGATGTTAGCTCCGGAATTGGTCGCTCTGTGGCGATTTTGATGGCCAGAGAGGGTGCAGACATCACTATCGTGTACTTGCCATCAGAGCAATCGGACGCAGAAGCAACCAAAGCCTCTGTGGAGGAGCAGCAGAGATCTTGCCTTCTTATCCCAGGAGACTTACGCGAACGCGATCTATGTCGCCATGCGGTGGACGAACATGTCAAGAGGTCAGCTATAGTTCAAGGTCATCCCTATTGAACAAAACAATCGCTCATGTTACATGGCAAACAGATATGGCACGATCAACATACTTGTCAATAATGCATCAAAACAGTACATGTGTGAAGTTTTCGAAAACATCGATCTGGACAAAACCGAAGACATGTTCAGAACAAACATCGTCCAGATGATTGCGATGGCGAAGTTTGCTCTTCCCCACATGAGTCGAGGTGACTCGTCAGTACAACCAACTGTTCATCTCGGAGTGTCGATTTGCTAAGTCTCTGCAGAATCATCAACACATCGTCTATCGTGGCTCTGCGTGGGTCCAGCTCCATGGTTGACTATGCTGCCACAAAAGGAGCCATCATAAGTTTCACAAGAGCTTTGGCAACTTACCTGATCCCCAAGGGGATTAGAGTGAATGCAGTCGCGTAAGAATTCTCCTTCTGCGTTTTCAATGATTTTTATTAACATGATGTGAGTTCAGACCTGGGGCAATATATACACCAATCCAAGTTGATACCCGAGATGCGCAACAAATGGAAGGATGGGGCCACAAGGTTGGCTTAGGTCGACCGGGTGAACCAAGTGAGGTTGCAACAAGCTTCATCTTCTTGGCTAGTGCAGATGCTTCTTTGTACTGTGAGTGGTCAAATATCCCTGTCGCAGTTGTGCCCCGGTTTTTTTGGTCTCTTTTTTTTTTTCTGACGCATCTTCTCCCTCTAGATGGTCAAATCCTATGTTGCTATCCTATTGGCGACTGAAGGAAGCCCTTCCAAGGTTTTCTATAACATCTCCCAGGGGTTTCTAAGATTTCAAATCCCCAGTTACACAAAAAAAGTAACAAATGTGACCAAGGTCCGTGGCAGAAAATAGACTGTGTGCTTTCGATTGGTATCAATTTGAACTGTAACCGGATAATCCGGGGGAACTAGTTCAGAAGCCACGGCTTCGCTCCAGTAAGGGCTTTGTCCCATCCTTCATCATTTTGCCAAATGGCAACACTCTCGACTTCCTCTCTGCCTAGCCTAAGCCCGTTGTAAAGGTGCTATAGACCATTAGCCGGCGCAAGGGGTCATTTGAGTGTCGGGGATCAACTCACAGGGAAAAGTCCTTCTCCAGGACGAGGGCCGGTCACTCTTCCATCAGGAGACTCCCACTTGATGTCCTGGATGACACGGTAGTACTCGATTCGCAGCACATACACCAAGGGCTCTTCTGTGAAGAATGTCTTTAGAGTATTTGCCACTTGGTGCGCGGTCGAGAGGTGGATAAAGCCAGAGCCTTCGTCCAGGTCGCTCACTGCGAGCTTCTCAGGAATTGGTTCGCGCACTGGTGAGGTCGAGGGCACGATCTTGTAGATGTAGCGGGGCTGAGAAGATAGTGCAGACATGTTGAAATTGTGGAGAAAGATGAAAGAAGTGGGAAGTCACCGACTGTAGAGCTTGTTTGATATCAATGGCGGGAGGGAAGAAAGAAGGTTTGTCAGGTTTCATTGATGGCGGGGTCGGTCGGTGCAGCCGGCAACTTGCCTACCAAGGTTCACACCGTACGTTTGAATGTGCTGTTGCAGTTTGATTGTCACGCTGGACTTTTTTTAGGTGAAATACCTAGGTGTATTTTTATTCGCTAGTCCATGGGTGGTGCTAGAGAAGCTGGTCAAATGTAGCCATTGTTGCCGACTCATTTGGGTTAGTTGAGCAGGATCTACGGATAAGAATAAATATATTGGAGATCTACCCGTGGACCGGATCATGGATGACAGATAATTACCTATCTTCCAATTTTAGAATATCCCCAGGGTTGTAAATACTGTCAAGGTATCTTATCTTCTTACCCAACAAAATTTGTGTTCAAGGCCTGGGGGTAGGTATCTGCCCAGGTGCGCTCTCATGAATTATAATCTTTGGTACAAAGTTGGGATATACAAAAGCAACACTTAGGACATTCCAGGGTTCCAAGGCGAAGCATTGGCCAAGCCGACCGATAAAGCTATCTCTACATGGGTAAGGCTCCTAACTGGACAGCTTCCACCTGGACACATTATGCATAGATACAATGATGCCTAGTACCTACTTCCCTAGCGCTGAGATGGATGCGATGCACGAAGCATAGAAACAACCTCGGTAAAGATTCAACAAATTAAGGTCAAGTATGATATACAAGAAAATATACGCCGGAGGGTCAGTGAAAGAGCGATTGAGAAACAAACTGAGCCTACTCGCAAAATAAAGAGCTGAGTGTTGAACAGTATAGGTAGATTGTTGAAAAAGAAAAAAAGAAACCCCCTGGGTAAGAGATAATATATTGAACATACAGGGAGGATGGTAAGGGAACCTATTATTCTAGAACCAAAACAGGTAGTGATAGCTGCAGACCTAGCATGATCTCAATAAGTGGAATGGGTGAAGCAGAGATGTGATGGTCGCACGGGGCTACGAAGGCACTAAACCCTGCCTAATCGGACACCAGCCACTTTTGCCAAGACTGGAAGTATCCTGCTCGATCTGCGCCGAAGGCATGGCGAGTCCCACCGAGTGTAATTTCCAATAGCTAGATCGGAGCGAGGCCCTCGGTAGGAGAATGTGTAGAATGAAATCCACTTCAGGCGTGAAACATGTCGGTAGTAGAGAGATACGAGGAGATGCAAGTAATTGAAGATCGACAAGCCACAATCACCTGATAACGCTATACCTGATACGGAGATTTGTTGTGCCCCCTGCGCGGGCGGGTTGGGGAATCTTGGTCGCACTTGCACCCCCACCGTCAACAATTTCATCGGATACTATCAATTTTAGATCCCACATCGCGCCACTTGAGACTGTTAGTTTCGATCTCTGTGAATCTATCGTCGAAAGACCCGTGGAATTGGCACGTCGTTCGCTCCAATCAGATTCCAAGTCAGAGGGCAGAGAGCCTTGTTTGACTCGCGCATTCCGCCTTCTGCTACCGGAGCAGGGATGCGGTCTAAGGAGCGCGTCATTTTTCAGTTCAATTTTATTGTCGCATACCCGACTCGAGACTAAGTGATGTCAGCTCAGTACCCATCGCTCAGACGGGCCCAGACGGACCTTCCTGCGCAGTCCATCAGCCCATTACGACAAGACTCCACGGCATCCACCAACTCATCCGCATATTCCGTCGCATCCAGCTCATTTGCTCCCAGTCGCACCAGCACAGTCTCTTCCAATGGGTCAATAGGTGGCAACCTGGGCCACTTCCGAGGGAAGAGTGAAGCAAGCAGCATAAGCTCCGCAACCACCGTGACGGACACAATGGAGCGGGGGAGTCGGCCAAGCGCTGGGACAACATACGATAGCATTCGCCGATCCCTGCGCCCGTTGCAACAAGTTTCCAATGGCACCTCGTCTGCAGCGAACGTTGGTGGTTACCGGCATTCACGGAGTTACACGGTCGATGAGACCCAACCACGGAAAGAGCATCGCCCAAACACCCCCGAATCGCGTCTTCAAGAAAATGAGTCGCCGCGTCGCAGATTGTCTATTTACGACGCGCAAACACCGACACCCACCTCCCCTCGCCAATGGTCCCCCGTGCCTGGGACATCGCGTCCCTCATCTCCACAAAAGACGACCCCACACAGCCCCCATCCGCCCCAGCTAACTGCTGCACTATCGGGCCCTGAGCTGGAGACCTTCCAAAAATCGTCCACGGGCCATCTTAGGACCCTATCTAAATTTGCACAATCTGGCGAGACCAATGAATTTCAATTTAACAGACCCGCAGGCTCCGTGACCGGTCTCGAAGGTCGGCGGCGCCTGAAGCGAGCAGATTCAGTGGCTGGAAGGCCGGGCTCGGTATCACCCGTCAAGCCCAAGGTGTCCTCATGGGCAGCTGGCAATTGGATGGATCAGCAGCGACAATTCATACAGGCTTACGAATATCTGTGCCATATCGGAGAGGCCAAGCAGTGGATTGAAGATGTCATCCACAAGCAAATTCCTGCCATTGTTCAGTTGGAAGAAGGACTACGAGACGGCGTCACGCTGGCGGAGGTTGTGCAAGCCATGTATCCGGGCAAACCCCTTCGAATTTTCCGGAACCCCAAGTTGCAATACCGCCACTCCGATAACATTGCCCTTTTCTTCAGATTCCTTGATGAGATTGAGCTACCGGAACTGTTTCGCTTTGAGCTGATCGATTTGTACGAAAAGAAAAATGTTCCCAAGGTCATACACTGTATCCATGCGCTATCATGGGCACTCTTCAAGAACGGCATGTTAGACTTCCGGATGGGTAACTTGGTCGGCCAGCTTGAGTTCGAACACCATGAACTTGAAAAAACCCAGAAGGGATTGGACAAGTCTGGTGTCAGCATGCCCAGTTTCGCAGGAATGGCCGCCAACTTCGGCGCCGAACCCGAGCCCGAGCCCGAGCCCGTTGAATCGGAAGAAGAGCGCATTGATCGAGAATTGCACGAAAATGAAGGTGCGGTCTGTGACTTCCAGTCACAAATTCGAGGTGCCATGTTGCGACTGCAGCTCGGAAACACAATGGGGAGTCTTTGGGACTTCGAGCCTCTTTTGATTGAGCTACAGTCACGCTTGCGTGGAGATTGGGCTCGTCAAATTAGTCAATACCGCTTGAACATGCTTCAGTTCTCGGTTGGCTTACAGGCAATCAGCAGAGGTTTCATCGTGCGTCGCCGACAACAAGAGGACGGCCAGTGGCGTAAAGCCCAAGAAGCGGATGTTCTACAATTTCAGAGTCTCATCCGCGGTTCCAAAGCCCGCGTCGAAACCAATCATCTGCAAGCTCGGGCCCGAAGAGAAGAGTCTGGGATCAAGCAGATTCAGGCAGCAATCAGAGGTGCATTGTCACGCAACAACGTTGCGGACCAATACGAGCAGTATCAGGATACCGGGAATGAAGTCACATTGCTCCAGGCTTCTATTCGGGGCGCTCTTCAACGCATGGCCGTTGCCGACAAGTACGAACAGGTTCACCATGCCGGGAGGGAAGTATTATCGCTTCAAGCTGCCATCCGGGGTGCTAAGCAACGCAAGCAAATGCAAGCCCAGTCCCAAGAAGTTAGCCGAGCCGGCATCGCTGTGAAGTCACTCCAAGCAGCCATGAGAGGTGCTTTGCAACGAACGAAACTGAACACTCAATCCAACGAGGTCAAGAAAATCGAAACCCCCGTCAAGTCTCTTCAATCAGTGATCCGAGGGTCAATCGCCCGCCAAAACATCTCAGACATGAAGATCTTGCTCAACAAAGAAGCGTCGCATGTCACTACAGTTCAATCACACATCCGAGCTCTGATCGCCAAAGACCGCCAGACACAGCTATTGCATGCCCTGGAAGAGACCGAGAACGAATGCACAGCCCTCCAAGCTATTTTGCGTGCTGGTGCCGTGAGAACATCAACTTCAGCCATCCGTAATGAGCTTGCCGAACATGTGTCAGCGGTGGTGGATCTCCAGGGGATTTTGCGTGGACAGGCCATGAGAGCGTCATTAGACGCTCAAAGAACTTTGCTGTCGCACGAGGAGCCTTTGATTTTGGATCTGCAGTCCAGTTCTCGTGGACTCATTCAGAGGCTTCGTGTTAATGAAGAGCGCAACGCGCTCGAGCAGGAGAAACATGCGATTATTGATCTTCAAGCACTCGCTCGTGCCGCTGTCTCGCGAATGAAGGTAGGAGATATTCTTTCGAGCCTCGAGGAGACTGAGGAGGAAGCCATTCAACTGCAGTCCTTGGCCCGCGCCATGATCGCACGTCTCGAAGTCGGTGATATCCTGACAGACCTTGAGGTTGAAGAGGATGTTGTCGTCGACCTTCAGGCGCAAATTCGAGGACTCAATGTCCGCAACCGGTTTGAAGAGAGACGCCAACACTACAATGAAAACATGGAGAAGGTCATCAAGGCCCAAAGTGTCATCCGAGGCCGCATTCAAGGCCAAGCATACAAAAGCCTCACTAGCGGGAAGAATCCTCCTGTCGGAACAGTCAAGGGATTCGTACACCTTCTCAACGATAGCGACTTTGACTTTGATGAAGAGATCGAGTTCGAACGGTTGCGAAAGGTTGTTGTCCAGCAAGTTCGACAGAACGAGCTTGCCGAGCAATACATCAGCCAGCTGGATATCAAGATTGCGCTCCTTGTCAAGAACAAAATCACCCTTGACGAAGTTGTTAAGCACCAAAAGCACTTTGGTGGTCACATCGGCAACTTGTTGTCAAATACCGAAATATCTTCCAAAGATCCCTACGACCTCAAGGCCCTCAACAAAACCTCACGCAGGAAGCTGGACCAATACCAGGTGTTCTTCTTCCTCCTTCAAACCCAATCACAATATCTGGCCCGTCTGTTCAGGCGAATGCGCGAGGTCAATACCTCAGACAAGGAATACGAGCGGATTAGGCACCTAATGATGGGTCTCTTTGGATACTCACAGAAACGCCGCGAGGAGTATTATCTCATAAAACTTCTAGCACGATCCGTGAAGGAAGATATTGAGGGATTTACATCTCTCCCTGAGTATTTGCGCTGCACGTCCTTCTGGAACAAGCTATTCTCTTCATATGCCAAATCGCCACGCGATCGGAAGTTTATGCGCGACGTTTTGGGTACCGTTGTCAAGGAGTCTGTGATTGACAATCCGGATCTTGACTTAGAGAGTGATCCCATTCAGATCTACCGGTCCGCAATCAACAATGAAGAACTTCAAACAGGCCAAAGAAGCCGTCGGCAACCAGATCTTCCCCGAGAGGAAGCAATCAGGGACCCTGAAACTAGGGACACATTCATTCAACATCTGCAAGACCTTCGTGACATTGTTGACCAATTCTTCTTGGGCCTTGAGGACTTCTTGTACCGCATGCCATTCGGTATCAGATACCTCGCACAGCAAATGTATCAGAATCTCCTGGAGAAGTTCTCTGGTGAGGATCAAGGTTTCATTCTTCAAACCGTGGGCCATTGGGTGTGGAAGAATTACTTCCAACCTGCCGTTCTAGAGCCCGAGAAATATGGAGTTGTTGACCGAGGGTTGACCCAAGAACAAAAGCGTAATCTTGGAGAGATTTCAAAGGTTGTCGCACAAATTGCCTCGGGTAGACTGTTCGGGGCTGAAAATGTCTATCTCCAACCACTCAACAGCTATATTGCAGAGTCGATCCAGCGGCTGGGCCAAATCTGGGGCCAGAGTAAGTATTGTGTTTACCCCTTTTGTCTTTGGACCCAACTGACACCATGCAGTGATCTCTGTCCAAGACGCAGAAACCTACTTCGACATTGACGAATTTAATGACCTTTACGCCAAGGCCAAGCCTACCCTTTACATCAAGATGTCCGACATCTTCTCCATTCACCAACTTGTGGCCTCCGAAATCAATCACATGTGTCCTCACCCAGACGATTTCTTGAAAGAGCTTGTTCGAGAACTGGGTAATGTCAAGAGCAACGAGAGCGAACTGATGGGTGTCAGCTCAACTGAAATCAATCTCACGTTGAGCCCCAAGATGGCCCAGATGGAAGGTAGGCAGTCTGAATCAATCGTGTACGACAACTTGGCTAATCCTATCTTGCAGATCCTGAAGCGGACGTCAAGACTCTGTTCATGGAGACTAAGCGTTGCATCCTCTACATTATTCGTGTCCAGAGCGGCGCTAATTTGATGGACGTCATGCTCAAGCCACCCACACCCGAAGACCAGGAGCGTTGGAACGACTTGGTCAGGGAAGAGTTGAACACGACCAACCCTCGCCGAGGTGCTTATTCTGAAGCCAACAGCTTGATTGACATTAGCTCCATGGGATATGCTCAGTTGAAGGGTATTGCACTCGAAAACATCCTTCGTCTGGAGCAGACAGGACGTATCAACCGCCACAATCACTATCAAGACCTTCTCAACGCCATTGCCAGTGATATTCGCACCAAGCACCGCCGGAGAATCCAACGCGAGCGCGAATTGGAAGGTGCTCGATTGACCTCCCAGCGCCTCAGCGGCCAAGCTGTCTACCTCGACCAGCAGCTCAAGACATACAACGACTACATTGAGCAAGCTATGATCACACTGCAGAACAAGAAGGGCAAAAAGCGATTCTTAATGCCATTCACCAAGCAATGGGATCATCAGCGTGAGCTTCAGAAGTCAGGCAAGGTTTTCAAATTTGGATCATTCAAATACTCCGCGCGCACGATGGCCGATCGCGGTGTCCTCGTTGCCTGGAAGGGTTACGCCGAGCGACAATGGGATCGGGTGGACTTGACTGTCTCCAGTAACGAGGTGGGCGTGTTCACCATCGATGGCAGCAGTGGAAATATGATGATTCCCGGAGCCAATGCACAGGTACCGCTGGACGACTTGCTGCAGGCCCAGTTCAACAACACGCAATTCATGGACTTCTTCGACGGCCAGATGCGGGTCAACGTGAACCTCTTCTTGCACTTGATCATGAAGAAGTTCTATAATGAGTGATCGTCATGGATTTTATGGATATGAGGGATGAAGGTACACATTCTTATTGATATTATTATTTGTTTCTTATTTTTGTTTGGGATACCTTGGGTATTTTGTTTTGATAGCGATAGCGTTCGGTCTATATGGGCGAATGGCATGTACACAGTATGATTCGATTTGTAAAACAACTCAAATTTCATATGTGATCCATGCATCCAGAGAATCTTGACATGTAAATTCAAGTGCAGTAGACATAGTCCATGACTTCATGGAATCGAAAGGGACTGGCCTACAGTAGGTCAGGGGCTGCCACGTGACGTATTGACAACGGGTTGCCAGCTGGAATCCGGGCATCCCCTCCAACTGTTGTCTACCAGTGAGGAATCTTTGACTGTTCGTCCTGGCTTAGCCTGCAATTGCCCGTGCCTTTTCTATTTCTCTATCTTGGTTTATCTCTTTTTGTCTAATTGTTCTACGGAGACTCCAACTTCTCACCATGGATTTCTCCAGCCTCAAAGACCAAGTCAGCAACATGTCGTTGTATGACCTCAAGGCTGGTGTGCGCAAGGTGCAAAATGGTACGTGAGACTTTTTTGTTCCCAGTCCTGTCTGTGCAGCGACTTGGCCTTTCGTCTCCGATCCTCAGGAACTGACCGCTTCGTCATAGCTGTCATGAACTATACCGAGATGGAATCCAAGGTTCGTATGCGACTACTCATCGCGCAAAGCCACGCCGCCGAACGACGCGCACCCTGAAGCACGACATACGACGCAATACTTACTCGAGTCAGGTTCGGGAAGCTACAAACAATGAACCCTGGGGTGCGTCGACCACGTTGATGCAGGAGATTGCCAATGGAACACACAGCTAGTCAGTTTGGGTTTCCCATGTTCGCACCAATGCGCAAATATACTGACGTATCTCTGCAGTCAATTGCTCAATGAGATCATGCCCCTCATCTACAAACGATTCACCGACAAGGCCGCCGAGGAGTGGCGACAGATCTACAAGGTACGAGAGGCATTGGTGCTCGGGTGGATTCTGGATTCAACTCACCTCTCTTCCCTATAGAGTCTTCAGTTACTCGAGTTCCTCGTGAAGAACGGCTCTGAGCGGATCGTCGACGATGCACGCTCCCACCTGTCCCTCATCCGGATGCTTCGGCAATTCCACTTTATCGACATGAATGGCAAGGATCAGGGCATTAATGTGCGCAACCGATCATCTGAACTGGTGAAACTCTTGGGCGATGTCGATCAAATCCGCGCCGAGCGAAAGAAAGCCAAGAATAACCGCAACAAATTTAGTGGATTCGAGGGTGGTATGGGTTCCGGCGGCAGCGGCGGCGGAATGTCCAGCTCTGGCCGCTACGGAGGCTTTGGCAGTGAAAGCGTAGGCTATGGCGGATACAGCGGTGGTGTGTTTGGAGACGGTGGCGGTTTCGGTGGACAATCTCCCAGCGATTTCCAGGATACCGGGCGGCGAACCAGCAAATTCGATGAATACGATGAATACGATGAAGGAGACGCCCCTGCGCGCTCGCGCGAGCCTGCTACCCGAGCGAAGCCCCCAGCAAAGAAGCCAGAGCCAGCTCCCGCGCCTGTCGCAGACCTCTTTGACTTTGGCGACGACGAGCCTGTGACCACAACTTCCACCGCGGCCGGAAAGCAGCCCGCCGGTAGTGCTCTCAACATGCTTGACCCGACTCCGGCTGACGATGACGACTTTGACGACTTCCAATCTGCAACTCCAGCCCCTCAGGCTGCCCAACCCTCGTCTAACCAGTTCGCCATCCCGCCGCCAGCTTCAACCGCCAGCACAACTGCTAGCACTCAATTTGTTGCGCCTCAGCCGATCTCTGCCTCGCAGGGCGCCAACATCAACGGCCTGGTTGGATTCACTTCGGCAACCCCTACCCCTACGTCCAGCGGGCTTACCTCTCCCATGCAGGCTCCGATCCAGCAGTCCAAGCCAACAGGCTACCAAGCTGCCACTCCCAACTACTTCACTTCCGTCGCTATGAATTCCCAGTCCGGCTCTTCTCACGCCGCATCCCCATCTCTGTCCTCTGTGACATCCCCCACAGCAAAGCCCGCCGCTCCGGCAGCCAAGAAGCCCTCCGGCGACGCCTTTGGCTCGCTATGGTCCACTGCCAGCGCCAGCGCCGGTATTCAAAAAACGAACACCGGCGGGAACAAGGGTCCTAACCTCAACAGCATGGCCAAGGAGAAGGCCAGTGCCGGCATTTGGGGCTCCCCCAGTACCAGCCAGAATCAGCAGCAGCAGCAGAAGTCGTCCGGCTCGGCCTTTGATGACTTGCTGGGCTGATCAGCGCCTTTCACTCAAAGATGTGGCTTTTTTTGTTTCTCATTTCGCAATTTGGGTCATTTAGCATTCGCAATCCCAGGTTTTTTTTTTTATCTTTACGTTTTTTTCACGCTTTTGTATACTCCCTCTTCATCTATCGCTGCATTGTGCTAGCTGATTACAGCTCGCTTTTTTCTCCTTGTCATTTTAAGTAAAATGCGGTCTGCGATTGATTCCATGATGGCGAACACTCTGCCCGCGGCAGTGAAAAGTGCAAAATTCATATTCCACGATCCAGCAAGGGTTCCAAAGTACAGTCTTATACCATGGGCTACTACCACAGTACCATGAAGTCACTATCTCCGTAATCAAATCTCTGTTGAAAGGATTACCCTCGCCATCGGGGCCTACACCACATACCAGGTACTCATTGGCAAGAAGATAGATTTGATAGGCATTACGCTGATGCTCATTGATGCTGGTATAACGCCTGCGCTGAAGGAAGCTAGATACAGGAAGGCGGGGGTAATAGGCATTGCAAGGACAAAACAAAGAAACAAGAAAGACATAGTCTCCCGTTTCCACATGTATTAGAGACATGAATTGCATCGTGAAGGGATATACGTTAATTGGAAAGGTGATGGGTGGAGGAGTTGGAAGTGTTGAGCAAGGACGTTTCAGAGTCTGCTCTCGGGGGTATTGGATTTGGAGGGGGATAATCTGGCAATCAAAACATATTCAAGACGTATTGAAACGCACAGACAGATCCCCCGCCGGTTTCATGTTTAGGTCTCCCCATGGTTGACAGGGAAGTGGGCGCCAAGCTTGGATGATCGGCTGTTTCAGTTGAAACAGACGGGTGAGCCGTGCACAGCGCCAAGGTTTTTGTATCAAAGCCGATGGCTGAGAGCCGATTCAGGTTTTGGTGGCGTCGGACTCGGCTTTGAAATCTGATGTGGATTTCGATGCGCCGTTGGTGAATTTGGCCAATTCATCATCAAGAGACGGGCGCTCCGTCTGAGTGGGCGTAGCTAGGTGGTCGGACTCGTTGGATTCTAGGCTGATGTTTGCGATGCTGGAGGCGTCTGGGTTGGGCTCTCCATTGAGGGAGGTAAGGCCTCCCTCGATGTCGCGCAGGAGGCGGACAAACTCTTCTGGAACGAGACCGTTCTCCCCCGTTTTGGGATCCTCTGCGACGAGCCAACCCTGGCCGTGTCGGTATGAGACGTAAATGACCTGGCCTTCCGTCAAGGGGAGTTCGTTCTCATGCTCTCGTGTAAAATCGAAGAGAGCAACGGCTTTCCCGTGCATCTCTTCATCCGGACACCCTACGGCGAACTGATAGTCCCTTGAGTATCGGTTCACACCGGGAATTTCATCCTCCGACTCGAAGCCCGGCTCGTTGTCGAAGCCCCGACCACCAGGGCCGCTGTATCCCATGATGGAATACCGCCCTTCGTTCGCGGGGTATGTGATGTATTCCCCACCGGGACCGTCATCGGTCGTATCTCCCTCGTTTACATAGTAAGTTTCACTGCCATCGGGATTGATACCGACGAGCGTTCCCCGGTCATGGGCCGTTCCAGACATGACTCTCTCGTCTACAAGACCGTTCATATCGGATGATTTCTTGCGATGCCGCGAAGTAACTACCGGGCTATGCAGGTCCTCATCCTCGCTATATGGAGGGCCATCCCCGAAGGACATCGCTGGCAATTGCTGGACATTGGCGTGGCTGGGTTCCGAGCCCGATTGCGATGCCCAGGACCCGCGCGTGTCCCACGAAGGAGGTGGGTCGGAGAGACGTCGGTGTTCGCTCGCCGGCGTGGAGACGCCCGATGCCCGCGGGGGCGGAGGACCATAGTGGAGAGGATGGGTAGAGGGGTAGGCGAAGTCTCGAACGAGGGCGTAGGGAAGACTGGTGTGGAAGACTGGGAAGACGTGAGAGCCTGGGCGCGAGCGGTTTTGTGATGCTACCGAAAGATTGGAGTAGGTGGAGAGGCGATCTTTCGAATTTGGCTTGACGGTACCATCGGTAAGGATGGGTGGTAGGACGGACAGGTTATTGTTCTCCGTCGAGGACATGGTGGTTGACATTTGGCCCCAAAAATGGGTTAGGAGGAGGAATCACGGGTCGGGTCTCAACAGTAGGGATGTGGGGTTGTTCATCGGTCGCGTGGGTTGCGCTCTCAGTTTCGCATTGCGATTGCTGGACCGGTCAATCGAAGTGGCGCAGGAAGTCTGGAAGCCGTTGGCACCGTGCAGTATATCCTGATCGGGGATCGAGAGCGGGTCGATCGAGTCGATCTTGCAAAATACTGTAGGCGCAATGCAGCAAGCGCCAAGTACTCAGGAACAGCGGATTCTGGATTCAGGGATCTGAAGTCCAAAGGGTATGTTCGGGAAGTGTATCGAAGGGATATCCCAGAGGGAGGGGACTGGTGATGGGTCGAGACGAGAGGGGTTGTGGGAGTGGGTACACCGAAGCGCAACGCGGAATGAGATCAATGAAGCTGTCACGGAGAAAGCAAAGCCAAGTGCTCAGGTCCGCGCGGTTGAGGGGGGATTTGGCGAAATCGGAGCCGTTCCAGACGTTGGTCCCGCGATCTCGACGGAAATTGCTAAATATAGCAGAAACTGCAGAAAGGGCCCAGTGTCAGATATTCAACGGCGCTTAGAGGGAACTTCCCCCCTAATATCAGAGAACACTTTGGGAACCACAAGAGGCAATATAAAATAGAAAACAATGTAGGGAGCAGGGAATAGGGATTGGGGAAATATACGAATAGGAAGTGCAGTGCCGGAGATTGCCATACCTGTCTAGCCTTCAGTCGAGTAATGATCAGCGCCTATGTGACTTTGAATCGGGGCTATGGTCGCCAGTTAGGAAGATTTGCCGAAGTCCAAAGAAGATACTCGAGTCATCGTGTTCATCGCGAATTGCTGAAGCTTGACACAGTCACGTGCGTGTTTCAGGTTATTCCCGTTTCGGTTTCGACTGTCACCGATCTCTCCTATTGTCTATGCTTGTCTACCGTCCTCTGCTACGTCTACCGCTGTCTACTGAGTTTACGGTGGCCATTGTGTTCATCACTCGTTAATTGTCTGCTGTGGCTAACATTTCACTGAGCCTGCTCAACTCTCCTCACATCTCCTTAGGTCGGTTGGCTCATGTAGATAGTGGTGGTACTGGTCTCCCAGTCGGTCACGGTGACCCGGCGAGCCGTCGCAGCCGTGGAAGAGCGGACCATGGTGGCCATTGTCGTCAGAGTGCCCGGAATGGGCGAAGTGGTTTCGGGGGCTTGCGAAGAGACCGCATCATCAAGTGAATTAAACTGTGACGGAATTGCCGCCTTGTTGAGATCCTGGTCGGCATCGTACTCGTCGCTGACCGCCAGTTTGCCGACCTGGGTCACCACATCCACATCCATACAGGTAGTATAAATCTCAGCTTTGCCATTGGGATAGGTAGGGTCGACTCCTGCGGCGGTGGGCCAATCCCACACCCAGTAGAGAGTGTACGGCTTTCCACTTGGGGCATTGGAAGGCAATTGAATATCTTGCTGGCACCACAGATCTGCACCCATCAGCTGGCTCGCGGTGTGGGTGTATTTCGCCTGTCGGGTCTCGGAGATATCTCCAGAGTTGACCTGGTAACAACGGCCGTCGTCGAAATTCTGCTTGGAGAGAAGCACGCCCCGTCCATCCCCTCCAGTGCCATCTGCAGTCCATGCACCATATACATCAAGGAGCTTCTCTCCGGTCTTGGGCTCCGTGGTGCCATAAACATAAACGGAGCCTCTGTTGGCGGGCTTTCCAGGCTGATTCTGCGGCAGGGTGACATGGCCGTTCTCCTGGAAGCGAAGGGCAATCGCAGCGCCAGCGCTGGCTTCGAGTCGCGGGCTTCCGTCCGACTGTTTCTGTTCCTGTTGGGTATCTTTGCAGAGCTTGTCGGTTGGTAGGATCTGGGTCACGTTTGCCCTAGAGCCCGGTGGAATAAGGTAAGTCATGGTGGTGTCACTGTAACCCGAGGTTGTGCGCAGGTAGTTTCCGCGGGGGTATCCCGGAGTGCCGACGAATGTTCCATTTGGTGCAATGAGGGTAAGCTCCTCGATCCAAGAATGGGCGTGGATCGGAGTGTGCAGGGCAAAAAGCACTACCAAGATGATGGCCAGCATCATGTTTTTCGAGGGTCCAAAGGAATGAAGTGGGTTTTAGATTTGAGAGACGGTGGCCAGCAGCGTCGTTGGGTATATCTTGCGTGATATAGAGGTGGAGGGATGGAAGTGAAAGATCGAGTGGAAATGACCGTAATATGAATCCAGACGACTAAGAGAGCCCGATCAACCCAACAATGGTGGTTTGTTCTCAATGGGAAACAGATCTCAATGAGACCAAAAGCAAGTGGTGGTGTTTGGGCATGAATAGACAAAGAGGGATTGACGGTCCCATTGACGCCAGGACTTCAATGAATAAAGACAATGACAGCCTGATCCATGGGAATCCGTTACACATAAAGAGAGCCATTGTTTGACTGTCAAGTCCTCGCGGCTAATTGGAGAGGCTCCAAACATGACACCCGTCAAGCAGACTCCCCCGGAAGCCTCATTAACAAATCGACCGAGATCTCGGTCTAATTACACTGGCGGCTCCTGAAGATCGCACGACCAGGGTGCGATGACTGGATGAGAGGGCTCAGCAGTCGGAGAAACTCTGTCGCAGAGATTTAGAGTCAAATCGTGAGACACGGTTGGTTTCCATAGCTCCTGGCGCGTAGCCGTTGTCTGGCTGCAGCTGCAACACATCTCGGGAGATTTTCGATCACATTGCTCAATATGTTGCGAGTCTGCAGGCCAAACCCGCTAGTGGACACGGTCATTGGCTGGTGGGAGCCCCTGGCGCTTCGCTCCCGATTCGAAAATAAACCATCCTTAGAGCCTGGGTAATATCGGTCTGAGGGTATTACTATGTATAGTCCTGGAGATGGAATGGGCCTTGTAAGCGCTGCATTAAACCCCTCCCGATGTCTAAGACGGGAACTCTGGAATGTCAAACGTGCATGTCATAGATGCATACCTAGCTCCAGCCTCCAGGGCTACATTGGTAGATACTTGGTGCGACGTACGGAGTAAATTCTTGGCCAATTCTTGAAGAAAGCTCCACCCCGAGCTCTCGGATTTAATCCGTTTCTTCAGGCGAATATATATCGGGCTAACCCAACACTCCCGAGGTCGGGTATGAGTTGAAATCCCTTTCCCTTTCTCGGGGTTGTTGCAACCTACTAGGCAGGGAGATACGGTGAACACACCGCCACTAAGTACTTCCGAGAATTCCAAGTTTGAACCCGCGCAGTACGGAGTACCCAACTCGGTATTCATTCCAAGGCCCAAGGGCTAATGAAGCCGGAGCAAATGCCGCAGCTGGGCACACGGGATCGTTCACCGAAACGATCTTATCTCGCACCCTCTTTTGTTTCGTTTTCCCTTGGCAAGCTCGGTTACCGAGTTTAATATGGATTTTGAGAGTCCACACCGGAGCAACCGGAGGCGATGATTTGACTCGAGTTATCTGATTTTTATCTGATTTCGTCGGGACTCCACTGGGTGGATTCCCTCGTCCTGGCAGTCTCTGCCATGAGACAAATGAGTGGGTTCCTTTCTGACTACGAGTTCAGGATTGGGTAACTGAAAGTCCTCTTTCGCTTGTCTTCTTCGATCAAGGGCTGACGTGGACGGGAAAAACCGCCCTCTCTTTTTTTTTTCTTCTTTGTACGCTAAGTAACCCTGGAAGAAGCAAGTGGATCCTGCTGATCGTATTCTACGCTTCTGTACAAGTACGGAGTACTCAGAATACTGGTATGGACGGACTATCGAATACCATATTATACCAGTATGGCGAGGATAGCATGTACGAGATGCATTATGACTCCATATCTCTGCCTACAAACAGATGGATTTACATATTTGTACCATACCTGAAGATCATAGAGGTTTCACGAACGCCCCCGTGCAGGAGATAGTCAATAGCCCCGGCTCTGATTTGTTGCCACCCGGAAAATCCAACCTTGGAATAGTGTAGGGGTGGGGGCTGAAGAGATATGTACGAAGGATAGGGAAATCGTGATACATAAGATGCGTAATACAGAAACCCAGCTAGGTATGCTACTCCGTACATGCTGTAGTACTACACTGTAAGCTGCATGCAAGCTTCGCTTTATTGCTTTCCAGCTGAGTTGTATCTCGATAACCCCCCTCCCCTTTGAGGACATGATGAAGAATGGGCGTGTGACGTGTGTTGTTCTTAGTATTGTTCTTTTCTATTTAACCCCAAAATTGATACTCGAGTCTTCTTCTCCTTTTCACCTCTTGATCCTTTTTCTCTCTCTCTCTCTCTCTATATTGTCCCAGGGTTGGTTGTGTAGGAAAATAATATTAAAATTACCATCGAAATCCCCACTGGCGGCTTGGCGACCCGTTGTCGGCATTACTTAATTCCAGTCCTTTCGGGGGCCATATTATTTCACCTCAGGGGCCTTACCCGCGCTTTTTCCCTGTTCCCCCAATTGCAAAGGTCGGGCTGTGCCTAGAGGTTTTCTTGTTCTATTTCCCTCTCGGTATGCTGTCCTGGTTACTCAATGCCACTCTGTGACCCCCAATTAACATATTAGTCCGATCAAAGTCCCCGTGGAACGGCCAGTCCCTGAATCACCGACTCGTGCAGTCCATATGCGGTCCTACAATTAGGTCTCATTCTTCAGATTTCCACTACGAATTGAGCGTGGTGTAAACACCACGGCTTTTCTTGCAGGCCTTGGTCCCTGCGGACCGTCTTAGAGAAAAAAACAAAAAAACACTCGCGCCTCCGACATACGTCCTCACCGCTCTCACAACTTCCCACCATGGCTACCACGTTTATTTCCAAACAGCTTCGCACGAAGGAGGAGGTTCAAGAGTCTCGACCCAGCTGGATCCGTCGTCAGGTCGTCTCCGGCCTCCAATCCATCTCTCGCCGTGCCTGTGTGCACCCGATCCACACCCTCGTGGTGATCGCCATTCTCGCCAGCACAACTTATGTGGGTCTCCTAGAAGGCAGTCTGCTGGACACAAGCAGGGATAGCCAAAGTGTTGCTGGACAGGTGGACACGGACGCCCTGCTACAAGGAAGTCGCAATCTACGACTTGGTGAATCGACCTCGTGGAAGTGGCAGGCGGAAGACCTCTGGACTGACTCAGAGGTAAGATTCAATTCCTGGCCCCCACCCCGCGAACAAAAGTACTGACTCCATGGAACTGTAGACCGAGAAGCCCGCCGCCCAGCACCTGGCCCTGGCCACCCTGATCTTCCCGGATTCTACTTCCAACTCTGCTTCCACTGCTCCCGCAGCTGATGATGTCCCTGTTCCCGCCAATGTCTCCGCCAAATCTGTCCCCTATACCCCGAACCTGTTCTCTCAGTTCACCTCCGATTCTTCTCTGGCGTACACTGTGCCCTTCGAGCAGGTTTCTGAGCTCTTGAAGGCTGTGCAGGAAGTCCCCAACTCTTCCCCGGAAGAGGAAGAGGAGGAATCCAAGATGTGGATCATGAGAGCTGCTCGTGGCCCTGCCTACGGTTCGCGCCGAGCTATCAAGCTCTGGTTTGCGGATTCCTGGAACTCGTTCGTGGATCTGATCAAGCATGCGGAGACCATTGACATTGTGATCATGGCCCTTGGATACATCTCCATGCATCTGAGCTTTGTTTCGCTGTTCTTCTCAATGCGCCGATTGGGCTCGAACTTTTGGCTCGCGGCCACTGTGCTCCTCTCCGGAGCCTTTGCGTTCCTGTTCGGCTTGCACGTGACCACCAAGCTCGGTGTGTCGATCAACCTGCTCCTACTCTCCGAGGGTCTTCCCTTCTTGGTTGTGACAATTGGCTTTGAGAAGCCGATCATGTTGACTCGGGCTGTCCTGAAGGCGTCTGTCGATAGCCGCCGGCCAGGCCCCGGTGCTGCTCCTCGTCCCCTTGCCTCTAGCGCCCCCAGATCCATTCAAGACTCTATCACTGCTGCGATCAAGGATCAAGGTTTCGAGATCGTCCAGCACTACTGCATTGAAATTGGTCTGCTCGCTTTGGGTGCGGCCTCTGGCGTCCAGGGTGGCCTCCAGCAGTTCTGTTTCCTTGCTGCCTTGATTCTGTTCTTTGACTGTGTGCTCCTCTTTACCTTCTACACCACTATCCTTTGCATCAAGCTTGAGATCACCCGTATCAAGCGTCACGTTGCGCTGCGCAAGGCTCTGGAAGAAGACGGAATTACCCACAGCGTTGCTGAGAACGTCGCTTCGAGCAACGATTGGCCCAGCGCTGGCTCTGGCAGCAATGAAGCGGACACCAGCATTTTCGGACGTAAGATCAAGTCTAGCAACGTTCGTCGCTTCAAGATTCTCATGGTCGGTGGTTTGATCCTGGTCAATGTCGTGAACATGTCAGCGATTCCTTTCCGGAACACTGGCAACGGTGGCCTGCTCTCTCGCTTCTCTAGTGTCCTTGCCCCTACCCCTATCGATCCTTTCAAGGTTGCAGAGAACGGCTTAGACGCTGTTTACGTGGCAGCCAAAAGCCAAAAGCAAGAAACCGTGGTCACGATTCTCTCCCCCATCAAGTACAAGTTGGAATATCCCTCTGTCCACTACGCCGCTCCCCTCGAGTCTGGTTCCTTTGACATCGAGTATTCGGATCAATTCTTGGATGCCGTTGGTGGCAAGGTTCTCGAGAGTCTGCTGAAGAGCGTGGAAGACCCCTTCATCAGCAAGTGGATTATCGCTGCTCTGACTCTGAGCATTATTCTCAATGGTTATCTGTTCAATGCCGCTCGTTGGAGTATCAAGGAGCCCGAGGCTGCCCCCGCGCCTCCTGTGGAACCCGTTGCGGCACCCAAGGTCTACCCCAAGTTTGAGCCCAACGAAGGCGAGTCCACCCGTACTCGCGAAGAGTGTGAGGCGCTGCTCAAGGCCAAGCAGGCTCCTACGCTTAACGACGAGGAGCTGATTGATCTCTCTCTCCGCGGAAAGCTCCCTGGCTACGCTCTGGAGAAGTCCATGGAGGATGAGAACCTCATGAGCCGTGTCGATGCCTTTACTCGCGCTGTAAAGATTCGCCGATCTGTCGTCGCCCGTACCCCCATTACCACTGCTATCACTGCTACTTTGGAGGAATCAAAGCTCCCCTACAAGGGTTACAACTATGGTCTCGTTCACGGTGCCTGCTGTGAGAACGTCATTGGTTATTTGCCCCTTCCTCTTGGTGTCGCCGGTCCCATCAACATTGATGGACAGATGTACTTCATCCCCATGGCCACCACCGAAGGTGTGCTGGTCGCCAGTACCAGCCGTGGTTCCAAGGCAATCAACGCCGGTGGTGGTGCTGTGACTGTTCTGACTGGAGATGGTATGACTCGTGGACCTTGCGTCACCTTCCCTACTCTCGCCCGTGCTGCCGCTGCCAAGGTTTGGATCGATTCCGAAGAAGGTCGCAACATCATGACTGTTGCTTTCAACTCCACCAGTCGTTTTGCCCGTCTCCAGAGTCTCAAGACTGCTCTCGCTGGAACCTACCTTTACATCCGATTCAAGACCACCACTGGTGACGCTATGGGCATGAACATGATCTCCAAGGGATGTGAGAAGGCGATGGACGTCATGTCCAAGGAGTGTGGTTTCGACGACATGGCTATTATCTCTCTTTCCGGTAACTTCTGCACGGACAAGAAGTCTGCTGCCATCAACTGGACTGACGGTCGTGGTAAGTCCGTTGTTGCGGAAGCCATCATTCCCGGCGATATTGTCAAGAGTGTGCTCAAGAGCGATGTCAACGCCCTTGTCGAGCTCAACGTCAGCAAGAACTTGATTGGTAGTGCGATGGCAGGTAGCTTGGGTGGTTTCAACGCCCACGCCTCTAACATCGTGTCCGCGGTGTTCCTGGCCACCGGTCAAGATCCCGCCCAGAACGTGGAGAGCAGCAGTTGTATCACCACCATGAAGAAGTAAGCTATCAATCTCCCCTATTTTTTTATTTATTATCTATGACCAGTCCAGCTAACAACCACCCTCTCAGCACCAACGGAAATCTCCAAATTGCCGTCTCCATGCCCTCTATCGAAGTCGGCACCATCGGTGGAGGTACCATCCTCGAAGCCCAAGGTGCCATGCTGGACCTCCTGGGAGTTCGCGGATCTCACCCCACCACCCCTGGCGAGAACGCTCGCCAACTCGCCCGCATCATTGCCGCCGCCGTTCTCGCGGGTGAGCTCAGCCTGTGCGCCGCGCTCGCGGCCGGTCACCTTGTCAAGGCCCACATGGCGCACAACCGCAGTGCGGCGCCGACACGGTCCTCGACCCCGGTCTCCTCGGCCGTTGGTGCTACACGCGGCCTTTCCATGACCTCTAAATAAACGACGATGACACGACCAACACTTTCCCGGGCGATTTTCTAAAGTGGCCCTCTATCCCCGATGCCCACATGTGGCTTGGCCATGGCGCATCACGACCTCCAGGATTTCATTACTGCCGGAAGACCTCGGCAGCGGACTTTTCCTGCTTGGATCGGCATGATCTAGACGAGGCAGGCAGAGCGCGAAAACCAAAAAACATCACCAACGATTCGAAAATAGAGCATGTAAACGGCGGACCTGTGAATTACTGTATCCGATTAGTTTTACCTTGATAGGTTTAGTGCCCTAATATGTACGCTGTTTTGTAACTTCAACGTTGCCTCGAAGTAAAGACCCAACCAAGCCCTTTCGGCTTTCCAAGGTTCCTTCTTCATGACCGGTCTCCGGAATGGTAATTACCCAGGGAGAGTAAAAGTGTAAAGCCTTGAAGAAGGGAGACAAACAAAGACTCTATCAGTCACGTGCAAGCAAGTCACTCCCGAGGTCCAATCCATTACAAGGTACATCCATGGATCCATGCCCAGGTGGATAGTTGTGCAGTGACTGATGAAGTAGTTGATAACATGAGACTTAATTCGATAATTGATTTCCAAGGTTAGGTTGGGATAGATATTGCCCGTTGTTTATTTTATTTTAGACAATAATACCGTGTTCTTTAAGATCACATTCAATCTTGCCCACGTGGAAGCATTCGTTTCTACTTCAAAATGTCTGGGGCTATAACGCGGAGAGAAGATGTTTCTGATACGAGAGATCAGCGGAGTTCGTGTATATATATGTATTGTTATTCGATTAGTCAAGGGCCTAGATCTCTCAACTCCTGAACCAGATTTCGGGGCACTTTGGGAGGATTTATGACTGCCTCCAGTGGGGAATTTAGTACGATGTGAATACCGACTAACCCTGTGGTCTACACAGGGTTGATGAGAGGACTGATAGAAAAAAAAAACCCGCCTTCCCGAGGACTATATGGTTTGATATGCAATCGACAGGCATCCCTGCAATCCTTTAAATTGACCACCTTTTTAGCCCCTTGGGCCTAGTCAACTACACTAAATTGACTAGTATGAAATACAAAAGCATACGGGGGATTCGCTAGAAAAAGGAAGTATTGGGCTCTTGGGTCTCTTTGTCTATCTGGCCTAACCAGGCAGTCTGAAGGAGTATGCATAACACACACTTCAGACTCTGTAAATATTATCATCTTCACTGGATTTATTCAGCGAGGTTAAAAACGGCACTGAGATCATCCTGCATAAAAAGCGGTACCAAGTTGGCTGTACGGAGTAAGGAACGGGTAATCCGTAAGGGAACAATCTCCCATCTCACTTCTCTCTCCCCTTGCCCCCTTCCAAAAGGTTCAAAATCCTTCACTCATTCGGATTTCGTCCCTGGTGTGTTTTCTCTTCTTTGGTCGATCCGTGTCTCAGATCGTTGGAATCCTCAGTGGAGAAAATACGGGGGACTATTTTCTGACGTGAATGCTCCTATCGGCTATCCGGACTCTCATGAATATCTGTCTCTTGTCTTCCTGATATGTATGGCGGTTCGGGTGCCATGTCGCCTGTCTCTGTTAATGGAAGCGACTGGTCTGGTCTGAATCAGCATGCGAAGCCCGAGTCGCCCTTCTCGCCCACATTCCCTCCGTCCCGACCGAATCTAGCCACACCCCCGGTCTCCGGTGTCTCCAGCGCACCCTTGAGTCCCAATGGACCCCCTCCCTCCCTCTCACCATCCAACCGGAGCGGCAATCCCTCTCCTCCCAGCTCGGTCGCCGCGAGATCGAGCGTCGGGACCGTGGGAGAGGGCAAGCCCGGAGATGCCAAAGAGCGGACGTTAGACCCGAGAATCATTCGCCAGATGGAAGAGATCATTGGAAAGCAATATCGGGCCTTGACAAACTTCCTCCATTTCACGCCTGCCAGCGAGGATGAGCGGCCAAGCAACGCCAAAGACAAATCAAGGCGCTTGTCATTCCTTCAGTTCTACGAACTTTCGACCGACGTATACGATGAATTGACCCGGCGGCAGCAGGCCTCGCCGCCTCCCGGTCGACCGCCTCGCTCCGATGTGCCTCCCTATCTCCCCGCCCGCAAAGATTTCCACACGAAGCGCAACCATGCCCGCGCAAGGCTCGCCAGCCTCCTCCACCCGAAGTTCCGCGTCCTGGTGAATGACGTTACCAACGAGGTGGACCGCCGGTTCCCACACTTCCGCGCACGAGAGGACCGGCCGCCTCCCAATATGGGCATGGGGCCCCCAAGCGCACGTACCTCACATTCCTCCCGGGGGCCGCCTTCTCGCATGGGACGGGGATATCCCTCTGGCGGACCGCCTGGTAGTCCGTTCCCACCGCGAACTGGCTCTCTGGGAGGACCACCGTCCGCGAACGGAGACGGTCCGTTCCCTCGGTCCTTCCAAAGCAACACGATGGTTCCAAACAAAAGTACAATGGTGGAAGACAGCGACGACATGGGACCGGATGACGAGGATGATGCCCGGAGTGATGCATTTGCTCTGGACGCCGTCCTAAGCCGACGCGGGACCGCGACAACTTTGGGCGACAGCGAGCGGAGAATGCTGATGGAAAGCCAGACGCAAATTTCAGCCCTGCAAGACAAGATTGAGAAGTTGGAGGAGTTGGTTCGCGTCAAGGACGAGGAGCTCGCGCATTCGTCACAGGATGCTGACTCTTCCGGCATCAGCCACAGCGAACGCCAGGAGTGGGATGATTTACGCCATGACCTTGAAAACAAGGTCTCAAAGGCGGAGCATCTGAACAGCTCGCTTCAGCTTGAGCTCGACCGTGTGCGAACGGAGCATGATACCATGGAGCGGGATCTCCGTAGCCAGCTCGACGAGTCTTCTCGAATAGTCGAAGATGCGGGTCTTCAGGCCCGGTATGAGGACTTGGAAGACAAGCATCAAAGCCTGCAGGCAGAGCTGCAGCAACAAAAACAAGTGACTGATGAGGTTCGTCGAGAGGCATCAGTCTTCCTTGAGGAAATGAAAGCCATCACAGCAGAGAGCCATACCAATTGGGAGCGCGAGGAACACCTCTCCAATGAGGTTCATAGACTCGAGGCAGATGCGAATGATTGGAAGCATCGCTATGCCAAGGTCAAGGCGCAACTGCGTCATCTCCGTACCTCGTCTGGTGGCTTTGCCGATGCTCGCCCAGACGCCAGTGTCCTCACCAAAGAGCATGAGCTGGTGCAAGCTGATGGGCTGGTCAAGGATATCCATGTAACCAAGTTCCAGATGTCTGTTGACGAGCTGCTCCGCGTTGCTCGGTTTGAAGACTCCAGCCTCGTGCTTCAACAGATCAAGATGGTAATCGTGGCAGTCCGTCATGTCATTCGGGACGCAGATAATTCCCCACTGGAGGTGGATGGATCAGGTGCCATGCGAACCAAGGTCAAGGGCCAGGTGTCCACTACAGCAAACAACATGATCACCGCTGCGCGCAACTTCGCCAACTCTAGTGGGCTGTCACCAGTATCACTTCTTGATGCGGCAGCCTCCCATCTTTGCACAGCTGTCATAGAGCTGATCCGAGTGGTCAAGATCCAGGCATCACCGGCTGATGAGCTGGAAGACGAATATGACGAGGCGGACGTGTCACAGGAGCATTTCCCGGACTACTTTGACACCTCTGCCAGCCAAAAACGGATGAGCAACAACTCCGTGTATAGTGCCATGAGTCGTCCGGATGATGCTCAATTCCCTGTGCAGAATGGACTCCCCAATGGCATCAATAATGGCTGGGGTCATGTGGAAGAAGACCACGACGTATTGGAGCTCAAGGTAAGCGCCAAACCCAACCCTCACAATTTTCATGATGCTAACAAGTACCCTAGCTGTACGTCGAGGACCAAACCGACGGCATGGTTCAGTCAATCCAGTCCTTGGTCGCCAGTATCCGGGCCGAAGAAAAGCTTCACACTGTGCAAACCCACGTCTCGGCCATTCTCGGCGTCGTTGCAAACGTGGTCGGCTCTACGGAACATCTCATGCATGAGCGTAGCGACGACCTCGCTCTCCGCCAAGCCTCTGAACCGGCTATCTTGGCTTTAGGCCAATGTCGCAGCCGGCTCGAAGCTACAGTTAACGAAGGCGAAGACGCCATGACTGCCGAGGAATTACGGGAGGTAACGAACAAGTTGCCTCCCATCGCCTTTGAGATTGCTCGGCAGACCAAGGATCTTGTTCAGCGCCTCGAAGCCACTTCTATTGAGGAGGATGATTTCCGGTAATTCTTAATTTTGAATACCGAATGCTCCTTGTTTCTTTCTTCTTTTGTTCTTTTCAGCGGTCACTACGAGTGGACAATGTGAAATGATGTCTGAGGCATGGTTTCTTTCCGTTTTTTGTATCTCCCCTTGCCCCTTTTGGTTCTCTTCTCTGTATTTTATTCCAGCCTCTTTCTATCTAGGTTTCTTGACCAGATTTATGTCAATCTCTCCCTTCACGGTCTCCTGGGATGGTTCTGCATTGTGCGCTGAATAGAAAGCATTATATTCCTCGATGCCAATAATCAACGCAAATTTGCCCCTTTATTGCACTAGCCAAATACACCGTGCTCCGTGCTATGTATGTAGTCCAGTTCTTCCCTAGTTCGAGTCCTTTGCTCCGGGTACGGAAGGGATATCCCGGATCCTTACGTAATCACCGAGCTCCAGGCGCTTTTTGGCATTGAGCTTCAGTTTTTCCTCCCTTCTACTCCTTATACTCTCATCTTCATCAAGTTATTTCATTTGTAAGTAAACCTGGTCCCCTTCCAGTGGATGATTGTACTTGTCCCCGGATTTGATCCTTTGCCCTCCAGCGCGATCACTCGATTATAGGAGTGATTGTCCCCCTGGAATCCGGAGAAGCTACAATCAGAGCCTCAGGCATAAAATGCACACTTTGTCTCTATACCTCACCGTACGAGCGCTAACCTAAAAGTAGCCCGGTACCCGAGTTCACCCGCTCCGCCCTGCCCCTCACCATGTTCTGCCGCCTCAGGACATTGACCCCACCTTCCTCCCTCTTCTCTTCTTCTTCTCTCTTCAATTGCACTTCTATCCACCCCGCTGCCCGATCTTTCTCATCATCAGCCGCCAATATGTCCAAGTTCACCACCGCCTTCTTCGACATCCAGTACCAGCTGCCTTCGCAGTCCAGTAAGTCCCGTCACTTCCCAGTTGTTTGTGGCGGGGCAGAGCGCAACTCTGCCCCTGCAGCTTTCTTCTTGGACTATCATGGCCAATTCATCGAGCATTGATGCTAACTCTTCCATTAGGCCCCGTCACCAGCCGTGTCAACTTCAAGCTGTACAACGACGTTGTCCCCAAGACCACTGAGAACTTCGCTCAGCTCTGCAACAAGGAGCAGGGTCAGGGTTACAAGGGCTCTTCCTTCCACCGCATCATCCCCAACTTCATGCTCCAGGGTGGTGACTTCACCCGCGGCAACGTGAGTAAACCTTCGGTCCCAGTATCTCCGTCTCTGTTTTAACCTGAATTCTCTCGGAATAGGGTACCGGTGGTCGCTCCATCTACGGTGACAAGTTCGCCGACGAGAACTTCCAGAAGAAGCACACCCGCCCCGGTCTTCTGTCCATGGCCAACGCTGGTGCCCACACGTATGTCTTGCGCCCACTCTCCACGCCATCTTGGATCTAACATTGTTCTCTCCAGCAACGGCTCTCAGTTCTTCATCACCACCGTCGTGACCAGCTGGCTCGATGGCAAGCACGTCGTCTTCGGCGAGGTCGCTGACGAGGAGTCCCTCAAGGTCGTTCTCTCTCTCCAGCAGACCGGCAACGACTCCGGAAGAATCATCTCCCCCGTCAAGCCCACCATCGTCAACTGCGGCAGCGAGTAAAAAGCTCATATGAGCAGATAGTTCAGATAATACGTTTTGTCGAGGGATTGGTCCCTTCAATGACTAGCAACAGTGGCTTTCACTTTTGCGTCCTGTAATCTAAGGTCTCGAGCTAGTTCATCTATCACTAATTGGTGTCTCTTCTTGCCAGTAAATTGCTAAAGCCAACGGAATTCTAAAAACGACAAGGATCGTCTCTAATGTACCGATGAGATCAGCAAACCCACCGACCCCGGGACATCTGGATCCTGCTTTCCTCCGATCCACACGTCGCTTGGATCGCGCAACATCATCTTACCCCGCGTGCAACAGGCTTTTTTTTCGCTGGAACTCGTGTCCGTCATGATAGGAAGACATTGCGCTCGGATTCCAATCGCATGATGGTCTTTCTTGTATGACCACACAACTGAGTTGTCCACGACTATACTCCAGCAGAGGATCTCCGAGGTCAGTACGCCCGCCAAGACCGGCATACTCTCGCATCAAAGTGGTTCCGCTGGGCTTCTCATGTCACTATTGTGATGGCAAAGGCCTTCAAGGTTCTGAGTCAAAGATGGTGCAAAGCACGCCAGCAAGTGCCAGTAACGTCTCGTGGCTAGCCGTGTACCCGCATGCAAATATCCGGCCAGTCTCATCTACCCTACACAAGTACACACAAGGGCCATCCCGAGGTACCCCCAGAAAAGCCTTTTACTGCCTATAGGTAATAAACAATCATATAAGAGCTATACTGAGGACCAAACCTTAAATAAATACGTAGAATCAAAGCTCAAGATAGATGTTTCATCTACTTACTATCATTTCCCCCTCGTCCCCTATATTTGTTCCTGATTTTTTTAGTAATTCGAGTATCCCTCAGTCAAAGACTACTTGCAAACGGTGACCTTCGAGACTCATAAGTAGACCCCAGGTCATACACTCACTCGTACCACATAGCCTGGCTAGGTCATAAGTCGTAAAGTAAAAGAACACCCCAGAGAAGTAACCTCAACTCTCTCTTCAACCTTGATAACCCTTCGATCTCAGCCATCTTCATCCATAAGACTAGTCCGCAAGATCCGTAAAACGTAAAAAAAGTCTGGTCATCAAACGCATCGTATAACACTAACGGTGTTGTAGAACACCGGGTGCAGCATGCATCTTCTAGCCACAGCACTTCGTGACCGAGGTAGCATCAGAACTAACAAGGAGTTAGAAGGTATCTTTAGATGCAAGAGCAGCAGAGAACTCACTCCTTGGAGAGATTAACAGGCTCCCACGCAAAGATGAAAGCACCCAGGAACGCGCCGATGAAGATGCAGATGATTATGTATCCGTTGTAGTACATGGCCAGTAACATGACAATATACGCCACAGCAAACTGAACCATGTGAATCAAGGAACGAACGGTGTGCTCAGCGAGAGAGGGGCGATAGGGAACAGAGCCCCGAGCAACAAAAGCACCATTGGCAACAGCGGTAGCCTGCTTTGAGGATCCGGGAATGCTGAACTCGTTCTCGGCGCCTGGGCAGGAGTTGTCATCACAAGTATTTCCGAGGTCAGCAGCACGAGAGGGCTGTCGCAGACGAGCTTGGCGGACGATATAAGCATCATATTCTCTACCGGCACGACGAAGAAATTCAAGGCTGATAACGAGGCAGATCACTCCGATGCAAGAGCCAGCGAACATGCCACGCGAGGTGATGTGCCACGATTTGGCCAGGAAGCCTATGATCCTTCATGTTATTTGTGAATGTAGACAAGAGGGTGTTTAGGCGTACACGAGCCAATGGTGTACCAGTTCCAGTACATCTGCTATGGTTAGTTGGGTCTGCGTGGAGGGAATCAGGCAGACGAACCGACATCTTGCACATTTGCATAGAGTCACCCATGGTGTGGTTTGCCATGCTCATCCCAGTGCCCATAGTGGCCGTGGTGGCCATGGCCGAGGCCGTTGCGGTGGCGGTCATAATCATGCCGTCCATGATGAAGACGCGGAAGACAGATGATGAGAAAAATGAGATTGAGAAATCGGGAAATACGAAGAAAGGATCAAGGAGAGATACAAATAAAGGAAGTAGAGGCAGGCCAAGTACCAAGCCCGGTGGCATGCCCACCAGTGAGCAGATTATAGAAAGTTTGAGCAAATTATCATTTCACAAGAATACATACATTTCAGGGTATCACGTCGGTCGGTACTTTTGGAGGTATTTTTCACTTGGACTTGATGACTCCCTCGAGCAATTCCCGGATTTGACTGCATCCATCGATTCCAACCGCAGTCATGGTCTCCAAATACGTCGAATGAACCTTGGATTCCATCGCAAATACAGAAATCTTCATCGATTCCTCATCCTCATCCATATTATTCTCACCAACAGGCACGGAAGTCGTTGTTCCGACCGTGAGGAACGGCAATTCCTGCTCTTCGGGCAACGATACATCAAGCAGCGGATCCAGCTCATCGTGTCGTGGGTCACGCGGCGTAGAAGCACTCCCACTCATACCAGTAGTGCAGCCAGTGAGAAGTCCCGGCATGGGGATACCGGCATCGACCAGAGCAAGGGTACAGGCATTGATGGCGGCCGCGAGAACGGAGCCATCAGCTGAAAGGATGGAGACATGGATGCTGATTGTGCTGTGGGGGTAGAGGTAGGTGTGGAGGTGGGATTGGAAGGCTGAGCGAAGGGTTGTAGCAATGCGAGTTGATTGTCTGTATCGTATTAGCAATCGTGGCGGAGAGAGGTCCGGAATGGGGATAGTTACTTGTCACTTCCTCCGGCTCTGCGCCTGCGGTCCACGCCTGCAAAGCCGGCGACATTGACGTCTACTTCCACAACTGCATGACCGCTTCCACCTCCGTCTCCGCGACGACCCTCGGCGGGGCCGTGGACGGAGCACATGATTGATGTGTTACCCATGGAGAGGTATGAGGAGCCTGAGCTAGCAGGGTTGGTGGAGATCTGGGCTTGAAGGAGGCGAAGCTCATTCCAGCGACGGCCATCCAGGCGCAGCCGCGTGAGCGGGTATGTTGTTGAAGTATCCAGAGGCATTGTGAATGTGGTTTTGCGGAATTGAGCTTGCGAAAATGAAATGAGCGGGACGAAGCTCTATATCGGTCTGGTTTGGAATCAGTGAAAAGTCTTTGCGATCAAAGCTTGGAGAGAATCACTCACATTTTTGGTTCTATAAGCAAGTGAGAGGTATCTTCAATGTCCCGGCTTTTTTTTCTTGGTTATATCATGGCACGTGATCGGTGGGACTATACGTTTTGATATTCAACTTCGATGCATTTCAATGACGTTTTGACCGATTTCTCGTCTTGCTTTCTGAGTATCCAAGAGTCTTTAGCTTCTGTTTAGTTCAGGTACTTAATTGCCATTTTCCGAGGCCATGTTTGCCGTTGCATGACCCTATTTTCCACGCCTGCATGGGTCAGAAACCATATAACATCTAGACATTGGGGTAAATATTGATGTCCTGTAAGTAGATTAATTGAAGCCGGGCCGTTTTCAGGAAAATGCAGTTGAACAAGTGAATCTATGAAGAATGGAGCTGGATGTGGTAGCTTTTGCCTAGTGGCCGCTAACGCTTCTCGTAACCGCCGTGTCGCGACACCCGGTACGGAGTACTCTAACTTCACTTCCAAAATCTAGGCACCTAGCTCCTTCTTGGCTCATGGATTTTGACTCTGAAACACCATGTCTGGTCAAAATTCTACTGAACCGATCAGTCTTGACTCGGACGATGACTTGGAGGTGACGCACTACTCTACGCCGCGAAGTATGATACCCCTTTCAACGCGTTAGCATACCGCTCACAATGTCACCAGGCAGACCTCAAGCGGATATAAAAAACATTGTCACCCCAGTCAAGCCAGAGTCGGTGCAAAACTTCTCTGGGAATTCAAGTGCAGTCAAAATCCAGCCTGTGGACAGTGATGAGAACGTCAACGATGGCGAACTCGCCTACAAGAAGTTCAAAGAACGCAAATCGCTCAAGCGCAAGCAAACCAACTCTGCAGGGCGAAAAAGCAAGGCTCCTAGAGAAAGCGAATTTGTTGGCCGAGTCAAACAAGAGAGGCCTACGCCCCGGCCCAAGCGACCCCTCAAAGATTATGGCGAGGCATCCTCAGAGGATGAGCTTATGGAGAATACGCTGCCCAACTATTTGAAGGCCCGCCGTGCAAATTTTCAAACGACCCAGGAGCATTTACAGGAGTCGGGGCTGAAATTGCCACCTACATATGAGGATGTGGAATTCTCTGATGATGAACGTCTGGAAAGTCTTCAAGAACGACCGATATTTCGAAATTTGACGCCCCAGAAAGAATATAAAGACATCGAGCTTCCATACTCACTTGGTGTCATCCCTGCCCCAATCGCCCAATGGCTGCGTCAATATCAAGTGGAAGGAGTCGCCTTTCTCCACGAGTTGTTCGTTTACCAAAAGGGTGGTGTTCTTGGCGATGACATGGGTTTGGGCAAGACCATTCAGGTGATTGCTTTTTTGACTGCCGCATACGGAAAGACGGGCGATGAAAGAGATGCAAAACGCATGCGAAAGGTGCGCCGAGCAGATGACAGTGCATGGTATCCTCGCACGCTTATCGTGTGCCCTGGAACTCTACTTGCCAACTGGAAGGCTGAACTCTCGCGATGGGGATGGTGGAATGTTGATATCTATCACGGTGAAAACAAGGATATCGTTCTTGACGCGGCAAAGTCCGGGAGAGTTGAAGTCATGATCACCACCTACACTACTTACATGAACAACAAGAACATGGTGAACATGATTGAATGGGATTGTGTGATTGCAGATGAGTGTCACAAGATCAAAGAGCGCAAGTCTGGGACTACCCAGTCGATGAACGAGATCAACGCCCTGTGTCGAATAGGACTCACTGGTACCGCCATCCAGAACAAGTATGAGGAGCTTTGGACTCTTCTGAATTGGACCAACCCCGGGGTGCTGGGCCCCGTGAATACGTGGAGGTCCAAAATCTCCGAACCGTTGAAGATTGGGCAATCGCATGATGCAACGCTGAGCGAGCTCAGCAGGGCCCGCAAAACGGCCAAGAAACTAGTTGAGAACCTTCTTCCTCAGTTCTTTCTTCGAAGAATGAAGACTTTGATTGCGGACCAATTGCCTAAAAAGGTGGACCGGGTCGTATTTTGCCCTTTGACTGAGACGCAGGCTGAAGCCTACGAGAATTTCCTCGACAGTGACATTGTCGATCATATCAAAAACTCCACCCAGATATGTGATTGCACGTCAGGGAAAAAACGCGGCTGGTGCTGCTATCGATTCATTCCGGACAGGGACCCGGCGGCCTGGCAATCATATGTCTTCCCTGCCATTACAGTACTACAAAAGCTCAGCAACCATCTCGCCATCCTGATCCCCCAGGGATCAGATCTCAAAGAGAAACAGGAGAAAGACAAAGTCTATCTAGAGCTTGCTCTGCCTCAAAAATGGGAAGATCTATACCGCACTCGTGATTCGATCGTCAACTACGCCAACCCTGAGTTTTGTGGCAAGTGGAAGGTTCTTCGCAAACTTCTCAAGTGGTGGCACTCGAATGGAGACAAAGTTTTGATTTTCTCTCACAGCGTTCGGCTTCTCAAAATGTTGCAGATGCTTTTCCACCACACTAGCTATAACGTCAGCTACTTGGATGGGTCTATGAGCTACGACGAGCGTGCAAAGGCGGTCGACGAATTCAATGCCGACTCCCGTCAATTCGTGTTTCTGATTTCCACCAAGGCAGGTGGCGTGGGATTGAACATCACGTCTGCAAACAAAGTCGTGGTAGTGGACCCGAACTGGAACCCTTCTTACGACCTACAAGCCCAGGACAGAGCTTATCGCATCGGACAAAACCGTGACGTGGAGGTCTTCCGTCTGATATCTGCTGGAACTATAGAGGAGATAGTGTACGCGCGACAAATCTACAAACAACAGCAAGCAAACATCGGATACAATGCAAGCTCCGAGCGCCGGTACTTCAAAGGCGTACAGGAAAAGTCCGATCAGAAAGGCGAAATCTTCGGCCTAAGCAATTTCTTCCAATACCAATACGACAACATCGTCCTACGCGACATCGTCAACCGAACGAATGTCGCTGAAAGCCGTGCGGGCGTTCAAGTTGCGGACGTGGACTTCAAAATGGAAGAAGAAGGCCAAGAGCCAGGCGAACGAAGCATGAAGAACGAAGAAGAGGCAATGAGCCAAATTGCCTCTATAATCTGCGACGAAGAAGAAAAGCCAAAACCCTCGAACAACCTTCCCACGCCTCACAAACACGACCCTGTACAGGCCATTCTTGCTGGCGCAGGTGTAGAATACACCCACCTCAATAACGAAGTGGTCGGGTCCTCGCGCGCCGAGGAAGGTCTCAGCCGTCGTGCGGAGCTTGCTCCTGAGGATACGACGGGGGATCAACCAGTGTTCATGTCTCATGGACCTTTCGACGAACAAGACGAGATACCCGAGGTCCAGTACGAGTATCATCCACCGGTAGATGTGATGCGGCGTCAGTTCTGCAGCATGGCACAGCGCTTTGGGTACGCCAATGCCACTGAGTTTGCCCTTGTTGTTGAGAGCATGACGCAAGCGCAGCGACGATCCTGTCTTGAACAGTGGTATCGAGAAAGGAGGACGAAGTTGCTGAATAAGGTCAAGGACGAGGTCAAGGATGAGGTCAAGGATGAGGTTAAAGAAGAGGCGAAAGGCGAGGTGAAAGAGGAGAGTCCCGCCCTCTGAAAGGCTATTTTTACTGTCCTACTTATCTTATACCCCAATTAATTAATCAAATGCTTTTAGAAATTGTGAGATGGTATATTTCATCTAGATGGCTCCAGCCAAGAACATGCTGGTGCATCGCCGCTAAATCGTAAATCAAGACAAACAAAGCCTATAGCCAAGCGACAGTCCACAAAGCCGGCAGATTGGGGTATTTTTCCTGCCAGTCGGCCAAGATACCAGGAACGTTTTCATCGAAGCTCTGACGCGCAGCACCAGTGCCATTCTCCCAGCCCTGAGAGCCATGGACACGGTGCTCAGCGGCAGCAGCGCCGTTCAAGCGGTTCGCAAGATCAAGAATCGCCTTTCCACCCGTCAAGGCCTCCTCGTGGTTATCCTTGATATCAACATTGAAGACATGGACTGGATAATTGAGAGTTGAGCCCTTGTTCATCAGGTCATCGACGACGGCATCCCAGCAGCGCTCCTCACAGGTGATGATCACATCGACCACGCCACCCTCCGTTCCAGCAGCACCCTTGTCGCCCTTGGATAGATGGTCGACGCGCGGAACACCAGGGACCCAGTCCTGGAATCGCTCGGGGCCCCATTTCAGCTGGCGATTGCGGTCGAGCATGTTGAGGATGCCGTTACCGCGGTACAGACGCTCGTCTTTGCCGTGGAGTTCCTCGTACATCTGGTTGTAGGAGGTTGAGTTGAAGTGGTAGACATTTGGTTGGGTGATTGAGGGGCCTGGAAGGCGAACGAGAGAGCCAGTTCCGAAAGAGATAACTGGGAACGCAGTGCCGGAGAGTTGGAGGTGAGCTTCCATGGAGCGATTGTTGTTCGAGGCGCAGACGGTACAGAACTTGAGCTTGTACGAGTCTGCTGGATCTAGTGCCGGGGCCATTTCGGGTGCTGGAGCTGAAGCTGGAGCTGAAGCTGGAGCTGGAGGAGGAGGGGGAGGTGGAGGTGGAGGTTGGGGAGTTGAGGCTCCCGAATTTGTTCGGCGGGGATCATATGCCATTTTGAAGACTATGTAGGAAGGTAGAGAAAGAGAGATGTAGAGAGACTAAAGGATTCTAGGGATCATGGAGGTTTCTTCAGTTTACAATACACTGTTGACTATCAGAGGCGGTTAGCGACTGATTTGGCAGAATTCTTTGGACGTTGTGGGTGCAAGTGACAGGATTCAGATAAAAGCGTATAAAGAGTTTGTCCGCATAGCGAAAGCTCAGACAGCTCCAATAATGTGGTTCATCATGTAAAAGGGAGAATGAGAGAGAGCAGACACATACCTTGCTATTTCTCATGATCCAATGGATTCGATATGGGGCCGTAGCCCTGGAGAGACGAGGAGGCTGAGTTGTGCGAAGCTGAAAGCCGTCGCTTTTACTCACTTGCTTACTAAGGAGCTTTCTACACCGTGTGACTCTCCGCCTACGGGGAGCTTGTTCTGCCGGACATATGCTATTGTTGGACCCATGGCTTCTCTTCTTTTGGAGATTCTACTTGAGGATAGCTTCACTAGAAGAAGACCAGGCAGCTTCTATACTATCTACTAACCACATTCCTCGACCTCACTACACCAATCTTACTGGACCTCCAAAATACTTCCAACCTCTCTTTTGGCACCCTCCAGACTTCAAATGGCCTCAAGCGACACCATGAGATCGGCCCTGATCGTGGTGGACATGCAGGAAGACTTCTGTCCTCCAGTGAGACCATCAGATTGAACTATACAGACAAGCGGCTGATCAACATAGAACGGGTCTCTGGCAGTACAAGATGGCCGCACCATCACATCCACTATCAACCATCTACTTGCAAAACCAAGCTTTGTGACTCGCATATTCACCAAGGACTTCCATCCAGCAGACCACATATCGTTTGCCACCAATCATCAAGGGCCAGATAACAAGCCCTTCGAATCATTTGTCGCAATAAAGAATCCCGCATCGGGCAAAGAGTCAGAAACTAAACCACAGCGCCTGTGGCCAGTCCACTGTGTAGCCAATACTGCGGGCGCCGAACTCATTCCCGAGATCAATGTATCGAAGGATGACTTGATTGTGCATAAAGGCATGCGCCACGACGTTGAAATGTACTCCGTTTTTGCAGATGCCTTTGGAAATTGTGATCCAGGGACGAACTCACATTCTGTCAGCGTGGATGTTGCAGCGCTCCTCAACGAGCAAGGCATTACAGATGTGTTTGTTGTCGGCTTGGCAGGAGACTATTGCGTGAAGGCCACTGCAATTGATTCTGCCAAAGCTGGATTCAAAACGTTTGTGGTTGAGGAGGGGACCAAGTGTGTTGCTCCTGCCGGCTGGGACGACACCAAGGAGGAACTCGTAGCTGCGGGTGTTCAGTTGGTTTCCATTGCCGACCCTGTTGTCAAGGAATTGTGAGCGATCCTGATGCTGGTGTCCCTTCAATGTTCCAACCTAGTGCGCTCCGCTATGGCCCACGACATGCATACGGGACACAGATAGAATTTGAGATGGACCCAATCCTACGAAACACTCCAGACTCCGTATGGACCTCGTTCATGGGAATATCGTTGCAAGTCAGTCGGTTCTCTGGCCACCTCGGTCCATGCGAAAGGAGTGTTTTCTCAACGGCCAGCCGTGTCATAAGTGCTTATAGGTCGAACAGTCCGGGCATGTGAGCTCGTTCCCAAGAGCGTAAAAGCCCCAGGCACGAAATGGTCCTATTTGAGCACCGGTAGTCCATGCGGCCGACAGAGCTCATGGGAGTAGCGGTGTATGCCGAGGATTGCGATTATGATATTGCGATATGATTAGTCCAGAGAACCTCATACATAGTACTGAAATGCCGTTGGGCACTATTTGATCGACAAAATGAACAGATATAAAAGCAGGGGCCGTAGACTTGTAGACTGGTACACTCCCGAACAATAGCTGAAGGGTCAACAAATAATTGCCACCAAGTGGATCAATGATCGACAGCCGCAAAACGCCTCTGGACGTTTCATACTCGGCACTGCGCGGTGACGTCGATTCAAGGGATTCCTACTTCACCATTCTACACACACTTGAAACGCCATGACTCGCGTTGGACCGTCTACGGTTGCCGCCAGCATCACCACTCTCGACGAAAGACTCACTGACGCCGACGCTACGGCCCTGGCCCAGTTCCTACACGAGCACAACCTCCCCTCCGAAGCCATCCCGTTCTGGATAGTCAACATACCCCGGTCGCAATGGACCGCTGAATGCCCGGACTTTTTACGCGGCCAGTCTCCAAAGAATATCCAATGCCTTTCAACTCCCGATGACCACTATACCAGGCAGGACTGGGCACAAGTGAAGGAGATCATCAGTCAGTACGGTCGCTTTTCGCGACGATGATCGCTAACGTCGGATCGTAGAGACGAACCGCCTCGATTTGTTCCAGCGTAGACCCAGTGAGCTGCGCAGGTATTTGGAGTTCACAGCGAGAATCAAAGCGGAGTATTCATCGATTATGCGCTTCGTGGTCAAAGAACGGTTATGTTGGGGCGAGGGCAATGTCTCCGACCTGCAGCCCCGTGGTCAGCCCTTTGAATTTGACGGTAAGTATCGCGAGCTTGGAGTTGAGGGGTCTGTTTGACAGCAAAACATATACTCATCACTTATCACGCTAGAGGACATCCGCATCCTATACAACGACTGGCCGTATGGAGTGGACCGAGACATCATTCATCTCGTAGTATGGACGAAATTCGCAATAGAAGATGACCCAGTCACGGATGATTTAACGGCGAAGATGCGGGCAGCCATTGACAGCTACGTCCAGCGCACGTTCTGGCGGGTGCCCGACGAACAGGTGAGCAGCCAACATACGAATACGAACTCGAACTGACGGTCGGGCAGGTGATCTGGTTCAGGAACTGGAAGTCCCTCAAGTCGGTGCATGCGGTTGAGCATTTCCATGTCATGCTCCATCGGCCGGATATGGAGTTTGTGAGGGAGATCACCCGTGGAGATGTGCCGCTGATCGAGCGGGTGTGATCCATCAAGGGGCTGCAGTAACGCCAAGAGCTGCCCCTCATCGGCAATGGAGCTCGTAGAGGATGGAGAAGATATCACAGAGGCTAGGTAGGGAGTGTCAGGGAGGATGTGAGGGGGACGGAGAGTCATTTGAATAGGAAAGTGGTAAAGAATAAGGGAGTCCCCAACAGTCGAGTAAACAACGAAGTTAAAAGAAAAAAAAAAGACAATGGCCGACGTCACCTCCGGCCCCTCTCTGAAGCTAAGCATTTTGTCTATTTGCATTTCTTTTCCTTTTTTTCCTTTTTATTTTTGATAATTAATTTGGATTCCCCTGTGCTCTTCTATTCCTACATACTCCCTGTTCTATGGGGTTAACTCTTCGTATTCGTGCTTTTCTCCCGACTCCGCCAAACCGGCTTCGCTAGGCTACTTCGATCATTATTCTTGATTTTGATTTCTATTACTCTCTCCCCCCTTTTCGACTGCTAGACACAAATGTTTGTGTAGAATACCTCCATATAATTTCCGAACGCAGACATGCCGGTCCCGCATCTCCGCCGCGCTTCCTTGGCCAGTGAGAACTTTCCTCTCGACAACATCCCACCAACATGTCATCTAACGCAGATCCAGGCAGATCATCCATGGAAGACTCCCCGCCTAGCGGAGAGGATGAGATCGTGGAGCCCGACCAGGGAAATGGTGCGTAGCCTCCCATCTATACAAGAGCGCACTGACTCGTGCTACAGTCCTCTCGCACATCATCTCCCAACTGCGACCTGGCGCCGACTTGAGCCGGGTCGTTTTACCGACTTTCATCCTCGAGCCCCGGTCCATGCTGGAGCGCATCACCAAGTGCGTACATCTCCCTGCTGGCCCGCAGCTGCAGCATACTGTGCTTTACGACCACCTCGGCTAACGCAAACGTCATACAGCTTCATGGCCCACCCGGAAACCCTCCTACCCATGTCGACCATCGATGACCCCGTTGAGCGCTTTGTATCGGTGGTCAAATTCTACCTGAGTGGATGGCACATCAAACCTCCGTACGTTACGCAGCTGGTACCCCACGGGAGCAAACATTGATGGCTGTACAGAGGCGTGAAAAAGCCACTCAATCCCATCCTCGGAGAGACCTTCACCTGTCACTGGGACTATTCCGATGGCACCCGCGGCTACTATATCTCCGAACAGACCTCCCACCACCCGCCGAAGTCGAGCTATTTCTTCGCCGCACCGGAGCACAGCATTCGCATTGATGGAACACTCAAACCCCGCAGTAAATTCTTGGGCAACTCCGCCGCGAGTATGATGGAAGGCATCGCCACTCTTCGACTAATGAACCGCGGCCAGGATAAAGAAAAGGGCGAGAAATAGTAGGTTGCTCCGACGGATGGACCGTGCAAGCTGCTAACCAGACCAGCATCGTCACTCAACCTAATATGTATGCGCGCGGTATACTTTTTGGAAAGATGAAGTACGAGCTGGGCGACCACAGCTACGTTCGCTGTCCCGAAAACCACCTGGTGGCCGATATTGAATTCAAAACCAAGGGATACTTCTCCGGCACTTATAATGCAATCGGAGGAACGATCAAAAACGAGCAGACCGGAGAGGTTCTGTACGAGCTTTCGGGATTGTGGAATGGAGAGATGGACATCAAGGATGTTCACGTATGCAACATGACTTCGAGGTAACATCCAGATTTGCTGACACTGGTTACAGACTCACAAGAAAGACATGCTGTTCAATGCCACACACGCGAAGCACACAGCACCGATAGCACGCCCAATCGAAGAGCAAGGAGAGCGCGAATCGCAACGGTTATGGAAAGAGACTGTCCAGGCGATCCTGACTCAGAACCACGAAGCCGCAACCGACGAAAAGACCAAGATCGAGGACCGCCAACGAGACGAAGCCGCCAAGCGCGCCGACGAGGGAATTGACTGGCGTCCCCGACTGTTCCGCCCTGTTCAAGGCGGGCCCGGTGGCCCAGACGAGGGCGACGAAGACCTCGACTGGATTATCAACGCCGAAGTGTAAGAAACCGAACTTGGCTTCGAAAACGGATTGACATCTCTAACGAATACAGTGACATGCACGACCCCCAACTCGCCACCAAACAAATCCTCTCAATCGCACCCATTCTCCAAGGTCAGAAGGAGTCACTCCAATTTCAAATCCCGCCGCACCACGGCCCCCAGGATCCCGCAGCCCGCTAATACCGCCGGACGTTGTAGTCGAGAAAAGTGACGCCGCCCATCCCACCGTGGAACGAACAGATACCCAAACCTCGGAGGTGGAAAAGTTTGTAGACGCACAGGAAACCTCATAGTCTCCCTCTGCGCCCATCCCTCCGACATAACTCATCCGCTCGTGCGTTCTGCGAACCCTGGGACCTCTGCCATGTAGTCAACCTGCGCAGATGCCCGCACGGCGCCATCGTGATATCTCTTGTTTCAACACAGCGCCGCTCCCATTGCTGAATACCCGATTTGGTCTAATCTAGAATCCTGAAAATGAACATTTGTTACTGCATCTTACCATAATGGGAAATATCAGCTCCTTTGTGAAACGCCCAAATTTCCAACCAACTTCTTTGGATACGATGCATAAGTCTGAGGTTTACTCGTCCGGGGACCTGAAGGTCTGATATTGCCCTAATTTTATACCTACTCACCTGCACAATCCTGATCTTTTATTCCTCTCTGTGCAACGATAGTAGAGCCAAATCTTGGCCTGGGAGGTAAAATAATCAATCAATTAATTCAGGTCATGCTCTTGATACTGTACAAGCTCCAACAAGAGGGATATCACAAAGATAGATGGAACGACGCCAAACGCCAATAACAAACCAGACGCCCATCCAACCCTATGAGTACAGCTCCCCCTTATATCCAGCGCCATGCTCCTGGTTCCGCCGAGTGGAGCGAGGGATCGCACCCGCAGAGCCAATGTAAGCCATGCCCGACGAACCCACAACCGACGCCGCAGCAGACACCGAGCCACCGCCATCATACTCCTCTCTCTCCTCCTCCGCCATCAACGTCTGCTCCTCAATTTCTTTCTCCGTATCCTCCCGCAGTCCCAAGATATCCGGCGGAATGAAGCTCATCTGAACACTGGGCGCGCCCTGGATATACCTCAACTGCTCATGAACCGCCTCAACCAGACCCTCGAGATAAGATCTGGGGTTCTTGTTATCCAAACTCCGCATCTCCGACAAAGGCGGGAACAGCGAGAAGTCAGGACCGAAGTGATTGCGGAACGCGACGGTGTCCGGGATTGTCGAGTCGAGATTCTTTTCCGCGTCTAGTAGAATGGAGGTTTCGTGCGCCCAGGCGCGGGAGACGTTGCGCGGCGTGTATCCGCCACCTCCGACGACAAGGAGGGGCAGGTTGAAAGTCTTAGTGAAAGCCACGCAGGCGCCGTGGGCGCGGACGTTCAGATTGAAACATCCCAGCCGGTCACAGCCCAGACTATCGGCGCCGCATTGGAGGACGATAGCGCCGGGGCGGTAGGTTTCGACACAGGCGCCGACGATTTCCTCGTAGAGGGCTATGTAGGACTGGTCGTCGATGCCGTCGTGCAGAGGGACGTTTACGGCGTGATGGGCGCCTGGGTTGAGGGGGTGACCGGGACCTGTTTCGTGGAGGGCGCCTGTGCCAGGGAAGAAGTTTTCTTTGTCGTATTTGTGGAATGAGACAGTGAGTACACGATCTGTTGACCAGAAGGCCTGTTCGACGCCGTCGCCGTGGTGGACGTCGATGTCGATGTACATGACGCGGGGATGGTGGCGGAGGAGCTGGAGGACGCCGAGGACGATATCGTTGACGTAGCAGAAGCCGGAGGCCTCGGCCTTTTTGGCGTGGTGAAGGCCGCCGGACCAATTGATCGCGATCTCGGATTGGTTGTTGCAGAGCTTGCGGGCAGCGTCGACGGTGCCGCCGGCGTAGAGGGAGCAGTAGTCGTAGAGGCCGTCGAAGATGGGGCAGTCGTCACCGAAATTGAAGCGGATGACGTTGTTGTTTTGCTCGGGTTTATCCATGTCGCCTGGCATGACTTGGCGCAGGAAGTCGAGGTAGTCTTTTTCGTGGAAGTCGGCCATTTCTTCATGGGTAGCTGCGCGCGCAAGGTAGAGGTCCATGGCGTGGTGCATGCCGTAGGCCATGACGAGTTGTTTGGTGAGGGTGAGGCGCCATGGCTTCATGGGGTGTGACTGGCCGAAATGGTGGCCTTCAACGGCTGGGTTTGCGTGCCATGATACGCGATAGCCTTGCGGGCGAGCTATGCGGTACTTCTGGAGCTCGGCCGCGGACTTTTGGTCGACGCTGATGGTGGGCGCGGGCTCGTATTCTTGGACCACGGAAGGGCGCGCCATCGCGGAGATTAGTGGGGATCAGAGGAGATCAGAGAGGGTATCTCATCATAGAAGGATGGAGGTTAAGATCCAAGGTCCAGCCATCTGAGGGTTGAGAGATGAAGTGATGACTAAGATGATCTCCCCGGGCACGCTAGAGGGTTTGGACAAGGGTCTGCGACAAGGATGTTTCGATATCCTCGAACTACCTGTCCAGGTATATTTTCAACTTTCAAGTCAATTGTTAGGGGACAGGGCCAGGGTGGTATCGTGCATCCTTCACCATTCAATCCTAGAATTTTCCATACAGTCAATGTATATGTTTGCACTCTTCCTCTTCCAAAGTCAATTAAAATGTCGACGTCACCAGCCTATCTAGCTTTAAACAGGAATTGTAACCTATAATGATATCGAGATTTATACGAGCTAGATATTTACTATCTAGTTTAAACTGTATCTATGGATGTCAAGGAACAGATTGAAAGTCCCAAGGTTTGCGTGAGATGCGAATAGTTCGGAACTTCCGGCACAGAGTAACTACGGTGTACTTCCTTCGGACTATATCGAACGTCCCCAACCTGAACCGAATCATTGCCGAATTTACCGTTTTACGCCTTCACGTCAATGACATGATGACAAAGCGTACCGGTATCGGCTCAAGTCCAAGTGGAGAGGGCATCATCAAGCAGAAGTGCCCGAAACGGAGTGGGGAATGCAGAGTGAAAGCTTGTCACACACGTGGACATTGCATCAAGTCCGGCTTACCTTCGAATTGATCCATCTGACAACACATCCCCAAGTCCAAACCCTCTAGCACCTCGAATAGTCTCAAATAACCTTGGAATACCTGGACAATTCGTTGACGTCAGCACCAATCATGGCTCTCCCTTCAGCAGCAACCACTTTGCGACAGTCGCTGCAGGACCCCAAGGCATTCATCACTGCCCCAGGAGTCTATGATGGCATGTCCGCGCGATTGGCCTTGGCTGCTGGGTTCGACGCCCTGTACATGGTAGGCACAGCACCAGAAAAACCCGCAACCTAGCTAACCACAAAGACCGGAGCTGGAACCGCAGCTTCCGTCCATGGACAAGCCGATCTTGCCATCTGCACGCTGAACGACATGCGGGCGAACGCCGAAATGCTCGCCAACCTGTCACCACGCACACCGCTCATCGCAGACGCCGACACCGGCTACGGCGGGCCGATCATGGTGGCCCGCACCACAGAGCAGTATGCGCGATCAGGCGTGGCGGCCTTCCACATCGAAGACCAGGTGCAGACGAAGCGATGCGGCCATCTGTCTGGCAAACAGCTCGTCGACACGGCGACATACACCAGTCGCATCCGGGCGGCTGTGCAGGCGCGGCAGCGCATCGGGAGCGATATTGTGATCATTGCGCGGACGGACGCGCTGCAGTCGCTGGGATACGAAGAGAGCGTTGCGCGACTGCGGGCAGCGCGAGAAGCGGGCGCAGATGTTGGATTCCTGGAGGGGATCTCATCTCGGGGGATGGCCCGGAAGGTGATTGATGATTTTGCCGGGTGGCCGTTGCTGCTCAATATGGTTGAGCACGGGTCCACGCCATCGATTTCCTCGCAGGAGGCTCAGGAGCTTGGGTTCCGGATTATCATCTTCCCCTTTGCGACGTTGGGTCCTGCTCTCACTGCCATGCGAGAGGGGTTGGAGAAACTGAAACGGGATGGGTTGCCCGGGCTCGACAAGGAGATAACGCCACAGATGCTGTTCAGGGTCTGCGGGCTAGACGAGAGTCTGAAACTCGACGCCGCAGCCGGTGGCGTTGCCTTTGAAGGTGGCGTGGACCTAGGAGAGAAATGAGGGGGGTCCTGTCACTATTCCATGGGCGAGCGCCTTGGCCCGAGAGGGCGAAGGTGGCTTGCAAGTTCCCCTTTGAAGTAGATGAAATGGGTGATCTCTCTGTAAATAGTAACGTCTCCACCATATTCTATTTTCTGCCCATCAGCCACGACACTACCGAAGCGCTTTTCTGAGTAGATGTGGTATTCCGTACTATCTGACATTATACAAGAGAATTAGAGAATCAACCGACATGCAAGCCACGTGAAAATTCGATGAGATTAGATGCAGGATTAATCTCCCCATGAGCCAATGATATTGTACCTTGAGAAGTGAACCGGGGGTCAACAGCACCCTCCCGAGCAAAACCTTTGGTTCTGTTTATTTAGGACGAACAATAACCGCTTTCCAGGGCGGTTAGAATGTTTAGAGTAATTTTAGTTGTTTCTAGTCGATCTGAATCCCAAGGGACGTGTTCCTGCAGACTTCAATGTAAGGAACGCAGCGGGTACCTGCAACCCTAACGTTTCGAGAACCGCCCACACTGGCTTATTATTTTTTTCTGTTGTTTTTATCGGCCAAAGTTGGGAAATGATACCAAACTACCCCGTACCGTTCGTTACAGGTATACTGGTGCCTTCCACATTTATAGGCCAAGGACAGCCAAAGTTTCCAGTGAGGCTGGGCATCTGAAACCGCTCATAATGGGGACAAATACGATCAAATTCAGCCTGGCGAAACGGCAAGGCCTGGACTCACGATGAGGGGGCCACTCTGGCAGGCCATGATGGAGCCAACCAGTCCGGCAAGGCCCTACCGGAGAAAGACTCGTCATATCGGTGGAGAATGGCTTCGGCGCTACCAGTGAATAAGATCGAAAATGTTTGTGTGCCTTACTGAGAATCGAGGGCAAGGACCCATCTGCCGCGTAGGGGCGAATCTCTGCCGTTGATCTGCAGCCAGACCTTGTTACATGCGCCCATCCGTGGATACGATAGACATGGTGCGAGTGGTCGATTATTACAATTGTATAACGGTAATTGTAAGCAGTGACTCAGAGTTGGGCGAGGATTTTTTTTCTTTCCTCGTGCCATCAAGCTGGGTCAGGCCTTCGTTCCCAAGGTTCTACATATACTTTGTGATGAACTGTTCCGGCAGATTTAAGATTGCCCAAGAGAGGATTCGTAAGACGAGACTCGATCCTTGCTGCGCACTGCACCGATTGGTCTATGTGGGGGAGACGAGAGGACGGGGAGATGGACTGTCTTAAACCGCATCAGTGAAAGTTCGAAAGTACCACACCCAGCGCTTGGCTACATTGGTCCTAAGGCTCTGATCAATATTGGGTTTGAATGGAGTGTTGTCGTGGACATGCAATCTAAAGGTATCCAGCATTCCGATTGTACACGTGTTTGACATCAGGCTGCAATGGGAGGTCAATTGGAAAGTCAATAGGATCAATGGGATCAATACGGTGTTGGATAGGAGATAATGCAATAATAGCACAATAATAGAGATGCAATATAGGAGAAAATATCGAAAAATAGACACCCCTATATCCAAGTCACGAGTACTCGCCCAGCCAGGAGGCACAGTATAGTCGAGCCAAGTACACAGTACCAAAGAGTTAGAGTCTGGACTCTCTACGGTCCACCAATCAAGCGAGACCGGGGCGCACGGCCAGGAACTGCCAGGAACGAGCCAATCAGCGATCGACAGCCCCTGATTCTGCGAGGAAATTCTGGTTCAGGACCCAACCCGTTTCTGTGTTACCAGTGTGTATCTGTACTAATAATCCCAATGCCCCCCCCCTAGTCCACTTTCTTCCTCACTCTCTCTCACACACATTCATTTGGATTGAATTTCCTCCAGAGCACTCGCTCAAGTCACTCATTTTCAGTTATTCAATTCGATCTTTAAAAATGCACTTCTCCAACTCTATGCTGTTGATGACGGCGCTGACCGCTGGGTCCGCCGTCGCTCGTCTCCACGGCCACGACCGTCGTCACGCCCACCCCGGTGGTGTTGATATCAACCTCAAGGTCGATGAGGCTACCGTTACTCCCGCCCCGGAGGCCCCCGAGAAGCGTGGTCTTGGTGCTGAGGTTGTCGCTACCATTGATGGCCAGCTGGTCTCCTGGATCAACGAGTGGTCTGGTCAGCAGTCCTCCGAGTCTTCTTCCTCCGAGGCCGCCGAGGTTGAGTCCACCGCTACTCCTACCACCACTGCCACTCCCACCACTGCCGCCGCCTCTACCAGCGAGGCCGAGGCTGTCTCCTCTGTCAGCGCTACCCCCGTTTCCTCCAGCTCTTCTTCCTCCAGCTCGAGCAACTGGGCCGACTACCCCTCTGACGGCAAGTACACCACCACCGGATTCGGTGCTTCCACCGCCAGCAAGCGCGTTGGCTCCCTCGACTGGGACTACATCGGCAACGTCGGTAGCCCCTGGGGTAGCAACATGATCCAGGTTGAGGAGAGCGCCGCCAGCGGTTACAAGCACGTCATCCGTTTCGAGAACGACAACTCCAAGGCCTGGTCCGTCATCATGTGGAACTCCTACGGTCCCAGCGGTGGCCTGAACGGTTTCTGGAGCCCCAACAAGGCTCTCCACTTCACCGTCGAGTCCGGCAGCAGCATCTACGTCGCCATCGACGACGACTCTCAGGGTGGATGGGGTGCCGCCGAGGGCGAGGATATGCCCACCAACTACGTCGGTGAATACGCCTCCACCTGGGGTGAGTTCGACATGTCCAACTCCCAGAACGACGGATACTCCGGCTGGGACGTCTCTTGCATTATCGCCGAGCTCGCCAACATGGACATCGCCGGTATGCAGATTTGCAACCACGAGGGTGAGAAGTGTTCCTCCATCACCCAGGGTGCCGGCGCCACTGTCAGCGCCTACACCTCCGCCGACCAGGGCAAGAACGACAAGGCCGTTGCCCAGGCCGCCGGTCCCGTCCGTCTCGTCGTCAACCTCGGCTGGTCCTCTTAGATGGCTTTTTGTTGATCTATTCCCACTTCTCGCCACATCCCCCATTTTAGGGTTTTTGTTTCTTGCGCAAATGGTTCAACGCTCAAGGTGTCTTTTGTATCCGATGTGTGCGTGCGCAGGTCGCTGGCCCCAGCATTCATCCTGGCCACACATCATTCCATCTTCGGGCAACTTCTCGCGGATTCCTCTTTTCCGTGCAGAGGTGCATACATATCTTTTGAGGTCATGATTTGCGTCATTTTTGTCTTCTTCACTGTACATATACCACCGATTCGAGAGTTGATATCATTTCTTTTTTTCCCTATCCTTAGCCCAACTTAGCACTCCCGTGTAACTATCATCTCTTTATTCCGCATGTCGATTTAATCATTATGGATATTCAATTCATATTTCTCCCTTCGCCTATGCCAGCGGCTCAAACTGTAGCTTACCACCATCTGCCGAGGTGTTCCTTCAAAATGAAATAAACACCCTTCGTAATCAACTCATCCAATGGCATCCCGAGGTCTCTCTCGTTCCGTCCGGTGCGAAGCGGACGTGCAGGTGACACGCCATACTGGTATAAAGCCAGGCTGTCACACGTGCAGGTCGGAACATTTGCATATCGTCCGATAGAATCGAAAGTAGCCTGAACCTTGAACAAACGTCAACGTTATACTTCTGGAATGCGGGGAACCCAGCAGTACTGTCCGAACATTCTGTAATTCTTCTGCGGCTGGAATGCTTCGAGTTAGGGCTTCCAAGGTTCGGAAGAATGCAAGTTGAGCCAGCATCATCCATGAACATCCCTGAACAGCATCAGAATTTCGGCATGACATACTCTCCAGGGCTGAAATCGGATTTGATTATTTCTGACGTTGGAGTTTGAGGTACTGAGAGTTGTGTACTTCCAAGTTATTCTAGGATCTACAGTGGTGTTGCATAAGTATTTGACCTCCAGCACTTTGGAATCCATTTTTTAGCCTGAGCGATTACCAGGTTTGCATATAATAAACTTAGCTATCTTTTTGGGCCTCTTTTTTGGCCTCTTATTTTGCCATTTTCTAGATATTATATTGTCTAGAGTGGCTTGGATGATTAGATATTAAACGAGTTGGTCTGAGGTCGAAGTACTCCAGGTCAAATACTTATGCAACACCCCTGTATATTTCGGGAAAGCTCAACAGATGTTTCAAGCAGAGTTTGGGCTCGAAGCCGGAGGTTTTAGCGTGGAGGCAGCTCATGCTTCCTCCACATAAAGAAACAAAAAAGGGAAGTTATAGTACAATCTTCGCTTTCGCCAAGTAACAAAGCATCGAACCGTCGGGTCCGACAGCCAATTATCCAAGGTTCAGCCCCAGGATCTCAGAGGCAGGCATATGAACAACCTGGTCAGGTTCATATTCCTCCTCCTCTTCCTCCTCAACTCCCCTAGAGAAGGAGATCAACCCCACGTGCACCATGTATCCAACCAGAGCCGCACTGCCGGCCACAACCGCAGCGATAGAAACCAGCATATCCTTACTCTTAGAATCAGCATAGAGAGAAAGTCCCTGTTTCTGAACGGGGCTAAAATTCTCATCCGACTGGATAGCCTGCTTCAACCGCCTGTTGGCCCTGACCTCCTTCAGGATCGGAGTGTTATCCGCCAGCGTATTGAGAAGCGTGCTTCCAACCGCCGCAACGGAAAGACGGTCCGGCGCACGCCACGGCAGCGACTCAGCCACCGGCGCGAAGGCATGGCTGACATCTACCGCGCCGAAAGCGCGCGAGCGCATGCGCTCCGTGTATGCGCTCAAAAGCGGGGCCTTTGCGCGCATTGCGTCGCGCAACCAGGGGAAAGCTAGATCTGGGATGAGAGCTAGAGACAGGTATGCGGATGCGACGCAGTCGAGTGAGGAGGGAGAGTTGTTTGCGTCGGCGGGGAGGAGGCAGGATTTGCTGGCTAGCATTGCCTCGAGGGGTTCGAAGAAATCGGCTGTTAGAGCCTCGAGACGGAAGTGATTTGATTGCGCGGTTCGGCCGAGCAATTTGGAGACTGTTTCTTTGGGCTGTTGGATTAGGTTCTGTGGGATTTGGCCGGACGCGACTGCGGCGGAGTGGTCACGTTGGCGCTGGTCCTCCATCGCTTGGAGGTCTAGAGAGGAGAGACCCAGGTGCTCTGTTCGGGATTTGGCAGCTGTGTGCAGCTTCGGGGGGAGGATCCATTGGTTTGGCCATTGGAGGAGTGCGCCGTATGCTGGAGAGGTGTTCGCGTAGTAATTTTGGCTTGTAACGAAGAGGGAGAGATCGAGGAGAGATTGGCCACGGGATTCAACGAATGAGGAGAATCTGTAAGGGGTCAGTTTTGTGCAGGGGAGGTTAGTGGGAGCACATACGCCACGCTGTCGGCCTGCTGGACTTCGTTCAAGTTTTGATCCAAGTTCCATGCTCCCTCCGAGTATTGGCGCAGGTAGTCGACGATGTTGCGGAACCGGCTCACCCAGACTTCTCCATTCTGAAGAGCGGGCAGCTCACCTATTGGGATCTTAGATGTGGCGTTCAAGTTGTCCCCGGTCACGTCACTTACCGGTTGGGGAGACTGAGGGATCGCTGGTCGCAACCAGCTCCCAAGAGCCCTTAGGAAGGACTTCGGAGCAGTACGCAATGACGGCAAGACATTGTGCGTCGATTGAGGGCAGGGAGAAGGCCGGGCCCCATATATGCAGTTGTAGTACCATGATGGCTTTGCGTTTGGAGGAGGAAGGGCGCCCGTGGCCGATTTGAATGGGCGAATCACGTGTTTATATTTTGGCCGAAGTATGTACGAGCATGTATTCAAATGAAACACCAAAAACGTTTTTAGTTTGTTTCAGTGACATGGTTGAAGCTATTTTCACGTTTTGCTGACTTTTTAAATGGGGGATTTGTCGTCCAAATCACTACGATGAAGGCGCGAATCGAGGATCTGCTTAATATGCTATTTGTCTTCCCCGGCTATCTTTATGGGCTGAACTGGGTCGGGAGTTTTCTCGTTTTCCTGGATGTAGAAGCGGCGAAGTAACATGATAGCCTTTTTCTTAAATAGTCTGCTGTAGACCGGATATTTGGGGTCAATTGAGGAGTCGGAGTGCAGGTTCAAGACACCTCCGGTCCCCCCAAATCGATCGTTGGCACAGCCGAAAATCACACTGCGGATGCGGCATTGCCTCAAAGCAGACACACACATCACACACGGCTCAACTGTGACATAGAGATCGGTTAACTGGAGCACCGACCTAGGGTAGGTTTGGAGCATCTGTCCAATTGTAATGAACTCTGTGTGTTTTGTTCTATTCATAGATCTGTTGGTGTCGTTCATACCAGATCCCACGATTTGATCATTGTACACCAAGATATAATCCACAAGCGGTTCATTCAATTCAATGGCTTTCTCGCCCATCAATAAGGCTTGTCTTATGAGATAACCATGGCGCGAATCTTCGGCAGCAATTCGGCGCCTTCTCTCTGAATGGTAGACAGAGACAGACCTGTCCATGTAGAAGAATCCTGAAACTGGGGAAAGGCGGCGAGCCTGCCTTTTGGCTGCCGGGGGACGTCAGTCCCCGGGTCCGTGCTCGCCGGCGACACCTAAATTGCGTTACTGCAAGAGGCCTTTCTGGACGAACAATCCAGAGAGTATGAACAGAGGTATCCCCTGATCTCCATTATATCCCATAAAAGAGTGACACGAGGGGGTATCGCCGTTGTAATCAATAAAAGATCGACCACCTGGGCTACGCCTCTGCCCGAGCCGATCTACAAAGACAGGGATAGTAGGCTGCTGATCTACGTGATTAAATGCAATGGTCAGACGATAACCATCGCGAACATATACTCACCAGCCAACTCCCAACAACGTTCTGTATAGCTTGAACAGCAAGACTTTTCAATCTCTTCGCCGGCTCACGAAGCCCACAGCCCAGCCCAGCCCATTGATGGCTGGGCTTGGGGTTTGGAGTCCGGGCCCAACCCGGCCCATTGAAGAGGTCTAATTGCAGCCATCATTTAACCCTGGTGGGACCCGTTGATCTTCAGGGCTCGAGATTGATAAAGTCAGGTATCATGGTTCTGGAGTCATGGGTAACTGTATGGTTCCAAGAGTATTCCAAGGCTGCATGGGCGAGATACCTTCTGATGAAGCCCAAAGCCGTGAAATGAGACCAATCTCATACACGTATGTGATCACAATCTCAATAGTGTCAGAAATTTCGGTTTGTTGCTCAAAGATCATGCTGGTCAGAAAATGGTATCTCCCCTTGTCCTAGACTCTCTCCACGGCTGCTCTAGCAGTATTTGTTATGAGATTTCATCAGCGGTGACTGGGACGTCCCTGAACCGGTGGGAAATTCCTAGATTCAGAGTCTGCACAATCAACAACTGTATTCCGGGGATTCAGGATTGGTAATGACCCTGGAATGAATATATGTGAAACTCTCCAAGGAAGGCATGGAGCCTTTTCTAAGCAAACGTTTTGATGTAAAATGCCAAGGTTCAATGAGCGGATAATGTTCATTTGTTCATTTATCCTTGAGCGTGACTCGTGGCAATGGAGTGTAGAACAGCTATACCCGTTCTCGGGTGAGGATGTAGTAGTAATACACTCATGGCTTTCGGGGGTTTCCAATGTTAACATGATAATAACATACCCCTCAAGACCGATCTCAAATCCTAAGTATCGTACTTTGGGCGGCAGATACCGGCGGGTGCCTGTCGCCTGATAATTTTTGCTTTCAATTTGGAAGATCTTCGACAGACAAGAGTTCCAAATCGTTTCCCATGTTTCACTTTTTTTGTACCTTTATTCTTTGGGAGACAAAGTTGAATGGGGAAGAGTGTGCAGCTCGAAGAGGTTGGTCTTCGGCCCAGTGTGAAGGTGTTATGATCTCGGCTGCTCGCATAATCATCCTCAGTACCAAGAAGATGCTGTCATAGGCACAGGTAACTAGGAATCAATAGAGTCAGATGACCCTGTCTGTACACCGACACGTATCACGCTACTCTGTCGACAAGACATCGACTATCTGTACGTGGATCCCGAACCAGTTGTCGAATGCATATTAATGCACGGAGACATCTCAGGATCTTGGTTCTGATTAAGACTGGCGCATGCTGCTCTGCATTCTTCAGGTGGAAACATTCATCCCATATTTCCAAGGTTGGCCAAGGAGTGCGCCCGACCTCGGGAAGACACAGAGGGCCAAACATCCAATGAAAGCCTGCCTAGATCAAAGCGCATATAGGCGAAGGACAAAAGGCAACATTGAACCTGCCTAAAATGGAGTATGAGTCACTCGAAGACTATGCAGAGTCTTGGTAAGTCTAGTCCTGCAGCGATAGGCCCACCCTGAAGCCGGAGCATTCCTTCGAGTAATTAGCTTCCACTAGCTCGCAACCTTTCAGCCCTGGGCGTTATCGAGCCCGGAAGCTACAGGTGCATCGAATCGGATACTTCTTCCTTGACCTTGACCAACTTCTGTTTTGATGCAGCCTAAAGTATCCGGAGGGCCGGGTAGGCACCTGGGCAACCACCTGGGCATTTCACCCATCTCAACCCGGGCAAAGTATTGAGGGCAGTGCACATCTAGAACCCTCTCAGAGCCTCACAATTGACCGCTTCCAAGGTTGTCTGCACAGCCGAGAGCTGAATTGGGGGAAAATACCGCATAGGTACAGTATCTCTGAAGAGTGCCAGTGCCCGAGACACTAGGTCTGCAAGGTCGGATAAGAGGGATTTAAGAGGATGACCTCATTACAACACGTGGCTGTACCCCATGCATATTCAGCTTTCAGAAACATGTGGATTTATTGGCGCACAGATTGCACAGATTAGAAAGATTGCAAAGATTGTCAGGGCAAGACCCGAGGGCCTTAGGGCGAAAGCTTACTTTCGTCACTTGACCTCATCCCAGATTGGTTTAGCACTGAAACACGGAAGACTAATTGGATAGTTATATTTATACCTGATACGATGATGTCTCTATGTTGTGTTGTGCATCATCAGAGGGGTAAGGGGTAAGAAGCGGGGGACGGGACCAACGGCCAACACGGATCCCAGCACACGTCCAGGAAACGGTCATGCAACGACACCTGCGAGGCTGCGACCTGAAAACCTTGGAAACCTTGGAAAACCGGGAAGTCCCAAGTGGACTCTTATTGGCCGGAGCAGAGTACCTCGGATCCCGAATACCTGTCTCCAGATCCCATCGCAAGGACCCCCAAAGGCACGTCCCAGCGCTCGGGCGGGAAATTGGGAAGCCTTGCGGAAACTTGTATCTTGCAAACGTTTAGCCGTTAGATGACATGATATGACCCAAGGTTAGCTTGGGGTGAGACTATCGAACAAGCATTATCAGCCAATCATTCCCCGTCGTGTAGCCCAACTCCGTGCATATGCATGGCTGCGCTGTGAATCATAACGGGAAGCTCGATAAGAATCGCGTCAGATCGGTGCCACTCCAGATCTTATGATGGAAGACTTGCATGCAATGTACATTAATAGCGCTACCTCGGTAGCCGCACGCCCGTCAGACCGTCAGAAGATAGTATCCCGTCTCTCTCGTGTCTACTCCTCACTGTGCCGAATGCATTCCATGATTTTGAGTCGATTTATTTAGCACAAAGGCGTTGGCATGACTGCCGCGACACCCGCTCTATTGGAATCCCTGCTAGCTTCAGTGCTAGTGAGCTTCCAGGGTTGATTGGTGAAACTGGCGGGTGGATGTTTCACCTGCAGACCCCGATTTTGGTTTATGCACGACATAAAGGAGCTGATCACGATAAAGGAAAAAAAAATTGCTCTGTTGGGTATACTAAGTCTATGGTACATGCCGAGTCGGATTGGCCAGATGCAAAGAAACGCGAAAGAAAAAAACAGGAAAAAAAGAGAATTAGAAGGACATTTCAAAACAGCCGAGATGACAAGTCAAAGCGACACAGGGGAATAAACGGGTAGGGAAAAAAAAGAAGAAAAAAAAAAGCGAAGACGTCAGGTCGATGACGCATGGACGGAACGATCGCAAAGATAACCCCAGCTGATCTTAGACACTAAGACAGGGGGGGATGGCGGTGGTGTGCATTGTCCAATTGATGCGCTGATCCCCGTGCAAGTTTCTCCGCATCTGCGCGTCACTCGATAGTGAAACAGAGACCCCGCTGTCGATATTGAAAAGACGAAATGCGATGCAAGGACAGGTAGCGCCGGCGCAAAGTCCTGAATGCAGTTGCTGAAAGGCGGGCAAAAAAGGGGGAGACGAAATGAAACATCCCGGGAGAATTAAAAAAAAGATGGGAACAAAAAGAAAGCGAGGATAAAATAGCAAGGGGAAAATTCCACGAGGGAACAAGGAACCCTTTGCGCAAGTGAAGGACGCCAAGAGACGAAATCGATGGTGGAAGCTAGTGCTCTTTGTCTCCGCACCGGTGTCTCGAAAGTCGCTTCAAAAATGGTTGTTGGGGCGAAGGGGGGAAATTAAGTGCGCGGTCGACTCGAAAACAAAGAATCGAGTCGAACCGTCGAAGTCGAAGTCGTGATATCCATGCCGGTCCAGGTCGTAGGCGATGAGAATGCGCCGGGGTCATCAGGTTCGTGAGACTGGAAGTTGTCTATTTCGGCAGTGGAGGAAGAGGGCCCTGAGGAGGAGGACCGGGGCATGGAGGGAACTGAGAAGAGCCGATGGAAGGCATTGTGATGTGTGGAAGAGTTGAGGGTTGAGAGAAGATGGTAGTGGTTCTCAGACGGAAGTAGACTCTGGTCGACTTGGGTAGATCAGAGCGAGGCAGCAATGTAGAGGTAATGTAGCAATGTAGTAGAGCAGTAGAGCAGCAATGTAGTGTGTGTAGTAGTGTAAAGCAAGAGTCAAGTTTGGGGAAAGAAGAAAAAGCTTGCCCGGACAGGATTGTGAATTCTTATAAGAAGAAAAAGAAGGAAATAAAAGAAAAGAAATCGAAAATCGAAAATCGAAAATCGAAAATCGAAAATTGAAAAAGCGCATCGAACATCCCTGCCATGAACAGGAGGCTGAGGATCCACCTGATCTGACGTAGGAATTAAATAATTTCCATTTATTGATTTAGGGATTTCTGTACAGTAGCCAAAAGGGGAAATGGAATGGAAATTTCTCTTTTTCTAGAAGCTCCCCACTCCAGGGTGAACCACTAGTGGAGTGAGCGGAAATGAGAGAAACATGAGAGAGTGCCCCCAAGAGATTAACCTGTACGACATAATACCCTGAACGAACCTCAGGTACGGAGCATACGGAGTACCGAGTAGGAGGTAGATAGGTTCTTCACAGCCATGGATACTCCCACCACCACACCTAGGTTTCACAGCCCATATGCATGGTGAATCATGAAACCACGCGAGATGACAACTGGTAAAGGGCAATCTCCCGTGGGCCCACCTCTGGCTCCATAGGGACGGTTCCTTTTGATGCGGTGAGAACGTGTTTTTTATTATTTGAGATTTCGACGATCATTTTCTCATACATTGTATATCATACTCCGTACTCCGTACGACTTACATCTCATTGGGAGAGCATATGACTCAAACCTTGATAATCCTGATGTCCTGAACACGTGCATATTTGTAGATCGAACATTACAATGTACTCCGTATCGGAGAGGGAATTCATACAAACACTCGTAGCAAGAGAAAAGAAAAAACAAAAACAAAAAGGACAAAAAGGACAAAAAGGACAAAAAGGACAAAAAGGGATAATTTATTCGCAAAAGATACACAGTGATTTAGGGTCAAACGGAAAGGCCGATTCGTATTGATTACACACTAAAAGGGCGTGACAGCCGAGATCCCACAATGCCGGGACCGCAAAGGCTATAACCTGCGATTCGTGCCGGCTCTCAGATATGACATATCAGCGGCTCACTTTACAGTACATTGTATACTTTGTACTCCGTGTGTTCAAGTGGGTGTCCTGGTAGTAATGAGATATTCAACGTAGCTATGATCTCAGGGGTCCAGGGGGGGCAAAACAAAAACAAAAAAACAAACCAAACCGATCAAATCGAGGATCCATCCTGGACCATGGTTGCTACCCGTAGTTGAGACATGCAATAATTAGAAACTCGCTAGGGATGCCTAACGGTGTTTCGCGCTTATTTTGGTTCTCAGCAGGTAGTACGGAGTACGGAGTATACATATGTAACTAACCCCCCAGGTACAGTGATATTCTGTGTTGCATACACTTCCCGCGTCGCTCAGGCCTGCAAGTCCAAAATTTGAGCACAGCCGACGAACGCTGGAACGCTATTGCTGGGGGCTGACGGGTCCCTGGCCTAGGGTCGCCTGCAGAGGACTGTGCATTGCACATCATTATGAAAGCATGCAAGACAAATATTCATGATGGATCCGTATGCAACATGCCCCTCTATAATAATTGGCTGTGACTTGATTTAGTCAAGAGGGATGATTCGATCTTCTTCACTGTATCCCCAGTGGCTGCACATCACTGATTTCACAGATCTACTCGCCCGAGTGTACTCCGTGCTCCGTGCTCCGTACCTCTCCGTACCCCTCCGTACCTGTACATGTGTACCGGTGTGCTTGTGTACTCCCACTGAGGGTATTTGTACAAGTAGCGTATGTACAGTAGCCGTGGCGCGGATTGCGTGCTTCTAATCTTGTGGGTAGCCGTTACTTGAGGGAAGTGGTCTATCCATGTCAATCCTCCTTACAAGTACTACCATACAATGTGCATGAAGAAAATCACCTGGCTATCGGCTCGGATGGTATGGAACTTCCCCGGATATTATCTAGCAATATACATAACGCAATGGTCTGTTACATTGAAAAATCTGCACTCGGCTGTAATCAGACGGGGAGATAAACCGATACAGTCCATACTTCTTACTCATAAGTACATACATAGTTCCAAGGTTATCAGGTACATTCCAAGCTTCCTTATGTACAAGCAACCCGAGTCTACGGGTACTCGTACCTAAGTGCTCCATCCATGCTCTGGCATGTATGTACAGGTACTTGTACACCCCGTATACCCTCCAGGGCTGTACCGGGATTTGCAAAGCGGGACGCCGGGTCCCTGAAAGAAGCAGGTAAGACCAATTACTAATACGATGATAAGGCCCCGGGGAACAAATGCCCCAAGTCAAAAATTGACTAAAGTAACTAAAGTAACTAAACTGCCTAAATTGACTTCCCGGCTTACCGTGTTCCAGCGATGCGAGAAAGTGTATGCAAGTGTGGGGTCGGTGGCAAATGCGACCACACGGGAGTACCTGAACTAAGGCCGGGGGAACCGAGAAAGGGGAAGAAAATAAAAGTGGGAAGCGGAAGAAGTGGCGAAAAACGAGGAAATGGGAAACGGGGGGACACATGGCAAGAAAACTCTACCACCGACTAGCAGACCGCAAAGTTCAATAAAGTCGCCCTTTTGGGTAAAGTAACAGAGTAGCCTCCCCACTTGGATGCCCTCCATCCCACCGTTCCGCACCGTTGGAAATAGAAGCCGTGGAATAAACTTGTCGGAGATTTTGAATGCCCAGTTTCTCAACAGATCGGGATTGGCTCCTGCAAATCGGCTTTTTGAGATGCTCGCTTAGCAGAGATGTTCCTGGCCAAGGAATGATATCCAATATGACATCACACCCGGAGTCTGATCTCAAACATGCAGCTGGTGTTGTATGTACATTACACACTACGGAGTAGACTCCGTCCGGTGGACAGAAGGTGGACAGAAGGTGGACAGAAGGTGGGCAAAAACTTGAAGACGATCAGCGGTTATCTTCCCACAGTTCCTCTTCCAAACCCAGCTTGTTGGGATTGGGAACAGGCTCCATTGAGAAATTATCGACTGTCACGGGACGAGGAGGAGGCCGGCTGTTTCAAGTTGGGCTCCACTTGTCAATCTTCTAGTTTGCCTTCTGGAACTTGCGGGCCGAGGTTGGGAGACCAAACCACATGGGGACTGTTCAGCTAAGGTGGAATCGTAATGTCTCCGAGAAAATTCAAATGTGTCAGCCATGTTATCTAGGATGGTGCGATGTCGCAGACCGTTCGTTGCGAATGCGACCGAGACACGCAAACCGAAAAATTACGTAGTCGATAATACGGACATGTCTTGATATGCAGACAATCGAGCTAACGCAGGTGCCCGGGGTCCTGTGGCTGTGATTTCCGTCTCAGCCGCTCTGACAACCTGACACTGTCCCTGAAGCGGTCATCTGGGGGGAGTATGACAGCACGCCACTTGCGTAACCGACGAGCTGACCACAGCATTGCATCCAGTGCCTGACCTGTAGCGGCCCGTTAGTGGGAAGGTGCTGTGACTCCCAGACACAGCCCTGAGGGGGGGGGGCAGATCCCTCCATGTACCGCGTCACATGAGGGCCCGAGTTGAACGAAGTGAGGAGATGCAACATGGTCTCTGGGTAGTGCGTCTGCGACACCGACGAACGAAACACAAGTATAGCCTTTGCATGGGTTTGAAACAGTACATAACACCAGCGGATGTCGAGATGTGTTACAGGAAGCCCTGATCATACCATGGCTGTCCTCCAGTCGAGTTTAGGAAAGCTTGACCACCGACAAGATCCTTGTCAGCCACACGGAACTTCCCCGGGGCCCACTGTCACCTGTCACTGGCATGGTGGCCTGGGCAAAGAGACCTTAATCATCTACGGATGCCTGGGCTTGAGTTGAAATCCATTCTTCCATCAAAGGTTGCCGGGGAGTTTCAGCTGTCGCAGCACTTGGCTTGGCTTTACCCCCTTTGCGTGTGACCAAGAGACACAGAACCCATCCACAAATATTGAAACTCTCGTAGTGCGTGCTGAATCGAAGCTTCTTTTCATCACTGCCCGTGTTCTCCTCAAGCTGCGCTCCGCCGGCCTTGGATTGAGACTTCCTCTTCGGCCGCGCGCTTGCTAGTGCTTCATCGCCTGTAGATTCGGGGATGTCGTGCAGTCCTTCCGGCTCACTGTCACTTTCAATCATGATTTCATCGATGGTAGAGCCTGCCGGATTCTCTGTATCATCTCCCAGCTTGGATTCCGCGTCCGGGTTTTCGCTCTGCACCCCGTGTCCGTGGAATGTTTTGTTGCGCGTAAGGAGGGAGGAGCGGGTGCGAGACTCGCGAAGGAAAATAGCTACTTCGAACTCATCTGGACAGCACGTCAGCTTACTTTCATATATATGCATATAAATGGGCAGCACATGATGTTTACCTTCTGCAATGACATCCTTCACCGGTTTACCCTTTTTGCGAGAGAAGAGCCGTTGGTTTTCTTCACGCAATTTGGGCAGAACCAAGGGTTGGATGGCCGCGATGACGCGGGGAAGAACAGGATCGCGGGGATTCAAAAGCCATCGTGAATCAGACGGAGTATCAGGGTAGATACGGCACTCTAGTACAGAGTACTTGCTTATGCGAAGGTATCGTCGAATGGGAGCCATGGTGTTCAAATAGGTGTAAGCTTGTCTGGCCAAGCTCCCGATGACCTCAATCAAACGCCAAGCCTTTTTGCCGCCGATCGCCTGATTGGTGATCGAGACGCAGGACCCCAGGGGCTGATTGTCCCTTTGTTGAAGCTCTTTCCTTCAGCCCTACCATCAGTCTCGTCGTCCTTTCCTTCCAGCATTGCTTTTCGCTGACGACAACCTGGAAACAGAGACAAAGAGACGTCAACAGACACTCCGCGAGGATGATATCTACACGTGACTTCATCGCCGCAATGGGAAAGGACGACCCGTCCACAAGGTCCTCACTCGCGAGCCGGAAAAGTACCGGTACTCCCAGCCACACCACAAATTATATGGGTCGGGAGGTACCGAGTACTCGTTGACGTCTTGGAGTGCTCCCAAGGTCCCCTCCCCGCCAAAATCGCCGTCTCAAATTTCTGAATTTGATTTTGAGCGTTTTTGAACATTCCTTATATCCAGATCGGATTCTATATATTTATCCCGGCAGCTTCTGAGTCCTTTGGCTCATTCTGGAAGTCTGTCAAATCTATCTGGAAAGGTTTACTCTGTACGATTAACGGTATCACTCCGTTGTACGCGCGCGACCTAAAGCGAGAGCTTTTCTTTTGATTTTTCTTGACGACAAATCGGTCCAATCGTGTCGCGGAACCACCTCACAAAGAGTTCCAATCTTGTCGGGATCTCCTGGTAATTTTATGCGTGGTCACCTTGACTAACGCATCTCGCCCAACATCGAGGTCCCTGCGGATTGCGGTCAAACCAGCCTTGCACACTAGGCTCTGCTGGTAGTTTGAGACCACAATCATCCTTCTGATTTCTTTAATCATCCCAATTGGTGGATTTGCATGATCATCCTTTTGATCTATCTTTTCCGCTGAATCTTTCACTATTCCCCACGCAATTTATTTCCATCCCGCCTCTCCACCTCTTTCATACCTCTTGTGTCACTTGACATGAACACCATGGACCCCTCAACCGCTCTCTTCAAGCGTGCGGATCCATGTGATGCTGGAAATGAGTTTGACGGCCGTATGGGCCTGCGTGTGTCGTCCATCTTTGTGATCATGGTCGGTTCCATGTTCGGTGCTCTCTTCCCGGTCTTTGCGCGGCGGTTCAGCAAGGGTGGTGGTTTCCCCAAATGGGCCTTTTTTGTGGCCAAGTACTTCGGATCTGGCGTGATTATTGCTACCGCCTTTATCCACCTGCTGGCTCCTGCCGAAGAAGCTCTGACCAATGAATGCCTGACCGGCCCTATCACCGAATACAGTTGGGTCGAGGGCATCATTCTGATGACCATTGTGGTATTGTTCTTTGTGGAATTGATGGTCATGCGCTTCTCTAGCTTCGGCCAAGGTCATGTCCATGACGAGGAGGGTCACACCCACACTCCCCTGGATGATCGCTCGTCCATTGTCAACGAGACTAATGAACCGAAGCATCTCATGCCAGGTGAAGATCACCTTGGTCATTCGCGTGAACATCACGATAACGATGAATCTGAAGACGACAAACAGGCTGTTGAGGACTATGCTGCCCAACTTACCTCAATCTTCATCCTGGAGTTTGGTATTATTTTCCACTCCGTGTTCATCGGTCTCACTCTTGCTGTGTCGGGAGCCGAGTTCACCACTCTCTATATCGTTCTCGTCTTCCACCAAACCTTTGAGGGCCTGGGTCTGGGCTCCCGTCTCGCTACCGTTCCTTGGCCTAAATCTAAGAGAAACACCCCATACTTCCTTGGCTTCGCCTTTGGAATCTCGACTCCTATCGCCATCGCTATCGGCCTGGGTGTTCGTAACAGCTACCCGCCAGAGGGACGCACCACCCTGATCGTCAACGGTGTCTTCGACTCAATCTCCGCGGGCATTCTCATCTACACTGCCCTCGTTGAGCTGATGGCACACGAGTTCATGTTCAGTCACTCCATGCGTCAGGCTCCCATCCGTGACGTCCTGATCGCATTCTTCCTCCTCTGTGCCGGTGCTGCCCTCATGGCGGTGCTCGGTAAATGGGCCTGAGGGAGTGCAAATCAAGCAACCCCTTGGGGAACCCCCTTAACGCATTATGACTCTGTTTTTTCCCCCACCACAAAATTCCGTTTTAAATATTGATCAGATTTTTCCTTCATCTGTGATACCCGGATCGGAGAGACCATTTTGGTCACATGTCGGCGTTTGTTTTTTTTAGCGAACTCATTATGAATGGCAACATTTCCATAAGTATGGACCTTGCAACCATGGCTCATCCCCAAACAGTAGCAGTATGAACCTTTCGTTCTACCCACGTGTCCAGCAGACAAAGTATACCAAGCTGATAATCTGCAGCCACCCATGGTTAAGCTCGAAAGCCCATTAGCTTAAATCTTAGTTGACGCTTAGCCATTTTCTATTTAATCACTTGTCGACTGACAGGGATTCCCCACTTCAGCCCTGTAACTGTACTCCGTACAACACGCTGAGACCGAAACAGCGGTCCCACCCTCCCCCTCTCTTTCTTTCCCCAAACACCCCAGCGCCCGGGAAGGACCTGGCAATGGCTTCCTCGCGTGATTTGACCGCACTTCCCCAGTGTGAATCATCCAAGACTATCGGGGTCACGGATGCCAATCAAGTTGACACTGATGTTACTTCCGTCCCGAAGAAACGACAGAGCCTCTCGGACCTCTTCACTATCGTGAGTGCACCTACCCTTCTGCCATTTCACTCTTGAGTAGCTGACCACAAAATACCCGCAGTTTGCCGCCGGTTTTGCTCTGATCAGCGATGGATACCAGAACAATCTGATGTAAGGTGACACAGCTCGCTTTCTTGTCCCCTGGCTGACGCAGTATGCATATAGGACCATGACCAATGTCCTCCTCAAGAAGGAATACCCCAAGGAGTATACCTCGACCGTGAGCACTCGTGTTTCCAACGCTCTGCTTGTGGGCGAGGTCATTGGACAGGTGATTATTGGGTAAGCGCTCACCCAAACATTACTGGACGTAGTGCTACGTGCTAACAATACCAGACTGACTTGCGATTACCTGGGTCGTAAGACCGCCATCGTGTTTACCACCCTCATGATTGTCATCGGTGGAATCCTCGCGACAGCCTCTCACGGCGTCACGATCAACGGCATGTTTTGGATGATGACGGTCGCGCGCGGTGTTGTCGGCTTTGGTAAGGCGTTTCTTTTGCCAAACCTAGAGAGCCATGCTAATACCACCAGGTGCCGGTGGCGAGTATCCTGCCTCTTCGACCTCTGCTTCGGAGGCAGCCAATGATCTAGTCCCCAAGCACCGCGGCCCGGCATTCATCATGGTGACCAACTTCCCTCTTTCGTTCGGTGGTCCGTTCGCAGTATCGATCTTTCTGATCGTGCTCATGGCATGCCAGCAATCCCACTACAGCACCGTGTGGCGTGTTTGTTTTGGAATAGGATGCATCTGGCCACTGACTGTGTTCTACTTCCGGATCCGCATGCTGAACTCGGTGCTTTACCGGCGTGGAGCTATCAAGCGACATGTCCCTTACAAGCTTGTGCTACGGTACTATTGGCCATCGCTGATAGGTACATGTGGAGCATGGTTCCTATACGGTACGTAATTTCCCACCCAAAGCCCAGCAAGCTAACCAGTCTAGACTTTGTCACTTTCCCGAACGGTGTTTTCTCAGGAACCATCATCTCCTCCGTTGTGCACAACGGCACGATTCGGCAGACCGGCGAGTGGCAACTCCTACTAGGAGCTATCGCTCTCCCAGGAGTTTTTCTCGGCGCAATACTCTGTGACCGAGTCGGCCGGAAGCGCATTATGATGATTGGATTTAGTGGATATCTCATCTTCGGGCTGATAATCGGCTGTGCGTACGACCAGGTCACGAAGATAGTCCCGCTCTTCATTGTCTTCTATGGGCTTATGCAAAGCTGTGGCAACTTTGGGCCTGGGAACATGCTCGGGCTGCTTTCTTCAGAGTCATATGCTACCGGTGTGCGCGGGACTTGCTACGGTCTTTCGGCGGCGGTTGGGAAGGCTGGAGCTGCCATTGGCACTCAGGCATTCCAGCCTATCAAGGATAATCTGGGTAACAGGTGGACTTTCATCATCGCTGCTATCTGCGGTGTAGTTGGGATCCTTGTTACTTGGTTCTTCGTGCCGGATCTGTCGGGCGAGGATTTGAGATATCGGGATGAGAACTTCCGTGCTTACCTGGTCTCCAAGGGTTGGGACGGTACTATGGGCGAGGATGATCTGCAAGCTCTTGCTGATCAAGGAATTGGACCTGTTCCCGACGGGACCAAGACCGAGACCTCGTGAATTGGATTTTGGGGCTTGCGGATAACCCTAAAGCCGGATATCCATGACAATTTGAGGGCCAGATTGGTGAACTGAGCTTTCATTGCTTCTTCAGGAACCTTATTAGGAATCCTACTTAATGTTAATCAATAGTTTCTATTCAAAAAGAAGCAACTAGTAAATCAACTAGTCAGTAGTCCAGCGGCAGATTCTCCGTTGACGTTAAAAGCACAGACCAACGCTAAAGTCGGGGGATTCTTAGAATCTCCGCTCTATCTGTCCACTTCTCAACCACACCCCATCCATATCACAATGCGTCTCACCTCCATCCTCGTAGCCGCTCTCGGCTCCCTCGCCGCTGCCGCCGACCTCGGCATCGAAGTCACCAAGTCCGTCGAGTGCGACCGCAAGACCGTCAAGGGCGACGGTGTCTCCATGCACTACCGCGGCACCCTGCAGTCCGACGGCTCCGAGTTCGACTCGAGCTACAAGCGTCATGCTCCCTTGACTTTCAAGCTTGGAACAGGACGGGTCATCAAGGGGTAAGTGTGGAAGCTGCGACGCAGACCAATTGCGCGATTGAGGCTAATGCGATCGCAGATGGGACCAAGGCCTGTTGGACATGTGCATTGGCGAGAAGCGCACCCTGACGATTCCCCCTGATTTGGCATACGGTAGCCGTGGTGTTGGACCCATTCCCGGTGGCTCGACTCTGGTGTTTGAGACCGAGTTGGTTGCTATTGAGGGAGTGAAGGATGAGCTTTGAAGAAGTAAACAGCGCTATCAATACAGGTCCATGTATGACTTTTTGGAGGCCACTTTCGATTATGCAGCTATCTATTCCTTGTGAAGGAAGAGGGTATCTCGTATATATACAGTAAGTGTACACAATATGCAAACAGTAAAGACATTCACGGGCACCATGGACGAGACATCACGCGTCAAGATTAGTCCATGGCGTCCAAGGCATTCTCGGCGTGGATGTCATTCTCCGAGACCAAGATCCCGATAAGACACTCTCCCAGAATCCCATCCCAGTTCACCCACGGGTGGATCTCCATGAACAGTTGCCCAGAGTCCTTGCCTGCACCTCGGAGGAGCTCGCCCTTCCCGCCGGGGTGATAGGGGGCATAGGGCGAGATGTTGTAAACCTTGCCATTGTAGGAAGTCCAAGCGTCCCGGCCCTTGCGACCGTGCTGTTGTCGCAACATCGACGGGGTAACCCGCAATAAACCTGGGGGGACATCCTTGCCACGGAGCTGATTGTTGGGGTTTGCGGCCAATGCTGCCCAATCAAGTGGTGAGTATCCTGGGGCCAGGATCACTTTCTTGGAAGCTTTCTTGAGGGTGACTGGTGTCGGGGCAAGGGTGCTATTGGCTTGGCGAGTGCCGGACATCGGTGGACCACGCTGAGAGGAGGCGGCTGAAGGGGGTGGACCGAGAGAAGATCCACTGAGGCGCGGGGGTTGAAGCATAGGGTTCCGGTTTGGTTGCGGTGTCGGCCGGGGGATTGAGGGAGGAGGCATTAAGCTTGAAGAGCTGGTGGTCGTTGGACGAGGTGGTGGTTGCTTTGGCTGTGGAGGGGGCATCAAGGATGGTGCTTGTGACGCAGACTTGGCTGCCCCATCGCTGCTTCCCTCCAGTGACGACTGGGCGTTTGTTTCATTTGTCGTCTGTGATATAGATGGCATCGTGGCGGGTTGTGATGTCCCGCTCTCGCTCTCGAGATTGAGCTCGGGAACGGCAAGGACGGGGAGCGGGGCGCTCGAAGCTGACGCCTTGGGCGTGCTTTGGGTATCCTCCTCCGAGTCTATTTGCGGTACTGGTGTCTTTTGACCATGCTCTTCCTGTACAGGTGTATCCGACGCAGCGGCGAGGGGCGTCTCGGGCTTGGGCTCCGGAGGGGCAAAAGAACGCGGTTCGGCCCAGCTACGAGGAGGGTATCGGTAGAGGAAGTAAGCCGTAGTTGCGATCGCTACACCTGCTCCTACCCACCCCATTCCGGAGTAACAAAGAACAATAAGCAGTAAGCGAAGGTATGGGTCGGGGAAGATGTTTACGATTAGAATTATGATCTTGCAGATTCGCTGAAGCGGCATGGCCCGTGCGCTAATCGATAGCGCGATCTATAAATGTTCAGGGGAACGATACAAAGTAGTACTCCGTAGGGAATAGCCTAGGTTGATGTTTTCTTTGGGTCAAAATGCTTGAAACCTTGGATTTCGTGACGCTGGATATGCCGAGAACACATTTATTTGACAACTAGGCAAATTCCTACCGCCACTGAAAATAGATGGTTCGGAACCCTTGGACCTACCACTAAGATGTCTGGCGAAGGAATCAGCTCCGGGGGAAAACAAGTGAAAGCCAATCGAAAGCTGGAGTTAGATCAAACATCTGTTAGTGAGGCTTTTCATGATGTCAGGCTGTCATCATAATTCACACGCAGTGCCCAGTGCAAGTGTGTTCAGAATCTTTTACCAAGTGGTACAGCTGAGCGTTTCTTTGTGCGTTGGCTGTACATTTCTTTTGGATACCGATGCAGTATGGTGATAGCCCACAGAGCTCTGAGGGATCAATTCTTCCGGGACACAGTCGTGTGTCCCACTGATGCCGCTACCCTTTTTGATGCCGGGGCTGGTCAGGTGAGTATCATAGCCGGGCCATGTATATTTATGATACTTATTAACGCCTGGGAGCTAGGCCCAAGGAGGAAGACAATACCAAGAAGACCGATGCACAGCGATCTTCCCAGAGCAGTTTCCCTCCAAGCTGAAGGAAAAGATCGCATTCTTTGCGATCTATGACGGACAGTGAGGAAACGAGATCGACAGATTGATGCACCAGACTGACACCCTACGCTCAGTGGCTCAGAACTTGTCTCGGATCATGTTCACCAGACTCTGCACCACGTCATCGCGCAGCGTCCCGAGCTTGAGCGAGAAGATTGGGCGGAGGCTATCAAGGCAGCGCTGGCAGAGGAGGACCAAATGCTTCTGGATCGGTTCAAGAACGAGACGGCTGAGCCAGCGATATCGGGATCAACGGTGGCGGTATGTTGCATCAACCTGACCCAGGGGGAACTGGTGGTCTCCAATCTAGGCGACTCGCATGTCATTCTGGCTGAGCGCGACCCGAAAACCGAGCACCCGTATCACATTGTACGCACCACTCCCTGGTTTCTCCAATGGGAGAGGTTAGATCTTGGCTGATTCAAAGCCCCTCAGAGACGTCTCACAGAGGCTCACAAGCCCGAGGTGCCCAGCGAAAAGGCACGCATAGAGGAAGCAGGGGGCGAGGTCATCAACCGCAGCGGCACTCATCGTCTAGGTATGAACCGAGGGAAAAGAGAAAAAAGATCCACAACCCCAAAAACAAAAAAAACAAAAACAAAAGGTCCTTAGAACCGACGCTAACCCACGGACAGGGTCCTTGAATATATCTCGAGCGGTGGGCGACCTGCAGTACAAGAACCCCGTGAACACGCTGGCGGAGCAGTCGGTGCAGTCGGAAACACGGGGGAACTTCCTATCCAATGATCCATATACATCCCGGCGGACACTCCACACGGACCGCCGATACTTACTTTTGGTGGTATCCGACGGAGTTACCGATCGAGTGGATGATGCCAGCCTGGTCAAGCACGTGATGAAACTGTCGATGCGGGGGAAACGAGCCAGGGAGATTGCACAGGAAATTGCCACCAATAGTGCTAGTCGACCTCAGAGTGATAATGCGTCTTGTATTGTTGCGATGATCGACGGGCGGGAATCATGATGTGATATAGATATTAAAAAGGGGGAGAACTAAAGAACTAAAGAAGTCAAGTCATGCAGAAGAGTAAAGTATACTCTAGCAGACTAAAGTAGAGTAGAATGCTAAAAGTAGAGTAGAGTCCACTTCAGAATGTTATGCAGCTGTGCCACTCACAGCCTACCAACGGTTCGCCCTTTGCCCGATCGGGAAGGTGGTGTTGGTTACGAATCTTCGTATTGTGGACTTGTTGTGGGCTTGTTGCCAATGAAAATTCCCGGTTTCTTGTTTCCCGGATTCTCTCATTTTTTGGAAGTGGCCATAGTTTGCTTCTCTCTGAACTTCCAAGGTTTGGTTTGGAGACTCCCGTCGGCTTTTCCTGTTAACAGCACAATGTTCACAAATGCTCACATAAGCAGGTTATGCCGTGACCCTTATATCAATTGATATACTCTCAAGTCTGAAGTATATAGAGTACATCAACTAGTCAAAGTCCATTTCATATGAATTATGTTTTAGCTTTTTTGAGATATAGTTATAGTTCAATCTATCACCAAAAGTCCCAGTACGTCAGAATGGTGAAACTACTTGCAAATCGGCTTTTCCGTCCAGCCCCGCCTACGAGATATCTGGGAAAATACCAATCGAGCAGGCGGATAATAATCGCTCTCTTATCCAACCATAAGCCCCAATGCTAATCGCCTTACTCCAATCCCCAGAGGCTCCCAGGGGCTCTAAATGGTCCAATATGCTGGAAATCTGTCAGTCTCCATTAGGCAGGCGACTTGGTTTCGGAGTGGAGCAAAAAAAAAGAAAAGAAGCATAAGATCCGGCCCTAGCCACCTTCCAGAACGGTCAACCCTGAAGAGGATCAGATTCAATACAAAAATCCCCTGTGTCATCCAACCTTCCACAGATTTTGATTTTTTCTCCCCTTTTTCCCAATTAGCATTTGATTCTCTCTCTTTCCGTTTTTGGCTTCAGTCCTCTCTCTTTTATTTCCAATGAGTCTCACAGAAACCCGGGCTCCTCCAACTCAATCACCCGGCATGGCATCAAAAGAATGGAGCAACTTCCACGTCGGAAGAGAATGTAGCCACCAGAAGTGGGCACGACGAAACACCCCCAAGTTCACTATCTCGTCCGGCGAAACTGTCTCCTTCGACGCCATCGACAGTAGCAATGGCCAGCTCGACACCTCATCCGACGCCGCCGCCATTAAGGCACTGGACCTCAACCTCGCCAACCCTGTCTTCGGCCCGATCTACATGAACGACGCCCAGCCAGGCGATGTCCTCAAGGTCGAGGTCCTCGACCTGCAGGTCGCCGACTGGGGCTGGTCCGCCATCATTCCGGGCTTTGGTCTGCTGGCAGACGAATTCCCAGAGCCCGAGCTCAAGATCTGGGAGTTGAACCGCGAAGCCGGCTTCGCTCAGTTCAAGAACATGCGCATCCCCCTCCGCCCTTTCCTGGGATGCATGGGTCTCGCCCCAGCCAGCGATGAAGAGCTCTCGACCGTCCCGCCCACCAACGCAGGCGGCAACATGGACTGCCGCGAGCTGAGCGTCGGCTCCACCGTCTACCTCCCCGTCCAGACCGCCGGCGCGCTATTCAGCTGTGGTGACGGCCACGCTGCCCAGGGCCACGGCGAGGTCTGCGGCACCGCCATCGAAACCCCGATCCGGGCGACCCTCCGCTTCGAACTCGTCAAGAACCAGCCGTGGATGACAGCTCCGCAGTTCCAGACTCCGCCCCGCGCCCAGATTCCCAACCCCCTGCCCGACCTGGGCACCTACGGTGCTCTGGGTGTTGCCCCCGACTTGTACGAGGCTACGCGGAGCGCCACTCGGAATCTGATCCAATGGCTCGTCCAAACCAAGGGTCTTACTCGCAGTGAGGCATACATTCTCTCCAGTGTTGCTGGAGATTTGCAGATTGCCGAGGTGGTCAACGTGCCCAACTTCGAGGTGGCCATGACTCTGCCCTTGGGCATCTTCTCTTGATCTGTGACTGGTTTTTACTTTATTTCGATTTTTCTCTTTTTTTTTTCTTGGACATGGATTGGTGATTTGGAGGACATATGATGGCGTGATACCCCTCTGAGAAATAGTCATTGGCTTTTGTGATCGGTTTGATTGAACATATACTGGTGTGGGAAGGTGTTGCATCTCTGAAATAAGCGTTAACTCAAGCGAGCATTATATCTACATAATCCAGTACACATTTCTTGCTTTTATTTTTGTGATATTTCTACCTACGATTGACAGTGCCAAAAGAGTACACAACCCTCAGCCCTGGAAGGCTTCCAAGGTTTGAATGCAAGCCTACCCTGAGTCATCGACACGGCATATGAGAATTGCGTGGAATGAGACACAGGGCCCCGATGGATCAGTCTGGGATGATCGATCTTCCAGAGGGCGTCCGAACTCCGCCACATAATTGTGCGTCCCTGAGAACCCTGTCCCACTTTTGCCCCCTTATATCAAGATAGGCAGGTCACAGTCGAGAATACAATGACCCTGGGCCAGACTCTGGGCCCACTAGCCGGTGAAGATCCCACAGAGATACCGTGCAATTAATACTCGAATTGTACATCCATGGAACCCACAGAAAGAAAACCTACCTAGGCAGGTGCCCATAGGATAATTGAAGCGATTAATGAAAAAGCAAAGGTACTGGAATAACACCGAACCAAGATCCCACCTTGAACCTAATCATATGTGGCTTTCTATATGCCTTTGAGTAACGTGAGAAAGACCAAGATTCCGTTCAGATGAGGTTACACCGCGGAGAATTCAGCATATCATCTGGAGAATCCCAAACCTTGCGTATCTGTCGTACTCGGTAGCATTTTGCCAAGCTAAGAGCAGATCAACCATTTTAGTTCGGCCCCAAAGCACCTGCATTAAAGTTCATAAAGCGACTCGTCACGAGTCTCTGGAACATCACTTAACATCTCAGAGCGGATTCTTCGTCTCCTTGACTTCCGACCTGCCTGGATAGGTGTTGGATATGCTTGTACAAGTACAAACATTACTAACTTGTATAGTCGGTTCTTTTGAGCCGTGTCACTACTGCGCAACGGCGGCTGAAGATTCAACCACCTGCCATTCTGGGTAATTTTCTGGTGGGTTTGAGGACCGGGTCAGGGGGCTTGCACGCAGACCACGGCAGAGGTGCTGACTCGTACTCACCGAGGACATGCAGGGTAAACACGCAGAGGGATATGATGGGTCTGGGAACAAAAGTACAATGTGCTCAAATGGATTGAAATTCACAATGGACTCCGGGGCCCTCAGCAAGTACCCAAGATTCTGGGAATTGGGTACTGGTACAGGTCTCTCCACTTGCAGCCAGGTGTCTCCATGCGGGGGCCACTGCAAGTACTACCTATGCATGTGCTATGCAAGGATTATAGACCATGACGCAGCCTGTAGGCCTCTGCTCCATCAGCTACTCGGCACTTGCCAGGAATCCTTTCTGCGGTATTCTACTGTATATCCACGGAAATAGTTTTAAGGCTAAACGAGAACCCGTTCGCTAGACTAGTTTGGGCAAAGTACTTGCTGTCATTATACGTTAGTTTACCATGTGTTTCGTCAGAGAATATTCAATTCTGGAATCCAGCCCTGGAGGTCTTATATGGGGCTTTAAGGCTTGTTCTACCACCACAAGCGAGAATGCCTGGTCCACACCTGGGCACTTTCAACTTGTAATTGTCGTACCCCCCACGCCTACAGAAAGGAACATTCAACCCTATCCATGAATTTATACGTGAGGGGAAGTATAAATATACCGTATGAGTATCAATAACAGCTTGAGAGTACTCTTTACAGGAAAAATGCTCAAAATGCTCAAAGAGGATAACTGATGTAGGAAACAACACAGAGAAAGGGAGGGAAAGAGATTAAGATTATACTAAAACTTTTGTCTTGAGCTCTTCACAAATCCTTGAAGATTAGTTCTCAGTTCAGCTTTGATATCATTATTTATTATCCAGAGCCTTGGAAGTAGCAAGGGTCACCCATCCGGGAAGGACTCTTACTACCTCCAGGGCTGTGCCTGTGTAAACGAACAACCCTTCGGCGACCTCGGGATGTGTCAAATTGCATATGAAACATGGCAAATACTACTATCTTATATTCTAATATAAGTGAAAAGGAGAGGCCCTTTTGCCATCATTGGGGCATTACCCACGCCAACGTTGGAATCAGCGAGGAATCCACCCATCTCATGTTGTCAGAACTGGGAGTGGTGCTTCGTTGAAGCATCCAGTTCCTCGACTACTGTATGATTATTTTTTACCACACTCTTTGAAACCCCCATCTGACTCACCCACCCATGAATACTATCTTGCACTTTGAGCATTCACAGATGGCACCAATCTCGGAAGACTTTGCGGTGTGGCTTCGCCTGCTGAATGGACCCGCACGTTCCAAGTCGGAGCATGCTGCTATCGGGTTACACCCTGGACTGGATAATACTGCTAATATTGGGACCTTGATCTCTTCCCAAGTGTGAAGCTTACTTATTTAAAGCCCTGGAGGCATGCACTGGTCCGCAAGAGCCTTGGAACAAAAAAACAACTTTATACGGTAAAATTGGGTATATTGCTCCCTGACAGTGACCAAAAACGAAAAGGTATACCTCTATGCCATAATAATGAATGTCTTCCAAGGTTGAGAGTAGATTTCTTTCCATTAACTCGAGTGGTCGAATCAAAAGTTAAACATAATGTAAACAGGGATATTCCAGGTCTTAACGCCGCTGAAAATGAAAGACATGGTCCCAGACCGGTATTTCATTCATAGAACACACACAGACACATACTAACATTTCTCCAGGAGCCAGCGAACATAACAGTCAAAGTACATTTGATGTTGTAGCAAGAGGGTGAGAGAATGGTACAAAAGTGGGGTTTATCACAGAAGAAGAAAAAGCACATGATGCATGAAGGGGGATTTCCCTGGGTATTAAGGGGTCTGAATAGACAAGGTAGTCACGTTGGGGAAGAAGAAAAAAAAAACATCGCACGGACTATCGCGTTGACATGTGATTTGAACCAGATCCTGTCGATATGCCCGACTGATGGGGGCGGTAATGTACCGCGTCTACTGGTTTGGATGAGAGTGATGGCGAAGACTCCCGTTGGATAGCCGAGGAAGGTCGGAACAAGCCTTGTCGTGCGGGAGGTGGAGAGAAGAGGTGGGAGTGAGAGGGGACGTCGGCAGCGGGAGGGCGGTGGTCGAGAGTATGAGTGAGATGCGGTTGTGATTTCCGCACATCCAAAGGCGATGAGCTTAGTGACCGGAACCCGGATTTGCGATGATCGCCGTCGTAATCTGGATTGCGGAAGGGTCCTTGTGCCTGGTGTCTGGGATCTTGCTCCAGGCCATAGGGAGTGTTGTTGGCGGATGAGTTGGCGGCAGATGCGTTCTCGGGGATTGTGGAAGCGGATCCGTTAGGCGCATTCACATCGACCACCCGCTTCTGAGCCGCTGGAGTGGTGTACGATGATGGCTGGGGCTGCTCAAATGGACGGGCTGGCGGCCGGTGCTGCTGGGAATGTTGATGTTGATGATTGTGTTGCTGTTGTTGGTGGATGGGATGCTGTGGATTTGCCCACGGAGTCTGTTCCAGGAAAGCTTCCTCCGCAGCGTTACGGAAGGGGTTGGAAGACATGCTCGACACTATGGGCCGGGGAGGCATCGCCGATGAATGCCGAGGGGCGGCGGCACGCGACTCGACGGCAATCTGGTTGAATGTCAGTACATAAGCGGATGTAGCAAGGTGAGGTCAACTTACGCCCATCTTGTCAAGATCATCATCGAGTTCACTTGGGCGTGCACCGAGTAGGGAAGGAGCAGCGGGGAAGCCAACGTATTTGGCAACACCGGCCATAATTGAAACCTCATGATTGTATGCAGCCTGGTGTGCAATCTGCTGCGAGCGACGAGTTGGGAAAGCAATGATATGGTGCGGGCTGAGTTCGTCTGTCTTGAATCGATCATGCTGAATTGCATAGAACTGCTTGCTGATTGCAGACGAATGCCGCTCACGCACATCTCGAACACGCTGGAAGTATGTGCTGTGTGCCTGCGCGCGCTCGGCGAGAGCTTTGTTCATCAGAGACTTCATGCGATATCGATACAAGTTTTCTTCGTATTTGATCTTGGCGTCCCGGTGACGTTGCACACATTCGATTTGCCGCAGGTACTCGGGGTGTGTTGGGTTCGGTCCGGTAAGCATTTCCATCTCACGATTGAGCTTTGAGATCCGCTCATCATAAATTCTGCGATTATTAGCAACGAATGCGGCAAGGATGACAACGCCACTCACTTGTCACGCAGAGCTGCAAACTCTTTCTCTAGAGTTGCCAACGAATCCATAGCAGACATCTTCTTCACGGCTGCACACGAAGTTAGAGACCTGTAGTGCCCGGAAGACTCCATAAGACAACACTTACACTCTTCTTCAGCTCGAACAACCGTCTCGGCATCATCATGCTCATCCCGCTCCGCTGGATCGTCGTCTGTCGAAATCTCATCAGCAATGCCTTCTATAGTGGCCTCGGCCCCGACGGCTGGCTGGCCATCGGCGTCTTGGGCCATTGTGGCTTTCCGCTCACCCTTTTTGCTCTTTTTGCCCTTAAGTGGCGGAGCGACTGCGATATCCAACTCCGGCGCATCATCCGCCGGGGTATCATCGTCATTGATTGCCATTGTGTCATCGAGCGGCTCCGGCGACAGTGGAGTATCGTCGTCAATCGGGTCGCTGAGGTCACTCTTGATCGAGTTCCGGCGCTTTTTGATGGGCTCCTCTTCATCGCCCAATTCGGTAGTGGTTTCGTCGCCGATCTCGACGCGTTTTCGCTTCTTTCCAATGCTATCTGGAAGCTCGGAATCGCCAAGATCTGGGATGTCGTCGGTCAATCCGTTGTTCTTCGAGGATCGGCGTTTGCTAGGTGAATCATCGGCCATGAGTGTGTCGTCGTCGACATCGTCAAGCGTCGTAGATTGGTGAAGCTTGCTCGGACTTGGGCCGACACTGCCAGCACTCAACACGATGTCTCGTTTCCGAATGTTATGTGGAGAATCTTCGATTCGTTCGGTTTCGGCCTCCGAATCATTCTCCATTGGCCTGTCTGACTTGATGGGATCTTCGAAGTCGGACGGCTCGTTGTCCGAGACGTCGTCGATCTCACTCAAGCTGCTTGACCGCCCATCATCATCCATGAGCGGGTCATCGAGAAAAGGGTTGCGGTCACCATTGGTAATTGTGGACTCTGCCCCCGTTGGATGGCCAACGGAGGCCTGTTCTCTGCTTTCGGCCACCTCCATTGACTGTGTCACAAATCACCAAGCTGGCGCAAGTGCTGTAGGAATGTGGGGAGGAGTGATAAACGTGTATTGGGTCGCTGATTGCTTGCGGCGAGGGTGAGACTCGCCGATAGCGTGGAGAGGGGGAAGAAGGTCACCGATCGACCAGTTGAAGTGACAATCGAAATTCTGAACAGAACGTGGAGCAGATTAGTACAATTGCCATGTCAACTCAGCAAAACCAGTGAAAAATCATGTTGGTGGGCAAAAAGTGGAGGGTGGGTGCAGAGGATGGTTGAACGCCCCCAGAAGGCGGTGGTGCGGAGATTGATCATCGGACGCCCCCAGAGTCGGCAACAATCGCTCAGCGTAGGGAACAGAGACCGCGCAAACCAAGTGCACCGTCCTCTGTACCTGAAGAGACAGAAATCCCTTCCTTGCTCGCAAAAACAACCCAATAAAAGCAGAAAAGTGGTAGAAAACCTCTAGCGACGTACCGTTTCAACAATGCGCCGGGAGCGACGCCGGTGATGAGCACAGCTGCTCGCGACCGAGCACGATTCTCAAAACCACCACGTTCCTATGACACAGATATTCGCTCAAATCCAAGACCACGCGTACCACCAGTGTTGTAAGCCTCAGAAGAAGCTTTCGGTCCGACGAATCCTGCGCAGACCGACTCTGGAGGGCGAGGGGAGATTGGGTTGGAAGCAGTCAAGACGGGGTACCGAGTCGCAGAGGGTCGGACGGCATAAAGAAGTATACTGGGGTCGTAATCAATACCAGAGAAATGATTTGGGATGGGAAGGCAAAGCGAAAGAGGGGGTTTCAGCAGACAAAAGCAGCAGATCGCTATGATGGGGTGCAGCAACAGAAGCGAGTGACGGGGTTCTGCCGCGTTCCCGGCGAGGGCGAGCTCACCGCCCGAAGAAAAAAGTAAGTCACGTGGGGTTTCATCTGATCCCATCTGACGTAGTCAGAAGAAGATAGACGTTGCATGTCGCTACGTTGGTGATTTACTGCATAGAGATATATGCAAGCTCCAAGAGCTGTCCAACAAGCTCAAGCTACATTGTTTGGGCTCAGCGTGGTTGGCCATGCTAAAGTGAGGTATACATCCAGTTATCGTCCAATCACGGGCAATCGATCTCCGAGCCAGAATAATGTCCGCTTAAATGCACCTATGACCCTCGTATGTACATTTTGAACCTTAGGAACGGAACAAAGCCGCATAGAAGATCCTTATGCATATTCACAGTGCCTACAGAAAGAGAGCTTGCCAGGCATTTGTTGGAAATTCGATGTACACCGCATCTGCTTATCTAATCACAGCTTCCCGCGCCAAGACCCGATAAGCAGAAATCTAAGAAAAAAAAAGTCGAAGCTATCAGAGGCGCAATTGCAACAAAGCCACGTCTTGACTCTCTACATTAGGTCCATTGTCATACCGTCTCTCATTTAACAATGGGTAAGAAATCCAAGTCCTCCAAGACAGAGGAGAAGGCCAAGCCCTCCGGCTTTCCCTTCAGCGGTGCCTCGCTGGACCCAACACTGTCCTCCCTGTTCGCCTCAAGTGTAAGTTCATACTCGGTGTCAATACTGCGGGTTTCGATCTGACAGACCATAGGCTGGCCCCGTGCAAACCCCCACCATCAAGTACGTCGAGCCCGTCAGGAAGGCCAAGAAGGAAGAGGATGTTCCAGAGGAGGATGACGAGGAGTTGTCCTCAGGCGACGAGGTGATGGAGGATTCCGCAGATGAGAGTGCTGCAGAGGCATCAGAGAAGGAGGATGAACCCACCGAAACAGAAAACCGCAAGCGTAAGCGCGGCAGCGCTGGCGAGGACATCGAAGAGACATACATGCGTCGCATTGCAAAGGAAGAGAAGAGGGACGAAGAAAAGCGAAAGTCCGAACATGCCAAGCGCCAAAAACAACCCGAAGCAACCAGTGACGAGGAAAACGAAGACGAGGACAAGGAAGAGGGCTCCGACAAAGAATCCGCTTCCGAGGATAGCGATGAGGAAGAGAGCGCTCCCGCTCCAGTACACGAGAGTGTGGCTGGTACCACTACCTCCGACGAAGTCGAAAAGTCCAACCGCACTGTTTTCCTGGGCAACGTCTCCACAGAAGCGATTCGCTCCAAGACCGCCAAGAAGACTTTGATGCGCCATCTGGCTTCCTTCTGTGAATCACTCCCCGAGTCCACCGGACCCCACAAGGTCGAGTCCATCCGCTTCCGCTCTGTTGCTTTCGCTAGTGGCGGTGGCATTCCCAAGCGTGCCTCTTTCGCAAAGCGCGAGATCCTCGACGACACCACACCCAGCACTAACGCCTATGCTGTGTACTCCACTCTGCAGGCCGCACGCAAGGCTCCTGCTGCCCTTAACGGCTCCATCATTCTGGACCGTCACTTGCGAGTGGACAGTCTTGCTCACCCCGCTGAGATTGACCACAAGCGCTGTGTCTTTGTTGGCAACCTTTCTTTCATCGACAACGAGACACCCGAAGAGGATGAGAAGACTGGCAAGAAGAAGAAGGCCCGCGCCCCCGCCGATATTGAGGAAGGCCTGTGGCGCATTTTCAATGCCCACACTGGTGGCAAGGACAAGAAGGCCGTGAAGAAGAACGTCGAGTTTGTGCGAGTCATTCGTGACAGCACCACTCGTGTTGGCAAAGGATTCGCCTACGTTCAATTCTACAACGGCAACGGCGTTGAAGAGTCGCTTCCTCTGAACGGCAAGAACTTCCCGCCCATGCTTCCCCGCAAGCTGCGCGTCACCCGTGCTCGCAAGGTGGCCAAGAAGGCCGCTCCCGCTGGCCCTGATAACAAGAAGTCTCGCGTGGACGAGGCCCAGAAGACCATGCAAGGACGTGCCAATCGCCTGCTGGGCCGGGCTGGTGCGGCCAAGGTCAAGGCTGACGCCAACAGCACCATCGCCGGTAACTCCTTTGTGTTTGAGGGTCACCGCGCCACGGAAGGATCATCATCGATCAAAATGAAGCAAAAGAGTCGTGGTCAGAAGGCTAAGCGCACTTCCAGAAGCGCAAAGCGTGCTGCAGCATACAAGGCTGCCGGTGGCCGACGGGATTAGATCTAAAGCAGGTCACATTGTATCTTAAAACGGCGTTAGGAAGGGCATTTGAACATATTTTACGACGCTGATAACCTTGGAAGGTTCAAGTGAATTGGTCCTAGCCCTAAAGCACCCGTAGTTGCCTTGCATTGGCCTGAAGCGTAGGGCAGATGCACTAGGTGACGTCATTGTGTCAACAATAATCCCCAGATCGACCACATCTTCTGTCAACTCTATTTACATTTCCTCCATGCACCATCTATGTTTTGAGATTGATTACATTCCCAGTCTGTGAGCTTAACACGCCGACATGTATGACGTTTAAGTAAGACTGACGTCTCAAAGGGCTAGAGCTAACTCGGGTGGTACAGCAAAGATACTTTCAACGGACCGTATCTGAACGCCTGAACCAACTTTTTTCGAAGCCCAGATTCCAGCTTTTGAATGTGGCGCTACCCAAGCCGACAGTAACTCACCACAAACTCCATTGTTGGAACATATGCACAAACCCAAGTGCTGCTAGAATCCAGGCTCATATTCATCTCAACGCCTTAACCTCCCTAACAATCATCATGCTACCTCCTCACGGTGCTCGCCTAGAAAACCAGCGCCGGCGAGGCTCGCTTCACTCCGAATCCAACGGGTCGGAATCAGATGGATCTGTCGAAAGTCTTCCAGAGTCAAATTCCAGTCCTGTGACTTTCAACCCCAAGTTAATGGACGTGCTTAAGGTCCGATTTTTGCTTCAGTGGAAGCTCCCCACCGGTCTACCCGAGGAGCTTGTTGATATGATCATTGATGCTGCCGAATACTGGCCATCGACGGAGCATATCATAGACGAGCACAGGACTATCCACAAGGATCGTGATCAGGTTCTATTGAAAACAGTGCCTCTCTGCTATGATAGAAACGCACGTTTGTCTTGTCCAAACGATCAACGAAAATGCTGACCATAGAATCCACCTATAGAGTTTAGAGGGGTCTTGTCCAAAGCCATTACCTCACCGTGGCGCACATCCATGTCGCAAGATCGTGTTCAACCTCTCCTCTCACGATCAAGGCGGCGGACGGCGTCGCGATAACATGTACGAATTCTCTTGGACCTGGTTCGACACCGAGGTCATTCGGGGCGCACACAAGAAGAGCATGTACGCCGACGGAAACGAGCAAGAGATCCTCGACAATGAACGCGGCCAGGTTCGCAAGCATTACACCGAGGCCGATGATCTACTGCTTCCGCGCAGCAATAAGTTGCAGGTAAATGGTGCCCATGTCAGCGAGATGCAACACACCACTATTGTCTGGGACTACCGTGACGATGTCAAGGCGGACTCTCCTGAAGCTCATGAGATCGAAAAGACCCGGGGCCGGGGCCGACTTACACTCGATGGCCGTGGGGTGCGGGAGCTCGAAGTTGGCGATTCAATTGCACTGTGGGCTCGAGCGAGATTCCCCGGTTGGTCAAACCATGTTAATCGCGCAAGTGTGACAATCTACTGGGCTGTATAAGGTGTACTCAGATCGAGAACTATAGGATCTCCAGGACTATAGGATCTAAAGGTAGATACTGATTCAGGTTGACGCATACGCGAGCCGAAGACCAAATCGCTTACATCGCATGTACCGGAGGACCACATACAAACATTCTGGAGTAGGGCTACTTGTGCGCCGAAGTATAGATTGGCTTAAGCAGGGTGTTGTCCAGGCATGCCTGACTAGGCGTAGTATACTTGTGCAGACCGCCCTGATTGGGCTCCGAAGCCTCGAAATCGAGCACGCCATCCTGCCAAGACCGCCCCATCTACGCCAGAACAACAGAGTATAAGACTACTCGATCTCCTCGCGTTTCCTCCTCTTCAAACCTCCCAAAACATGCATCCAATTAGTAGGAGCTCGGTCCATCCACCATGACCGTCTGAGCATACCAGAGCCATCACATATGGCATACCCCTTCTACGAAGCAAGCATGAAGCGACCCAGCCGACCAGCCGGGCGGTGGGGGCATTTGAATCGGCGATTGAAAATGGGTCGCCGTTCCACAAGCTGAACAGACCGCAACAAACCAGCACAGCCAATCCGAGGCTCTCATTTTGGCCGATGGCCATTAAACGGCGAACCATCTCGTCCGAGAGCTGCAACAGTTGGTCATAGTTAGTCGGAGACCTGGAACAACGACAGTCTTCCCGCGTTATAGCGAGACCCCGACTGGACGATGGTTGCGTTATCTGCACCATGATTACGACTCATACATTCCGTCGCGGGCTGTCGTTTCCCTGTGGTCTTGGCCATCGCCGTTCACACCCCTTTCTTAAAGGTTCCCCCGTCGCAGTTTAAATGAAAATCAACTTCACGTGTCGTCCTCCTATTTTCCCTTTGACTACTTTCTGCGTGTATCCACGATCTTTTCGCTTTGCTCCCAAACTCCACATTCTCTGATGAACACCATGGCTACCCGCAAGTGCGCCGCCGTCGTTGTAGGCGCTGGCCCAGCTGGCGTTGCTGTTATGGGAAATCTTTTGGAGCGACAGCTGGGACCTATTGCATGGATCGATCCCACCTTCACTTCCGGTAGAGTCCACAGCAAGTACCGCGAGGTCCCCAGGTTAGTTCCCTGTGCCCGGATGGTATGAGATCGGGAAACTAATCCGCATACCAGCAATACCAAGGTGGCCCTTTTCCAGTCATTTGCGACGGCTACACAGCCATTCCAGAAAGTGATCGAGACTACCCCCTCGCCAAACGCATTCACAGCTCTTGCCCAACTGGGCGACGACAAGACATGTGCCCTGGGCTACGCTGCTGACATGATCCGCGGTCTGACCGACGGTCTGTTGAAAATGGAACAAGTCAATGCATTCCGAGGCATTGTCGCAGGAGCCAATCTCAATGACGAGGTCGGTAGATCGAAATCAACATGCGTATCTATAAACTAACATTGACGTCATAGGCCGAGTGGACGATCCGCATTAAACAGAATGGCTCACCTGATCTGGACATCGAAACCACCCGCCTGATCCTCTGCACAGGCTCGCACCCCAGCATTGCCCCAATCCCGGTCCCCGGATTGAGCATCCAGCGCTTGGACCTCGACCTGGTCCTCAAGCCCACCGAGCTAGCCAAGACTTTAGATGACCGACCCCTCACCATCGCCATCGTCGGCGCTTCTCATAGTGCCATTCTCGCCATAATGAACTTCATCCAGCTCGCCCGTACCTCGCACCCTAACCTCCGCATCAAGTGGTTCACCCGCCACCCCCTTCGCTATGCGGTACCCAAGGATGGTTGGATCTTGCGCGACAACACCGGACTGAAAGGTTCCGCTGCTGAATTCGCCCGCAATGAGCTCGAAGACGACAAGTTGTCCACTTCGGCTGCTGGGAAGATTCTAAGCAAGGTCGACTGCGCAGGTGGTCAGGATATCGAGTCAGCTCAGTACCACAGGTACCTCCCAGAGTGCGAATACATCGTCCAGGCGGTCGGATACACGCGCGACCCAATGCCGCAATTGACCCGCAACAATGTCCCTCTCTCCATGCAGTTCCAACACAGCACCGGCGGCTTCCAAGAAGTCAACACCACCCGTGCCATCCCGGGTCTGTATGGCGCTGGCATTGCCTTCCCTGAGCGGGTCGTCGATCCTTACGGCAATGTAGAGTTTGCCGTCGGCTTCTTCAAGTTCATGAAATTCTTGAAGCGGGTTGTTCCCTCCTGGGTCAAGGCATAGACGCCTGTTACATGGTACATTTTGCACTGCTCGGCGTGCTGATCTATTTCCCCCTGCATTTCTGGCGGGATACGACTTTATGATTGATGTCATTACAATGGCGCCTCGGAGTTTGACCAGCGGCCTTTGATGGGACTGGTCTTTTTATCTTATATGTTTTCCAATAGCTGCTGTGCAGTTGATAATCCATATCATTACATCATCTTTCAAAGTATCTTTCAGGTCACCCTTTAGGCTATAAAGTGGCGTGTCACACACATCTGTAAACAGACATCTTCAAACCCCATACCTAGATGGGCCCCCATTTGGACCCAGCCCCAAACCCCATTATGGGTTGGGTTCTGGGGTTTTGCGGGGTACCACGCGACTATGGACCCAGCAGAGCTCTCAAATACCCCAAAGATTTCGGGCTCAGCGGCGGCCCTCGCTTCTCGCCTGCCATGTGGAGGCGGAGTAGTATCGGATGCATGGCATACATGTCCTTTGACTTTCTTGTAAAGATACCTAGGTAGCGCTGTAGTTTAAGAAACAATTCGTCATATCCAAATTCGTGAATTCTAGAGGCTTATATCATAGATCACATCACATCATTGCCACGTAGAGATCGCATATCACTCCGACCTTCCCAGGGCTTAATCCGCATCTAAACCATCACAGCATGACAACAGCAAAAATAGCCCCAAGAGCGGCACCAAGCCCTCCATTACTCACCCCAACAGCACCAGCCGCACTATCCGAAGTCTGCGTCGCGAAATCACCATCCCCCGTCGCCGTGGCGCGGTACTCACTCTGACTAGCAACCGCCTTACGATCATACCCAGTAGCTGTAACGGTGTATGTACTCGAAGCCTGCGACCAGGTGAGAACGGTGCCGCTGGGCGGAGCGCTAACGGTGCCAGCGACCTCGGACAGAGTCGATGTTCCGTTCTTGGGATAATCGCCCGGCTTGTAGAACTTGTCGGCATTGGAGAAGCCGAGGTCTTTACATTTGGCGGCATCGAGCTTCGAGTCGCAGGATGAAGAGGACCAGGCCCAGTTCGGGAGGGAGGTGTATAAATTTGGTAGGCTGGAGGGGAAGAAAAGACCCCACATGTCTGCGCCTGCGAGCCGGGGCTCTGTGTGTGGGCAGATATCCCATGATCTGGGGTTGTTAGTTTTGGGGTTTATGGGAGGGGTGATATTGAGGCTTACGCGGAGATACTGGCGCTGGCACCACAGCAGGCGCAGTCAGATGTGCGGCCCGCGATGTCGAGCCCATTTCTTGGATTCGATAGATCGGAGATGTCAGTGCTCATATTGTCAGTGACATTCTTTATGCAGTTGACTTGGTCATTGCGCGAGGCTAGCGTCGTCTTTAGGACTTTTCCTATGTCGCAGGAGCAGCGATTCGGGGCATTGTCTGGCGCTGGCCAGAAGGGTATTGGCTCGTGGGCACTTGGGCAAACGGCAAAGTACTGCTGAATGAAGAGCTGGTACTTGCACGAGTAGACCTTGGCGCAACTTTAGCACATGTTCATTAGAAAATGGACAGGTGTGATTTCTCACCTGGTTCCAGCATGATTCAGCCATGCAATTGATGTACTTGCGGTGGGATTCGCAGCCGCAGTCGACGATACAGTTGCCATTGCTGTTACAATCTCTCACACAAGAGCTCCACTTGCTCGCAACATCCCTGTTGCACTTTGAAAAATCAGAAGAGGAAGCGCAAGACTTTTCGGTGATGTTCGTCTGCGCACTTCCGAGACCAGAGAGCGCGGCGAAAGCCACAGCCGATACCAATAGATGCTTCAAGGACGGCATGATGAATGCAAGAATTCGAATATACAGCTCAATTGAAGAGGAGAGAATCGAATTTCAAATTATGATCACCGGCGCTGGATCAAACAACCAACCCCCTAGATCTGGGGGACACAGCAGGATCTTTATAGCACGCCGATCATGAGAAGCAGCCCACCAGCAAATGTCTAGGGCATCTGACGCTCCGGCCCATAATAGACGCTGCAAGCCAGGGGGTCGATCATTGCAAACCGAACTGTCAAGGAATTGCTAGCAAGGGTGGACCAATGGTCCATCGAGTCGACGAATAGTGCCATTGCAAAGAACGAATTGAGCCATTAGCATTGCAAAAACGTGAACAATGACCCCGGTTTCTGCATGCGCATCTGCATAAATCCTACGTTGGCGCCCCAAGGAGTTCAATAGATAGATCAGACAGCGGACCCTAGATCTGTGGGCTTGGCGTGATTGAGTCGGGAGATGCGGTGGACTGCATGATGCCAGGACCCTTGCTCGGTGCTGAACACGAGGTGAACCTTTACCCCGATAGAGGAGCGTCCTTGCGTGGAATTGAGTTTGGATGGTGATCTTGGGGGACTGTTAGGTAAGAGGGTTAGGGCTTTCGTCTGGCACGGTCGTCGATTGCTCTCCGTACCCCGTACCCCGTACTCTGCACTGAGGGCGCGATTGGACTTTTGGTACGAGACATGCATGCAGGGATGCCAGGAGTTGTGCAGCGTGGATGCCTAGAAGCACAGCCCGACTCGTATTTCTCTTGTGAGCTTCCAACACATGGAATCTGGGTACCTAGATGGTTCGGATCGCAATGACGTCTGAAACGAAGAGTTGCTCAACATCTGACCTTGTTCGAGATAACTGGTGTTTCCAAGTGAGGTAGGATCTGTCTTGGCAAGCATGGAAACCCCGAGGTTGATCAAGATATCGTGAGATTCAACACAAAACCTTGGAATGCTCCCAATAAACCGAGGGCTCTACTCCGTACGAGCAACTCGTATCCAACCGTTGTATACGAGCCGGCAGTTGCGCCGATCTTGCCAGATTACGGAGTAATATTACCGTTAGATGGAGAACATCCGTGGATCCAAATTGCGAAACGGTTAGACACTAAAGTGACGCTAAACACATACTAAACAGACACCAAACAGCCCTGGGAAAGTAACCAAAATTTGGATCGCCCAAATGCACACCGCAAGTATAACACCAAATCAAAGCGACATGAACAAAAGTACTCCAACCCGCAGAGATAAGCGTGTTGATCGTCATTTCGGAGTCTAGTGGACACTAACGAGCTTAGACTGCTTTGCGCACGCGCTACAATTGAAAGTGGGCGACCTTTCTGATTATCTCCGATTCCCCACCGCGCATGGTCTAGGGCTAGATACGAAGTCGAGGGTACTCATTTCCATGGAGGTAAATACATTATACTACATGACAATTAAAAAATAAAATAACATGCTTCGTGGCCGTCGCATAAATTAACAATCGCGGGCCAACACGTGCTGTACAAATTGGACACCGGGGGAAAGACTGAAATGAGAAAGGAAAAAAATTAAACTGTTTCATTTAGACAGTCCCACTCAAAAAAAGAGTATCAAGAAATTAAATCAGGCGCGCTCAATTGGCTCACGATGAGGGTCGTGGTATCGTCCGTATGCATAATTTACAGCAAGAAGGCACCAGCGACGAGGGCCAGCATGCCACCGGAGACACGGTTCGCGACAGCGGCGCCGGAGTCGGTGGTGGGCACGGCGCTCTGCGAGGCAGAGGACGAGGTCGCGGCGGTGGAAGAGGCAGCGGAGCTGGAGCTCTCGGTAGTCGCGGAGGTGCTGGCAGAGGTGCTGGCGGAGGTGGAGGCCGAGGTGCTGGAAGCAGTGGTCAAGGTGGTGGCGGCGCTGGAGCTGGAGCCGGAGGTAGAGCTAGAGCTGGTGCTGGCGCTGGTGCTGGAAGTCGACTCCGAGGTGGTAGTTGGGGTGGAGGAGCTGGTGGATTCGGTGGAGTGAGCAGAAGTAGTCGAGGTAGCGGTGGCCGAGGAGACGGAGACGGTGGCGCCCTCGACGGTGAAACGGCCGATGAAGTTGTAGTCGTCCGAGTCCTCGTCGGAGATAATCTCAATGGTGTAGTCGGGCTGGGCGGCCAGGTTGGAGGGCACGTCCCAGGTGTAGCTACCCGAGTTATCGATGTTGGCTTTTGCGAGTTAGCATTAGGGTTCTCGAGTTAAGTGAGTGCGATGTTGACGGCAACTTACAGGCAATGGCAGTGCCAGAGGTGGCGGTGGTCACAGAACCCCACTGCAGGCGCAGAGTGACAGTACCGCTGGTGGTGGGCTTCCAGGTGAAGGTGGTTGGCTCCCCAACCTTGAAGGTGTAACCATCAGTGGGGATGTTGAAAGGGTTGGCCTTGCTGTTGGCGGCAGCGACGGCAGCCAGAGCGGCGACAGCGAAAGAAGTGAAGAAACGCATGGTTGATAAAAACACAAAGTTCAAGTTCGGGGTATCAGAGGAAGAGTATTAAAGGAGTGGCAGTGAAAAGATCACGGGGAAAAAACTAAAAGCCTCAAAAATGAACGAACGGCGTAAACGAGAGGCAAAATGGAAGAAAGAGCCGGAAGAAGCGGATGCTAGTCTTTTAAGTGCAAAGTATGTCCGCCGCTAGGAATACTCCGGCAGAGTCAAAGGGAAATTGGGGGAAAACAAATACCAAGCAAGGCGGGTGATTGGCTGCGGGGAGCCCAAATCAACCCAAATGGAGGACAATTGAGGGCCTTGGGACTGCGCGTGGCGTCGATCCACGAGCTTGGGGGGCTTCGGGGGCTTCGGGGGCGGACGAGGGGCCACTGACGGCTTTGCTTTCCTCGCTTGGCAGGACATCGCCTCCGTTGACTGGTTTGGGCCCCGGAGGACCTTAAAATGAGGGCTCCACTTGTCGGCTACAATCACTTTACGGTCTAGAGTGCCCAAGGGTACGGAGTAATACTACAGGGATATATTTAGATCGAGGCTGTGGACGGAGCCTTGGAAATCCATGGATTGAGATTGATCAATTCACGAGCACTCCGTCCTATTCTCATGAAAAACCTGGAATTATGTTCAATTAAGGCCACACGACTCAAGGTTCGTCCCGTGTAATTGGGATATTGGGAATAGAACCGGCCCCCTGCGCCTCGGAGCCTTAAAGCTGTATCCCTGACTATGTTTCGCAGTGCGGTTCAGACGCTAATTTATTGGGGGTATCTGGTGGAGCAAGTTGTGCTGCCCCAGGAAGCAGATCACTTCCATAGCTCGGCGATCCTCGTCGTCTTTTTGCTGGTCCAGCAACTAATCTTCAGTGTTAGTAGAAATTCAAAACGTATGCAATGACACTCACAGCTTGGTAAAGTCCCTTGCGTCGACTCTCTTTTTCGGGCTTCTTTGCTGGCTTTGCTTTAGGGCCACATTCGGGTGCCTCGTGACGGAAGGTGCACTGGTCGCCTTTTCTACATTGGCCGCTGAGGAAATAGCGGCAGATGGCGAGTTTCTTTTTGCCCTCGCGGGGTGGGGGCGGGACGCGCTCTGGCCCCGTGCGGCGTGAACTGGCTTGTTCAGGCGCGCCGTCGGACTCGGAATCCGACTCGGCCTCTGCCTCTGAATCTGAATCTGAGCCGCCTGACGAAGTCCAGTCACTGTCCTGATTGGGCAATTCGACCTCGCCGTTCGTGTCCGGAGTGGGGCCCAGTAAGCGCGCCGAATCCTCCACTTTCGCCAACACGGGGACGCTCGGTTTAGATTCGGCGGTCCCATCATGCGACTCAGTTTTGATGGCTAGGTTGGTGTTGGTGTCGGTGTTGCCTTCATGCGATTCAAGTTTGGGAGCTGGATTGGTGTCGATGTCGATGTCGCGCGGCTCAGCATTAATCGCTGGCTTGACGTCCATTTCCATGTCCATGTCGGGCGTGGGTACTTCGTCCTGCGACTCTTTGATTGGCTGCTCATTGGCCAGCTGATCTCCGTCCAGGTCGGATTCTGTATTGTAGCTCAGAGCTTCCTTCTGAAGAGCCTCCAGGCGCAGACGAGCCGCGTCGGCCTCGGCGACAGCTTTAGCGATGCGTTCCTGTTCTCGCTCGAGGTTGCGCCGGATTTCCTCCCTGCGCTTAGCATCCGGCCCTAAATCTGAAGGGGCCTTTGTAGTATTCTCATGGTTCTTGCGACCCTCCTTCCGCTTCGCCTGCTGCTCCTGAACCTTCTGCTGGCGAGCAGCGTCCCGGGCAGCCTTGGCCTCCTCCGCGGCTTTCTTCCTTGCTTCGATTCGGGCCTGGGTAGGGAAGTTCTTTTTGCGCTCTGCGATCCAGGCGGCAATTTCAGAGGGCGATCCTAAATTGGATGTCTTGCCTTTGTAGGACACCTGAAGTGCCTGGGGATGAGAGCCACCATGAGCGAGTTTGGACTCTTCGTCGACGCCCTCCGCCTCCTCCTCCTCGCTGGACTCGGGATCGTCAGCGTGCGGGGTGAGTCCGAGCTGGTTGTGCTTCTTCTTTCTTTTCTTCGTCTTCCGATTACTCGCCGCATCTGCGGCTGGTGGAGGTTTTGACGGTAGAGGATTCCCGAAGCTTGGGACGGCGGGCGCTGCCGGGGTTCGGGGAACGACCGCGTGAGGCTTGGTGAAAGCAGATGTGTGATCACGTTTCTGGTTCTTATTTTTTGGGCCGTAGTTTCCATGCGCGTGGGGTCGAGGCCCTCGCGCCTGCCCTGGTTGGGCTCCCATGTATTGACCCTGTGCATCGTTGCCCCACGGTACACCACCCATCATGTTCTGATTGTTGGGCTGGGTTGCAAGATGTGGTGCCGGTAGTCCCTGCATGTATGACGGGGTTTGGTGGTACTGCGCAGCTTGGTTGGCGGGCGAGTTATAAGGTAGGTGTGGGTAGCTTGCCGAAGCTGGCGGCTGTGGAAATTGCGCATTGGGAAACGCTGATGGGCCTTGATGGTTCTGGTATCCTTGCGATTGGCCATGGGCATATGGCGCGGGGGGCATGTAGGGTGCTGCGTGAACAGGTTGACTGGGGTAGCCGGCATAATTTGTCTGGTTGTAATTGAAGCCTGCGGGCGCAGGATACGATGGTGTCCGGCCTCCGTCAGCATGTCCAACTCGACCTCGCTGGCCTTGTCCTCTTCCGCGTCCGCGCTGAGCTCCACCTCGTCCACCCCGGTTCTGTCCATGCTGAGTCGGAGGATAGGCGGGTGATTGTTGGCTTGGTGGCGGGGGTGGAGGAGGGGGTGGAAACGAAAACCCCTGAGATGCCATGATGAGAGCCTGCCGACCTTCCAGAGGCCTCAGTACAATCTCAGAAACAAAAAGTCGAAGATCTGGACGATCGAGTTGAAATCTTGAAGACTGAAGGCTTCTCGATGGTCACGTGAAGACGTCTCCACTGATTGGCGGAGCTCGGAGAATCTCAAAAGGTTTTTGATCGCTGAGTGAAACGGCGTGCTGTCTTTGAAGAACAAGGGTCCCTGTTATCGTCTCGTATATTTCCTTTACATTAACCCTCACTTGGTCTCGTACAACTCGAATTTTAGCCATGTTCATCTTGGTACGTCTCCCACTTTTGTATAGAAACGTTAGCTAACAGCTGCAGACCACCATCTCGGACTTGATCCAGATCTCACCTGAGGACTTCTCAAAGTTCAGTGCTGTTGCGATCGAAGACAATATCAATGCCAAGTATGCCAATAAGGTATGATGGACACAGCTAGTCCGAGTGGCTTGATACTGATCTCCGACTCCCAGGTGATTCAAAAAATCGGTCTCTGCATTAGCTTCTACGACCTGTTGGAGTCATCAGATGGACTGATCGGTCATGGAACTGGTTTGGTCAATGTGAACGGTAAGTCTCCGTGCTACTCAGCTTCGGTCGCGACGTTTACTGATTTCGCGCCAGTCAAATTCCGGATGATTGTTTTCCGGCCCTTCAAGGGAGAGATCATGCTAGGCAAGATCTCTAGTGGCACAGAAAATGGTATTAAAAGTACGTTTCACATGCTCCCTTTGTGGCATCATAAGCTAACTATGCGACAGTTGGTCTGGAATTCTTCAATGACATCTTGATTCCACCAGGAATGCTGATGGAAAATTCTCGATTGTGAGTCACATCCATCACGTTGTCCGTTAAATCTTTACTGACTGGGTCTAGTGATCCCGCGGAGCAAGTATGGATCTGGGAAAACGACGAAGGATCAGAATTCTTCTTCGATGTGGGAGAAGTTGTTCGATTCCGAGTTGAAGCAGAAGAATGGCATGACCAGGTCCCCAATGCGCCTGAGCTTGGTGACGAGACTCCTCAAGAACGAAAACCGCCATACTCAATTTTGGTAAGTTCTGTCTCGCCATTCTCAAAGTCACGCATATTGACTTTTTCTAGGGCTCGATGCAAATGGGTGGAACAGGGCCGGTTACATGGTGGTAGACTGGGTACTGTCGGAGTACTATTCATTTTCAACAGCAGAATGTGTTGTTCCTTGCAACTTGTTACGAGCGCCAAACAATTTCTTTGCTCATATCAGATACATCAGATACCCATACGAATCAATGCCCTTGGATCATTTATTGGTCATGTTGTGTAGTGTTCGCTGGAGAATTAGAGGCTTTGAAGCCTATCAGACTTTGCCTTCCAGGAATGTACTATGAGATACTTTCTGAGCGCTGAGAAGCTGGGTGAGCCATCGGAAGGTAACATCGGGGCAGTGTAAAAGATCTAGTACATTTGAACAAGACCGCTGTGGCTGGTCCTCACCCCAGTAGTGCAATGTCAGCCCCAACAACAGCATCACTCCGAGCACCCTATGGTCAAATTGATGATATTTCTCAACCACTACCTCAAGTATGAACAATCATTAGCGGGGATCTCTCGGGCCTCCCGCGGTCAAAACACTCCACTTTTGCGGCTCGTCTGCCAGTACATCCAACATGGAAACGTCACGTTGCATATGTTGTCGAAGAGTACTTGGGGAATTCTGACGTTCTGGATCTTCCGTGTGAAGTCTCGGAATCCTAGCGATCAAATTTTTGTTGACATCCTGCCGAGAGCCATACTATCTGTCGTGTCATGGTAGACAACAAGGGATTGAACCTTGAAGTCTGCTAGAGGTCTATCGAAGGCCCATACGGAACTCGGTTGTCAAAAACAGGAGATTGCGGGAATGGTGATCTGTATGGGGTACTTCGATGGCGACATACATGCATGAACCCGCATTCGTAGACCAGTTGCGTTTATGCCGGGGGATTTGTCTTGTTTGCATACCAGATAAAGTTGACATCACGTGATATTAGCTGATCTAATCAGATGACCTGGAGGTCACATTCCATATTCTCAAAGGCTTATTGTTTCTGAGTTTAAGCAGTGGCTAAATCAATGATGAATGGGAAAACCGAGTGCTAAGAGGAGTATCCATCTATAACATCTTTAGGGCAAGGTACTTGTGAAACACGACTATACAGAAACCACAAACACTCCGGGACTCCGACGGGTCGGCGTAAGAGAAGATTCTCCGATAACTAGCGGTGACCGGTGGAGCTCCGTGTCGTTCTCGGCCAGTGGCATTGGTCCGATTCATCGCCATCAGCTCTCCCAAGGTTGATTGTATGTAAAAGATTCGGCCGTTGAATTTTTTTTTCTGGAAGATTTCTTTTTAAGCCGGAAACGTCCAATTCCTTTCCAGAACCATCATTCCAGCAACTCCGCCATCCCTGCCCTGGATTAGCAATCAGGATTCGCAATAATCTAATTTAAGAGATTCGTGATACAAAGGATCTATATAAAGACAAACGCCTCTTTTAATTCCCTTTACAACACACCTTCACCATGGGCTCCACGGAATCTTCACACACCACTGACCGCCGTTTCGGCACTTTGGCCGTCCATGCCGGTGCGCATCACGATCCCGTGACCGGCGCTGTCATCGCTCCGGTAAGTCCGGCCATTGAGAAGACATGAGGCGAAGGATATACACTGACAAGCGATAGATCTCTCTGTCCACCACCTATGCTCAGACCAGCGTTGGAAACCCCGTTGGCCTTTACGAGTACACTCGCAGCTCTAACCCCAACCGGTGAGTCTTACTCCGCCATTTCTCCGCATTTGGAAAACAAGTCCAGATAAGCTGATATCTTCCCAGTGACAACTTCGAGCAGGCCATTGCTGCCCTCGAGCATGCCAAGTATGCTCTTGCTTTCTCTTCCGGCTCTGCCGCCACAGCAAACATTCTCCAGTCACTTGCTGCTGGCTCGCACGTCGTTTCGGTCTCCGATGTGTACGGTGGCACCCACCGCTACTTCACCAAGGTTGCTTCGGCCCATGGCGTCGAGGTCACCTTCACTCCTTCCATTGAGGAAGACGTGGAGAAGTTGATCCGCCCCTCAACCAAGCTTATCTGGATTGAGACCCCCTCCAACCCCACCCTCGGCCTGGTGGACATCCGTGCCATTGCCGACATTGCCCACCAGCACGGCATCATGGTTGTTGTCGACAACACATTCATGAGCCCCTATGTCCAGAATCCCTTGGACCACGGTGCCGACCTCGTCGTGCACTCCGTGACCAAGTACATCAACGGTCACTCCGATGTCTGCATGGGTGTTGCCGCTTTTAGCTCCGAGGCCCTGAAGGAGCGTCTGACCTTCCTCCAGAACGCCATCGGAGCCGTCCCCTCTCCCTTCGACTGCTGGCTCGCTCACCGCGGTCTCAAGACCCTGCACCTGCGCGCACGCGAGGCCTCCAAGAACGCCACCGTCGTCGCCAAGGCTCTCGAAGCTTCCCCCAACGTTATCTCCGTCAACTACCCCGGAATCGACTCTCACCCCCAGCGTGCCATTGCCGTCAAGCAACACCGTGATGGTATGGGTGGTGGTATGCTCAGCTTCCGCATCAAGGGTGGCCAGAAGGCTGCTCACCTTTTCTGTCAATACACTAAGATCTTCACTCTGGCCGAGAGTCTGGGTGGTGTTGAGAGTCTGTGTGAGGTTCCCGCTAGCATGACCCACGCTGGTATCCCCAAGGACCAGCGTGAGATTGCTGGTGTCTATGACGACCTTGTTCGCATGAGCTGTGGTATTGAGGATTCTGAGGATCTGCACGCCGACGTGCTGCAGGCTCTGGAGGCCGCCATTGCTGCTTCGCAGAAGCTCAATGGTAGCTCCTAAATTATCGAACTTTTCGCGTGCATCAAAAATAATTACACTAGACAGCATTACTTACCCTTGCATATGACATTATGATCTACCCATCTTGAAATTTACATTTCTGGTTAAACCTTGGAACTCTATAACTACCCAGCGCCTGCGCTTTTGTACAAGAAACTCGTCGATATCGGCACCGACTGCCAGCTTGTTCCAAGGCTTACACTTTCAACGGTAGCTACCCAAAACATCCATCCATGAAGGGGTCATTAAATGTTTAACTGGTCCCTAACTATACAATTCACGCCTTATCCCTGAGGCGGCAACATTGGAAATGGTTAGTCAGGATGGTTATACTTGCCCACTGCAACTTTTGGCATGAAGACTAGGTCACCTAGATTTGAAGTAAATTAGTAGTTACACGAATTTTGTCTCATTAAGTGGTTAGAATTTTCCGAAAGTTATTGCCCGTCAGGTTTGGTCTGTCGGTGCGATTGCCTCGCCAATTCCAAGCCTTGGCAAAATTTCATCCGCGACATCTATTCAAACAGCCCACCTACACGGAACGAAGCTCTCGGAGAACAAACGAGCCCCTTGTTTCCCAAATATGGCCTTCAGCTTTGGTTTTGCAGGCGATGACATCGATATCGATGATTCAGACATCAACAATGATTTCTCCGATGTGCCCTCCCAGCATGCTGCTGCCAATTCCCTTCCTGAGCTGGTAAAGGCGAATAAACATGATATGAATGAATGGGTTAGTTTTTGATCGAGATGGACCACAACCATGTATGACCCGTGCTTCTGTGATACAATTTGTATCTTCAGCTTCGGTATACTTCGCAATATATCGAATTCGGACCTTTACATGTCACGGTCGATATATCAAAGGGCATGCATGGCAGTGTTTGGTTTGCATTGACTAACCAATTCATTAGATTTCAACTTTGCCCTCTCAAATCTCATTTAATAAGCTCGCTATTAGCGATGCACTGGCCGTGGCCCGTCGAGAGATTTTTGACATCCGGACTCAACTCATGGCCGAAGATAGCGCTGGCCACGATAACGAAGAGCTGATCGCCGGTATCGAGAAAGGCGACATCAAGCCCAATTTCTACGAGGGCGGTTTCAAGACCTGGGAATGTGCGCTAGACCTCGCAAAGCTATCTCTGGATGAAGACATCTTGAGCGAGTCCTCCGATAGCCCGGCAGATACCCACATAATTGAGGTTCGTCGCCTGTCTAGATCGCATGTCACAGATTACTCACATAGATCGACAGCTTGGCGCAGGAACAGCAGTTCCGACATTGACCTTCTTTGCGCGCCTCCTTCAGGCTGAAGCTGGCCACGGCCAAAGAAAGACTCATTTGACCTTTGCGGACTACAACTCCGACGTGCTCCGTCTTGTCACGTTGCCCAATCTTCTTCTTACATGGCACACCAGTCGATCTCAAACGGCAGTCTCGGCCACCTCAACTGCACCGGGACAGGAAGAAGAAGAGCTAGACATCACGCCTGAGCTGGTGGATGAATTCAAGACTGATCTTGCCCAGCGCGGAATCTCTGTTGAGTTCATCTCTGGCGCATGGTCACCGGAGTTCGTTGACTTGGTCTTTTCATCTGGCGATGGATCTTCTCGTAAAACCCTGGTCCTTGCTAGCGAGACTATTTACTCGCCAGCTTCGCTGACAGCCTTCTCCGAAACTCTTCTGGCACTGCTCCGTCGGTCCAACACCGAGTCGACCAAAAGCCGCGCACTTGTCGCGGCAAAGAAGGTCTACTTCGGAGTTGGTGGCGGCGTTGATGAGTTCCTATCTGTGTTGAACAATGTATGTGCCGGAGAGTTGAATGTGCAGCAGAAACTGAATGTCCAGTCCGAGGGCGTGGGGAGAGTTGTATTGGAAGTTGTTCCCACAACTCAGTCTTAAGTCCGAATCATGAACGCAATGAAATGAATACCCAGGATGAGAGTCCGCGAGAGATGCTCTCCAGAAATCCAACGTAGATCGGGAACTGTGCTTTGAACAAATGAAAATCCAATTATCAGGTGCTGGATTGAACGTCAAGTCCCAACGTATATGTACATGATTTTTCCTCCACGCATGTCTTATTCAGACAGCCGACCAAATGAAAGAACAAAATAAAACTCCGATCTAATCGTAGAGAGAGGCCTTGCCATCCTTCATGCGCTCGACCCGGGCTGCTTCGATCTCCTGGTTCTTGCGCTGGTAGTGAGCGACGACAGAGCTCAGATCGGCCTGGGAACCGGGAGAAACGTTGTAGGGGGAGCCGGTGTTCATCATACTGCGAGAAACCAACGTTAGCCTGGTCGTAAGGAAGGGCGCGGAGTAGTCGGCACATACTCGGGCTGCATGAGCTCGAAAGCCTCACGGGGACCCTGACTGCCGAGCAAGTGGCGGTCTTCAGCGACCTTCTCCATCATAGCAGTGTGGATGGCATTGCGCTGCTCGAAGGTCTCCTGGGAAGGTGTCCACTTGCTGATGAGGCCGGAGATGAAAGACGGGGAGTCGGAGTCCTGGTTGGACTTGCTGATGCGGAAGAGGGCGTAGGCACCGGCAATGGCACCGACGGTAACGTACAAGCTGCGCTGTTGAGTGAAGCAATCGTTAGTTAGCGGTCGCAGGGCATGGCTTTGTCCGGACCCGGTCGCGGTGGGGGAGAGCTTACGCCGAAGCCTTCGCTCACGGGCTCGTGGGCGGCATGGGAACCCCAGCGGCGCTGAGTGCGCAGCAATTGCCGCGTCGAGGGAGCAGATCGTCTGGCGGCAAACATTGTGTGGGAAGCAATTGGTGGTGATCGATGACCCTTTGGAGATCGTTGATAGGGCGAGGTGGGAAGCAAAGTCGATGACACGTGACTTCCCAGTCAGGATTAGCGTCCATACTGTAGAACATGTTGGTTCTATACATGGACTTCTCTTTGCATACTACCAAGCACTCGAACAATGGATGCTATTTCTTCGTCTTTCATGGATTATTGTATTTCTTTGTTTGTCTATTTTGGTCTATGTTTCAAGGATAGTAACTGTGTTGCCTATGTTGTCTCGTATGACTCGATCTTGGGCGCTTCACCGTAACTTCAGCACTGGGAACGATGAGCCGGACTCGTCCCTCGTCCTCCGCAGGGAAGACTAGCTATAGGAAAGATGATAATTTGAGGATTACAAAATAGACCATAATTGGTGTCGCAGTCCAACAATAATATTATGTCCAATACAAAAGTACCCAGCTCATTGGAAAGTCATAAGCGCCAATGTGTTGTCCCATAGCCTCACTATTATTGCAACTCCTCACTTCTATATCCCTTTTTTGTCTCCCGCATCAGGCGACATCCAGCTTCCATTGGATGCATTACACTGCCTTCTAGGCTCAGTTCATGCAAATCATTGTCTTCGAATTGAACAAGTCAACTTTGCGGTGTCGGTCCCACTCGGGGAACTCTAGCCCAAACCCACAGTTTGATGCCCAATGCCATGGCGTCCTGCAACTGGTCTCGCTTCGGTCCAGAATGGAATCGAGGCGGGTTAGGATCATCTTGTAAGCCCTGATATTCGCGCCCTGAGATTTCACGTCCCCGTTTTTTTTTCCTCGGCCCTCTCGCACATTGGGGGTAGATGGGTATCAACACTAAGGTTCGGTCCGCCGTTTGTGCCCCCGACAACGTTGGGAGATAGCTGATTTTGTCTCTACATAAATTTTTCTCTTTCGGGTTTTGATTTTTCTCCTTTTCTCCTTCTTCATCCTCTTTGTGCATTAAATCTCTCGTGTATTGAGATTTGGACTTACCTAAAGTGTCCTCTTGCTGGCGCTACGGTCGTGGATCTTCATCACTTGCGCCCACACTTAGTTCAAAGGACCTCAAACCAACGGCCCAAACACTCAAAGCCAGTTGGCTTGCACGTATCGCTATTTTGGGAACTTAATTCCTCCCAACTATAGCCGGTTTTTGGGCTATATCTTTGAGGCACTGCCAGGGCTTGCAAATGTACAGTGCAGTCATATCCCCACGAAACATCTGATCGAAAAATTACTCATACTCAATTTAGCCCTTTGATCTCATTGGTAACACGTCTCATAGAATCAAGGAATCTTGGGCACGCATCAATATTCCGCTATGGCCGCGGGTAAGAAGGCGAAAGCCAAAGAGAAGGGCAAGGCCGCCAACAAGCAAAAGGTTAAGAAGGGCAAGACTCCAGAGAATGCAGACCAGACAACCACCGACACTCCTGCACCTGGCAGCCCTGAACTTCTGGCGCAGGACTCTGAAGAGAAAGACCAACCTTCTACTGACACGCCTGTCGACGCGTCAACTGCTTTGCCTGTATCGGCATACGAGGTCACCGACAACGACGCTGCACCCCAAGAAATCCCGGGTGTTGCCGAGAATCAAGAGCCACCTGTTGCTGATACGCCTACATCTCCATTGCCTGTGTCAGCCTATGAGGTGCGCGACGACGACACTGCACCTCAGGACATTGCCATTCCTGCTACAAATCCAGCATCGCCTGTGATTGAGAAGTCATCTCCCTTGCCTGTGTCGGCCTATCAGGTGTTTGACGACGACACTACACCGCAAGACATCTCGGGCACTGCCGAGAATCAAGATCCACCAGCCATTGACCAGCCTGCATCACCGTTGCCTGTCTCAGTTAATGAGGCTCTTGACGATACTGCGCCCCAAGACATTACTGCGCCTGCCGTAGAGCCGTCATCACCTGTGATTGAGAAGCCGGCATCACCAGTGCCAGAGCTATCAGACGAGATCTTGCACGAGGAAGTCCAGCCACAAGTCACGCTAGACTCCGCCGCAGAGCATCAACCACCGGTAACCGAGGATACCATCGAGGAGACAGTCACCAACCCTGTCGACGAAGCTGTACCCCTGGAAGAGCCAAGTCTCGCACAGTCTCCAGTCGAGGACACCGAGCCCAAAGAGCCGTCAGACGAAGCAATCGTTGCCGAGCCTCCAGTCGAGGACATTGAGCCAAAAGAGTTCTCGGACGAGGCAAGTCTCGTACAACCTCCAACCACCGACGTTGAGGCCAAGGAACCCTTGGACGACCACAGCCACTTAGAACAAGGCACAGATCAAGACAACCAACCTGAGCACTCTCAGGATAGGATCTTGACCCCATCAGCCCCTGCAGACCCATTCTCTCCTGTGGCTGCCTGCGTGCCGCTGCCATCTCCTTCGCTGACTGAGTCACGTTTTATGACCAGCCCATCTCAAGAGAATCAGCTATATAACCCTGAGCAATCTGCCTATTCTCCCTACGCCTCACCAATTCCCTACCCTGCACCACTGCCTTACGGTTCACCAAATCCGTACGCCTCACCAGTACCGTACGCCACCTCACCGTACGGCTCACCGAATCCCTACTCTGTGCCGCTACCAGAGTCGCCTATCCCATACACATCGGGCTCACCCTACGCTAGCTTACCCTACGCTGAATCACCCTACGCAGGTTCGCCCTACGTAGGTTCGCCTGTTCCTTACACGTCACCAGCTCCCTACAACCCAGCTGCAGCTTACGCCGGATCACCTGTTCCTTACAGCTTACCTGGACCCTACAACTCGGCTCCATCATACACCGGCTCACCAGTTCCGTACGCCCTACCGGCGCCCTACCCTGGTTCTCCTTACGCTTCACCAGCACCTTACGCCTCACCAATACCTTACGCTGCCTCACCTGTGCCCAAAGTTAGCAGCCCACTTGCACGGTCTCATTATCCCCAGATGTCTCCCACAATGTCTCCCACTGCAACACCTCCACCACAAAACCCATCAATGGCCCATATGACTGCTCCTCCACCACCTCCTTCTACTGCACCAAGCGTTCCAACTGCTGTCAATTCGCCAGTAATGAGCCACGCCGGGGCCATTCCGCCTTATGGGTCATACTCCCCTCGTTATTCTCCAGAGGCGCATCAAATGCACCGGAGCTACAGCATCCCCGACCCATCATATGCCGCATCTTACCAAGCACTCCAGAACCTGTCTATGGGCGGTCAAATTCCCGAGCATGGACTTGTGTCTCCACCTGATGCCGACGCCGAGCACATCGAGCTCCTTCACCGAATCCAAACTGCCATTCCAGACATCAACCGACTTCTTCATGGCTTCCGCAACACCCACAGCAAGCTCTCGACCCGCGAGGCTGAGATGAAACAGATCGGAAACCAACATGAACAAGCCTTGATGCACAAGGAGTTCTACATCGAAGCTCTTCAAGCCCAAATGAAGAAGACGGCCACTGAGAGCGCAGCAGATGCTGCGAATTTGAAGAACACCGTCAATGAGCTTCGCCTCGAACTCGGTAATCTGCAAGAGAAGCAGAAAGATCTTGAAGATGGCATAGCTGTCCACCAGAAGTCTAACGAAGAACTTACCCAATCCAAGACCCAGCTCGAGGGTCAAATTAACGAATTGAACGACAGCATCAAGGCCGCCCAAGAGGCCCACGAGAAAGATCTCGAGACACAGAAGGAAGAACAGGAGAAGGCTCTTGCTATACAGAAGCAAGAGCTCACTGAACTTTTCGAAGAGATCAAGAACGAGGACGAGAAGACAGCAGCCGAGAACCTGCAAGCTCGCGAGAAAGAGCTCCTTGGTGAACATGAAGCCAACAAAGGTGAATGGGAGAAGGAGAGATCCGAGATGCAGACATCCTTCGAAGCCCAACGCGCCGAGTTGGAGACCACTAAAGCAGAGCTTGCCTCGAAGATCACCGCCCTAGAAGCTGAGTTGGAAGCTAGACTTGCTGAGCTCAACTCAGCCCGCGAGGAAGTGGCAACTAAGCTGGCCGAGCTGGAAACAGCACGTGCCGAGTTGGAAGAGGCCCGCAACAAGCATGGCGAGGAGTTCAATCTTTCCAAGGAAGGCCATGCAAGCGAGCTCGACGCACTTCGACAGTCTCACGATGAACAAATTTCAGCGGCTGCCAAGGCCCTCGATGACAAGATTGCGACTTTGGAGGCAACACTGAATGATCAACAGCAGCGTTGGACCACTGAGCGTGGTGACTTCGAGAAGCAACTGTCGGAGAAAGACAGCGAGCTCTCCAGCGCCGAGCGCGAGAAGGAGCGACTGGAAGGAGATGGAATTGTCAAGGAGCAACACCTTCAGCGCGCAGTAGAGGGAATGAAGTTGACCATCGACAACCTTGGATCGGACTGCGACAGGTTGAGAAAGACACTACTGAGCCTAGGCGAGGCCACCGACCTTCGAAACACCAAGGGCGACAAATTCTTGTAAGTGCGCCTTTTCAACCCCATGGATTTTATGATTTTATTTTTTATGACTGCTACGAAATTGCTTTTGGTCTTGCGCGAGTCATTTTGCATGTGTGCTTTTTGATTGAATTGCATCAGCGAGCATGGGCATACATTCTCTTATAGACTCATGTTGATAACGATAAATGGACACGATCTAATAAACTTCTTCACTCCAGCATGGACAGCTTCACAGAACTCTCGCAATTGATCTACAACCTGTCCAAAGAGCACTTCGGTTACCTCCCCATCGACCCTCCCAAGGACATTCTTTCCAAAATCCCCTCCGAGCTTCCACCATTCCTCGACAACACTCCGGCCTCCCGTGAGCTTCGCTCTGTCTACATCCAGCACGTTGTATCAAAAACAATCACCTACCGCGTCTTCCAACCCTTCCTCTTCACCCTGGGCCGCCGCTACGACAAGGCAGACACTTTCTTCCAAATGCTCTCCATGGACATCCGCAAAAAGTCCGTCCGCCGCGAAGCCTTCTGGAGACAACAGACTCTGAAAGCCGCATACACAACCTCGGACGCCAAGCAATCCATCAACGTCGCAGCCGCAGTCATCGTGGATGAGATCATCGACCACATCAAACACTTCGCCGACCCCAAGCACCTGGACTCCCTCCTAACAAGCGTGCGCAAGATCGTCAAGCTAGCCGCCGAAACATGGCGACATGCCCGAGTCGAGCGCGAGCTTGTCCTGGCGACTTTCCCCGCCCCAGATGCAGACACCGTTTCCAACGAAGACTGGATCGAGTATGCTGCCAACAAGGACGCCAAGATCGCCAACGGTGAGCCCACTCGTCATGTGGTGCTGCGTACTTTCCCGCGCATCATCCGCGAGGCTGCTCATGAGGACTTCACGACGGAAGAAGAGAGAGCGAACAATTGCATTTATGCACCGGGTATTGTGCTCTACTCGGATTCACCTGCCATTATGGGCAGATTGCAGGAGGTTTCGAAGAAGTCGTCTGACACTTTGGATGGTCAGAAGTCGCCGACTAGGCTTTCCAACAAGCCAATTGAGAAAATCGCGCCGCTCAACATTTCAACGCCTCGTGTTGTGACAGTCCGGTCGGCGCCGACGAGTCCCGGTCCAAAAGGCCCATTCACGAAAGCATGATGTTGAGTATTTTTGGTAAATGTGTTGTTTCACTAGCGATTGAGCCATTTCCTTGGTATTGATTCATGATTTCCTTTGTCTTTGTTTTATGTTTTTGCTTTTTGAAAATTTTTGGATCTCTTTTGCACTCGTTTGGAGATCCTTAACACGTTTGAGCGGACTTGATCATGTTTCTTGTCTTGTGTTTTTACTTGATGACCTTGTGTGAAATACATATGTATCGGATAATGCCTGGCGCTCGAGACTTTCCCTTTCCATTTTAGTGCTCACCTCTTGCCGCTTTTTGATCTCAGAGTAAAATTGAGCACGCCCCTGAACACTCTACGCTCACAGATCATCCCGAGGTCATATGAGCGGTCTGATTCGCTCACTGAGTAGAGGACTAAACGACCCGAGTAAGCTACATCAATAAAATGCGACATATTAGTTTCATCACGTGTGCACCATCTCTCTAAACCGCCCCCATCACCCCATCAAAAAAGGACTGGTATCGTCAATAGAACCGTTCCCGAGGTCGTCCCAATAATTTCTACAAGCGTAAAGGGCCGCGCTTACGCGCGCCCAGAGACAGCCAGGCAATTGAAAGGGTTCCACGATATATCAATTGTATAGAGACACCCTACTTACGTGAATTAATGAATTGCATCCATAAGGGCTATACTGCCGACATGGGTGCTCTACTGTGCCATGTGAATGTCTGAGATTAATTCATAGAGCGAGACCAAATCATCGAATTGTGGGGGATAAAAAGCCGAGGCAGTTGTCCCCGTATTAGGCACTCAAGTGATATGAGCAACAGAAGTTTGACGTTTCCCAATGAAAGCGGCGTATCGTTACTCCCAACAGCTCGGATATTCTAATGATTTTTGTTTACACTCCATCCAAGCACCACAACTTAAATGCAACCCCATTGGCGAATGCTCGTCTCGGGTGATTGCCAGATACAGTTGATAATTCTTCATGTGTCAAAGTAGCCGTGTTCATACAGAGAACTTTACTTCCAAGCTGACTATGGAACTAGTAATAGGAATGACGCTGTGAGAAGAAAAAGGCTCTGAAAGTATCAATCATTATATCTTTGGTCCTTCTTTCCATTGGAAACTTTTACGCCGCCGTCGCCTTCATCGCAGGGATTGTGGAGGCGTCTGATCCTCGCTGAACACCAGCGATTGCCCTCTTGGGTACGAATCGTAGGCCGAAGACAAGCATGCTCAATATGAGTACCCCAACAAGAACACCTAAAGTTACCATTGCCCCGATAACACCTGCCACTCCCAGACTCATTCCTCTGCCCGAGCAAGAATCTGATGACGAACTAGACGGCGAATTATCACCCGTACCAGAGCTCGATGCGCAAATCCCTGTGCTATTTCCACATGCTTGACACCATTCCTCCTGTGATTGAATGGCAATTCTCTTCGTCTCCTTGACAAATTGCGCCCACGGGAGCTCGACCATCGGTTGGCCAAAAAGCGGGTAAGCTTGCAGCTGTGTCGAACCCTCCATACTCGTTCCATTGTGGAACACGAAACGCACTTTGATTTCTGAAGTAGCAGGTAGCTCAGTTCCCTCGTTATCTGTCACAAGCTCCCACGCCATGGATGAAGCATAGTCAGGAATGCCAGTGAAATTGATAGTGGTGACTGGGAGCTCAGCCAGACCAAAATATGATAGGAAAGAGGCGTATGCACCAAACTGGACGTTGAGCTTAGATTTGCCGCCAGATGTGATTGTTTCGTTAAGAGCTGTCAGAACTTCGCCTGCCAGAGTCATACCCGCAATAGCACGGATAGTGTCAGAGCTATTGTACGCCAAGTTGAACTCGTGCTCGTTCGCGAGAACAAGCAGCTCTTGCATGACTGTGTCGTTGAGAATGGTCGATGAAGGGAAACTTGCGGTAGAGTTGTGTATGAGAGCGACGTGGAGTAAATCCCATATAGTGTATGCATTCTTGTAGCTCAGCTTGCTGGAACTGAATGTCTCATTTATCAACGGCTCAAGAGACTGGTAGAGCCTGCGAGTGCTGGAAAGCAGGCTCATATAGGATTTCGAGCCAAAGTAGTTATTACTGCTGACTATGGCCTTGCCACAGGAAGAGGTGATTTGTAGCCACGTGTTGTCCTCACTCCCGCTACCAGATTGCACATCTGACATCGGGATTAGCTGATATCCATTCAGCGGCACCTCGACGATTGATCCATTGCGCAGAGTCTCCGAGGAGATCGAACCGACGGGAGGGTAAAGACCTTGCAGGAATCCCACTCCGGAGTTGTCGATCACATCATCTTGCGGCGCACTAGCAGTGATCTGGGCCAAGTTTACGATGTCGGTACTGATCCCATCAATCTTATAGGAGGAATTAGCCGAGATATAGCGGTCATGGAAAAAGCTCCCAGTCGTATACTCCTGGCTGTATCCTAAACTGGTCAACTTCGTTGGTGGCCAGGATTTTGCGGTGCGATCTCCATGGCGCTGGAAGACATATGCCCCCAGAACCCGTTCTGCGTTGGTCAGGTCTTCAAGGAGCAGGAATGCCACAACAGTGAGTGCGATGAGCGGAGACATGTTTAACAGCACTAGTCCTCGCTGGCTATTGGTAAGATGAATATATTACGTTTCACACTACTACTGGGGTGCTCCGACTTTATGAGTCGCCGGCCTCGTGCGGGGAATACTGACACTTACCGGCGCCGCTTGATGCAGCGAAAAGTAAGTTTCGCCGATAACGAGTCGGATAGCAGCGGAGAAGTTCGCTTAGGATGGCAAGGATCTGGCCGACGAACTCGATTTCCATTTGAAGAGGCCATCCTATCAAGTTTTGCTTAGACATAATTCGTAAAGACATCGTGTCACTGTCCTGTTCGGAGATAGAGTTTGTTGGGTGGGTGAAAATGAAACGGGCATTCTCAAGCGAGCTAGATCCATGTGGTGTCTCAATCTATCGACAATCTAGATATGGAAGTTCCCTGGATCAAGTCCCTCGCTCGACACAAGATGAAAGATACACCGCCCAATAATATGCAGGGATCGGAGGAATCACACTTTCGCTTGGGTCTACCGAGGTTTAAATCACTAGTCTTAGCTGCAGGGAAGGTAGTATTCAGGTATATTTGACCAATATTAGCTGGATTATTCGAGAGGCGATTGAGTCTATTTCGCCAGTGCCGCCATGCTCCTCCCCACTTGGATTTCTTGCGGTCCGGGCGTACTATTTCCTACGGTAGACATGATTCGCTTGATAGTCCTACCTTAATTGGCACAAATTTCCGGCTTGAATGCTTGGTACGGACACCCAAAACAATCTGGTTAACTTGGGGTGATTCATGATGCAGAAGGGTGATGAACTGGCACGTAACCCAAGGTTTGGAAATGCAAAGTTGAAAATAAGAGATGATGCATCTCTGGCCTCGATAGGTTATTTTTTTTTCATTAAATTGGGACTGTCTGATCGAAGAAAGGATAAGTAACTCTGCTATAGGCTCTATGTCGGGGATTATGTGATCTCCATGTGACAGACCTCTCATAGTGGTAGATAGCTCTGGGAGATCTCTTCTTTCTTTCTCCCGCCTCTCGCCGATTTTAGCGAATTCATATTCATTCATTCACGATTTCTCTGCCTGTCCTTCGATACTTTACAAGCAGGGGACGCTACAGTCAGCACAGGTATATGAGAACACTACCAGACAATGCGTTCGAAACGGGGGTTGACTAAGTTTAGCGAAGTGCCCAGGTGAAATTCATATCTTCATATCTTCCAACCAGATTCATGAAAAACACGGACGACGTAAATGATTTCTCTCATAACACGAATATCCAAATCTACCCACCAATAAGAATCATGGGGCGATTCTTCATGTTCTTCAGCTCATCCATGCCGGCATGTTTCGCCTTTTTGCGCTTCACGGCCATACCTATGATGTTTAAGATCTCGCGTTCCCTTTCATGGACTGGTTCCCCATTGCCATAATGGCGAGACGAGTTGTCCATACTCTTTTGAAAGCCAAGGCTTTCCAAGGCCTCATTGTCGATGGGCAGCCCGTGATTTTCCTCGCGTATGATATCCCGTAGTGATACCTCTGAGTTGCCGAAAAGACAGACTTTTAAATTGCCGTCACTTGTGATGCGGAGTCGATTGCAGCTGCCGCAGAAATTGTGTGTCATACTCGTAATAAAGCCAATGCGACCTTCGAATTCTGGGACCTTATATGTTTTGCTAGTATCATTTTCATGATCAGCAATTTTCGTTAATCCCGGATATTCGCGTCTGATAACCGCAAGCATCTCTTGGTATGGGAACATCTTCTTTTGGTTCCACTTGTTACCATCAAATGGCATATATTCGATAAAGCGGACTTCAATAGGCATTTCACGAGTCATTTCGACAAATGGGATAATCTCCCGGTCGTTCAAACCACGCATTACTACGCAGTTTATCTTAAGCTTGATGCCGGCGCCAAATCGGTTCAGTTCCAGTATGTGGTCGATACTCTTCATCACAGCCTCAAACCCTCTCCGACGGGTCATGATCTGGAACTGAAAGGGATCCAGGGTATCCAAGCTTAAGTTCACACCCGTAAGGCCTGCTTGTACCATGTCGTCTAGCTTTCGGTGTAGTGATAAGCCGTTTGTGGTCAAACAAAGTTCACGGAGCCCATTTTGCCGTAGCTGGCCAATTCCTTGCATCAACTGTACAATGTCCTTCCGGACGGTGGGTTCCCCACCAGTTAGACGAATCTTTTTGACGCCCTGGGATACAAAAAGTGATGATAGGTATAGTATTTCTGGCGTAGTCAACAACTTGGGCGGTGGTGACAGCTCGATGCCTTCCTCGGGCATACAGTACAAACATCGCAAATTGCACCGTTCTGTGACACTGATCCGGAGATAATCATGCTGGCGATGAAATCGGTCTGTGAGAAAGTCTGAGAACGGCTTTATCGTCGATCCAGTAACCGATCGCGGAGGCCGAGATGTCTATCAAGCGAATTTGGTCAGACTTCATGACCGCTATATTGTCAATACAACCAGGACGCACTGGAGATTCCCCGCTTGATGTCTGTAAGCATCGTCGGCCTCCATGCACAACTCTGAAATTGCGTTGGATGGGTAAATTCGGGGAGAAGAGACGGAGACAAGATGACCATTTTATGAACTGTTCCTGTGCCATGATGCAAGATATTATGTTCAAGAGAAGAAAACTTGCTAGGCAAGGCGGCAATCATCTTAGGTGGCCTCGGGCGGGTATGAGCACAGCGCCAACGCATGATACATCGATGTCTTTCATCGGATCTCGATGTGACGTCACATTACTCTGAAAGAGGATAAAGTTGAAAGTAGTACCCAATTGGCTTACAGGATATTGGCCGTACCATATCGTCTATCAGAACCGGTGCTAAAGTGTCGGTGACTGATCGGTCGACGATTGCATCCATCGGCTGTCCGATAGCAGTTCAAACCTGTAGCGTGATGAATTATTATTTTATTTATCCTTCGATGATGACTCCAGTAGATACTCTAACTGAAAAGACCCTCTTCAGAGGGGGCAAGTGGTCTCAGAGAGTATTCATAGATAAATCCAAGTCGATCGATTGGGAATTAAAAATACGAGCCAGTATTGAGGTATACTTTGATGTATCTCGCACTAAGCCAGGAAGGGGGCGGGGGATGTCTGGCTGGCCATTCAGCACTAACAATTGTATACAAAGCTAATTCATCTAAAGATCAAGGAAGCGAGCTTTTCGTGAAAGTGGGGACTCGTAGGCTTGAGATTACGATATCCTTGCAGCTTACAGGGCCAAAAACAATCAGAGACGTTGTTAATCCAGACTTTTGCAATGCGGGAAAGGGAATTGGTTGTCTGGACTGCTCTTAGTCTGACCTCGGTTTTACTATCATTCAGTGGCTAATGCATGCAATTTTTATCGTCGAATCACAAAAGGTTTTGCAAAGTGCCAAGTCACAACTGGGTACATAGAAGGAACTGGGTGTTTTTTGAGCCATGAATGCAAAAAAAAATCAATAAGGGATTGCGCGGTCGTGCCCCGATGAGATTGATTCGGTAAGGGGTATGCATGCATGGGTACCTTACACCCTTTGCTCACCAGTCGACTATGTACTTCCTGGACTTAACGCAAACAACAATCTCCACAGTCCACAGATGGTACTTGCTTAAGGAATGGGTCAATTCGCACTGCACTAATCCGACATCTTTACCCACCTACTCATGTCATGATTTCGCCCAAGAACATCTATAAACTTTTCTACTTTTATGACGACGTTGTGGCTGATTTCTGAATTCTCCATAGCAAATTATATATTAGTGGCCGTTGAATTGAAGAGGTGAACGGAGGCGTCTTTCATGGGCAGACCCATGCCCTATAATATTCAGGTGAATGTTACTATCTAAGATGCCGATGCCCCACCACACGGTGTGTACGCCAACAACAAGGGGATTGAAAAAAATAACTCAATCTAGACCGCCTATTGTAATCTATATAAATCAGAGAGTCATTGGTAGAGTGAGATCATTATTTACGTGACTGCCTACCATAAATTACGAATATTTGTCTCTTCCGAGGACAACCGAACGCCTCGCAACTTGATAGCGTTGCGATGATTCAACATCTTCTTTGTCGATCAAAAATTAAACTAATACTATCAAATTGACTTCTTCCTATTTGGTGTATCTTGAGGTTATCTCCAGTCCCCTTGAGCCATCATTTTGGAATTAATGGAAGAGATGCCAGGTGGCTGTTGACCGCATTCCAGACAGTTCCCTATCACTAAATGACTACTAATGACATCTAAAACGAGTTGCAAGCAGCGATACTGTTATACTTTTCGTTAACAGGATTGGCGGCGAAGTGAGTCTGTTGGAAGGTTCCTCGGTACGCGTTAGGGAAGTCATGATATCAATCACTCAATTGGGATGCTCTATTATTTTATGATATCTTCTATGCTGCTAGGCCAGATCGAGTCGGCGTTAGTCGGCATTAAAAGACAATACTCAGTATTTAAAATTGCAGCATGGGTCTGTAATATTCCCAAATCCATAGAAAAAGTACTGTGACCTATTTTAAGTTATCTTCTCGCTTATGTGGCGCGAAACAAACACATTATTAGCCATATGACGCTGTACACAAACTCTAATTTTGATGCCCAAGACAAGGATCGAATGCGATCTGATCCATGTATGGCAAATACGAGAAATGGTTTAGACTCTACCCAGTTTTACATCATAAGCAAGGGCTGAAATGCCAGTCTGTCGGTCCCATAGTCAGCCAGGTATATAACGTTGGACAGATCGATTGTCTAAAAAACCTTTTCTTCAAGCTTTCCATTTTCTGATTCTATATGTCTACCCCACATCGTTCTACTATGGAGACTCGAACCAAGTATACAAAACCGATCAATAATCGCCCTGATGAGTGGAAAGTTGAGCAAGGTCTTGCTGCTTACAAACTTCCCATCATTGATCAAAGCGGACAATCAATTTCTTTCGTTGCCCCGCACCCGGAGCAACCGGTCACAAAAGATGAAAAGGCCATCCGCGCTATTGGAGACCGAAGTAAACTTTTTGCCCGTGAAAAGCCGGGCTGGACAGGGTACAGTGTTCCATGAGATGACAATGCATGGCTAGATTTACCTCGACTAATCAATCACGGAATTCTTCAGATACGTTGAGTGGGAGGTTTACCCAGAAAAGAAAGCCAAAGCACATGAAGTTTTGACATCGCAAACTTTTGCCCCTTGTCCAGACTTTCAATGGGGACCTATACCTCCTACCAACCCCGTTTTACCCGGCGATGATTTCAAGTCATGGCATATCGCACTAGGGGGAGAGTTGACTAAAGTCCCTGATGATTCCTGGAAGATGGTTCTGAAAGAGAAACACCCCGAAATGCTGCACCTGCTGCAATTCCCGTACAACGGAGAGCCACCCAAACGATTGGTTACAGACAAGGCTATTACTCCAAACTCACTTCACTTTGTGCGTAACCACGGTGGTATCCCGCTCATTGATGAGAAGAAATTTGAGTTACAACTCGACGGTCTTGTCAAGTCCCCCAAAACATACACGATGAAAGATTTGATGAACAAGTCAGTCTTTCCACAGATGGAGAAGACAATTACTATGCAATGCTCAGGAACTCGTCGGATTGAGCAGATCTCTATGTACGCTGGTCAAGGCGACGAAGTTCCCCAGGCACCGTGGGCTGAAGGTGCCATAGGCACTGCGAGATACAAAGGCATAAGTCTCAAAAAGCTGATCAAAGATTGTGGAGGGCTTGTCAGCAACGCCAAACACCTTGAATTCTATGGCGTTGACACCTATGTGAAAGACCTCAACGTCGGTAACTATGTTGTCAGTGTCCCATGGTCCAAGGTCAAGAGCAATGAAGTTATTCTTGCTTGGGAGATGAATGGTGAACCACTTCCTAAGATTCACGGATTCCCATTACGAGTAATCGTGATGGGATATATTGGGGCTCGCAGTGTGAAATGGCTGTATCGAATTAAGGCCATCAAGAGTCCATCCCTGGCGCCTGTTCAAAGCAGAGAGTATCTGTATTTCAATCAACAGATGGGTAAGTATAACCAACGCCCCATGGATGGAATCCAGATCCAGGAGATGCCTGTCAGCTCTGCTATCATGTCTCCATGGCAGAATCAAGTGATTATGCATGGTGGTAAGATATTATGCAAGGGCTGGGCTTATTCTGGTGGTGGCCGGTGGCCTGAACGTGTGGAGTTATCAGCCGATGGAGGTTTCAGTTGGTACGCTGTTCCAGAAGAGAATCTATCGAAGAAGGGAAAATGGGCTTGGAGATCATGGGAAATTGATCTTCCTTGCGATGTAGAAGGTTGGATCGAGATTGTGTGCAGATGTTGGGACAACTCTTTGAATACCCAACCACTCAATGTGCGAGCAGCCTGGAATTGGGGTCTACATGTCACCTCTTCAGCACACCGCATCAAGATCTACAGCGTGAACAAAACCCACAAGCTCACACAACAAAAGTTGGCGCAATTCAAAGAGCATGACATTCCACTGGCTCCTCTGACCAGATACGACCCTGTTCCGGGCATTACCGACCGGGAAATTGCAAAGTACCAGGACTCCCACCCTCGCGATGTCGACGAATAAGATTGAATTTCTCTTTTCGAATTCGACAAGTCTTTGAAAAATGTATTTTCACAAACTAAAAATCTTTCATTACATAGTAAACAGCAACGACAGCCAGTTAGAAGATCATAGCAATCAGTTTCCTTTGCACCTTTTGACCTCCAGAGCTTTTGTAGAACCTTCCAGGATTAGAATCTTTGAAAGTCTACAATTTGTAAGATTATCAACCATGTCCCCAAGCATTGACCTTGGGCACACACCAAACATCCATGGATAATCCAGCCCCAGCATTTTATGTCAGGCTTCCATCAGGTCCGTGGGTAGCGGGGATGAACCTCCTCTTTCCACGGGAAAACATCAATGCTCAGAAATTCCGGGTTTGATTTTCGATGCAAATTGTCGCAAATCCTAGGTCATCATCTCAAGGTTGGATCTAGTCCTGAAAGTAGGACTGCCGATTTTATTGCCGAGTCATGAGTCCTAGTCCCAAATCAGCCCTAAATTTCCAGGCGTGAGATCCCCCAAAGAGGCGTAGTCGACGAGAACAAGATCAAGTGTGATTCGACCCCAGAGGTCCCAACCTTGGAATTGCCGATGGTCAAGCCAAAGCCAAGGAATGCTTCGCTTCCCCACACTTTTTCCCTGTCGATCTTCAACCTCCTCCACTTGGCACGATCAGAAACAAAGTTACGTTGATTCGCCACAGCCGCATTCTTTCCGTCTTGTGTTGGACTGTTCCGCACTCTCAAATCTAGGGGTTATGATGAACAACCCTAATGGCTGTTCCAAGATTGCTGGCAAGTACTTCCGATATCCGACATCCGATGGGCGGCGCTATGCGCTCGGATCTGGTCATTGAGCCATCTCGCTGATCAATCTTTGATCCCTCCTCTTATGTATTGAATGGATCATGCAAAACCGTAACCTGAGGTACCAGACCCCGGGACAGGCTTGGAAGTGCCGAGCTTCAGCTGAGCGATATCCACTGGTAAAATTCCACACCAGGCTTGTCCGCCTTGAGACATTGAGTCCTGAAACTAGTTGTTTAGTCAATATTGTGAGCGATGAGGGGGCTGTCTCCCCGGAGCCTTTCCGCATTCGAGCAACTCTCTCGTCCGAGCTACAACCTTGGAAGACCCCATCGGATCGTGGATTGTATTCTATTTGCCGAGAAAGGTTGCTTAGGAGCATCATTATGCGGGCAAACACATCATGACAACTACCGTGGTGCAGGGACGCAATGTAAATTTCCTGATAAATATATATAAATTAGGCCTCCTCCAGCACAAGTAGACACACCGGCATCAGATCAGTAACAACTTGGAAAGAGCGAGTGCGAGCCTCTTTCGACACCATGATTCGGCCAATGATGTATTCTATAACCCACGCAGCTATCATATTGGCAGGCTTCTCAAGCCTTGCGCAGTCTGCAGATGATGCTCTTTGGCCCCTTCAAAGCTTCAAGAGCTCATCTATCCAAACACCCTTCTTGAACGTTACTAAGATGGGTCAGACCGAGCCAGGATACCTCTTCTTCACGCCCGATGATATGCTCCGAGAGACCGGGCACCCTGTCATTTACTCAGATGACGGTCAGCTCGTATGGCAAGGCGAGCCAGGGAACTACTCCGCACTGCAACCACAAATGTTGGACGGCGAGCCCGTGATAGCCTACTGGTCCGGGTATGCAGGCGACGGCTTTGGTTTCGGGGCGATCACGATCCTGAACAGCTCGTACGATGAGATCTACCGCGTAACGCTGAATTGCAAGACAGAAGGATTCGTAACTGTCTTTGATCCACTGGATGTTGATTCGTGCATTGATATCCATGAGAGTCAGCTCACGGAGAACGGAACAATCCTCGTGACAGCTGTCAATGTCACACAGGCCGATCTGAGCCCCGTTTGTGGCCCCAAGGATGGATGGGTCCAGGATGCGCTTGTTTATGAGATTGATCTGAAAACGAATGAGGTGGTCTTTCGTTGGAGTACCCACGAACATAACGACCAGGTGGCAATCACTGACGCCCGTGCACCTTTGGAAGGCTCTGGCGGAAACAAGTCAGACCCGTATGGATACCCTCATCTGAACGCGGTCTATAAATATGGGGACTCATACCTGGTCTCGTCGCGGTATATGTGCAGTCTCTTTTTCATCGACGCAGATGGCTTGGTTACATGGCACCTTCACGTAAGTCTAAGAAAGACGTTGAAGGCAATTTCATACAACATATCTAACAAGCAATAGGGACGGACCGGTGGCGATTTCGAACTGGGTCTCGGTACGAGCTTTTGCTATCAGCATGATGCACGTTTCGAAACACAGAGCGAGGAGCGAGTAACAATCAGCCTGCACAATAATGAGAATACCGAATTCACAGGTCATGCATCGCTGACAACGGGCATGGTTCTAGACGTGGAACTTCAAGGATCGAAGAAAGTGACACTCAAGAGTCGCATGTGGGATGCCGCCGAGCCTGTGTTTGCACAGTCGCAGGGAAGCTACCAATCACTCGGCAATGGACACAGCTTGCAGAACCACGGCGCAACGCCCAAGATCGAGGAGTTTGATGAGCACGGAACCATCGTCATGCGTGCGCGCTTTGGCTATGACAATACCATGCAGACTTATCGCACATACCGTTACCCGTGGATCGGACGCCCAGCCACTAAGCCTAATGCTGTGGCCTGTGTAGAGGACGACGAAAGAGGGGTCGTCTATGTCAGTTGGAACGGGGCGACTGACGTAGAGTCTTGGAACGTCTCTTCCGGATCAACAGTCATGAAAAGTGCTGCGCGAAATGGATTTGAGACTAAAATTACAGTGGACGGGTTGAGGAACGGTGATGCACTTGTCGTGGAAGCTGTTGGTGGAGTTGGAGATGGCATGCGTTCTGATTCTGTCATAGTCGGAAAATGTTGAGACGCCACGGTCATTCACATCGAGGCGTCAGCTCGATCTGCCTTGGGTGCTTTCGGCAACCTTGGAAGACCCAAAGGCTGTGTGGCGATATCATTAGGCTTACACGACGCTCTCTTGTTGCTGTGCCTTTCTACATCTTTTTGACGACGTAGAAGAGACGAATGTATTTCAAATGTTAGCTATGTCCATCGGGTAAAATGCAAAATTTCAACAGGAATACACAACGCCAAGTGCCCGCAAAATGTGTCGCAATAAACCAAGACAAAGAATTGTTAGGTTCAGCGAGTGGAGCACAGCAAGAAAGCATTCGATCGAGTTAGACCGATCAGTATGCATAACCGGGTATAAGAAAATGAGATATTATAGTTTGGCCTCGGTGCCAAGAGCATTGCGACGCATTTGTCGCGAGGAAACATCGGCGGGAGCTGGAACGGCGGCATTTTGGAACAATTGGCGTCCAACGTGGTCAGACATGGCGAGAACACGTGAAGAAACGGTTTTGCCGTCGCGGCGGTTTTTGCTGTACGACGACGTCAGTTATCAGGAATTTAGTAAGATTCAGAGGTGTTGAACTTACCCTTCACGGCGGGACTGTGCAATCAGTTCGGTAAAGTCCCACAGCCGGCCGCCTTCGAGGACTTTCCCAGTACTAGGGTCGCGCTGCGGTGCCCATTCAGGGGCAAGTTTGAGCGATGCACCCGCTTTCAGTTCCTTATTCTTTGCGACTAGAATGATACCCTCTTCTTCGAATCTCTGATAAGAGTTCTTGAGGGTCTCCTTGTTGACGGCTTCAAAGTAGGAGAGATCTCCTTGGTGATATAGGGTTTTGCCCAGCTGTGAATGTTAAGACTATCCACTGAACGGGAGTTGAATGACTTACGACTTGAGCACTGTCTTGTGCTTTCTTTGAATCAACCCAAATTTCACCTGGTCCATCCAAAGGTGGTGTTAGTCCAAGGAGAGACACGGCCCCTAGCCAGGAGGCTTCCAGGAAAGGCCAGATCAAGAAGCAATAGAAGTCGTAATTTTCACGACCACATAGCCGTTCGGCCTCGCTCAATTCAACGTAAAGCGGCGTGAAGGATGCGCTTCGAGTGACCTGGATCACGTCGTCGTTCTCCAGATCCCGCAACGTTTTGTCAAAATTGCTGGTGAGGCCTTCGGGCGGGAAAATAAATTCACCACGGAATAGCTGAGACAAGAATGAGACCTGGCTCTTGAGATCTTCGTAGCTGATTCTTTGGTTAGTGGGACCTCCGCCTTGTTTGATCTTGGTATACATGGCCACAGAAACAAGCGCTTCCGTGATGAAGAGATGAATGAGCATGTTGCGATAGAATGACAATTGGAAGCGATCCACGGCGTAGTATGTTGGCTCGACCAGACCAGATATCTCACCAACGAGCTTGGGCCCTAGGACTTCAAGCGCGCGATCAACAACCATCTCCGTAGGCGAACGATAAAAGTGAGCGACTCGTCCACCCTTGGCTCGCACGCGCTCGCAGAGCCAGTCCAGCCGACGGCATAGTTCGCCCTTGCCCACACCACGACCGCGCAGCGTCAAGAGCACTGTTCCAACCAAAGCGGTGGGCATCATTACAGAAACATCGTTGATTTCCGATAGAACTCGATAGCCAAAGGTTCGAAGGATGCGGCCTCGGTCCGTGTAGCTCAGCTTGGTATTGAGGTCAGTGGTGGGGTGATCCAGTCGCGTGAGTTGCTGGCCGATGAACTCTCGGAGACTCCATGGCTCGTGGAATCGAACATCGACACGGCCCAGTTTCAGTGATAGAACTGACGAAGACGAGAGCAGATCGGCCAGATTTTCCTTCGCCTTGGGTTGGCCAAGAAGCTCGCTGATATATGACCTAGAAAATTGTTAGTATCTGCAGGTAAGATCAAAGCGACGGCAGGGTGCATACTCAGTCTCAATGACCTTGTCGTATTGTGTGCTGACAGGGCAGATGATAGTATCTTCTACCCGGCCTGACAGCAAGCTATCCATTATGAAACTTAGGATTCCGAATTTGGGAGAGAGCAATTTGCCGGTTCTGGAACGACCGCCCTCAATAAAGCATTCGAAGTTGAAACCTTGCTGAAGAAGGGTGTCAATGTACGCTTGTACTACAGTATTGTACAGCGGGTCATTTCCAAAGCTGCGTCGAATCCACATGGCACCTGCATGTTGCAGGAAAGGCCCCAACAACGGAATGTTTAAATTGTCGCCAGCGACAACAACCGGAAGAGCAATTCCAAGGCGATAACAAATTAGTTGCAGCGACACATAATCCACATGCGATTTGTGACAAGGTAAGAAGACGATTGACTGCTTCTTCTTGGCAGCTGTTTCAGCTACGGACCTTAACCGCAATACTTCTTCACTGGATACATGGATGCCTGTGTCTGGTTAGCTGTTGCTCGATATAAAGGCGTGACGAGGGCCTACCTTGATGATAAGCGCGAGTCAACATCTGAGTGCACATATAATAAGCACCTCGGATGAACCTTTTGCTCTCCATCTTGCAAATCATTTTGTCCATCATGGTGTCTACAACCTCCAGAAGGTTACCCTCAATTTCAGTCCTTCGACGTGCACGTTTATCGTCAAGTGTGGCGCCTTCCTTGATTGCCAGAAGCCCCTCCTTTTCTTCAACCGTGAGCCGTCCTTTGGCCAGTTCAGTAATCTTGTCTTGCAGCAAAGAGCTACCCAGTATCGAGCTCTTCATTCTTTCAGAGAACCCAGAGTAGAAGATCGGTTGACCAATAGCATCATCATATGCGCGCCAGCCTGTGCCGGACATATACAAGCTCACTTCACGTAGGAAATCGAAGGGGTTCTCGCGAAAGCGCGCCATGTGGCGCACAAGGTTGCGTTCGGTAATTTCATCTTGGGGTTCAGGTCCTCCAGTAAAGCCTGATGGGTGGATGGTCAATTGGTTGCCAACGATCTCCAGGTCCGGCGCTGAGTGGTCATCGGCGAGGGCCGGTTTTGAAGATGGCATATTGTAGGGGAACCGATGGGACGATGTGGTTCCAGTCAGAGCATGAGAACGTTTCCAGGCAAGGAACTGGTGTCAGAGGTGTGTTCAAGAGGGCGAAGAGGTCAACCAAAGCCACATTTCCAGAACCAAGCTCCCAACAAACCGGGAGATCGTCCCCGGATATTCACAGGCTTTCCCCAGAATTGAGCCGAGGTGTTGATCACGTGGTGGTGAGCTACGGCGGGCGATAATGGCACTCTAGGTATTTAGGCCGGCTTCTGTGGTGAGAAACGTTTAGAACGACTACATTTTAGGTCTATGATACATGATTCATTGTGACTTACAGCGAGCACTGATATTTGTTATCTCTATCACTAGAGACGCATATTAGCACCTAAAGTCTGCGAACGGCCATGAGGAAATTGATATTTCCAGTATGGCGCTAAATGTGTCTGTATCTGTGGAGTCAACGGTTTCGGAGCTTTATCCCACTTCATCTTCCGACCTGCATCAACCCACATCGACACCATGTCTCGTTTGGTGAATGGCGTCAAGTCGTTCTCGAGTATGTCTCCTCGAACTTGTACCTCTATATGAGCTCACCCCATCTCAGCGACTGCTTCATCCCTCCTTGCCGATGCGACCGCCCCTTCTGCTCGCTCCTCCTTCCAAGTCTTCCGCGATGTTCCCTCAATCCGAGGCCTGCGCCGCCAACTGCTGCAAAAAGACAGAACCGTAGGCTTTGTCCCTACCATGGGCGCGCTTCATGAAGGCCACCTCTCCTTGATTCGGCAAGCTGCCCGCGAAAATACCGACATTTTCGTCAGCATTTTCGTCAACCCCACACAATTTGGCGTCACGGAGGATCTGTCCAGCTACCCCCGCACCTGGGACTCCGATGTCGAGAAGCTGGAGCAACTGAATGAGGAATTGGCCCGTTTGGGGGAAAGTAGTGCAAGCGCTGGGCGTATCACTGCCATCTTCGCCCCCACCTCGAAGGCCATGTATCCTGGATCACCTCCATCGTCAGAAGTCAATGGTGACGGCTCTTTTGTCACCATAACCCCCCTTTCTTCGAAATTGGAAGGAGGATCCCGCCCTGTTTTCTTCCGTGGTGTGGCAACTGTTTGCATGAAGCTTTTCAACATCACAACTCCCGATCGGGTGTACTTTGGCCAGAAGGACGTCCAGCAGACCGTTGTCATCAAGCGCATGGTTGAGGACTTCCACGTAGGCAGTGAAATTCGCATCATTGAGACAGAACGAGAGCACGATGGCCTGGCGCTAAGCTCGCGGAATGTCTACCTGGGAGACCGCAGACGAACGGTTGGCCTCACTATCTACAAAGCGCTCAAGGCCGCCGAGGATCAGTATCTGGCTGGCAAGACAACGAGAAAAGATATTCTCGGGGCTGCAGAGAATATCGCCCAGTCTGTTCTTTCTGAGCAACAAGCCCTTGCACCCTCGGAGAGAGCGATCTACGAAGTCGACTACATCTCTCTCGCGGACCCCAATACTCTCGATGAAGTTGACGTTGTTGACCCAGCAAAGGGCGCTATTCTGAGCACCGCATTCAAGATGGCACCACTCGAAGAGTCCAAGTCCGGCGAGGATTGTGGTCTTGGAGATGGCAAGGTCCCTGTGCGATTGATTGATAACCTGATCTTGCACCCCCGTGCTTAATGCACGCACATAGTGAACATACCTCGCTTCTGTGTTGCATGTGAGCCCAGTATATAGAACTTTCAAAAATAGACAGCAGAATAAAGATCTCAATTCGATACCTTGAGCAACTTGCCCGGGTGGCATGTTCTTTAAATCGATTATCTCTTAACTGCACATTGGACACTGACTAATTTTAACGTGGAAATTACTTCTCTGGGGGGTTTCAATGCCTGGATATTGATTATGCCCTCATCCTAGTACATTTACTCGGGTTATCATTTTCAAGGTTGCTCCGTGCACTGTACAAGCCGGCGAAGTTGTTAAATCCATAGATCTCCGGGGCCATTACCTTGCCTAATAGAGCAGTAGAGAAAGACCGACAGGAAATAGATACTAGCCCATATCAAACTTAAGCCCTCCAGAGGACTGCATATTGGTAAATTCAACATTAGCTTGGTTAGTTTACTTGTATTTGATAAGTGGAGCAAATTAATGCCTGGAAGTCTTGGCGCCGAAAAAAAGTCTCGAAAGCTTGGATCGCCGAAACAAAAAAACTCCAACTCCCTCCGCTACCCACATTCTTCAAAATGGCTGACGATGGCATGCTTATGAACTTCAGCATTGCTGACAGTGTCATCAAGCCCGAAGCAAAGTTCAAAGGAGGCACATGGCGCGACCGACTGACCGCGAAAAAGCGCTCATCCCACCGCGGCTCAGAGAAAGAACCCGGCGATGCGGCCGCACGCAACGCAGCATCCAAAAATCCCAATCAGATTCAGCTTGGAGACCGACCCGCCAAAAGACAAAGAACGGAGGACTCGAACCAGCGCCCTCAGCGCTCTGGTGACCGACGCCCGCATCAACATCCACGAGAGAAAGACCCCCGCCACTTCGTTTCCTCACTCTTCACCAGCAACCCAGAGGCACAAAATGCGGAGGAGCCCAAGCAAGAAGGAGAGATTGAGGAGGCAAAACCAACCAATGCGCCGCTGATCGACGGACTCGATACCTTCACGAACCTGGGACTATCGCCCAACCTTGCGGCACACCTGCTCACGAAGCTAGAGCTCAAGGCGCCCACTGCCATTCAGAGAAGTTCAATTTCGCAACTCCTGAAGGAAGAGAGCGACGCCTTCATCCAGGCCGAAACCGGTTCCGGAAAGACATTGGCTTATCTCCTCCCGCTGGTTCAGCGCATTATGGACCTATCTAAAGCTAAGAACGAGCAACCCGACAGCCAAGTCCACCGCGATAGTGGATTGTTCGCCATCATCCTCGCACCTACCCGTGAACTTTGCAAGCAAATTTCAGTCGTGCTCGAGAACATCCTGCGCTGTGCGAATTGGATTGTTTGCGGAACGGTCATTGGTGGAGAAAAGAAGAAATCCGAAAAGGCACGTTTGAGGAAGGGATTGAACATTCTCGTGGCAACACCCGGTCGATTGGTGGACCACCTTGATAACACAGAAGCATTGGACGTCAGCAATGTCCGCTGGCTCGTGCTTGATGAAGGAGATCGATTGATGGACATGGGCTTCGAGGAGGAATTACAAGGCATTGTTGGGAAACTTGATGCCAGACAACGACCAAGTCGGGTGCCTGGTGTTCCCACTCGCCGGACAACGGTTCTCTGCTCGGCTACACTAAAGATGAACGTTCAAAAGCTGGGAGAGATCAGTTTGAAGGATGCAGTGCACATCAAGGCAGACGCGGATGGCGAAGACGAGAAGTCAGAAAACGAGGACGACGAGGCGTTCCGGGTCCCTGCGCAACTGAAGCAGTCTTACGCAATCGTGCCGGCCAAGTTGCGACTTGTCTCATTAACAGCCTACTTGAAGAGAACGTTTATGCGAAAGGGATCAGTCATGAAGGCTATTGTGTTCATGTCCTGTGCCGACGTTGTTGATTTCCACTTTGAGCTTTTTTCGCGAAACCAAGACCGCGAACAACAAAGGAGGCTCGAAAGAGAGCAAAGAGAGAAGGATGGCAAGCCGGAAGAGGAGAAAAAAGAAAAACCAGAGGAAAAAGAAGAGCTGTCGCCCCATGGAACTATTGCGCCCGGCAGAGCCTTTTCAACACCTACAAATCCCGTCATTCTGCACAGGCTGCACGGTTCTCTTCCCCAGAATGTTCGAACCGCCACCCTTGGCTCTTTCTCACGCAGCACTGAAGCCTGCGTCATGATTTGTACTGATGTTGCCTCGCGTGGTCTCGATTTGCCCAATGTCGACCTGGTTGTGGAGTACGACCCTGCATTCAGCTCTGACGACCACACGCACCGTATCGGTCGTACCGCCCGTGTCGGACGTGACGGTCGCGCCCTCGTTTTCCTCCAGCCCGGCTGCGAGGAGAACTACGTCCAGGTTCTCAAGCGCGGCTACCGCGATGGTGGCAAGGCGCTCACTCGAACTGATGCAAATGAAATCATCAAGCGCGGTTTCGGAGGCAACGAAAACGGAAAGAAGAACTGGGAAGAGAAGACAACCGACTGGCAAATGGATGTTGAGCGCTGGGCCTTGGACAACCCCGAGTATCTGGAAATGGCCCGTCGGGCATTCCAGTCTCATGTCCGAGCCTACGCGACCCATATCGCTGCTGAGCGAAGCATGTTCAATATCAAGGAGCTCCACCTGGGTCATCTGGCGAAGAGTTTCGCCCTGCGCGATCGACCGGGCAAGATCAATGTCCCCGGTCTGCGGCCTGGGCAAGAAGACAGCAAGAAGGACTTCAAGGCTGCACGTAATGGTGCAGGTAACAAGAGAAAGGCTGCTGATGATGCGGCACCGGGTGCTCTGCCTACGGATGATGCTGCTCGCAGAATGAGGGCCAAGATGAGAGAACATATGGCTGGAGCAAATGAGTTCAACTTGGCTTAATCTTTGGCTGATGAACCCGTTCCCAAAAAAATTCTGTCGCATGATTGTTTTATAGCATTAGCATTTATCTCAGTAGATATCCCATAATGAAATCTTGCCATCTTTGGATCCAGCTGCTAGCCAATGAGTTTGTTGTACTTTTTGATTTCGCTGTTGATGAACCGTTGCAAGGGAGTAGTCACTTTCTCCTACTTGGCTCCCCTCATCTTGGGGGTTCGGGCCTGTAGATCCGGTTGATGGGAGGTGCGAAGGAACGTCTAAGATCTCTCCGAATGTAACGGTATAACAACCATCTTTATGCCACTTGAGTACAGCGAGCTCTTTCATGGTTTTGCCTGAATATGCTCGAACCCTGCTGTCCCAACCGGCAGTGGCAAAGACCTTGCCATCCGAGCGTATTCGCAGACCCTGCTGGCCTGAATGTTTTGTATTGACACTTTTCAAAGGCGATTCTTCCTTGTAGCCAGCGGTTGGGATATATCCACCAGGCCCTGCATTTGGAATGGGGTGTTTGACAAGCAAAGCGTCTGCTGAGGATGAAATGAAATATTCAAGAGAAGGGGAGAAATCCAAAGAAAGAACTGGCTGGGTATGGGGGCGGCAGGCGTAGAGCCTGTCCCACTTCAAAGGGTTCTTGGCTATGTTTTCACGCTCAAATACCGTTGCAGTGAGGGCTCCTCGGTGATGAAAGACCATGACATGACCACCCTCGTACGCAGAAGCAACATAGATATCCCCAGTGGGGGTAACGAAAAGGTTAACGGCCATGAGCATCCCAGTTTTCGTTGATGCATCGGAAGCAATTGTGCTGATCCGACGCTCAGATGGCAGGTGGAAGATATCGATACCGCCAGAGTCCAGGGCGTTAGGGACGGCAAAAAGAGTAGTCTCGGGCTTTTGTGGCTTTGAAGACACACCGGGCAGGCCATCAGATGTAAGAAATACCATTGAAAAGGCGCAGAAGTTGAGCGCGTTGACAGGCAAAGAATGAAGTAGCCAAGGCTGGGTCTTCTGTGCCTGTTCGTCTTCATTTGCATCCACTGGCAGTGTCTTGCTAAGGAACGATTCATCTTCAATACGAATCTTCCACACACATAATTTGTGATCGCGGCCATGTCTGTCGCACTAGTCAATATCAAAAACAAGTTACGGAATGCTGGGGGTAAATACGTGTAAATCTCAGTCACACCTGAACCGAGCTTGAAGCCTCTCACTTCAAGCACAGCGCCTGCGTGGGCTTTCCATGATGCCACAGGCCGCTTGGTGACCAGATCCCAAACAACGATCCAGCCATTGGCGTCGCCGGATATCAGGCGTAAGTTTTGGTTGTAGATGTGCAATGCATGGATCGACGCCGTATGCCCGCGGAGGATGTAAACCGGGGTAGCTGGAGATTGAGTCTGGGCTGATTTGGTCTCCATTCTAAAGTATAGGCTTTGGGTAAAGACCTCGGGATTGTTGGTGTAGGTGAATAAGCTCGATGCTTCCATAACAGTTACGTTGCGGAACTGCCAGCTCACACCGCCATTACTATACAGTTGATTTGAGATCTTGATGCGTGTTTCCAATCAATTCAGCATGGTAGTTCTTTTCTCTAACTAATTTTTGGCTATCGTATCTCATTAAAAGGGCCTGATGCCCATGTGTTCTCAATAAGCTTAACAGAACCCTTGCAGGATGTTATTTATGCGAAAGAGATGATTCGCCTGCCCAGGTGCGTGAGCAGGTCATATTTGAGGATTCAAGTTCCATGAATCCAGAACTGAAAGTGTAGACCTTCGAATTGAGCAATCAGAGTAGATAAGCACCATAGTTGTACTGATTGAGCGCATGATGGTGATGTGGCGGCACATAGAACCCTTGATAAGGATGATTCTCCATTGAGAAATCTCCCGTGTCCAATAGGGGGTTGTTCATGTTGCCATGTGAGCCAGAGGTCTCGGAAATTGTTAATGAGGGGTCGAGTGCATAGAAATTACCATGCATCTGCGATGGGACCACAGTGTGCGGATGAGCATCAACCCAGCTCCAGATTTGCTTCAGGTCATCCTTGATTGAATCGGATGTGCTGCCAGTAATTTTGGTCATGCTGTCGATTATATTGAGAGCTTCATGCTGAGCCTCTGGTGCCTCTAAGCATTCTGCAGCGATGACGAGGGAATGAATCGCTATGTCCGCGATACCTCTGTTTAGATAGTTAGATGTCCGTCGCAATAATTAGCCTGTAAAGATGGGTTTACTGACCGGTCTTTGGTATGGGCGACAAGGCCGCAAATGTCATTTGCATGGGCCTGTTGATGCTTTTGCATTTCATCGTCGAGGCCTTGTTGAAGAGGGTTGTTTTTGGCTAACATGATTCGAGTGACGTGATAAATCAACCGAGCAACGATGGCAGACCGGTTGGTAAGCCTGTCAAGTCAGTTGACGATCATAGTGGGAAACGTGGTAATATAAACCTACCAGACTTCTGGGAAGACCGATTTTGACTTTGCCTGCCATGGCTGTAGATAGCCAAGAGGGACAAGAGCTCTGGGTACAGATTTCTCCCACTGGTCACACCATCTGCTGTAGAGGGCCCATTCTTGGAATAAATTTGTGAGCTGATTTGCTCGCGTCACTTCCTCGCCCAAAGTTTGACATTGGCGTAGAGCCGTTCGCAGCATCGATACTTTCGCACAAATATACAATATTCGGTGATGCCATAGGTCATGACCTCCACTGATGTTGATCTGTGCATGTTCCATATCTATATCGACCCCCCAAGTATCTGGATTCCAAGACAAAGCCCAATTGTGGCGCACGCAGCTGAGGATTTCTGCGCTGATGCTGATCCTGAAGCACGCTCCACCAAGGCCTGGTGTTTTGGCAGTCCACCCACATTCTCGGATGAGAGCCCGTGACCCTGCAAGATGATCTTCCCAGCGCATTGAGTGTGGTGACATCGAAGCAGAGAAGCCCAGGACCATAGCAACTGTAGCGCACAAGACAGAGTCTCGGCTGGGGTCATGGATTGCACCCGAAAGGGCCTCACTGGCCTCTTGAGAAAAAGTCATTGCCAGTTCAACTGGCCAGGAAGGGTCATGGAGCGAACGGTACTTTGCGCCACTCGCTACAAGTGCCTTTAGTAATAAAGGCTCGGCGACAGCGAGGGTAGGTAGAACTTGAGAGAACTGGCTTGCGTTAGCGAACGAAGAAAAATAATACAGAGTGATCGACCAACGTGATTCATCTCATCCATCGCATCCATGCGAGGACCAATCTCTTCTACAAAGATACGTAGACAAGACACTGCGTCAGGGTCAGTGAGTGACTGATGAGACTCTTGCTTGTCCGCGAGCTTTCGAGCAAAATTGGACGTCCCGTGCGGGAGCAGCTCGTCGCCAGGCATCAAATGGGACTGGTGCCAAGTATCGGTCTCCACAAACCCTGTCGTGGTATGAGGGACATCGAAGCCCAGTGGATCAAAAGAATGCGCAACGGATTGAAATATGCTTGTTAAATCATCGGATCCAATGACATCCAAATCGGGATGTGGATGCCCGTTCTCCTCAATGGGGCTTTCCGGCTGAACAGGAGGGTATATCTCAAAGCCGCCCACGTATAGCGATGCGATTAGACGTGAGTCGTCTCTAAATGTGACCTTGGAACCGTCCGGTCGCGCGATCAGGTGGGGAGGAGCCACGGTCTGAGTGTCGATGAAATTGAGGCGAACACCACGCCGACAGACACGGTCCGATTTGCGACAATTCAAACATCTTCCTACAGCTTCATCACATTTCAAATGTCGTTGGCGACAAGTAAAACACCCCGTGCGCGACCTTCGAGCTTTGGTATCAGATATGTCCGTGCCTTTTCTGCGGCCGGCGCGAGAGCGGGGCGGGGTTTGCGAACCGCTTGACTGGCTTTTGGGTGTTGATGTTGTGGTGTCGACTTGCGTAGGGTCCGGTTGCGACCTCGCAGAATTCCGGAGGTTCATCGCGACTTGGGGCAACGGTATCGGAGCGGGGTCTTATTTGCGAGGCGATCTCTAGTCACCAGCGCCAACTGGAGCTCGAATCAATAGAGGTTTCCCAAATAAATACAATGCTGCTGTAATTTCCCGACTGGCCATGTTCGATGTCGATAGTTTCGATGAGGCTCGGGAATGTTAGGGTAAGAGGTTGCGATGGTGTCTGCGACTCCGGGGATCGCTTTGATGGTACCAATGCGGGGAGGCAAGAAGGGATCGGCGGGAATATCTGTGCAAGATGTCAGCTGAGAACGAGTCACCAAAAGTAGGTGAACATACCCCTTTCTTGGCTGCAGGAGGTGCCTTGAATAGGTATGCGGAGAAGTTGGTCGATGGCATCGTAAAAAAAAGGTGGATCCCGCCAAGATCGCCGGTATATTGAATCGCCCCGACGGCGTCAAAGTTTTGTACAATTTCATCGTTATTTAACTTAATGCTTTGTATCCCGAACAGCGTTCTAAATTGCTCCGGTACTAATGTCTTTTTTGTATCTCATCCTCCAACACCGAGTCTTAACACAAATTTCATAGTGAAAGTTTTCTACTCCTTTCTTCTCAAGCGTGGTAAGCGGATTCGACACATGAATACTAGCACAACAATTGCCCAGACAGCTGCCGAGAAGAAAGTCACGCGAAGAGCATCGGAGTATGAGCGGGTGACTGCGCTTTTGTTAGCAAGATCCCAGCGTAAAGAGTCTGGGTGGGAACATACCTTCTAGCTGATGGACAGGATCCAACTGGGAGATACTGTGCACAGATTTACGAACAAGCGCGATGATATAATCTTTATCAACACCAGTCACCTTTTCGTTGAGGTGATATATGAGGGCATTTTGGAAGATCCAGCTGCTCACGGCAACACCCATGACAGAGCCTAGGCTTCGCCACAAGCCAAGTGTGGTTGTTGCAACAGCCTGATCTTCATGCTTACTCGTCGCAAGCATAGAGACCATCAAGCTGGGGAACGCAAAGCCTTGCCCAAAGCTTGAGAATGAGATGCATACCATCGCAGCTGGGTGGGAGGTGTCAATTCCCATTGCTGCAGCTGCAAACCCACCCACTATCATACTGCATACACCAATGAGGACAAACGGCTGGAGACGTCTTGTTGAGTTGATCAAGAACCCAGTGCTTACACTTGATACGGTGATAGCGATAGAAGAGGCAACAAGCCGTAGACCCGAAGTAGTGGGCGAAGTCAGCTTCACAGCTTGGAAATACAGCGGAGCATTGAAGACTACGGTGTTGATAGACACCGCAGCAAAGAAACTGCCGAAGATTATACTGGATCGGGGGTTTGTCGTGAGAAGTTCGATTGGCATCACGGGGCGCTGAACATGTGGCTCATAGAGTACTAGGATCACAGCAAAGACAAATGACAGTGTCAACGAGGTGATGATGAGAGGGTGACTCCAAGAGAGGACATTGCCTCCCAGATTCAATCCAACGATCAGGAGAGTGACAGCGGTGATCAAGATGAATGACCCCAGGATGTCGATGCTTCGGATCAACTGAGAGATTTTCATGCCTTCTGTTCTAACAGTCTTGCGACCTAGATTCGCCGGGAGTGTCCAGGCAGCAGCAACAAAATAAACGAAAATGAAAGGCAGTTGGATGAAGAACGCTCCACGCCAGCCAATATGATCACATAGATAGCCTCCAAAGGCGAGCCCGATGCTGCCTCCAGCACCAAGGCAGAGGTTGATGTATGATTGGTAGATTCCGCGGTACTCTAGACGCACCAAGTCGCTGGATATGATCTGACCGATGGAGAATATACCTCCAGCGCCGAGTCCGCAGAGGGCGCGGGCAGCAATGAAGTCTCCGATGTTGCGGGCCAAACCACATCCGGCCGTTGTCACGAAAAACATCACGATCGAGAAGAGATAGACCGGTTTACGGCCGAAGGCGTCGGAGACTCGCCCGAAAAGAGGCATGAACGCGGTCGAGGTCAGCAGAAAGGCTGTTGACAGCCATGATGCTGAATTCGCTGCATTGAAGTAGGAGGTAATGACTGGGTGACTGGAGGCCATGAGGGTCGAGTCAAAGAAACCGATCATGTAGCCAACCAGGATACCGCCGAAGATAATCCAGAACTGAGTGGGAGTTACATCGATGAAGCGCGCAGCATAGTCATCCTCCTTCAAGGCATTCTCAGAGTTCGAAGGAAGTCTTTCAAGGTTAGGCGCACAGTCCAGTCCTCCAGAAATTGAGCTCGCACTGGACAGGATAGACACAGGTTCATCTTCGTCTTTAAGGGAAGAGGCTGTTTCCACATCCACATCGTAGTCAGGTTGGCCCAGGAGGGGAGTGGTTTCGGAGGCGTCCAAATGATTGGGCCGACCGTCGATCGACATTGTCAAGGAACGTGATGCGATCCCCCGTCAAATTGAGTTCTGTCAAAACCGTCAAAGCTTCCAAAGAAAAAAAAAATGTTTTAGAGCCTCCGATCACGAAATATCTACAGGAAATGTCGCAAGCTAAGCTTCCGAGGTCAAGACCAGCGGTGACACATTGCCGAGAGGTGAATCAGCACAATTTCATGCACAACCGGGTGTCCAATGTAATGCGTCTATACACTGCAGGGTGCAGATTCAGCGTAACCAGCGTATGTTCCGTTTCCGTCCCCGTAGACCTGTGGACGTGAGTGGAGGTGATAAATTTGTAATCACGATTCCGATCTCGGGGTCTCGGGATCTTGGGCGATAAGAGATAAGGTGGGGGGTTGATGGGGGGTTCTCTTCAGGGCTAGTTACTCCCGAGGTCGTCTCTTCTATTTACAGCACCATAACAATGCCTTTGCGTATCGCTATTTTAACATGCGACACCCCTGTCCCCGAAGCCAACCGCCGCTATAATGGTTATGGCGGTTTATTTCGATCCCTCCTCCAATCCAGCGCCAAAGTAAACGGGCTGGACCCTGAAGCGGATCTCGAGATCACCGTGTTTGATATTGTCGATGGTGACCAATATCCAGAATTGGAGAACGTTGACGCGGTGCTCTTAACAGGTTCAAGTGCGTGTGGATAAGGAAGGGATACCATGGTGCCTATGCTAACTTGCCCTAGAATTCAACTCCTACGACGACACCCCATGGATTCTACGCCTCCTGGAATTCACCCAGAAAGTCCTCGCACAGGACCGCGTCCGTATACTCGGGATATGCTTTGGTCACCAAATTGTCGGTCGCGCACTAGGTTCCAAGGTTGGACGAAGCGATCGCGGCTGGGAGATATCCGTGTGCGATATGAACTTGACAGACAAGGGAAAGGAATTGTTTGGTCGAGACAAACTTGTATGTGACCTTGGTCCTTTATATTATTTGTGCAACTCTATGCCACATACACAACCGGATAAATGTGCATTGCTGACTGGAATTTGGAATAGCGCATCCAGCAAATGCACCAGGATATTGTCTATTCAACCCCTCCCAATGTGACCTTGCTGGGATCTTCCCCGCGCTGCGAGGTGCAAGGGATGTATGCACCCCATCGGTTCATTACAGTTCAGGGTCACCCCGAGTTCACCGAAGATATTGTGAATGAGATTGTTAAGGTCCGGACCCAGGCGGGAGTCTTCAAAGATGACTTTGCGCAAGATGCGCTCGATAGAGCCGGCAATGAGCACGACGGTGTGGCCATCGCTGCTGTATTCCTGAGGTTCCTATTGGAAGAAAAAGCGTGAACGTGGATGGCTCAAGTGACAGACTCGTTAGACATGGACTAGCTTCTGCTAGCCTTTCTATAATAGCGTTAGGCAATGCGCTCCAAGGTCGAAAGAATTTCTAGCTTGATCCTCGCATGGGCGGATACTTTTAGCAATATATGGCCAGTACATGCCCAGGTGAGCGTACAAAGTAAATGGGTTCACCTGTGTGGTTACACAGACCTTGGAATGTTTCATTTCAAGAGTTCTCGCTGACACCATAGTGGGGACTACGCCTGACTCTACTGAGAGCAAAGTGAAATGATCATAATTTTGAAGTAATGTGGTATTTAGCTGGATTTATCTCAGGTCTCGATCAACCAAGATCAAAACACCGTTGCCAGCTACACACCAGCAGAGACATAATCGTCTCTCAATAGCAAGAAAAGGCTTAAAAAAGCAAAGGGTACAAGTAACCCCAGCGAAAAGGTATCTTCGCGAGAAATGTGATGAAGGATGTGCCCCAGGCACCATCCACATGCAACTCCAACAAAACGCCCCCTCCGCATGCCCACAGGGCGATGCATATGCAAAATCAACAAAAGTCCAACGGTCTTTTTTCGCTCGACGCCGCCATGCATACGCAAATGATCATAGGTCTAGCCTGATGAACCAAAGTTCAAAGAAAAAAAAAGAGGGAAAGAGGAATCATGTGGGGCGAGATCGGGACAATCGACCACTACGTCGACACTTTTTGGCTTCCACGTCCGATTGTTCCGGCGTGGTGCTACGGGTGGAAGACGGGTCTGTGACTTGACCCTGTGGATTTTCTGATGGCATCTGCAACAAACAAATTAGAGAGATAGCTCGAGGTGTCTCTTGGATCACTTACCCGGAGATTGAGCGAGACAACTTCATCCTGATCATCGCGGAACGAGATGCCAACACCCAAGGTGAGATTTGAGAGAAAGCGCCGCTTAGGACGGACGCGTCGTGCGGGCTGTGGTGCTTCTGAGTCGTCGCTGTCCTCTGCCGATCGCTTGCTGCCAGTGCTGAAAGGAGAAGTATCGCGCGACGCCTGAAGACTAGGCTTAATAGGGATGGCAGGGACGGGTCCGTTTTTCTTGTCAGCCTGGTCGTCTGACTTCTCGTCGAGAAGTGCGGCAAATGCTCGATCAATATCACCGCGGCACTTCTGCAGCATGTCGATTATGGTTTCTCGGTCGTACCGGCCGCCAAGACCCTCTTGTATGGACTTGATGTCCCATGGTGCATAGACATCGACAGCAAGGCTTGCATCACTCGATGATTGCGCTGTATCGGGCTTGTCGTCAGAAATGAGACTCTCCTTGGGTGCATCGGCTTTGATCTCGATCTTGCGTTCGGTGCCGCTCTGAGCAGAGGATGTCTGCACAGACGTCAAATCGGCCAGGAGACCTTTGTGCGTCACTCCAATGCTCCGTACAGAGGAGTAGTGTTTGAATTCCTGCAACTGTTAGTTTGGGAATGAACACGTAAAGGTAGGCGCAAAGGGAATCAACTTACATGGAAGGCAATGTGAATGACATCGCGAGACTCTTCGGGAGTCGCATTCACATCTTGGAATGGGTGAACACCATCCATTGTGTAGACAGTCACGTCAAGCCTGTATGCCTGGCAGAAGGCTTGAATGTGCTCAGAACTACCCCACTCCGCATTGCGTCGAGTTGTGGCAATCATCTCGAGAAATCTGGACTCTTTATCTTGATCAGACGGAGCAGATACATCGGCCGAACGGGTTGCGTATGCGGAAGCCGCTGCACGCTTGGGCCTGCGTCGCTCTCCACCTTCAGAAACGAATTGCATGAAATATTCTTTGTTTGCCGCCATGTGATCGGCAAGCCGTTGACGGATTTCGTTTGCATGGGAGGTGTTCGCATACAGTTGATCGGACAATGAGTAATAAAGGCAATTCCCTACAGCAAGACGTGTCAGATCATGGATCCCAGGCTTAGAGAACACTGGGGATCTCGGTGACTATGCACACGACTGTGAGTACTAACCGTCGCCTTCTGTGGGTAGGGCAAATAGCCCTCTCTCTTGGAGAGCGGGCATGTCCAAGCTTGAGTGACCCATACCGTGATTACGGGTTTGGTCTGAAATTGGTAATTGCATAGGCGGAGTTATTGGAGAATTGGAGGAAGGAGGTGAGACCTCATTAGGATGTGAGATCTGAGAGGTTGTACTTGGGATCGTAGACTGATCTAACGAGTTGGGATGAAGCACATCGCGACCCGCAAGTATGGGCACGATTCTGCCACCATTGATTTGCGACATGGTGAGGCGACTCGATGAGTCGTCATTTAGGTAAGCGACTGAACAATTGAAGTCCAAGTGAAACTAAACAAGTAAACCCGCAGAGGTGAATCGGGCCCTGCGGGTGGTTTAAAGGAAAATTACTGCAGGTTTCCAAATTTGGCACCGGCCCCCTGGCGGTGAGATGCGATGCTTACTGATTGGTCACACGCGAGCCCTTGCCCACCATGACATAGCCGACTTTCTTTGTATTCGACACAATTGCGCTTCGGAAGAATTGGTTCCTATTTTTGGGGGCTGTCTGTTTCTTTGAATTGTCCAAAGAAATTCCGAATAAAGGGTAAATTGAGCGTACAGCGTTTGGCGAGACAAAATCAAGATGAAATGTGATCGATAACGCTGGTGGAGGTGGAGTAAAATGGAGAACGCGGGACTTTACGGAGTCTCCTTGCTGACCCCAGATCGGACTTTCAATATGAAGAGACAGAAGCAGTTGGTGATCTCTTCAATTCCCGAGTTAATGCCATTAGGTTATATAGAAAGAAGAACCAGGCATGCTGATAGCTCTCCCATCACTCTGCCGAGTACGCATCACCTCCGCATAAGTGCGGAGGTGTAATTTTCAGGTTGTTGATCGTATCACTCCACGTCTCCACGGTAAAACTCTAGCGCGTCTCTTTGCTTTTTATACTCGTCTATTGGGCGGCTCAATACACCGCCCCTAAAAAGCTTCCAGAATAGGACTAGCTGCAATATTGAATTACGTGCCTCATACATGGGAAAAGTACGACCGGGCCGGGCCCATTCCTTATCAAACGAGATAAGGATCATCCCCTCACCCCCGCCTCAAAGCTAGCAGCCCCGAGGTAATCGTATGATATAAAGGGCTTGTAGCTCTTCAATTGGAGTTTACTCTAAGGATCTGACGAGAATAAGTTCGGATACAGTTTCATCATGGCAACTAACAACATTGTGGTTCTGGGGTGAGTGTCTCTAGCTCCTTCTTGAGCTCCACCCTCCCAGCGGTGTGTTGGACACTAACGCATGATGCATGGAACAGGGCTGGTGTGTCCGGTTTGACAACCGCGTACCTGCTGTCGCAAGACCCTGCGAACAAGGTCACCGTGCTTGCAAAGCATATGCCCGGCGATTATGATATTGAATATGCATCCCCATGGGCCGGTGCCAACTATATGCCGTACGTCAACACAATGACTCGGACCAATCTCACAGCAGGCCTTTATCTCACCATGCACTGTACACAGGGTCGGCAAGGAAGGGAGTGCCCACCAAGAATGGGAGCGCGCTACGTGGCCAGCATTGAAGGAAATTACGGACAAGCACCCGGAGGCCGGTATCCACTTCCGAGGTATGTGCCCTGCCCTCGGACTCTGGAACTATTGGACCCCGCTCATATCGCGCAGGTACTCTGATCTACAACCGAACAAAGGATCAAGAGTCAGCAACAGGGCAATGGTTCTCCGAGCTGGTTCAACCGAACCCGTGGTATAAGGATGTCGTTCCAGATGTATGGTGGCCCCCAATTTCTCAAAGTGACTTTGGTATTGACTGGAAAAATCTAGTTCAAACCCATCCCCTCTAGCAAGCTAGATCCTGGGATTGACAATGCCCAAGAATTCACATCTGTCTGCATCAACACAGCAGTCTACTTGCCATGGCTGGTGGGCCAATGTGTCAAGAATGGGGCCGTGTTCCAAAGGGCTGTCCTCAAGCACATCGCCGAGGCAGCGAACGCCCATCATACCGGTCAAAAGGCTGATGTAGTCATTAACTGCACTGGTCTGTCCGCCAAAACCCTTGGTGGCGTCCTCGACGAGAAGATGCATCCCGCTCGCGGTCAAATTGTGGTCGTTCGCAACGACCCCGGGCCCATGGTCTCGGTATCTGGAACTGACGACGGAGAAGACGAAGCACTATATATCATGACTCGCGCTGCAGGTAAGTCCATATTGCTCTTCCCCATGATGATGTCTACTTACCACTGCTAGGTGGCGGCACCATTCTCGGTGGCTCTTATCAAAAGCACAACTGGGATGGGATCCCAGACATGAACCTGGCCAATCGGATCATGAAGCGCTGCATCAAGATCTGTCCCAGCTTAGTCAAAGAGGGTCAGGGTATTGAGGGTCTGGATATCATCAGGCATGGAGTCGGCCTGCGTCCCCTTAGAGAGGGCGGAACCCGCATTGAGAAGGATAAGGTCGATGGAGTGTCAGTTGTGCATAACTATGGCCACGGTGGGTTCGGATACCAGGCGTCATTTGGTTGTGCATATGCTACGACTTCCTTAGTCAAGGAAGTCTTGCAAAACAAGTCTCGGGCTAGACTATAATGCTTTAGAAGAGAGCATGGATTGTCATTGCGGTGTCACTTGATTGTTAGATTACGTAGACCTTGTTTTATGATGGGCCTGGTCATGTTTGGATGGGATTCCCCATCCACGGATCTGTTTTTAGTTCAAAATAAGATACGCAGCACAAATCTCTTAATCGGGTCGAACCGAGGTTTGGGGTGAGACTTCCAAGGTTCCAAGGTAAGTCGATAAAAAATATAGTGTATTCCCAAAAGACCCAGGAGCGAGCTATTGGAATTTTGCTGCTTCCCTAGTTATTTCCTTTCAAGGTTTGGCCTTGAACGACGCTAGAACAATGGCAGCGAAGACATTTGAACTGCAAAAAAGACTCAATCCTTCCAATTTGGGCTCCAAAGTTGGTTTGCCATTTTTCATCATCCAGTCACAGGATTTACCATGATGCGATTCGTCATTCAGACCATGCCAATTCCGTATTTACTCAAATGAAATGCTCGAACTTCAGGACATATCATGGCCCTTTTCGGGGTGGAGTCAAATACAGCGTCTAGATCATAGTCAGTAAAAGCAACACAGCATCGGTCAAAGCTCGGTAAGCTAAGGTCTTTTGTCTAGCCACTTACCACGGGTACCATAGCTGAAACGCTCAGAAGTCCCAACACGGCTGTGCATCCAGTCCATCCCAGTCGTTCAAATGTGGGCTCCGATATCAAGGGCCCCAAGACAGTTCCAGCACCGAATACAGCATCTAGAAGCATGTAACCCTCAGCCACTGCACTCTGGTCTCCATATATATCGGGCTCCTCTTCTTGGAGCAAGTCAACAATGCGAGGTATCTCCGTGACCAGGGGCGTCAATGAGGTATTGAGGCCAATGCCTGTTCGCGACGTTAGTCTGTGGCTAAACGCCATGGTAGAGCCCAACTCAAGCAAGACTTACCAACAAGAAAGAGTAAGAAGCATGTAAGAACTTTGCTTGTAATGTCATCATTCTTTATGAGAGCAAGAAAGACAACCCCAACCGCCGCAAAAGTAAAGCCAATGACAGATATCAAGCGGACGCCATACTTGTCTGAGACCATTCCAATGAAAGGACCAATCAGGGACGGGATAGTCAAATTCAAAAATATCGCACCAGTGGCACCAGACAGCCAGTGAAATGTTTGTTTGACGAAGATAGGCAAAACTGCATCCATGGCACTCACCAGGATGGTGTTGACGAGGCATCCGTATAGAGCAGCCACTATTCGCGGGGTTCGAACAAATCCACCAACAATTGACCACCAAGTGGGTTCCCCATCGGCTTCGGACGATTGTTCTCTGCAATGCAAAAGTAATGGCGTGGTTGCACCCACCTCGGCTTCTTCAACTCGCGATAGTCGCCGTTTGCCTCTTGCGATAGACTTCCTAACCAACATCTCATTTGTCAGAACTGGAGCCGTACCTGGACTCATCTGCGCTCTATAGTTCTCGGCGGTCGTTCTATCAATGATGAGCAGAATCAACATCAAATTGATAAAGACAACGGCAAGGCCCATCATGAAGACGTAATAAAACCCGGCCTTCTCATAGACAATTCCTCCGAGCGTGGGTGATACAAGAACCCCAAAGTTCATTCCTGAAAGTCCAAATCCAATCCAGGGTCCTAGCTCGTGCGACTCAATCGTGTCCACCAACAGGGTCAGACCAGCAGTATAGACAACACCCGCAGATAGACCTTGGAATATTCTCGCCACGATGATCATCCATGGCTTATTTCCCAACATGAAGAACAAAGTGGCCCCAAATGCACAAGAGAGACCTCCAAGGAAGGGTATCTGCCGCCTTTGACACTTTTTCACGATCCATCCTGCCATCGGCGCACTCAAGACCATTGCTATTCCAAAGACTGCCAGAGATGTGGATGTCCAGAATGGAACATCGGATTCTGGAACCCCGGATCGGACGGTCAAAGAGAAGGGAAGGACGGATACGACCTGATATCACCACAGGATCAGTAAAAGTCCATCCATCGCTCGACAACAGAGCCTACAAGGACTCACGATTCCATAGAGAAATCCATCAGTGAAGGTCGTGGCAAAGACAGCCAGTCCAATGAGCTGTTTTGATGACCGTAAATCGAAAAGCCATGGTAGTTTAGTTGAGTATTCGGCATCTCCCATTGTGATATCGAAGTGAAAATGGCCTTTATATTCCCCTGGATGATCAAGAGCGGGGAAGGATTTATGACAAGAGCACGATGGTCAACGCGGGAAAATAGAATTAATTCAGAAAGTAAGGGGGGAAGGTGCGATCAAGACTAGCAACCTCCAGGGGTGTGGGCTCGACAGCCCGGAGGGTCAGCTTTCTCGTGTACTTTTGCGTCAAGCAAAAGAAACTATAGTAAATTATGTATCACCAGAACTCTGATTACAGGTTTCAATCAGAGCGGACTCATCACTTGCATCTCTGACCACTCAAACCACCTGCGTCGCTTACCAGTTTGCAGATCCACACGCGGGGGTGAGGATGCATCTGCAAGATCATACTGATGATCGACACTAATGATTGGATCATCTAGCAGTGTCAAATCAGCCCAGCCACAAAAGAAAAGAGAAAGTTGCACCAGCTGAGAGATCTTCCACGGGGATGCTAGATCCAATAAACCACGGAGGCCAGTTTTTGACTGAATCCCGGAGGGTTCGGTGCGAACTCTCTTCTCTGAAGCAGTTCATGCTTGACTGGATGCACAGCGTACATCCTTGCACACTCAATATCAGCTTTGGGTTTCATCGCATTGCCGATCTGTGTTTGCTTTTTCTCCAAATCCGGCCCAGATCCTTTCGCCTGTTTTGTGGATTTCCTAATTTCCTCGTGTTGTCTTTGGACGTCTGATCCCAATATGCATTAGATTCTGTAGGTGCAATTGCATCTGTTTTTATCTGCAGCCTACTAATAACAGGTCTACCAATCACCAAAACAAAAATATTGATCCCTGTTAAGCTCAATGTCGGGTAATCGTTAGTACTTGTGGCAAATTAACCCAAAGCTCCAGCAGATGTCTTATTCGCTGCTACATCGAAGTGCGGGTGGCAACAAGGGTCGTCACTTGTGCAAGTTCTGGCAGAATACCTCTGACATAAGGATTGAAGACAGCCATCCAATCTTATCTAGTCTCAGTAGAGCCGATCGAATAATTTTTACAGACTCAGCATCACGTACATGGAAGTCTACAAGCTAGAGAGGTCGCAGGTTTTGCTGCTTACTGCAAATGCAAGTAGATATCACTAGATTTGTATAGGATAACACAATTTCGTAGAAAGGATAAACATGAGTGCTAAGGTGAAAGCTGACAGTTCTTCAAACTCTCAATAGCAACTCGACCCCGAGGACGTTATGCGATTCACTTAAAGCTCGAGCCCTCATGAGCAGTGAGCTGGTTTATTTACCGAGTCTCATTTAGCGTTACAATCTACTTTGATGCAATAAAGCCCCCAGAATCTGATGATTGCTGGAGCTCGAAGTGTTGGTGGCGATCAGCTTTGCAATCGTGACACTATAGCTTAGACCCAAATACTCTTAGGGGCATGATATAAGTTAGAAGATGCGTAGGCACACAGATGGTAATTAACTGTACCCCGCAATGCTCACGGGTATGCACACTGGAACAAATTTTCGTATATCACCCACGTTGGAAGTTCAGGGCTCTCCAGGCTATGCAAGGTACGAATACCCTGTATTCTTTTGACAGCGAGCTATCACCAAGATTCAATTGTTGTTCAATATGTTCCGGATATGAGTACGCTCACCTAGTTCCAAGGCTTGTCAGAGCCCTGCTGGCAACTTTTAATTCACTGTTCAAAACAGGGTGAAATACACCATGGCCAGAGCTTACCTATCCACCTAGCGGGCCTTTTTAACCATAATCCCTATCCGCAGAAAATTGTTTCCTGAGCATGGGCCTAGAGCTATTTGAACACATCTTGGATCTCTCCATGCCGTAGGGATTTTGAACAATGCAATGAGCCCGGATTGAAGAAGAACAAAAGATGGGATGTTTGGCCAAAGCTGTAATAAGTTTGGACATGAGCTTGGATTTTGTACAACATAAGTTTGACGTAATCTGGCGATGAGAAAGCAAGGGCACTGCATTTGCGTATGATACAACCACTATATATGGTTCGAACATATGGCCGGGAAAACTATTCCATAATAAAAGACGTTCCAGGGTTGTGGTGGATGGTGAAACATTGCATGGGTATGATGGCAGCTGTCAGAAGCTAGCCACTGGCTTCTTCATATATCAGCTTTCCTTTCATTCATCCATTTTCTTAGAGTTGATATCTAGCCATCATAGCTCTGGGGGATTTTAGGGAAATGTCTGAAGGTGAAGACTAGTCAAGAAATAACTACGAATACGAAGCTGCTATTCCCAGAATAGAAACCTTAGTCAGCACTCTTTGTTTCCTCACGTGACCAAACACGGGCTTGGCAGACCCGCCGCTTGCGACAGCGCGGGAGCTGTCGACGCCCCCGTTTCAACTTCCTTCCTCTACCTCCAACCTGTGACAAGCTTTCTGCTCAAATACATGCTCTTCACTTGAGCCCGCCTCTGAAGCTTGTATTTATCTACCAGGTATGCTTCCCATTATGCGATCCCCGCCCCAACAAATGGATCCTCTGGTGAAGTCTAGAGGCAAACATGTTTCCCCATCACCACTCGAGCGATTCGCAACAACAGGCGCCATCGCATTATCTTCCAAAAGCTAACTGGGAACTTCTGTAGATCCCATTCATTCATTTGAGACCCTTACTCCTTCGTCAACCCTTTGCGGCTGCCTAGCGACTCAGTCCTCGTCTCGTTGATTTGTACACACGAGACCATCTCTTAGATCCAGCACGATTTCGAAAATGGATTTCACCAACATCTTGTATGTCAAGCTTTGCTTCTAGTCATCGGGGCTAGCTACTAACGGGTCGCAGCCGTATTGTCAACATCGCCGTGGGCGTGTTTATGGTGCTCGGTGGTATCAGCAACTTCTTCAGTGGTAGCTGGAGCTCCTTCATTCTGGGAGCCTACGCCGTTGCCTTCGGTCTCGGTAAGACCTCGCGACTCGATCATCTCCGAGTGGTAGTCGACTAACATATTTCCAGTTGTTGGTGGCCTTGAGTTCCTGCCTCATGTCCCCGACTACGCCTACCGCTACGCATCCTTCCTCTTCTCTTTCCTCGGACGTGGTGTTTGTAAGTCGCTCTGATCCCAACGATTCAGGGAGCCTGGAATACTAATCAAGGTTTAGTCTACATCTTCATCGGCTCCATTCTGCTGCACGACCACGTGCTGCGCATCATCGACGGCTCGCTGATCGGCCTCATCGGTGTCGCCTACGTCGCTCTCGAATTCATCCCCTCCATTGAGCCTCCCTCCAACATGCGCGAGGCTGACCAGGGCTGGGGTGCTGAGCAGGTCTAAATTGCAGCGCGCAATGACCAGTCATCACCACGGAGCCAACTATATGCATCGACATAGTGCAGTGGCGGCGACCAGTCGGTTTCCGCCTTGCGACTACGATGCGCAATGAGTGTGACGACCTCCACCCATGTGGGCGGTATATGAACGACGGGGACGGAAAGATCTGGGTCTCCGAGACGTTCTGTTGATATGAAAGCAGAGACCTGTACTATAATTGGAAATGGCCGGCTAGTTCGAGTCTAGCCGAATTGGCTTTAATGATTTATTGATTACGGGCGACTCACATCTGATAATCACACGTACCGATAGTCAGGTAACTTCGTATTCCGTACTCCGGAGGAACTTGGCAAGTAAATGCCGAGCCTTGCGATTAATAAAATACCGAAATACCAGTTGACCGAAGAGCGCCATGAGTATTCGCTTAGCGTTCATTGGTCTCGCCAAAGTACAGGTGGCCACATTCGGCAGGTTCCAGAGTCCCCGAAGCCAATCGGAACGAGTAGATTCCTGATGACCGCCCTCGACGAGCCCCAACAACCAATCAGAGAACGTACAATTCTGCTTGCCTACTGAGCCCCACCCAGGCCCGGCTTGGGAAGGCGCAATTCCCACTTCTTTCCACTTCTTTTCCACTGTTTTTCCCTTCGTTTTTTCTAACTAAACTTCATCAGGACCACGGTGGAGTCTTATGATGCGATCTGGGGACGCTTGACAGAATCATGTAGAAAATCTGTTCGGCAGCACTTTCAGGAGGGATGAAACACACAAAGATCAGCCCATCTATCGCCCAGCACACAAATGTGATTAGATGGGATTGCATGAGGGAAGGCAGTAAATTAAAGTGATAGATTGATATGCCCGTAGATCCCCCCCTTCTTAGATCGATAAACCCAAATTCCCCAAATCCCTTTTTCTGATAAGGATCGAGAGATCTTCTTTGTCTGGACACGGAGTTGCCGTCCCTGCACAACTCTCGGCTCTTTGGACCTTCTACCTTCGACTCTAACTTCAATCTTCATCTTAACCTTTTCTCTTCCTCTTCTGTTTTTTCTTTTTCCGTTTCTGTTCTTATCTGCACGTCTGTGCTGATTCCTAACGTGGAGTGATCACCCTCTTGCAGCTCCCTAGCCTCTCAGCCAATCCCTGCCTCGCGAATTGTTCTTTTGCGTCGGCCCCCGTCCCCCCCGAACGAGACCGTCTCCCCACGATCGCTTGCTAGTCAGACCGGCGTTCTTGGTGTGCTGTCAACTGTCGCAATCAGCATCACCTGACCGTCCCACGCCGTTGGGTCGCCACTCCTCCATAGTGGCCGTTGATCTTTTGGTGGCGGGCCTTGAAACCTCAGGACCGTTCGATTTCCCTAGAGATCCGAGATCCTTCGAACCCCGAGTCGCTGTCCACCCTGCGCTTCTCCGAGCCTGCAGCATCGCGGCTGCAGCCCGTTCCTGCCGGAACTGACTTATCTCTCCATCTGTCAGCTTGACCGACATTTGGTCTCCAAGTGATACGGTGTATTCTGCTCTTGACTGTGGTACGACATAACCTTCACAATCTTCTCGGATACCCTCTATCCCTCTTTCGCTCCCACCTCCCCAATTCCGCCACTCAGATCTCCAACGGCCGAATCCCGGCCCGCCTCTCAGGTGGTAATGTTAGCGTCCATTCCAAAAATGGAAGCGCTTCACTCTTTGCCTCGGAACCCGGACGTTCCAATGCGACAACCATCCGCGGAAGATCTGGATGCTGCGCAGCAGTTGATCTCATCGGCTCAAGTAGGTCGTGAACACCTGGCAGATCACTACCGGGAGGATCAGATGATCCAAGGAACTGGTCAACCGGGATCAGAACGATGGAATGGACATGGACACCCTGATGTCCCGATGGAAAAAACTTCACCCAAAAGCCAAAAAGACACAGCATTCCTGGGTCATTCATGCAGGTAAGTTGCGATTTTTGAAGACTTCGTTAGATCTCGTTATTTCTGTTCATTGCAAGGCTGACTCCAATTTTTTTAAAGCAATTGCGGTACAAAAAGCACTCCACTCTGGCGTCGTTCGCCGACGGGAGCGATGATCTGTAATGCCTGCGGTCTCTACCTCAAGGCTCGCAACGTTGCCCGCCCCACAAAACGAAATCGTATGCAATCAGAGGGAACCGAAAAGTTGCCGCCCCCAACCACCACACACTCTGAAGGCTGTGGCTCATCTGAAGGTGGTGGTTGCAAGGGATCCTGTCCCGGTGGTGGAAGTTGCAATGGTACTGGTGGTGCCGAGGGTTGCGATGGGTGTCCAGCATACAACAACCGGATTTACAAGTCTGCTCCCCGGGGAACTGCCGCAATACAATCTTCCTGGGGTCGTCCCTCGGTGCAGGAACCTGAACCTGTACTGAAAGAGGAGCCAGCCATCAAACCTCCTTCCGTTGATGGAAACAACACACTAGTCGCTTGTCAAAACTGCAGTACGACAGTGACCCCTCTGTGGCGTCGTGATGAACAGGGCCACCCGATCTGCAATGCGTGTGGTATGATTTTGGCCCCAATTACCTTGAAATGATCCAGTTTGCTGACAATAAGCAGGATTGTACTACAAGCTGCACGGATGCTATCGCCCCACTAATATGAAGAAGTCCATCATCAAACGTCGCAAACGTGTTGTTCCCGCTCTACGAGATCAGTCTCCCACCGCTGCCACCCTTTCATCCAATGGCTCGTCCGCATCCCCAGAAGCCTCGCCCGCTGCCTTGGCACATGGCCACGACGATCACTACCGTTACATGAGCAGCGAGCCGGTGGATCACTACCAAATAAACACTGGAAAACCAGACGATGCACCCCGACCCTTGCCTTTCGCACCACCGCCGGTCGACTTTACCGGTTACAATGCCCCCCTTGCACATGGCATTCCTATTGCACATGGCCTTCCAAAGCCTTTGGGTGTAGAACGACTGGGACATTCACCGGGGTCTCAATACAACCGTCGATCCGAATCTCCCAATTCCATCAACCTTCCCAAAAAGCGAACTTTGGCCGAAACTGCCATCGACGCATTACCAGCCCCTACCACCTTGGAAGGAGGATCGAATCAATTGCCCCCGATCATGTCCTCCATCAATCCAACTCCCCCCGGTCGCCTCAGCTCTATTTCCTCTATTTTGAACCAATCCGACGTTCGAGGCGAATCGCGTACAGACCCCAAAATGGGTCGCCCTCAACATCTCCACCCATCTGTCTCCCCTTCTCCCCATCCATCACAGCATCTTCCTGGCATTGCATCCTTGGGCGACTCGGTCGATCGCCGTGCCCGATTGGAACGCGAAGCCGAGCAAATGCGCGAGATGCTGCGGGCCAAGGAACGTGAGTTGGCGGAGATGAGACGGTAGAACCCACTTCATGGAAATCCTCCCAAGCAGTGACGAAAATAATGAGATTCAGATAATGTTTTGCAGCTCGGTGTTCTCGTGAGATAAATGGCGCACAAAGATACCACTCACTTTGCTGGGTCTTCTTCCTGGCTATGTTATTCCAAAAAATGTGTCTGAAATGTATTTTAATGTGGAATTACTCTATTTTTTACTCGGCACCTGGGCCTCACTTTGGTTTAATCCTTAGTTCCTGGGTTTATCTTTAGTTTCTGAGAATTTATAAGGACCGTAATATTTTTACTCAATATGCATTCGTTCAACTTGGAATGTAACCTCCAGGGCTTCAGGCCAAGCGGATAGGTGTCCAAAAGCCCCTGTGATCTACCTACTTGGGCTCCAGGATCCCGTCATTGCTGCGTACCTGGAAGATCTCAGGTGCTTGAACTGTGGATCAACCGCATTGCAAGGTTGGTTCCAATCTTGAAAGAAAAAGAGAGCCAAGTGAGCCGTTCATCGAAATGGCGGACACGACCCTTATTTGCGGCTCAACCCTCTCCCACAAAAATAAGGACGATACTCAACTGTTAGCCAACCTAACATGAAAACATTTCTGCCGTCTTGTTTAAGTCCAGCAGTAGAGTTGTGCTGCCGGTGTCGTCTAATTCAAGCCTGGACTCAACTTAGTAGCTTCGAGCCTGTTTTCTTCAATCAAGAACATGACAAAGATGGTCTTAGTGAACCTTTCAACTTTTCTCTCCGGAAAAGAATGTTGGAGTGGGACCTACACTAAAAGAATAATCTAGTGGAGGGTGCCAGCTTTCAAGATATCTTTTTACATTTCAATCCATCAATGCCTTAAGGTATTGAGGCTTCCAAGGTTGTGTTCACTTGGAAATCTGGGCAGTAACTAGTAGATGATAGACCTCACAGAGACTATTTAGACCTAGTGAGACTTCCATACCAGGAAAGGACTATGGGGATTTGTCGGAAACTTTCTTATGTTTCGGTGTTTGTATTCATCTGGTGAAAGTCTAGCCTCTCAGTATTCCGTACGCGAATCAAGATAAAAGGAAGTAAGAGCGTTGAGGAAAAGTTTAGCTTCAAGGCATCAGATGTCATGAACAATCCTCGAGCCATTTTGCTGTACCTTGTACCCCATACGTGTCCATGATCCAGACAGAACCAATGTGTGACCCGAGGCACTTCAAGGATATTACCCAAGTGGGTGGTCAACGTGGTATGTGCAGTAATGTTTGAATCAGCCTCGGCGAAGTGGGTTCGACATTTTCCACATGAAATCAAGATCTCGCAGTATTGTGGGCCAAAGCCTCAATTTTGAAGCAAATTGAAGCTAAAGCATGCATTTCAATGGATGTATTGGATGTCAAAGATGTGGAGGATGTGTCAAAAGTACTGTCCTACACAGCTCGGTTCCAGGATTGCTAAACTAGCACGCCGATCATATCACACCACACTATGCAATATAGCTTGAAAATTGGTCTCATAGACAATGGCCCTTTGAGGCAACCAGATCATGCAGGGTCTCAGCGGTAGATGTTATAACAGTAACAAACATGCAGCCCTGAGTCAGCAGTAGGCGGGTCCACGGGTGCGGCTACATTGATATACCCCAGGTGCCCGTCGCAGGGGTAAGTAAGATTCTGCTCAGTGATTTCATGTGAGCGGATATATGGAGCCTCTGAGATCCACTGCATTATTGAAGTGTGGCGATTATTGCGGAGTCTGGGGGCTTAGCGTGGTGCATAACATCAGGGGGCTAGATAGCTCAGATCATGGAGTTTAGGGTTTCATAGCCTGTTGGACGGCTCAGATTGTGGATAGTACGGAGTAAATATGCCCATGACTCAAGTTGAGACAGTGTGCTCGTAGACACAGTTTGTAGAAGAAGTGAATAGGAGCACAAAAACAATGAGGTTGTGTCAGGGGTGAAACCGATTCCCGATTAGGAAGTGATGCGAGCGATCACTGTTTTCCGTCAAGTTTTGACGGTCGATCTCTCTTCCACATCTCCTTACTGGAGGACTTTTGCCGAGCTGTCTCCATTGCATATTGAAAGTATACAATGCAAGTGCAGGTATCGTGTGCAGACTGAACGCCTGCACAGAAAACCCTGGCAACGAATTTCCAGAATGGTTCTTGACCCTTGCATATGTAATGGAGACCGCGTGGTCTCCGTCACGGAGTAAGCGGAGAACATGACCATCATGCAACATGACGGGACATAGCACGGCAATAACCAAACGGTTCATGATGTTACCCTAAACTATTTCTCCGGGAACAGGAGCATCCAGTGAAAAAACACGCTGACCTCTCAAGTGGGCCTCTTCAGAGTGTGGTACAAGGGCCCGTTCACAACTATCCAATTCTACCGAGAGATGATCAAAAGACAACTCGGGATTTCCATGGACAACTCAGCAGCCACATGAAAATCTTCACCCCGTTTTGTCCCAACCCCCGAATGAAAGCGTCGGAACACCGTCCCTAGGGGACCCATCGTCACTTATTATAGTGGAGACCACGCGACTAAGTGCCGCGCTAAGTGCTTCTTCTATCAATATTTTCTATGCATGCTGCGTGGGTGTGGACCACATGGCGGGCGCCAAAACGCCTTCTCGTCAGGCTAACGCTTCCAGCAACCCGGATGCGCACTTGGGATCGCTGCCTGGTGCTGCGCTATTGAAGACACTATTCGAGAGCAGTAAAGTTTGCTTGTTCCATGCATGGAATCATCATACTCCGCAGTTTGCGTTTGCTTGATCGACATCTGGGTCGGGTTCAAAAGACCCGGTCCCGCACTGGAAGGACTCTTTCTTGTTTGAACATCACATACCGCTGCGTGACTCTCGATATCAAGCAACCCGGGCTAGATGCAGTGAGCTGTGTCATTTTTGGGTTTCCTCGCTGCATCTTATCTTGGACGTGATCAATTGGCTTTGACACACATCCTTACACTCATTTTACGATTCCCAATCCCTCCGATCATTACCTACACCAAACATTCGATATGGACCAACTTGTTCACACACTAGTCTCGCGCGACGAGGACAATGGAGCAGCTCGTGGCAGACGGGCATTGGTCGTGACTGCTGTTTTGACATCATTCTCTGCCGTCATTGTTGCAATGCGGCTGTATGCTCGACTTGGTTTAATGAAAATCACCGGTCGTGAGGATTGGGCCATCTTGATCTCACTGGTATGTTGCCTTCGCAGTGTGCTGTGGATATGATGACTGATAAACAATACACACAGCTCTTTGCCATAGTTTATCTTGCACTAGTTGCTGCCCGTGAGTTTCAAAATGCCGAATGACAAAAGCACACATGCTGACATCAATCAAAGAATTCAATTATAGTATGGGTGTTCACTCTGATTTACTTTCGAGTCATGTTTTACAGCAACAGCTTAAGGTATGTTCAATTGATCGAAAATGAGCACCAACCCCTGAATCATGAGACTGACAAAAGACAGTGCCTGTGGGCTGCTATCCCCATGTACAACGCCAGCTTGGCCTTTACCAAGTTTTCCATTCTTTTCCAATATCTACGAATCTTCCCAGGTCGACCCTTCCGCATGGCATGTTACGTGATGATGGCCATTGTAGCTACATACTCCAGCTGGGCCATCGTGAGTGGCTACGTGAACTGTGTGCCCGTGGCGAAGTTCTGGAACCACGATCTCCCGGGTAGTTGTCTCAACTTTGAAGCTGTCTGGTTCTTCAATGCTTCCATGAACATCGCAACCGATGTCGCCCTCCTTCTATTGCCTATGCCACTACTTTCTCAGCTCCAGCTACCTCGCATGCAGAAATTTGCATTGATCGGCATTTTTGCGATTGGTATCCTAGTCGTTGTGACTAGTATCCTCCGCCTGTCGAGTCTCCGCGAGGTAGCCAACAGCCCCGATACATCTTGTACGTTTTCCCCCTGGTGCCTAGTCTGCACATGAAGCCGAACTAATCCAATTCTCAGACAGCAATGTCGGTGCAGCTTACTGGACAGCCGCAGAATGCAACGTGGCAATTATCTGTGCGAGCCTGCCCTTCTTGCGTCCAATCATTAGCCGCATCTTCCCCAAGCTTCTTTCCACAAACAGCTACAACCGTTACCAGAGCACCAAACCAGCCGGGACAAATGTTACGGGCACTCGTACCCAAACACGCCATACCCAGCTATTCAGCCAAAACCACGACAAAGAGTTTGACATGTACTCGATCAATGTCAAGCCTGGTGACCGCACTAGTCAGAGCTCATTCGGTGGTATTGAGGTTACCACAGAGATGACTATTGTGCAGGAGGGCACCAAGCCTGGGAGCACCAGTGAGCAGAGGCTGGTTATGGATGCGTAATGACATTTTGCTTTTCTACCTTTCTGTATATACATTATCTCGCGGGGATAAGTTTGGAGACGTTCCCATTTTTTTAATGATTGCATTGCGATGGCGTACACCGGCGGCCGACTTTTCTTTTCTTTATGATCCTCCAGGGCTGGGCTTGGGTTTCGGCGTTCAACTGACAATTCTGTCTCTTTCCTTCTCATTCAAATTTACCTTTACCAATACCTATCATCCATGAATGTTACACTTAAACTTTCCGATTGAGAACCACACTGTGATCTGTGTCCCAACAAAATGCGACTACCTATATCTCATGGATTCGTTATTCTTCTAAGCATGAATTTTATCTTCGTAATTTCCAACCTGGGAACTACCCAGTGCCCAGGCGTCCCGGGGACACGAGCTCGGGAGTACGGGGATCTAGCCGATGAAGCGGGCGGCTACCAGGTGCCCAGGTGGGGGCATCCGTGGACCAGGGTATGGATCATTCCAAGGTTCGCCGGATAATTACCCCACAAAAGCTACACTGATTACCTGCCCAGATCTACCTTGATATGAAGGTGGCGCGACAAAGCAATTCCAGGGCTACTGATGACTCGGGAGTATGAAAAAAAAGTCATGATCGATATATTTTCATATGTACAACCTCGGAAAGACGTCGAATCGAATCCGCTCATGTGACATGCTCCTTCTCTTCTTCTTTAGGGATTCTGACCCAGATGATCGTCACCAATGCACCGAGCAATTGAACCGCCAGGGCAAACCACCAGATGGCGTGGAGTCCATCCAGACCGATCTCTCCATTGGCACCTCTGTCAACGCGGGTACCGATAGCATCTGCAACACTGGTCATGATAGCCGACGAGAGATTTTGGTTGGTGACCAGGAGAGCGCCTGCGCTTCCCTGGTAAGACCTCTCGACATTACTGGTGATGAAAATCGAAGCCGCCGCAAAGGCCAGGTCGGGACCGAACGTTACAAGCACTATGCCCGGGAATGAAAGAGCCCAGTAGGAGGTATTTGCTGTCTGTGGCAAGAAGAATGCCGATCCAAGGGTGAAAGCCAGCATTGATACAGCGTAAATATAGTGCCCAGGCACGAGATGTAGAGTTTTGGCAACGATGATTGTGGCCAAAACACCGACTACCGCGTTGGGGATGTGATATAACGCCACGGCGATCGGACTGGCATGCTGAATACGCAACCAGAACTGGATTGCGTAGAATTGCCAGCAACCGAAGAAAGACCCAAAGCCCAGAAAGTAGGCGATCATCAACGGAGTAAAGCCCGGTGTGCGCCAAAGACGGTTGGGAATGAGAGGACGGAAAGCCTTTCGCTCCGCGAAGAACAACCCAATGAAAAGTATGAAGCTAATGATGATCAGAATATAGGTGTATGGAGACCAAGAGGCCACAGGGCCTTGAGTGAGTCCAAACAACAGACAAACGCAACCACCGGCAGCACAGAAGCCGCCAATGTAGTCGAAATCCTTGAGCGATGGTGCCTCTGTACCAGCAACATCCGCCATAGGGCGGAGGGATGGGATGGTGTACCAAGCCGCAACACAAAGAAGGGCACATATGATGGCGTTTGACCCGAAAATCCATGGGAGGTGTTGGTACAGCGCTCCACCTTGGATTGCGCCAAGGGAGAACCCGAACGGAGCTGTCGCAGCCATAGCGGAGAAGACGCGGTTCTTACGGATGCCGGGTGTGTAGACGCGGCCGAGGATGCTCATACTGCCGGAGACGAGCACACCGATGGCGAGACCCTGCATGGCGCGCATCACAAAGAACAAGACATATCGGGATGGGTGGAGAGTGAAAGCTCCGACGATGTTCCAAACGGCGAGCCAGGCGAAGGCTCCGACCATTAGGAGCTTCGGGGGCATCAGGTCTGTTAGCGAGCCGGAGATGATAACCGACAGGCCGTTGGCGGTGTTGAAGGCGCCGACAACCCACGGGATTTCGGTACTGGTGATTCCCAGAGCTTTTTTGATTTGTTCTTGGGGCGCGAGCATGTCACCCAGCAAGAATGAGAAAAGCATCAGGCCGGCTGAGCAGACAAAGATCATGATGAGTTCGGCCGTAAAATTCGGGAGCTCGGGCGGGACGCCTTGCTTGCCGCGTGTCGGCGATGCCGATTCCTCGCCGGAAAGATCGTCCCGACGCCGGGAAACCGAGATTGATGGTTTTCGGTGCTTCATTTGAGTGTCGAGTGCATAGCTCTCGGTTTCATGGCCATTGCCGAGGTCTTTGATGGCGAGATTTTGGAGAGCAACTTTATCCACGACGGTATGATTGCCCATTAATGGATCAGGTGTTTGCGCACCGGTCGCTGGAGTCGAGTATGTCCTTGAGTATGAAATCGACGATCGACTTGAGACCGGTGCGGAATCTCCATCTTGCTGTGTTGCATCTAAGTGTGTGGCACGGTCGCCCGCGCGTGTTTGCTCGAATGACATCTTCCACGACCAGGGTCTTCCACGATCAGGGGAGCCACAATGGAGTTTTGGAACACGAGAAAGCGAGGGAGTTATTGAGAAGAAAAGAAATAAGCAGCTGTGGCGACTAAATATTGTGTGGTTGATTTCACAGTGGAGCCAAAAGTGGACAAGCCTCTCCCGCTTTCCACCAACGACCGTCAGTGCTTATTTGAGCGTCTGTATAGTTCATATCCATTTCGGGGTTGTCAGTTCTTTCAAATCCCTTGCGGATGATTGCGCGTACGGTCACTGATGAAGGCCCGAATCTTGTTTTAGCAAGCAGCCAGATTCAAAAGGACGATTCCTGCCCTGTCAAGCACTTGATCCAGGGATGCATAGTTCCTATGGGATCTTCCAAATTGTCTTTGGTCCAAATCTCTCAATACAGGGGCGAACTGCCAGAAAAAAAAAAAACCAAACATGGCAATTGCAAAGAACGTGAAACCAGTGGACCTGATTTCCAGTTTGCATGTGAGATGCGCGGAATGCCAGCTGAGAATGAATTGCGAATCTGCCAACGTCGTCAGCTGTGAATGTCAGGGATTGCCTGATTCACTGATTGACACGATAGTTTGCATCTTTCTTTTTCAATGCCGGCTAGATATCCAATCGGATGCACGGGTTCGAGATTTTCACGGCGGAATCCGATTTCCGAGCCCGAAGAGACGCAAAAAGGAGTACATCGGGTGGTTGCAGGAAGCCGATCTTTGCCGCCGTCTTTTCAATATTGACACACCCCGTGACGTCGACGCAGTACGAGTAGAGTCGTGAAATTTGAAACACCTGTGATCGACAACCAGGGGATGAGCTGGCCATAGCTTCAGCCACCTCGAGGCTTTTGAGGTTTGAACCGAACGTCATCATTCAAGTTACACACGCCAGGCCTACTCGGTATCTTGAACTAGGCTCTGTAACGATGTGTCGCTGATTACGATACTCCGTACCGAGTCTCGAATTACATTTCGAGGTGTGAGCTTATTTTGTTGTAAATAGCCGCACTAAGCTTTGGTGATCATGATCGCCGTGCATGAACGCAACGTCATGGTTAGCAGATCGTCTCCTTGCCGAGTCATGTGTACACGGAGTAAGTTACACACAGATAAGTTCTGTTACATAGGACTTGTATGCATGCAGTAGGCCAAACAGTATGCGCATAAATGTATGAAATCAACGCTCTTTCATTCGTGATGCTTTATCATTAAACTGCGTCTAAATGCTTATTTTCCGAAAACCTTGAAGCGATCCTCAATGGGAGCGAATTGCTTCTCGCCGGGCTCGGAAGTAGGAGTACCGAAGACCAGCTGGGCGTCCAACTTCCAGGAGGCAGGGATGTTCCAGGTCTTGGCGACCTCCTCATCGATCAGAGGGCTGTAGTGCTGGAGGTTAGCACCGAGACCCTCAGACTGAAGGGCGACCCAGACTAATGAGAGTTAGTTTCAACTTTCATCACATATTCCCAATAGAGAAGTACATACCGAGGTACTGGGACATGGCGTTGGACTCTGTGGCAAAGGGATCGAACTTGTCGGCGTAGATAGCAAACTTCTCCTTGATAGGAGCGAGGGACTCAAAGTCAACGAAGAAGAGAACCTATGATGATTGGTTAGATATCGATTCTGGCTCCGTTTTGTTGGACGCGGCTTGAAAAACGTACAGTTCCGTAAGCAGCGCGGAAGGCGTTCAGCTTAGGCTTAGTGGAGGACTCGAACTGGTCCCGGGGAACGTGGCCAGCGACGACGAGGGCCTCCAGAGCATTGAGAGCGATGTCCCACACCTTCTGGTGCTCCTCCTTCAGCAGGAGGACGACACGGGAGGTCTGAGTGTTGAAAGAGCTGGGCACGTGGAGAACGGAGTCCCGAACAATGCTCTCGATGGTATCATCGGAGATAGGGCTCTCGGCCTTAAGGCCGTAGTAGGTGCGGCGAGACTTGACCAACTCCAGAAGAGAGGTAGTGGCCTGGTTCTTGAATTCAGGTTGAGTGGAGCCCATTGTGCAGATGTGATCGGGTAGATGTCAATTGAGGAGATATCTGGAGAACAAAAAATGAAAATCAGGGGATCTTATATACAATATTGCGAATCAATCGCGAAATCGAAATTTATTTTTATCCGTGCCTGGTGGAGAAACACCGGTGCGGCATATCACCATTTGTGGCCAACCAGAAAGCCTCATTGAGCGGATGTACGGAGTTAACTGATGCCGAAGACTTTGTAAGCGGCACAGTGAAAAGAATTTGACAGAAAGGGACTGGAAATAAGCTCCACAGGAAATTCGGGATTATTAATTTGCATTATCAATCTGTTACCAAGCATTATCAGAGCGGAGGAGCGGAATCCGTCCGTTCTCTTTTGATGCTGGAATTCCACCCGTTGCTACTTCACAATCACCAATTCTCACATAACGTTTTCCCTTCATTTAGCAGCAGGTGGATCACGATTCACAATATCACAGTCCTGCTAAAAATGCAGCGATAGGCATCGCCTTCCACATCAACGCCGCAGGCGGTCCCCACTTCGTCGCGTAATTCTTTGTCGCAGATGTACTTGCACTTTGTGTTGGGCTCTGAGAGCTCGGGCTCTTGCAGTCACACTCGCACTGACACTTCAGATCACTAGGAAGAGCCGTGGTGGTCACAGTGACGGTCACAGTGCCATTTGTGCCATTGCCCGAGGGCCCGGCTCTGGCAATGCCCGTTCCATTGTGGTATGCAGTCAACCCATCAGGACTAGCCAGAACCAAAGTCCCAGTCGCAGCAAACCTTTCATTACCTCCAATCGAATTAATAGAAGCTGGGGGTTCGGTGGTGACCGAGATCCAACCCGCGGTTGTAGAGGTGGCACTTTCGGGGACTTGGCTTGTAGGAGCCGCTGTAGTTGGAGTCGCGTCGGTAGGCCCAGCGAAATTACCCGTATCAGTCACAGGCAGCGGTGCTGGATAAATGCCGAGGGTCGATTCTTCCGCATCTGGGACTGCCACAGTAGCGACTCGAACCATATCAGGTCCGTGGGAGTGGGTGGTTTTGACGCAGGTTGCCTGCGTAGGAGTTGGGGAGCCGACGAGGGTGCAATAAGAGGTCAGGTCAAACCGAAATCCCTGAGCAGTGAGGCCGTATGCTTATGAAAAGCTCAGTATGAGTTTTCAGATGATTAAAATGAGGAGCTGTACTTACTGCTCGGGGCATAAACCACGGTCAAATCGGGCGTGAACCGGTGGCATGAGTCGCTGTCTGGAAGACAGTTGATGGCGTATGTTGTGGTTTCATCTGTCTTGTTGGACTGTCAGTTGCCTGCCAACATACAGACTGGAAAACGTACTGCACCGACGATCTTGCCCCCATAGCCTTTGAAGTAGTCAGGCGCGTCTGCGACGAAAGGGATTGTCTATATGGTCAGATCGAACATTCGTCAAGTAGCAAGGAGACATACGACTGTAGGCGTTGTATCTGCAAGCCCAAGAGCAAGCCAGCGCAGCTGAATCAAAAGGACAAGAAGGTATCCTCGCAACATCTTTGACACAGAAACTCAAATCACCGTGATAGAGGAGTCGTACAGAGAGAATTTCACCAGAGAGAAAAATACCAGAAAGGTTGGACCTGAAAATGGCGAGTGGTGATGATAGTAGAAGGTTATACGTGAGGAAGTGTAAACAAAAGCCCACCGAAACGCGCAACAAATATGGCAACGGCAGGCACTGGAAAATCCACAAGGCAGGAACGACCCTCATAATTCCTTCCTGTGACTTCTAGCCTGTGAGACCAATATCTGACCTCCAGACTGAACCTGCGTGTCTGTACGGAGTACACAGGGAAGTATGGCTAAACTACGGCGATGGAATAATCAGCTGCCAAACGGCTGACTTACGTCCGTAACTATGGACGGATGTCTTTTGAGAATTATACTATAATCTTTTGTGATACTTTTATGGGATACTAATTCAAATCAATTCAAGCTATGCTCCTAGAGCCCTGGAGGGGAAGCCTTCAGCCGGCTGATATTCCAAAAAGATTGTGAAGTCCGCCAATGACGGCTTCCGCACTGGAATGTGTTCAACGTCCCGCTTTTCCTTAGCGTGTTCAGCCCTGACCTCTAACATGATACGCTAGCAATCCTAGTAGCTCTTAGATCCAGCAGTAAGAAAGTGCTGCGTAATCCTTGGGCTTTCTATGGACTCCACTAGTTTGTGAAACCCCCTCGCTATTTCTACCTTCTTCTTCCTTCAAAAATCATCATGATCTCCACCTCCACGGCTGTGGTAGTCACAATAGGACTTTTGACCCTACTTGTCACTTCCATAAGGAAGCGAAATAATGGAGACAAGGAATCTAAGCTACTCAAGCTTCCCCTCATTGGAGACTTGCACAATTCCCCGATCAACAAGCCGTTATTGAATTGGGACTCGTGGGCGCGCCAAAATGGCCCTGTGGCAATACCCAAGCTTTTTGGAATCGTACCAATCGTCGTACTGAATTCATATGATGCAGTGACTGAGTTGTTCAGTCGCCGCAGCCAGTGGTACAGTAATCGGCCGCCCTCAGTGAGCATGGAAATGATCACGGGGGACAAACAAGGACAGTCAAAATTCACCCTCATGCACGATTATGATGAGCACCTCAAGCTGCACCATCGGATTCTCGCACCAAGTCTTGGCGGCCTTGGTGCGCCGAAATATCAGCCGTTGATAGAGCTTGAGTCCAAACAACTGTTGTCTGATCTTCTGGACACGGTTCAGAAGTCTCCCAAGGAGATCAGTAGCCATTCAATCTTCCCGCATCTGGAGCGCACTCAGTCGAGTATTATTCTAGGTCTGCACTATGGTTTGCGTATTCCTGACTGCGAGCAAAAGATGCTGCACGAGATCATTGATATGCAAACACAAATCACGCACATTGCAGCAAACCCCGCTTTGCCGGACTTCATTCCCTTCTTACGCCACATCCCAGCATCACTCTCACCTTGGAAGCGAGCTGCTGACAAGCTGTATGCTGCACAATGCGAGCTCTATCTGCGCCTTTTCCATCATGGGAAAATGTCACCAGGGTGGAACTCGACAAAACAAGCGATTGCCACGGCGAAAAAGTACGACGTCGATGGAGTTCCAGATATTGATCTCGCTTTTAACTTAGCCACGTCTGTTCAAGGAGGAATGGAGACATTCCCAAGACAGCTGCTGTGGCTGTTCACAGCAGCACTGCAAAGTCCTTCCTTCGTGGCTCGTGCTCACAATGTCCTTGATGAAGTTGTTGGCCGGGATCGGTTACCTCGATTCTCTGATCGGACCGGACTGAAGTTCATCGATGCAATTGCACACGAGATTTTGCGATGGCGACCTGTTGCACCGGGATCCATACCTCGCAGAGCCGATCGAGATGATGAGCTCAATGGTATCAAGATCACAAAAGGCGTCACCATAATGGCCAACGCGTGGGCTGTCGGCCGAGATGAGAATGCTTTCGATCCTGCGCTCGGAGATCTTCAAAGCTTTGTACCCGAGCGATGGTTGTGGGTAGATAGTCATGGCGAGGAAAAGTTGAGATCAGAGCTTCCCCTGCCGGTATTTGGGCAGGGGCGGCGAATGTGCCAAGGAAAGCGGGTGGCAACAGATGGGCTGTTCATGCAAATTGCTTCCATACTTTGGGCATTTGATATTGAGCCTGCCGACGGCGAGGTGGCGGATCCGTGGGAGATGGTGGTGGCAGGTTTCATGATTATTCCGAAGGAAGTGAAGCTCAAACTTAAACCGCGGGGTGATTGGGTGGCTGCTGTCGTCGACAGAGAAGGAAAGGCGGCAGGGCAGAGACTAGAAGAGCTCATGGGAGCAGTTGTGGATGTCGAGGGTGAATGAAAGAGAACTCTGTGAATTTGACGTGGTTCCACTCCAAGGCGCGCTAAGGAGCTTCCACCGCTAGTGGCACGCACCTTCGCCTGGCCCCCTCCCACCCGTGTCAGTGGGGCTTTGTGGAGACCCGGGGGCCAAGTGTGCCCAAAGCTGGGGGCTGCTGGTCAACAAATTGACTTCTGGATTGGGGAAGGACCTCGATGCAGTCAAACACGTTAATTTAAGTCCTTCAAAAACATGCAGGGAATAAACCTAAATGAAGCTCAAAATAATGAAACTCTAAAAAGAGTTCTCTGCGAGTTCCGGGTATGAATTTCTCTTCAGTCGCTTGTCCTCAATTTAGGGAAAATATGTGAACTTGTAAAAAACAAACATTCTCAATTATTATACGCATACGGAATCGACGGATACGATAGCATGACTACTAGCTCTTTTGTCTCACACGATTATGTGCCCACTTATTCGCTTTTCTTTCTGTCAACACAAAAATAACCATTGTGGACCGCACGACCAAAAGGTAATCACCTTACTGGCTCGGCCCAAGTAGGTGTATTTATGCGTGTTCTGGTTTCGACACTTTCTACTAGGGAAATGTGAAAACTGCAAACACTTCCAAGGTTCAAATCTTGGCTGCATCGAGGCTTCCGCCATTGACCAAGAGGATGATCTTGGAACCAAGATGTGACCGTCGCGAACGATCAACGCAGGCTTGTTTAACTGATTAAGCTTTGATCTGATAACATCAAGCACCGCGGGCGTTTCCGAGGTTGAGTTGCGATTCGGTACCAGAAGAAGCTCCGACAGACTAGCCCGAAAGGGAAAAGTGTATCTTTCCTATTCGTGATCTCCTCCCACCACTTCTGTTTACCCCTCTCCGTATATCTTTCAATCATGGGCAATCAGCTTTCAGCATATGAGGAAAAGCCTCATGAAGTTGATCTCGGAACCAACGGCCGGATCAGAGGTGTTCAATATGACGATAAGGCTCGGCGATACGCCGGCGTTCCGTATGCCCTCCCGCCAGTGGGCGCGCATCGTTGGAGAAAGCCCAGAGCGTTGCCCGATACATACACCTACACCCAGGAAGATGGAAACCCATATGATGCCTCCCAATTCCGTCCGATCTGCCCCCAGGGGACGTTTTCAAGCAGTGCAGAAAAAGACAACGGCTCTGATAATTACAGCGAGGACTGCTTGATTCTCAATATCTGGACGCCAGCCGGAAAACCGAAAGATGGCAAAAAGTGGCCCGTTGTACTCTGGCTGCATGGAGGCTGGTTCCAGCTTGGCGAGCCACTTCAAGAGCCTGGCATGGATCCTACCGAGATGATTTCCACGGGTGGGCTCAACGCTATCGTCATCGGCATAGGATATCGTTTGAATATTCTTGGCTTCCTCGCCGGTAAAGCGCTGCTTGAAGATAGCAGTGGCGAGAGCGCTGGAAATTTTGGACTCTGGGACCAACGGCTCGCCATGGAATGGGTCTACGAGCATATCCCGGCCTTTGACGGTGATGTCAACAACATCACGTTGGGCGGTCGAAGTGCGGGTGCTTATGGAGTTCATGCACAAGTGCTCCATGAGTTCCGACAAGAGACACAACTATTCCATCGCTTCTATATGTATTCGAATGCTATTCCGGCACAACCGAAAGCTCTCGATGATGTCAATCCACAATTTGAAGAACTTTGTGAGTACTTCAAAATTCCGGCCGATTCATCTGGCGTGGAGAAGGTAGATCAGCTACGAAAGGTCGGCTATCGAGAATTGATCGCTGCCATCTCGCATCTCAAGAATCACACCTTCCGCCCTGTGACCGATAATTTGTTCATACACTCAGGGTTCACAGAGTACCACCACAGTGGGAAGTTTGCAGAGGAGTTCAAAAAGCGCAAGCTTCGGATCTTGATTGGCGAGGTGTTGAACGAGGAAACATTATATGCAACTTACAATACTCCTGATCCAAATCTCGACTCGTTGCGAATGCAAGTATCGAACTACTATTCACGGGAGACTACCGAACGAGTACTCAATTCCTACCAATTACCCGTTGGCTCAGATGCAAGCGAATGGAAGAACCTATTTGGCAGCATTATTGCTGACGGGCAGGTCCGAGCGCCGTCCAGATGGCTGATCAGCTCTCTCAGCAACCACGGTGTGCCGCTTCGCGACATTTGGCGCTACCAAATTGCCTACCGTTTGTCTTTCATCACTGACAAAGTGGCCCCCGTCTCCTGGGGTGTTTCACATGCTATGGATAAACCATTGTGGAAGTGAGTTTGTGAGATTGCCTATTGCTTATCGGTGAATACTGACTCCTTTGCTAGTTTCGCTATTTTACATGGTCCAACAGAGGCTGAAAGACTGCTTATGGAAGATTGGATCAAAAGCCTGGTCGCATTTGTGCAAGATGACCAAGAGTACGATTTTGGTACAAAGTCAATTGATGAAATGAAAGTTGCGACACCAGAAGGGACCATTGAGATTCAAAGCGATAGACGGTGGGAGAGTTTGGTGAAACTTGGTGAAGTATTCGCCGATGACCACACTGAAAACTAGACATCGGACGAGAATCAGCCTCCACTGGAAGACCCAAACGTGTGCCCCTGTGGAGCTTACAGCAGCCCCAGGTTTTTATGGCTACAGCTTCCAATGTGGTGATCAGAGAATTTTGGGAATTCCAATGTTGCTAGTGAATATATATTGGACGATTTGAAACCGGCTATGCGATGACGGCCGAACGCCAAGGTGATTCAGTCGGGTGTTTAGTAGACATAACGGAAAGAGGGATTTTGCCTGTCCGTAAGCCCAGCCCACTTTGTCTCATCAATCATGTTTTCGTCCACAGGACCTTTGGTCTGATCCCTGCGGCGGTTTTGCCACCTATAGTAGGCAAAGAGGAGAACCGAAAGCACAGCCGCAGCAGCCTGTGTGGCAAGGACGGCAATCTTGGCGGGTCGGTAGTCAGGCGCATCTCGCGACTGGAATGTCTGCGGGCCAATAATGTTTCCCACTGAGAAAGAGCCAGCAACCAAAGCACTAGCAAAGGCCCGCTTCGTGTGACCGGCACAGTTGGCCATGGTCCATTGGTAGAGAATTGGTAGTGTGGCCACGATTGCGTTCACCAGGTAAATGCCGATCAAAACACCGGCTGTGTTGCTTTTCGGTAGGAACGATAGGAGCGCGCCACCGATGATTCCAGGGATAGTACAGAAGGCATTCCAAGCCCAACGGTTGGAGGTTTTCCGAATGCCGAATCCAACCAGCAATGTGAAGAAAATGCTCACAATCCCAGAGGGTGTATTGAGAAGAGCGGAAATTGGGCCAGAGAAACCGAATCCAGCGATCAAAGTGGACGAATAGGTGGTCACCACACCACTGGATACCGAAATCTACCAGGAAGCGTTGTTAGCTGAGTCAGGAGATAGTTGAAGTGAGGGATGGAATGCGAGACGTACCAAGATTGTTGTCACGGTTAGAAGCCATAGCTGTGGATCCAGAACCGCGTCTAAGATTTGGCTCGGGTTCAAAGTTGTGCTCCACACCCCTGTTTGGTTCTCACTGACATGTCGGAGGAGAGCAACCTTCTCATGCTCAGTCAACCAAGAAGCTTTCATTGGTGTGTCCGGAATAAAGAAGAATGTCAAAGCACCGACCACAGCTGTGACCAGACCGAGGACGATGAACATAATTCTCCATCCTTCCAATGAAGCATGGTGCACATGTTGAAAGCCGAAGGAAATAAGCCCCCCGAGAATCTGGGCGACACCAAGACCCATGTACCAAACGGTAAAACGAGGGGCTTGCTCACTGCGGGTGTAGTACTGGCTGCTGATGAGCATCAAAGATGGTCCAACGGTGGCTTCGAAAATCCCCAGGAACACTCTAGCGACCAACAAACCCCGGTAGTTCTGGGCACCGGCTGATGCGGCGGCAGCAATGCCCCAAAGGAACACATTACCTCCAAGCCATTTGGCAGGAGGTGCTTTTTGTAAACAGTATACTATATTTGATGGATTAGCAATGCTGATCATGTACCATACCTCGGTCCGGGGATGCTAGATGGGTAAGACAAACCGTTGGGAACCTCTGCAATTAAATACGCGATAAAGAACCAGGTGGCAGTATTGGAAAAGTCATTTCCGACCAGATTCAAATCCTTCTTTATTCCCATGACGGCTGCATACTGTGAAGGATCCCTGCATTAGCGGCAATGTTTGCAGGGGTGGAAACAAAGGATAGAACAAACATTCAACATAACCTTGTCGAGAAACTGTAAAACATAGCAGCAAAACATGTATGGCATCAAACGAAGATCGATCTTCCTGCGGAGGGCCCGCAGATCAACCTGTGGGCCATCCGCATCGCTTGCATGACCCTCGAGATAAACCACAGCGTCGTCTGCACGATCAGGGCCGGGTTGTTGCGGGACCGCCACAGGGTGTTTTTCATCCATGGCGACGCGAGGGTGAAAAACTGCTCGAGTAAGAAGAAAAAGAAAAATGACGAGAGCGAAAAAGGAACGGAAAACAGGAACAAAAAGTAGAGTTAACCGGAAGAACGTGGAAATAACATTGGATACACAACAAATTAATGCAAAAGAACCTCGAATGAAATTTTGAAATTGAAACCACCGCGGCCACCGCGGCGGGCCCGAGGATTCCAGCCATATGCACGTTACTAAAGTCTTTTCAGCGCGTGGCCAATGGGAGTCCCCATTCGCGGATTACAAAAGCTTTAAGGTGGTTAGCTGAAGACAGGAAGGAGGTGTGGAGCAAAAGTCGATATTGCAATCCCAATTAGACCCAGCGTTGAATTGAAATAGGCAGTGTTTGAAAGGGGCCGGAATAAATCAGCCAACCATCTGAAACTCACTTTAAACGAACCTTCAAAGTGGAAACTGGGCTTTTATGAGGATTTCTAATTTACAAACAAAAAAAAAACTAAAAAGTGAGGTCTTCGCCAAGATATGTGGTTGTCGCTCGCGATGCCATGTCCCCGTCTATAACCTGCTTCAGTACATCACCGTCTGTAACCTCCCGAAAAAATGGGTTGGGTGCACAATAGCTCCCCTGAGGTGGAGGCTGCTTCCCAGTACCGTCTCATTCTTGGGATATGTTTGAGTCTAACTATCTTGATGGTCATAACGGTCTGTTTACGGCTGTTTGTTCGGGTCAAAGTCGGACGATTAGCGGCAGCTGACTATGTGATGGTCGGTAGCATGGTTAGTATCTCGAGGTATCATGCACACCAGGGCAAGAGCCAGAACTGACCCCTATATAGATCTTTAGTGTTATCTACAGCGCACTATGCATTTCTCGTGGGTTATTGCAGAACTCCTCCTAGCCAAAGCGACCAAGGCTTATATTTCTACAGAAAGTCGATATGGACTTGGGCTGCCCATCAGACTACGCCCCGATGCTGACTATGTGACATATTCCAAGGTACGTTACACTTGGGTCGGGGATTATCGGTGGCCAAACAAGTCAACCAGTAGCCATCAACAAGCTAACCTCAAGTAGTTAAACTATGCGGGACGTCCTTTCTACCAGATAGGAATTGGGGGTTTCAAGGCTTCGCTCTGTCTAAGCTACCTTCGACTGATCTCAGGGACCTCGAAGCGACTGTATCGAATTACAATATGGGCTGTGATCGCGGTGTCTACTGCGGGTCATATCGCTGGCGCGCTTGTTTTGATCTTCAACTGCACACCGGTAGGTGAAATGCGAGCAAAAAAACGCATCTATCCGCGCACGGGCTGACGTTCTCGACCAGGTTCGCCGAGGATGGAATATGCACGTTCCTGGAACTTGTCTTCCCGTCGGAGCAACCTTCTACGGCCTCGCCATCTTCACCATAATCTGTGATGTGGTCATTATAGTTTTGCCGATTCCACTGCTGCTCAGTTTGAACATCAAGCCTGCTCAGAAAGCAGGCGTGGTTTGCCTTTTCCTGCTGGGCCTCTTCACTACGATATGTTCAATCCTGCGCCTTACACAGATCCAACGCGTGGCATTTGGAGACGGAAATTCGACCATGCTTGTGTTATGGGGAACGATTGAGTTCAATGTGGGGGTGAGTGGACGAAAACATTAAATGTTATGCAAAGTGTGGCTCCTGACATCCCGATCCAGAATATTGTTACCTGTGCTCCATATTTAGCTCCATTGCTCAAAGGTCTTGTGCGAGGCCTCAATTCCAGCAGTGGAAAGACCAAAAGGTATTACACCGATAGCCGAGGCAGGAGTTATGCATTGGAAAATTGGTCAAAAGACCAACGCTCTCAATTGCAATCAACGGCTTCCGGCCCGGTGCAGCCGAGGCGAACACCCAGCGAGGAGCTCATTTTAGCTAGTCAAGAGCCAGATCATGGGTGCATCGAGATGACGGTTGAGTATAGTGTGTCACTAGAAGGCAGGTCGACGAAGCAGGACACTTGATCTACGAGGCAGGCTACCATTCTAAAGTGTGTTAATTATTTACATGCAGGTGTTAACTAGGGTGCTGGGAGGGGAAAATTAATTACAAAGTAAATATGAGCACGGAGTACGGAGTAGTACTTTTTATTTTTACCATTTCGTTTGTTGCCATCCCTTGCTGTATCTTGGGGGCCTGCAGGTCATGGCCCGTGGCAATAAGATCTAAAAACTCTATTGACAGTTGAGTTTGCACTGCGCGCTAAGACAAACCGACGGGAGGCCTATAAGATCCGGCGCCGAGTACGTGAGTTTCCGAACAACGTTCATGTCCATCCTTCTCGAAATCCTTCCATTTCAAGCTGAGCGTCTCAGCGATGTTCTCCGGTCCAATTGTTTGTTCCAACGGACCGAGATCCACTCCTCGGTCCCGGTCGGGTAGTGGGGAGTGAAGATCCGCCTTATATTGACGCGGGACGAGGGTCCGAGACATGAATCTAACCATTCAGAAACCCTGTGCGTGAATTTGTAGAAGGTACTTTACCGGCGGAGTCCGTCCAATATCGGATTAATTTTACCTCTGGGTGAACCATGCAAATTAGGTAAATTTGAGGCCAAAGAGGCTTAGGGCAAATGCGGGTGGGCGTTTAGCTTCGGATTGGCGCATGTCAAGCCAAGGATCACTCACGCCCCTATGAAATCTTATTTTGCCTTAATTCGGGCGTAGCCTCTACAAAGAAGGATTCGGACACTTTTCGCATTTTAGGCCCCCACTTAGTTTCGAGAAAAGAGTGTTATTCATATGATGTGGCATGATGTGAGTGGGTGTTGCTGTATATGACTGGCTGAGACAGGGGAATCATTCGCAGACCAGTGACATGAGGGGACCTGCGCTCTCCCAGTGATATTGCACGTAGTAGTTGGCGATACACTGTACTGGAGCCACGCGTGGTACTATGCCTCATACACCATGTCCGAACCTATTCTGATTATCGGCGCAGGAATCAGTGGCCTCGTGTTGGCTCAGTATCTCCAAAGTCATGGCATTGCTTTCAAGATTTTTGATCGAGACGACGCTGTTGATGCGCGGAGCGGCGGATGGGGCTTAACTCTGCATTGGTCACTTCCTGCCCTGCGCGAGCTACTCCCGCAGCATCTTGTCAATCGCTTTCCAGAAACCTTTGTCAACAAAGATGCCTCATCTCGGGGCGACACTGGCCGCTTCCAGTTTTTTGACCTCAAATCAGGTGCTGCGTTGTACGATGTCCCCGCCGCTGAGCGCATTCGAGTGAGTCGCGTACGACTTCGAGATTTGCTCACCACCGGCATTGATGTCCAAGTAAGTTCTGATCCTTTCCAGTGCATCTCTTCAAAAAAATCTCGGAATCGCTTTTCCCTCTATTGATGCTGATACGACGAATTCAGTGGACCAAAAACCTGCAAAACATCGATTCATCTGCCGAGTCAACCACTGCACACTTTGAGGATGGGACATCTTGCACGGGTCGACTACTGGTCGCATGCGACGGCTCGAGATCGCGAACTCGGCAGATCCTCTACCCAGATACACAAATGAATCAGCTCCCTGTGCAGCTACTTGGTGCTTCGACGCTGTACACTGCCGAGGAGATGGGCGGCGCCGAGTCGATCGACCCGTTCATTTTCCAGGGATCTCATCCTGAGTCGAACGTGTTCTTGTTCTTCAGCTGTAGGTTGTTTGAACAACGGGCCACCGTGCTTTACTGATTGTCATGCAGTCCTAGACACCCCTAACAACTTTGAGAACAGCAGCAAGGATCGATATCATTGTCAGATCATCATCTCTTGGGCAGATTCCAAGGGAATTCCCGTCCCCGATTCCAACCCCGAGCGTATCGCGTTGATGAAGACTTTGACGAACAGCTGGTCAGAGCCATTCAGATCTCTTGTCCAGAAGCTCCCCGACGACGTGGAGGTGCGCTCCATTCGCATAGAGGACTGGATGTTCCGGCGGGGAAGGTTCCACTCCCACCCCCGAGTGGTACTAATGGGTGATTCAGCGCATACAATGACCATGTGTGAGTAGTACCAATTTGTCACTTGTATTCCGAGTTGAACTGGGGCTGAGATTCCAACTAGTCCGCGGAGAAGGAGCCAACAATGCTATTGTTGATGTACTGGATCTTGTGAAGCGATTGAATCTGCAAGAGAATGGGTATTTAATCCCGACTATGAGTATGGGGGCAAAACACTAACACTGAGACTTACGAAAACCAGGGCCTTAGACTCCGTCGCACTGTCATCATCCATCGCCGCCTACGAGAATGACGTCTTCACACGTGCCAAACCAAGCTTCCTCAACTCCCGTCAGGCATGTCTTGACGCCCACGACTTCTCGAAGATTGAAGGAAGCCCGCTGGTTGGAATGCGCAGTTTGAAATAACTCGATGGGATCGCAAGACCGTGATCGGAGATTTCTGACACGATGGCCTAACGACCCCATTCCTTCCTGTCTTACAAATATTTATCCGCGCAAATAAATGGTGGAACTACATATCATGAAGGTGGGTATTGCCGCTTCAATCAAGGGCCAAGGCCATTTGGATCTCGTTCAAAGATTTTTTTTTGCTGGCCAGGAATATCCCTCTTTCACACCTAGCCTCAAACCTGAGATCAGATCAATTATCATTGCAAGATTTCGTGGCTTGGAAGGTAGATTCACTGTCTCGAATTTCGTTCACTGCGATTCTGCGATGCTGCATCTTCAACCTCACACAGCTTTGATCGCTCAAGCGCACAGTCATTTGTTCGGGGCTCGAAGCTGCATTTGCAAGCAATCTTGCTGTGTGGATTGGTAATGCTCACATATGGTTCACTGATACCTGTCATGTTCAAAACAGATCGTCTGCCTCGCCCGACAGCCGTATCTTTGAAAGCGCAGGTAGTTCACTGACCCGATATGTGAGTTTGGTCGACCTTTAGTATCGAGATTTTGAAGCATCCTCGGACCTGACGGGCTTGGGCACCATAGTTGCCAGCTAGCTGTAGTGTAAGTGACACCGGGCGTCAATTGGATATAAACTGATCCTGATTGGGGAAGAAAGTTGATGGATATTGGGTGAAGCGGAAGAAAGAAGGGCCGGTATTATTCAATCTTACAGTTACAGCTAGGAACACAGTATTTCTCATCAGGTGACTGAAACCCCACCGTGGAAAATATTCGTTCGGAGGGAAAAAAGAAGATCCGGTATTTCATCCAGTCGCGTGTAACCTGGGAAGGATGCCCCATGAACACTTTCACTGATAAGCCACCAGGCGGTATGTAATAATTCTCCTTGGATTGGTCCAGCTTTCACATTTGGAAACTCGATATTGCCAAGTCATCAAATCAGAAATCCGAGTGAATGTAAAATCGATGGGCAATGAGTGGTCCCTCAGATAAATCGACCTCTTTTCGCGTATCGCAGCGTCAACCACAGGCGTGCCGAGGTACACATCGACCCGCTTCAACTTTGCAACGGGACTGACACGATGCAGAATGCACCAAACGAAAACGCAAATGTGACAAGCAAGATCCCTGCTCAAGGTGTAAACGGCTCAACTTGAAGTGCTCAATAGAAGTCGTCCACCTGAGGCGCAACACGGTGCAGCATGGGTCCGAGATTCAGTTTTTGAATACATTGCTGGCAGATCTGGATGCATTGCCATCCGATCAAACATCCCAGCTCGTACAAAAAATCAAAAATCGAGTATTTCGGCTAGAGACCGGCCAAGACCCCGCAGAACTGGAGGCGCTCACTACTACCCCGACTCAACGGGAAGCCGGTGCCCCTGAGGACCACTTGCCCGAGAGAAGCACGGTAGCTACTACTGAAGGCACACCTCATCAGACCGACTCATCACTTCTTACCGCAATCGAGCATCTTGCGTGGGGTCGTAACTCTGCTGGTTGCTTTCCTCACCGGATGTGCAACTGCCAATATCGCAAAGATGGAACGCGGCTCTCTGCCACCAGCGATTTCCAAGCCGGAGCCCTGGGGATTGAAAGCACACCGATATTTCCGAACACAGATGATGCTCAGAAATTGGTCAATTTTCACATTGGTCATCTAGCGTGGCATCATAATTCCATCCACAGTCCAACGTTTTTGGAACAATGTGAGCGCTTTTGGCAGCATGGCGAATTTGATGACCCCTTATGGCAAGCTCTTTACTTCTCCGTTCTGAGCTCAACAGTGAGCTCTATACAGGATAGTTCAAAAGCAAGAGAACGCGTTGGTGTGGATCTGAGCGCTCTACAGTCGGCGAAGCAGCTTTTCTCTTCTATGATTCAAATGCTTTACCAATCGAACTTTCTGGCGAACCTATCTCTCTACTCTGTTCAAGCTATCGTTATTTCGACTGAAGTTGCCCACAATCTCGGCCTGAGTCAGCTAAATGCCACTCTATTCAACGCAGGAGTGCGCATTGCCGAATGTCTAGGCATCCACAAAATCCAGGATCATCCCGCAAAGCCCCCTCAAAACAAGGAAGAATGGGAAGACAAAGTGGAGCGAGAAGTTGGAAAAAGAGTTTGGTGCCAGATGATCATCCAGGACCATTTCGCTATTCCTTTTACAGACACCTACAGCATCTCTCCAATGCATTTTTCAACCGGTCGCCCCATGAATGCGGACGATCATGACATGCGAGATATTCCGATCACCCACCCTACTATCAGCACATATACCCGCGTCCTGGTGAATCTAGCAGAATTAATGCCCGGCTTGGTGGATGGATTCGGTCCGATGAATGCCAGGAAGTCAATGCGACACCAATACGAACATATCCTACATATCGATCAGAAAATGAGAGCAGTTGTGAAAAATATCCCCTCGTTTCTGCTGCGAGCGGACAAGGTTAAAGAAGAGCAGATCGCATGGCTTGGTATTGCTCGGCGAAGTCTTGCAATCACCGCAGCAGAGAAAATCATCATGATTCACCGACCCTTCCTCTTTCGCTCCTTCCACGACCAGAGATACCAATACACAAGACGAACATGTGTTGCTGCAGCCATGACCATCCTGCGAGAGCACGAGGTGATCGTGAGAGAAGAGGATATTTCCATCTGGACTCATACGGCTTTCGCCATCACAGCCGCCGTCATCATGTGCTTTGAACTAAATGCCACTGCCGAGAATCAGATTGATATCGCTCAAAGCTACGGGGATGCAATTTACGCAGCTCGCACCCGTCTTGCCGCTCGGAACAACGATGTGCTTGCTCAGCGAGGCGTTGCTTTGATCGATGCTATCTTCACTGCTGATTCATTTACGGGAGCTTCAGGCCATCGTCACAAACATGTTGATTTCGGCCAGATCCTCGCGAAGTTTTCGAGTTTCACGCGACTGAATCTGCCGCCTGATACGCCAGAGACATCTGTCGGTAGATTCTCTGATATGGACTCCGGGGATGTCATTGGGGCACATTTCGACCAGATGCAGCCTGCGTGGGATACAGCGGAAGACATCGATTTCGACGCTTGGTTCAGTGGGACTTTTCATTCTTTGCAGGATCCATTATAACGACGAATATGGCTAGACTGACTGATGCCTCCATTTCACGGCCCTGAAACCGACCCCTTGAAGGCGACCGTCTTTCTGTGGGTTGGCCACTGCGCTTTGAGCTCGGCTTAACCACTGCTGGCTTGATACAAGGATCTCGGGACCGCTCCGCGATAAATCTCGAAGACTGGACTATATTCGCTGCGGGATTCCAAGCTTGGTCTGAATCACTTGTTGAATCCCTGCTTTGGAACAAAATGGACTGGTACAGCCTTCCAAGGCTGAAACGAATGAGACATCGACCATTCCACAAAAAAACCGAATTACCACCGTCGTGATAACCTCGGAGGGCAAACTCACAAGTAGATGAAGATGCCAGGGTTCATTTCCAAGGTTTACAGAAGAAGATTGGCAGCTGTTATAAGATCATCGCACTCTTGCTATTGCAACACCGCTGCCAACTGGAAGTTGTCTCCTGATTTCCACGCTTGAACGTCCAGATATCAGACAGTCATTCAACGGTCAGTGAGGCGTCTATCTTGAACTCGTGGACCCGTGGCCAGGCGAGGAGTGGATCGATCCGATCGCGTTCACAAAATTGACCAATCAGATCAAGAGTGGAGGTTCGAATAAACTGCTTACATAATCAAATCCAAAACGCCGAAGTTTCGGAAACAGCTAGATTCCTTCTTTATATGAACATATGCATGAAGCTGGCATTAGAGGATAATAACTTTAAATCCTTTGATATCTATACTGAGAATTCCAAGTGGGTGTATGCTGCAGGGGTCTCAAGTTTGAGTTGAAACGTTCGCGGGGTTTACCCGATGCCAAGAACCTTGAAATCGAATACTTTTTAAGAGCAGGTGAGTCTTTGCGAAGTCGGGAGAAGTTTCTTGCAGTAGAGATGGAAGTTTGCCATCTCACGGCAGTTCCTTGTTTCAGGGAGCGGAAATTTCCCGAGTACAAATCATCACAGGTGGTTACGGGAGTAAATATGAGCTTATATGGGCCAACAAATGCGCAATTGAGACGGTGATGTCGTGATGGATCCACTTTGCTTGATTCAAACCACCCAACACCCGCAACTCCGTCATGCTGCCCAAGGACGAATAAGGATTCAGGATCCCATACTGAACGAGCCATCCTAAATGGCTGTCTTGACACCCATTCTCCCTGTTAGTTTCGCTCGAGCACCTGTCAAAACACAAGACTCGGTACGGGGTTCTGCTGCGGCCATTACTCGCATAAAGTAGCTTTGAAAAGCCTCGTACCTTAACTTTATACCCACTTATTCCATAGAACCTTCCTCCTTAGCATGGTGGGGCCGTTTTATTTTGCAATTCTCCACATGGCCTGCCCCGAAGGCGTGTGGGATGAGCTTTTATAAATCTCTGTCCCTCGCCAGCCGGCCGATCTATTTCTGTTCACTCCTGGGCACTTGCAATCATGGCTTCAACTAAAGAGGCAGAGGCGAACTTATCGTCAACAATCTCATCCCAGGATTCCAAACAGGCAGATGAAAGCTATGAATTTTACAAGCAGCATCAAGGTCTTGAATACACACCAGAAGAGGCTAAAAAGGTCCTGCGCAAAATTGATCTTGTACTGATCCCGCTTCTTTTCCTAATTTACATGCTGCAGGTAAGATTTGAAAGATTCGGAGTTACAAGATGACCACGGTGCTGACAACTGGCAGTATTTGGACAAGAACAGTATAAACTTTGCATCTGTCTATGGCTTGAAGTCAGGGACACACCTTCATGGGCAACAGTATTCCTGGTTGAGTGAGTCCAATCCCCTCAGTCATTAACCGAATCTATACTGACAACATCAGGCTCTATATTCTATTTCGGATATCTTATCGCGCAATGGCCTGCTGGACTAGCAATGCAGAAGCTTCCGGTTGGCAAATACATGGCGGTAACTACATTAGGTACGAGCTATCAGCACCCCTTCAATACATATCAAACTGAATCAATACTAACGAGAACAGTGTGGGGTGGCCTCCTTATGACAACCCCTGCTTGTCATAACTTTGCAGGAATTGCGATCAATCGGTTCCTTCTGGGGGTGGTTGAGGCAGTTGTCACCCCTGGGTTCGTTCTTATGATGGGCATGTGGTACACAACCGAAGAACAGCCTCTTCGACTAGAAGCATGGTACTGTACAAACGGTATTGCGACCATGTTCGGAGGGTGAGACTTGACGCAGAATGTTATTTCACTGTGCCGACAACCAGCTAACAAAATCTAGTTTGATTGGATATGCAGTTGGACACATTACTACCGGCCTTCCGCGATGGATGTACGTCTTCTTGATCTTTGGAGCATTCTCGGTGGCAGTTGGTGTCGCGGCCCTGATTTTCCTACCCGATCTTCCGTCAACAGCCAAATTCCTCACTGAGCGCGAGAGAGCCATTGCCGTGGATCGTGTCGCCATCAACCGACAGGGCGTGAAAAGCAGCCAGTTCAAATGGTATCAAGTCAGACAGGCTGCAGTCGACCCCAAGACTTGGCTTTTGTTTATCATGGCTATTGGAGCACAAGTGCCTAACTCCGCATTGACCAGTGTATGTATTTCGCTACAATATTCTCCTTTTCTTCATCGCTAATATGACTCAGTTCACGTCCATCATTGTTGGAACCTTTGGATTTGATACACTTGGAACACAATATCTTCAGATCCCCGGTGGTGCCGTGCAATTCGTGACTCTGCTTTTGGGTGGCTGGATTGCAACCAAATTCAACGGGAAGTTCCACTCGCGCTTTGCCTGCATGATCGTGGCCTGCTGTGTCTGCATTATCGGTGCAGGCCTCCTAGTCGGACTCTCCGATGACAACAAATGGGGACGTCTTGTTGCGTTATGGCTCTGTTACTTCCAGGGATTAGGGTTCAGTATGACTTTGATCATCGTGAGCTCAAATATTGCCGGATATACCAAAAAGCAGGTGACCAGTGCTCTTTTGTTCACGGGCTACTGTGTTGGAAACATCATTGGGCCTCAGACTTTCAAGGAGAGCGAGGCCCCTGGGTACCACAGTGCTTATATCGCGTACGTTACAAGTCCCAAATTCTCTGGTGGGTTGACTTCAGACATGCTAACGAACTTTGAAGAATGCTTGTTGGGTATGTGGTCAAGTTGCTTTGCATTGTCGCACTGTACGCATACATGTTCTACGAAAATAAGCGCCGAGACCGTCAAGCCATCGATGGGCAGGAGGTCGAGACGGACGGAGTGGAGAATGGAATGCTGGTAAGTCTCATCCTCACTACATCCATGAATATGAATACATACTAACATGCGGTCTTCAGGACAAAACCGAAATTGAGAACAAAGGCTTTAGATATGTTCTCTAGTGCATAGGTCACAAATTATTGTCCTGAATTTACCAATTTCATCTTCCTGTACAACCCGGGAACATCTGAAGTACAGAAAGGCAGTAGAAAATTCAAAACTTTTGAAGAGTAACTATCATTAAATCATTAAGTACACATTTTCGAGCTTCAGGAAGTCAGGCTAAAACAGAGGTGCTCCCTCGGCACCAAACATCCCCCACTGTGTCCACCACGAGCGGAATACCATTATCATTAAAAAAGAACAGGGAAAAGTAGAAGAAACGCTGGAAATGAGTAGAGGCCAGCTCAAAAAACGAAGAAACAAGCGCAAAATAAGGAAGAAGCAAAGCAAAGGTAGGAGCAAAGCAAGGCGAGAGCAAGGGCAAGGTGAGCCGGGGCTCACATCTGGTCACCACCCATCTGGGATCACCGAGCTCAACTCTGCCCTTGATTGATGCCCCGGAAGGCTGATTGTGGGAGCAAGCTTCCCGGCGGCAGTACCACGCAGGTCCCGCGAGGGGGTTTTGCGCCCGAGTTGTGGTGGTGGTGTGGGCTCCACACCCTTTCCAGAGCTACCATCGGCATCGGCATTCTGCAAAGTGGTGCCCGAGGGGCTCTGATGCATCTCCTCTGTTGCGTCGTCCTCCAAGATAGAACTGAGGCACGTTGGCTTAGGTTGGAGGTCCACCCGCACCTCGTATGCCTTGGAGATTGACGCGATCTCGGACGCAGCGGGAGGTGCTGTATTGGATTTGCCGAAACTGCGAGCAGGGGAGCCTCCTCGGAATGCCAAAAGGGTTGTGGTATGTGAGAAGCCTCCATCCCAGATTGTGGTGTTTGTTGAGTCGAGATGCAGAGGGCTGCGGTGGATTCTTTCGGCGTGTGAGTTGAGGTGCGTAAGTCTCCATCCGCTGGTTGTACGGTCGTATCGTTGAGTCTCTTCCATACTGCGTTGATGGAATGGGATGAATCGAGCCAACAACGGGATATCGTTGTCGTCTTCTTGGCCCATGTGGACCTCTGTGTCATGGCGGCTCTCTTGACCATGATAGTTCTCTTCTTCACGGAGGGCCCCTTCTTCACGGAGGGCCTCCTCTTCACGGCGACACTCGTCCTTGCGCCAGCACTCTTCTTGAGGGAGACGCTCTCCTCCGTGATGCCACTCGTCTCCACGGTGGGTCTCTTGCACGCTGTGGTAGTCCTGATCACTGTGCTCCTCTTGGCCACGGTGGCTCTGCTGGATATGACGGGTCTGCAGCACACTGTGGCTCTCTTGGACACTGTAGTAATCCTGGAAGCTGTAGTAATCCTGGTCACTTTGTTCCCCTTGGTCACTGTGGGCTTCTTCATTGACATCCTCCTCTTGCCAGGTCAGGCTTCCCACTGGGTTGAGTCGAAGGGGATTGCGGTGGGGGATCTTCTTTTTCTGGACAGTCCTCTTTGTTGGAAGAGCAGATGACGACGGAGTCGAGATATGAATTGGCTCGACTTCCTGGGTGGGGTTGGATGGAAGTGGTCGAGCCCCGAGGGCGGATGGGTAGATGTTTTCGAGATGCTGGACAGGCATCGCGGGAAACACGCAGATCTCGAAAGTGGAGACCTGGATTAGGTTGCAGGTATGGTTGAAAGAACCAATGTGGCTCTTGATATTCAATCGGTCGTAGATCTTGGCCTTGGCCTTCTTCAGCAGGCTCGAAGCCGATGTGCGTAGTGTGCACTTCATGATGCCGACTAACTGATGGCATCGTATCAGCAATCAGCGTATCGTGGTACAAGCACGGGGAATGAGATGATTACCTGTTGGTGTGGACGGGATGAAAAGTAGATAAGATTGAAGGGGGAAATGAGTGCTGGTCTCCAGCAGATCAAATGCCTAATATGCCGAGATGGGCCCGTTAGTATTGATTTCATCGCTGGACCCTCAAAGATGAAGGATACCTATTGCCCAAGATGTCTCGGGTCAATGATGAAGATGAACGGCGCCGATGTCAATTATCAGCACACAACAGCTTCTCGAGAGCAAGACTAATGGCATCGATTAGCTCAATTCCTGCTGCGCACATTCACATATCACCTACTTACACTGATGGTATTGAGTGCGAGGTATGACGGGAATCGTGGTGGTGGTTGAGGCAGATGGAGACGACTTTCACCGAATGTGTAGTCGCCGGTGGGGTTAATGGACAGAGGAGGACAGAGGAACGCTTGGGCGGATTCACCACGCAAGTTATGATGAGGAGAAGGTGGATGCAGAAACTGAAGAGCTCTGCGAGGTTGTGGTTTTTATGATGCACCAAACACTCTGGGAGACTGTCAGTCCCATCAAGTGGTCTCACGCTGCTCCTCAAACGGATAAACTTACTGCTGTTGATGATTTCGAAGATGAGGCACTGATGATTCTGATAAACTGGATTGTTCGGGAGATAGGAGTATGGATGAGAACGCTAACGAGATGGTCAACGAGATGGTAGAGAATGAAGGAAATGAGAGAGAGAGAAAGGGAGGGAGAGGAGAAGAAGCAAAAGAAAAAGTAGAAGCTTGCGGAGGAGGGAGCCCGAGGAGGAAGCCAAAGGAAGAAAGCAAAGGCGGCGGCAAAGATGAAAGAGGCCTACAAATGGAGAAAAGGCTCGCTTGCACTCCATGAAGTTCCTGTAAAAAGGCTTGAGAAGCATGGGGCATGATATATTGCGCTTCTAGGGCCAACAACTCAGAGAATCTGACTTGGATGAGCCTTGAAAATGGCTGCCAAGCGGTTTTCCAGAAATTCCGGGCATATGTATGCCCAGGTGTATACATGAAACCATCGAGAACGGTCGCTGACCATGACTTCGCTTTTATGATGCACAGCACGGTTGCATGAGGTCGGAATTCGGTAGAATATATCCTGTAAGCTTCAAAGGTTGTAGTAGCACCCGAACTTATTTCCAAGATGGACAATTCTATTCTATCGGAATTTGGTAAAAGAGAGTGCCGTTACATTCTATTAGCAGGGTATCGAAGCACTATTCAGGATTGCATAAGTCAAACCTTGGAATACAATGTCCGAGCTCGATTGATTGTGCCATTTTAGGTATGCACAACGATTTATTTGAGATTGGTGTTTTCAATGGTGGTCTTCCATTGTGCTTTTGTATTTACTGAGACCCGTCCACAAAGAGATTACAAAAGGTTTCATCCTAGGCTCTTCCATCCCACCCCTGGTCCGTTCAACCTTTTTGAGATTGCCTCTACGTCGAGCTCGATTTCATCCTTCAATCTGAACTCATCGACCAGCACACGCAGGATTGATCTGGTCGGCCCTTTCCCGCATCTCCAAAGTCGCATTCTCCATACCAGTGGGTTTCGTCTGACAAAGAGCGAATTACGCGGATATCGAGACGTGTAACCTATTGTTGTGGGGAACGAGCCCTAGAATTACGAGATGGCTGAGATTCGAGATAAGATCGCACGCAAACTTCTCGAGGCAAGTCGGCTGCATGTTCATCAGAGTTTTATCAGCTGGCAATCTAACTGTGGCTTTTCAGACCAGGTCACTGGCCGAAGAAACCCCCATCATCACGGAATGGAGTCTGAGAGAGAGGCTCAGACTAAGAATTATCCCCATATTCACCATTACTGCTGGTACGGAAGACCGGTCTTCCACTCTGTCAGGACCCCTCCGGAAGAGTCCCTCGCTGTTATCCACGCAGAGCCGAAATACCCCTCTGGCAGTGCAAAGTATCGCATCACGTCAATCTTAAACCGAGCCATGAAGCTTGTTGATCCAGTTATCGTCAATATCGACCGATTCGACTACGACCTTTGGGACCAATCCGGCAGTGACTTGATAAAGAGTGTTAACGGACGAGTACGGAAGCTCTACTCCCCACACGGACAATGGATGAAAATTGGGCTTGGGAACGACTTTGCCATCGTTGATCTGACTGAAACTGAACGATGGGACTCATCGAAGGTTCTTTTTGGTAATGGGCTTTATGATAATGACCCCATTCCAACGTGGGATGATTGTATCATTTGGCAACAGAGCCTCGCATCCCAGATCCGCAAAACAGGTCGCCCAAGGCGGCTTACATGGAGACCCACGAAGTCGCGTCTCTCAGTCTGCCAGATATAAACGCCGGCGGAAAATCTCACTTCCATTAATATGGACTCTGTGTTGCACAGTGGGGTCCGCAGGTGCGAAGCTCTATGCTTCAGGCTGCATAAGGGGCAGGTTCATAGTTATTTGCATCGATCGATTGCTGCTTGCTTCTTTCTTACTTCTGAGGCTTCTCATTGATCACTTCTTCCTTACTTCTGAGGCTTATCATTGATCAGTTTAGCCTCAGCTTACACTCCACATCCGATAATCCAGCATCTGATGAACCGATCACCGGTTAAGTGAGCTCTGATAATGTATCCTTCTCAATTTAACAAAAATTGGCTTCCGCTGTGCCCATGGCCTCTCCAGTGGGTGATCAACTCCTTAGGATCAGCGCTGGACGGATCTTTCTGCAGTCTCTCGAGGAATTGGCATTCACAACCTGGACGAAAGACCATTCAACGGAAATTCTCATCACGCCTATCCTCCAAACCGAACCTTGAACTAGCATCGGGACGATGAACTAGTCTGAAAAGGTGCTTGAAATTTCTCCTGTTTATTTCAAATCACACGGGGCTTCCGCTTGCTCGTCAATAAGAGAGTCAGAAAGCCATGGGACTATCGACAAAGGGGATTCAAGGCTCTTACCTAGGAAAAACCGAGCAATAATGTCTTCCAGGGTGGCCCAAGTACCTGGATTAAAGCCTCAGGCGGAAGGGTTGAAGAAGCTTAATAAAACAATGTACAATTGAACATGAGCTCAAGATGGCCCGCTAACTAAAAGAACGGATTTGACATAGAAAAGTAACAAGAGACAGACAGTAGGGTATCGACGCTATAAATCAAAAACAAATCAAGTGTAAAACCAACGGAATATGCATGCTATTATTTGGCCAAGTTGTGCAGATAGACAACCCCTTTCCTGAGACCGAGCATCACTACCTTTCCTACCTGCCTCATTCTCGAGCGACGGAAGACAGGTGTGGGAAAGGAAAAGTATTCATGTTGTGTATCATTACAAGCGGTCGTAGCCTGGGAGCGTGGAATAGTAGTGCGCCACTTCCGGAACCTCTTTTCAGGCTTGGTTTGTGACTTCTGTGAGGTTTCCACGACCGAATGCAACCGACTCTGGGTGGATGTGGGTGACGAAAGCTGCAGAGACTTGCTGCCTCGAAGCCCTGCTGGCTTGGTTGTTTTGCAATGGGTTGATGACGACGGCCGCGTCAGCCAGGCTGCTGTTTGTAGGGGCTCCGCTGGTGTGATCAACTCCCACCGATCTGTAGAGGATGCCTCTAGTCGCCAGCTGTTTTTGCGAGGCATCACGGTTGGCTTAATTTCATCGCACTGGATCATGAACGGCAATTCTAGCAGCCCATTCTTTCTCAGCGTAAACTTTACAGGGGCTGATGTCTCACATTGACTCAGCGGTGACGGCTTTGGCTTCCAGGTGTTCTTGCGAGGCAACCCATGGGGTTTATCTGATGCCTCAAAGATCTCATTTCGCTTCTCCATCCAATGAGAAATCGGGCGTATGGCACTTTCCCCATAAAATCCATTCCCAACGGTTGCTTTGCTCGACTGGTAGGTGTCCAAAAAGCCGCTGTCGTATCTAACATCACTGGGCTCGTTAGCATCATCCAGCCAGAGTCCATGGGGTGAGTAAAACTTATAGACGCGCCCGGCTGAGGCATTAGCGAGCTTCGATCCACGCAGTTTGAATATGCTCTTATCAATGCCGTCCATAAACATTATCACGGGGTCTACCAGTAGAAAAGCGTTATTGAGGATCGCTTGACTCCGATATTTGCTCGATCCTCTTGGGACCTTTGGATCTGACATGATAAGAGCAAGGGACTCTGAGGGTGATGTGGTACTGCGGCGGGAGACTGGATACCCAGCCCAGCTGAAGTGATGAATGCTGCTATCTGCTGCGACACGACTGTATCTGTCATCGTATATTTCATCAAAGCATTCCTGAACCGCATCATCGTACTCATCACCACTAGAGTCAATGGTTTCAGTGTCACTTCCTTCGTCGGAAAACGATTCCTCGTCACTGGAGTCGAAAAGTTCTTCGCCCCCATATGTGATCTGGCTGTTATAATCTCTGTGGTGATCTTCATCTTCATCTTCTTCGGATTTTGTAGAGAGAGAGAGATTGAATCTTGGACTGATTGCTCCAGGCCGAGGGAGATACTCTTGCGAAGTAGAATATACGCGTCGCAAGGGGTAGCCGAATTCCTCAACTGGAAGAGGGCTGTTAGTGGTCTTGGTGTTTTCTTGTTTGTCTAGATCTTCGTCAGATTCTTCTATGATGGTAGGGAGGGTTGGCTGAAAGCGCGAAGCTTTCGGTGTATATGGCTGCGGCCAAACAGCCTCTGTGGGCTTCGCCACTCGAGGGAAGTAGCATCGAATATCCGGTGTGGACATGTTGGTTTTAGGGAAGACTTCTGTCTTTGCGTCTGCTTTGGCAATGGATTCCTCGACATCATCGGCCCAGTTGAAGTGGCATGGGTGAAGGAGATCCTCAAATGCTGTGCTGTGTGAATTGATATCTTTCTGTGGGGCTTGATCAAATGTCGACATGACAGTTATCGGGTCATTTGTGCATACCGTGTCTGGAGAAATCATCCTGTAGGCCATATTTGCTTGTTGGGGGTCTGTGGTAGCCAGGCTTCCAAGATTATGGCCCGCGGTGATTTCGTAATGAAAGCAATCGACCTTGGATGATTGCAGTACAATATGATTGGATCTTCGGTCAATATGGCAGACTCAGAGAGATTAGGCAACGTGGGGTACCAACGAAGTCGAGTTAGTCAAGTTGACAAAAGCAAATTGGAACTTGGAGGTGAACGTGGATGGGATTGACGCTATATATGCCATGAATGGTCTTTGTGCTAAGAATGCCTTGAGCTTTAAGGCTGTGTCCGAGTAAAGATGAACAAGGACGTTCACAATGCCCTTGTGCGTAGTCAAAGAACCAAACCCCTTGAAAGGGTTTTACCAGCGGGTTTGCTTTGTTTATACCAGGCTGGCATCCAATTCCGGTGGGCTCATATGAAAGAGTGGTCCTTGTGTCTTTGTTGGCTGGGGCATTGAAATTGCGGCGCAGTGACCAAAATAACACAAAGGTGTTGTAACTGAGTACATTGTTCCGGCGGACCAAGTCAACTCCGAAGACCAGATTTGAAACCAAAACAGAAAAAAGGAACATCGGCATTGCCCCGTAGACATGCAGTGTTTACAATGAGAATAGCCGGTTGTTGGTAGGGCAAAAAACACAAGAAGTACATGAGACGCACACCTGAGTGCGAAGTAGAATAGCTGACCAGATCAGAAAGGTCGAGGGCATCGAGAACTCGGCCTTCGTTCCGATGCCGGCTAACATTTCAGGCGATTCTGCGATTACGTAATGGAGTATGACGCCGAATCCCCGCACTCGCTCGTGATAGTCTTGAGATTCTTTTGTTTTCTACGCTGCATTTTCCCTGAAAAAGACTCATCGATCACATGAACCGTTTGCGAGCTTGTTTCAGATCAATTGGACATCTCCGACACTCATCCGCCTTCGCAACTTCAACTCTCTCCGCTTACCCCACCCCCTTCGCTTCAACGGTCAACCGAGCTTCCATCCAACGCACCATGGCTTCCGCAATCGCAAAGCGCCTTGAGGGCAAGACGATCCTTATCACCGGTGCTTCTTCTGGAATCGGCAAGAGCACTGCCAAGGAGTTCGCTCGCTCAGCACCAAAGAACTTGAAGCTCATTCTCACTGCGCGTCGCATTGATACATTGAAGGAAGTTGCCGCGGAGATCAAGCAGGAAGTTGGCGACGGTGTTCAGGTTCTCCCCGTCAAGCTCGATGTCAGCAACCCAGAGGAAATCAACAACTTTGTCCCCTCCCTGCCGGAAGAGTTCAAGCAGATTGACGTCCTGGTCAACAACGCGTTAGTCATACTTTCTGGGATGAGTCAAGTCGCACGAGTGGTACTAATCTTTTTTGAAACAGTGGCTTGGTCAAGGGCGTTGCACAGGCACCGGAGATTGCGACTGAAGACCTGAAGGTCATGTTTGACACCAATGTCACCGGTCTCATCAACATGACCCAGGCAATCTTGCCCATTTTCAAGAAGCGCTCTGAGGGTGGCCGTGGTGATATCATTAATATCGGCTCTATTGCTGGCCGCGAGCCTTACCCCGGTGGTAGCATCTACTGTGCTACCAAGGCGGCAGTCCGCTCCTTCACGGATGCGCTCCGCAAGGAACTCATCGCGACCAGAATCCGTGTTATTGAGATTGACCCCGGTCAGGTTGAGACAGTATGCTTGCATTCTTTGCCTATGTTTGTGATGTTCAGAGATCTAACAACGAGGTTTCTAGGAGTTCTCCGTCGTGCGCTTCTATGGAGACCAGTCCAAGGCCGATGCCGTCTACAAGTAAGATGATCCTACACAATCTATAATCCTAAATGACTAACAGAATACAGGGGTGTTGAGCCATTGACTGGTGATGACATCGCCGAGGTCGTCGTATTCGCCGCCAGTCGTCGTGAAAACGTGGTGATTGCGGATACCCTGATTTTCCCTAGCCACCAGGTAAGCTAAGCCATCTGCGATCTTGATCAAACAATCCAATCTAACCCATTCTAGGCAGGCGCTGGGACCATGCATCGCAAGGCCTAAATTATGAACAGATTATAGACTTTTAGAAGGGCTCCAAGGTTAGAAAGCTCTAATTGCACATATGTGAAAGGTTGTAACAGGCGATGTCATCTGAATCAAATAGACCACCGCCATCGCCAGCAATATTTATTAAACAGATTGATGCGTATGGGTATGAGAATTGTCACAAATCGTGACAGTAGGTATATGCTATATCATATAATGCAGAATTATACAGTGATGGACGTGACAGAACGGCGTAAACAAGTAGAGGTATCGATCACAGAGCAGCGAAAGCCAAGGCGGCAGCAACACCGCCAGCAGCAGCCCAGCGGGCGTTTCCAGTGATCATGGGCATGGCAGCGTTACCAGTCTCAGTCTGGCTGGTGGCAGCAGCGCTGCTGCTGTCAGAGGAACCAGCAGTGCTGGTACCAGTAGCGGTACTAGCAGCAGTGTTGTCAGATGCAGAGGCAGCGGTGGCCAAGGTGGAAGCGGCGGTGGAAGCTGAAGCCGAGGCACCGGTGGTAGCGGAAGCACCGCCAGCACCAGTTCCGGTGATGGTAACCGGCATCAAGGCGCCAGGAACCTCAGACATCGGGACGCCGGTCTGGAATGCGGTAGTGAGGCCGCTCTCGTTCATGCTCACAGAGCAGCTAACAGTCGTGGCATCGTACTTGCACTTCTCCGAGATTGTGCTGTGATAGGAAGTGATCAGCTATTGAGCTATTGTGGGGGGGGACCGAGGATCGTCTCGCAGGGCTGGCTACTTACACTGATTCGCCGCCATACGCGATTGCGACGCTGGAGTGTCCCTGCGCAACGGTAATGCCGTTGGGTGGGACACCACAGTCATCAGAGTCACTGTCAGGGCAGCTGAGAACGTAGGTGGTTGTGGAGCCGCTCTGGGAGAGATTAGGATCTATGACCGATTGGAAGAGCCGAATTCACACATACCGAGCCAATGACCTTTCCAACGAGGTTCTGCGAGTCAAATCCTGGCAGGAACAGGGTAACGGTGTCGGCGGCGACGGCGGCGGTCGCGCCGGCGAGAAGAGCAAGGGATTGAATGCGCATGTTGTGTAATTTTATTAACGAAAGTATAGAAGTCAAATGGTAGAAGTCAAACGAGCGACGAAAGAGGGCGTGAAGAAAAGTATGGGGTGAAAAGCAGGGCTTCCGGGGTCTCTATCACAATTTATCTGCATCGCCTTGAAGATTGCTAGTTAAACTAGTTAGACTGCATAAGCAGAGGCTCTCGGTCTAAAGCGGATTTGGATAATGGAGTTTCGGCGAGAAGCCGCCATTGGTCAAAGGCTAGACCAGAACGAGTTATGCCTAACTTGATATAGCCCAGTCCTTGCACTAGTGAGGCAAACACTAGACGGCTAGGCCTAATAAAGCAATCTAGCCCCTTAGTGGCTGACAGCAAAGCAGGACCCAGGCGCCTTTTGGGCACCCTGACCCAAAAATTACACCGCAGCCTCCGGGTTTTGGAGCATTTTTCACCGTGGGGCGATGAGATAGCCGAACTTTTCCCCTTGTGACCTGCGCTCATTGGCTCAATCGACACACCCAAGGGGCAAACTCCGGACTCCACCGAAATGAGCTTTTCTTCACCTAAAGATAGCCTTGCGCCAACACGGAGTACGGCGCATGAGATATTGAGCCAAAATGAAGGTGCCGTTATATCCACAAGCACAGAGTATACGGAGTAGGCCCAATTCTGATCACCACGTGTCAGCGATCGTGCTATCAAGGGCTTAAGGTTCTCTACTAAGCAATTCTGCTAGTCCAGCTTACGCCACTGGGGTAAATTTTTCTGATGTTGCGGATGTTCTGACATTCGGCCATTTTGAGGTTACTTCAAAACAAATATTAGATCAGCCGGCTCAGCACCCGACATCTGGATCCGCCTCAGCTAAGGTGTATGTGCTACATCAAAACATCAAACTTCCGACCGTGATCGGTACATACTGCCTTGTCATGTTTTCTCTCTCTTGGTGGGCTCGTCAGCAAATTTCCTTGATTTGATCAATCATTTCAGTTTCCAATTCTGAGATATTTCAGCATTTGATGGTTTGTACCTTGAATACATTAGGCTCTGCTGCTCAATATCAAAGAAAAAATCGAACCATCCCATGTAATCTTGTGTTTGTACTAACCTCGAGCTGAGTGACACAGCAAAGACATGTTTGAGGAGATGGTACTGACTAGTTGGATAGCCTAGGATCAGGGTCTTTCCAATGCACGCGGTTAAGTAGGCGGCCTGCCACCAGTTCCGGACAGCGAGCACCAGAGCTGAAATACCAATCATGCAAACCAGCAGAACATCTATGCTCCAGCATATCCAGACAAGCGCGACTGGCAACAATGCCTTCCATGAACCTGACCAAGATGGCCATTCTACCGTCAAAAGAGGCCGTGAAACATGGAAATTTTCAATTCTGGGTGGATTTTGGCCACATCATTTATCCTCATTGCAAACATCGTGACCATTGTCGTGGCCTGTACTGCATACCGTGTGGAAGACCACAGCATCGCATTTTTCACTGGTAGCTGCCGTACTGCGAGTATGTTGTGGACGATGGTCCATATCATTGTCAACATACTCAGCACGGTTCTGCTAGCTGCTAGCAACTTCGCCATGCAATGTTTGAATTCGCCCACGAGGGCAGAAGTTGATGCGGCACATGCGAGACACCGATGGCTGACCATTGGCACCCCAAGCATCCGGAACTTGTGTTATGTTTCAAAGACCAAAGCCTTCCTCTGGCTTATACTAGGCACAAGCTCTTTTCCATTGCACATGGTATGGAACTCAGTCGTTTTCCAAACTCACCAGGTGATTGATAATGTGGCCGTCACAGTCACTGATAACTTCACCGCGGGTGCACATTGGACTATTCCGCCACTCACTGTCTTGAACCAAGAGCGCCACCTTTTTATCTCGCATGATAGAATTGAGCGTCTTCAGCGCCAAGCAATAAACCAGAGTCTTCAAAGGCTTGACCCCGAAACTTGCATGGAGACATACAAAAATCGGTTTGACTCTAAGGTCGGAGATGTACTCGTCGTGATCAACGCTTCGACGTACGTCCCACGCAGCCCAGTTGTCACGCGCAATGCCACCTATATGGCTAGTAACTCCTCGGTTCTGGCTATCTACGATCAGTACTTTAATTTTGGGGCCTCTGGATCCAGATTTCATGGCAATAGTTGCACCCTCTCTGGTGCTTATCCTCCGAACTATGGAGATCAAGGCGACGCTTCTGTTATCTACTGCTATGCGCAACAGGTTCCGGAGCATTGCATGACCAACTTAGTACCGGCTTTTGTTGCTGTTGTGGCGGTCTGCAATATTTTTAAGATGGTCTCTTTGGCATTTGTGCTACGCATTACTCGCAAAGACCCTCCCTTGTGTACCTTGGGCGATGCTGTAGAATCGTTTCTCAAGGACCCAGACATATACACCAAGGACTGGTGTCTGGCAACAAAGCGGGACTTTGAAAGACCTATCTTTTGTTTCTTGCAAGGTTGGGATGTTCACCAAGCTGCCCATGGTCACGTCTGGAAAGCAAAACGCAGCAGATGGATCTCGGCTGTGAATTTGTGGCACTGGGTGATTCATATGTCCTTGATACTGACTATAGTAGCTCTGACTGGAGTTTTTGCCAATGGGATCGTGGATAAAGTCAATGACATACACGTATCCGCAGAACCGATCGCCATTATGTCTCACCGGACTGGCGTTCTCAGTCTGGGTGTACCCAAGCAGAACAAAATTCTTTGGTCTTTGTTAGTTTCAAACGTGGTTCAAATCGCCATATCTTACATCTATCTCGATTTGAACAACATTCTCACCACCATGCTGGCCATGGCGGAGTGGTGTGGGTATTCGACAGAATCAGCAAGCCACCCCAAAGGCCTTCGCGTGTCGAGCGCTACACCTGGCACTGACCAGCGAAGGGCTTATTTCCTCTCGCTTCCATATAAATGGGGGGTTCCGAAAATGATTTGCACGACTGTCATCCACTGGATGGCGACCGAGATCTTCTGTTTGGCCCGTGTAGACTCCTACTCTTCAGAGCCCGATGGGCCAAGTCTCACGTCTCGGTTCAACTTTATTTACGCATCCCCCGACGCGATGATATACGGTATGTCAGCTGCGGGTGGAATATGCCTTGCAATCTTGGCTTTGTCTGTGTTTAGGCGTTTTCCAGGCGGCATACCATTAGCAGGCTGTTGTACCGCCAGCATAGCCGCCGCCTGCCAACCTCCTCAAAACCGAGTAACTCCATGTCAGCAGTTCGAGGAATGCTTGGCGCACAAGACGCTCAAATGGGGCGCAGTCCAGGAATCTCATGAAATGGGCAGTGGCGTAGGGCATGCGACGTTTTCTGCAGACACCGTGAAACCACTGATAAATGGACAGCTTTACAGCTGATTCCAAGGTTTGAGCAAAGGCAATGATAGACGTTCACGGGTTGTCATATTCAATCCATTCCATTTTCAAAAACAGGCCTCTGAAAATGACCATCAAGTCGAAGGACATGGTCTTAAAGCGAGAATTCTTTGTGTATCATTGAATCACGGATCAGGAATCAATAATCCATACGAAAAGTATAAATTCCACAGTCGACAAATGCCGATCGTGGGTTCGTAAATTTAATTCCTCGTGGACCCTGGGCCACCACAATAACCTTGGAGGTGGCTTGGTGACCATGTGCCCCAGAAGCCTCCCCGACGGGGCCCCATCCACTACTGCGCATCCGCTTAATCTGCGGGGTGGTTGGTCGGGCTTGGTTGCCAAGCTTCAAAGGGAGTAATGGTAAGCGATTAGATAGGGGTTGTTCCAATCACTGTCCCTCAAGTGAACTGGTCCCTTTGAGACTGGTGTCTGTCTGAAATGACCAAACAAACCCTGGTTATCGCAATACAACGAGGCGCACGTTCCAACATGGTTGGAAATACTGCAAGACTAGCACCAAGTTGACTGGTTTCACTCCTTTCTCGCGGCATGGTCCTCGATTTGCTCACATTCACCTTGGCAAGGCTGACAGCACCAACTCTCATTGCGATAGTACCTATAAAGGAGTTCGTCTTTCGATTTTCACAAAAACAAAAAGAAGGTTGCGACAGCTGCAGGATTCGGACCTGCGCTTCCGAGAAACAGGCTCAGCCGGCCCGTGTTAACCACTGCGCCCAAGTCTCCTGTGATTGGCTACAATAAGACATTCTCAACCGATTCCAAAGACACAAAGAGGCATTGAACACCATGGCAGAAATGACAGACCAGAAAAAGGATCTCTACAAGCTCGCTGCGCTACCCTTCATCCTGGAGCGCAAGGGGGAGTACGACGAAGCCATTCGTATTTACAAAACGGCTATTGAGATCCTGGACCAGCTAATCCAGAGATTCAAAAAAGGGCACGATGTCCGCAAAGCCAACAGGAAAATGTTTGAGCGGCAAGTGACAGTTCATCGTGAACGCTTGGCTTATCTGGAGGGCCTCAAGCGCACCGGCAGCTTCAGCAACATCGTCCTACCGCCTACCATCCTAGATGCGATGGAAGAGATGGAAAAGGAGAACCGAAAGACCTGGACATTGTCACAGGTGAGCGCTTCTTAGGTTGCCTGGGTTGAAATGTTGCGAATCGCTCACGTGTCTCAATATTAGATCCGAAAGGCCCTGCATGATTTCCAGGGAAGTGCCCCGGGCAACGCCCAGCCAGATCTTAGTGCAGCCCCGGTTCACATTCACCCATTTCTCGGTACGGGCTCAATAGAACTTCCGTTCTTCTCGCCAACGCTGGCGCCATCTGAGCCTCCAGTCACTTATCGAATCACACGGTCATCTGAACTTGTTGATGTGGGAATGCGGTCACATTGGTATTTTGTCAAGGATGTCACCAACACGCATGTTTTGTATGCCCTTCAGTTCATTTGGAGTAACGAAACGCCCATCGTCGAGACCGTTCTTCGGCGAGCTGGCGAATTTCTGCCTCAAATCGGAGCTACAAGTGTGAAGCTCCAAAAGATGAAAGGAGGCAGTTTCCGACTCACCACACGCACCATCCCGGATATGGGAGCGATAACTGAGATTCCAGATGGAGAGATGCATAAGAAGGATTGGTCGCCACGGCGATTTGAGTATGGCGGTCGCAATTTCGTTTGGAAAAGCGCTGCTGCAGAAGGGAAGAAAGAGGAGGGCGGGTTTTTCGGTAGTTTCGGGTTCCCCTGGGAGACGCTGTATGAGACCAAGCGAGTATGGGCCAAGGAGGGAAGCCGAACAGGAAAGAAGGAAGACGAGATTGTTGGTTCCAGGTTATGTTGGGGGGAAAAGAAGGGTGGAAATGGTGCTGATCACAGCATTCACATGGTCGGGGGCTTGGATATGTATTTCCGAGAGCATTTGCTGGCGGTGCAATTGTCGAGATTAGCCCGTGTCAGTTATCCACCGCACAAGGATACCACAGGGATTGAAGTCGCAGCTGTCGGTGCTGGTTGGTTGTCGATTGCCGCTTCTTTCTCGTGAACAAAGGTGGATCCCGTCATTGATGCGAAATGACTTTATGTCATCTTCTTTCACGAAACATACCCCGATTGCAATTGCATGCGAGTACACCTTTATGCCAATGATATAGTCTCAATATCTATCCTTAATCGCTTTGTCTGTCATGTCCAGATAGGCTCTCCTACTCAAGTATTTGCTGGGTGTTTAAGCTGCTCTAGGAAATCGTTATCCAAGTCTCCTGCATAAAAGCCTAGGTTTTGCGCGAAGGAAGGTTGTTGCCTGGCTCTATTCAGTATAGTTTGTATCATTGGAAGAGAGTCAGCCCACCTGTTTGATGGAATGGATGTGACCATTTCCTCGAATAATGAATCGAATATCCCTGTCGCTCCGAACGCATTTTCCCTTGGTGAGTGAGAAGCGAAAAGTCTCGGGGATTCTGATACTCGATTGTTTGTTCGAGCAGGCGTGAGAAGCTCGGGTTGTGGATCAAGGGTCTGCAACACAGGTGGTCGAACATGCACATTGGGGAATGCATCCAATCTTGTGTCCATATCTCGGATTATAGGTGTTTCTGTTAACACCTCTTGGTTTGAGGGATGCGGAAGATTACTGGTCTCGCTGAATCTTCCTACTCCTGTTTCTGTAGGTTGAAGGTATGATGACAGGCGGATCTCGACGAATTTCCTCTGATCAGAATGGCTGTTCGGAAAGCCAATTTCCAAAGATTGTTGAGCTTGTAAAGCAAAGCAATGCAGAAGTGGGAGTTTTTGCGTTGGGCCACTTGTTTCCAGAAACAGGTCGATTAGATGAACAGTAGATTGCAACGATTGAATTGTCATGTCGTTTCTGGTGGTGCTTATTAACACTGGGCATTTTCTCGCGAGTGCCAAAACCACAAAATTGAGGGTAAGATGCAAAATAACCACAGGAGGAGTAACGAATCCAATGCCATGGTCACATGGATGCTCCACAGCCAATAGATTTTGCTCGGCCTGTAAGTTGCTGTAAATGTCAGACGCTTCTGCATGAGACATATCGAATGAGCTGTATGAAATCCGAGCTAGCCTCCTCATCAGACTGTTGATTTTGTTGAAAATACTCAAAGCTCGTAAGGGCCCTTGAGGCGAACTTTGATTTTGACCCTCTGAGTGTCTTGAGGTGTTTATCCAAACGCTCCATTCTTCCATGTTGTCTTCGCTGAGGTTTCCTTCTTCTTTCTGTTCAATCAAAGACAGACATGGCGCTCTTCCCAGAAGACTCGAGGTCATGTTATCAAGTAGGATACATCCATGGAATGTGTGACAATATCGGTTTGTTTTGGCAGCCGTAGGGAGGGAGGCCAGCATTCTAGAGGCCAGGCCAGCCAGTCTCCACGCGTGTGATATATCACCCTGCATTATTTGAACTAGTGCAAGAATAAGTAGCGCTTGCACATGCCCTAGCTCCGAAATTGAGCATGGTTCCATGACTTGAGAAAGAATCGCGGCTTGGATGTGCAGGTAATCTGAATCAACGGTGTCTTTTTTGCCATTCGTGAATTTTTCGTATGCCACAATAGCCCAAAGGGCCAGGCTAGATCCTCTTCGGAGGTCCGTTCGTGAATGAGCGCTGGTGTGCATTGTTCGTAGCATGTCATGATGCTCCATAATCGGGAGCCAGCAATGTGTATATTTGAAATAGTTGTCCAGCATGTTGAGAGTATCCACTGGATACGCAAGATCGTGTTCCTGTAGCAAGATTCGATCTACCCCTGGTGTAGGCTGATGGGCTATCACTTCATTTGGTCTTGTCGTTGGTGGGACAGTATCACTAATGATCATATCTGGCGTGCTGGAAATCTCTAAGGGATCCCACTCGGGTTCATCGGCAACAGTGAGTGCAGAGATCTCTTGGAAATCTTGATCGAGAAGGAAGGGTATCTCTTTGGCGAGTCGGGACTTACGCCACAAAGTCGCAGGGTCTTTGGCAAGGAAATGGCCATTGTTCCGTGACTTCACCAAAAGATCGTGTACTGTGTTCTCGCTATTCGGCACATGCTGAATCACGAGTCCAAGAATCGTCTCCAGGTTTCTGACATATCCAGGGGCGAGGCCTCGCCGGCCACCGCCATTTTCGTAAGTGCAGGAGCGGTCGCCCGCCCGGCAGATAGAGCAAGCGGGCTGCTCTCCGTCACATTTTGATTTTCGCCGACGACATTGATCACATGCCCTGTAGATTCTCTGTCTTTTTGTCGGCCTAGTGGGTGACATCCTCCAACTTCGGTGTCCATGACAATGTCTCTGTTTGTGAGTCCCCCAAGAGATGTCGTCGTCCGCATATCACGTGATCGGGTAGAGTTTAGCCGGAAGGCAACTTTGGAAGTTGACGGGCGAACCAACTACATATTGCGAGGGAAGGAACGAATTTCACGGCCACTGTGAGATTCACTGGGTTATATCTGTTAGCGGGATGTCAGCAGCATTGTCGCCACACATCTCAGGTACCGGCGGTACCCACCCAGGAGAGCCCGGCAGCCGACAATACGACTCTGACGCAACTATATTGCTTGTCGGGTTCATTGGAGCAGGTAAAAAGACTTTAGGATTCATTGCATCCGCTGCTCTCCGCCGACGCTTTATCGATTTTGAATCATTCTTCCAGAGCAGTGTCCAGTCAACTCCCCAGGAGTTCGCCGCCACCCATGGATTTGCACGATACCGCGAGCTTGAGATGAAAATATGTCAGGAGATCCTCGCGAAACATCACACCGGCTGTGTTGTTGCTGGCCTCGGGGTCACGGCCAGTTTCCCTCGTCCGGGAGTTTGGGACACGTTGACACAGCAGCATCCCGTGATCTACGTGAGAAGGGATAAGGCTGACCTTCAACAACTCATCGGCGGAGATCCCACAAAATTCGAGCGCATCTTCGAAATCGGAAACAGTTTCTTCGAGTCAATATCCAACTTTGACTTCTTCAATATCACACAGGAATCGACCCATCAGGGGGGAAACAAGGTCCACGCATCTCTCAAGCTGAAGGAGATCGAGCGCGTGTTCGTGTCCTTCTTGCTCCGCATATTTGGCAAACCCAAGAAGCAGCTTTTCTCGGCCGATGCTTTCTCCGAGGCTCATACATATGCACTACACTTGTCCCTCGACGATCTCGAGAAGTGTGGTGATTTAGATGCTCTCGATGCCGGAGCAGACGCCATCAATCTCCTGTTGGTCTACGATGATTACTGTGACGAAAGAGTTATAGAAAGGCTTTCTCGTCATATGACAACTCTGCGAACACACACCCGCGTCCCGATCATCATCGACGCAAGGGCTGATCCACAGAGGTCACTCTCGAGCTATTACAAAATTCTTGATAGTTTGCAACGAGTAGCTCCGGATGCTTTTACTGTCTCGACTACCACGACTCCACAGATTATAAAAGAGGTTCATTCGGCAACATGCCACTCCAAATTGATTCTTTCCCATGACCAACCAGGTCCTTTAGGGCTTGAAACTCCCAACACATCAATATCTCTTATCCGGTCCTTGCTGCAGCGATTTGACTTCAAAGCTCTTCGCTTGGTCGGTCAGCACGCGGTCAATGAGGATACACTTTCATGTGTTGCCTTTCGTCAGAAGTGGAGAGATGAGTTGAAAATCCCTGTCGTCGCATATAACGAATGCCCTGAAGGCCGAGCTTCAATGATATTAAACCCCACCTTGTCCCCTTTGACTATAAAATCTAACATTAATCTCGCGCTGTCTCTGCAAGAAGCGCAGCAAGCACTTAGCTCGCTATCTCTGCATCGGAAAAAATCATTTACGATCGTTGGCCAAGATGTTCGTCTCAGTTTGTCACCAGCCATGCACAACACTGCCTACAATTCGGGGGGCATCCCAAACACCTATAATTACCATGAGATCCAAGACTTCTCTCACATTGAGGATATTTTCAAAAATCGCTCATTTGGTGGCGCCCTGGACGGTATTGCCATTTCTTTGCCGTTCAAAACGGAAGTCCTACGACTACTTGATGATATTAGTCCGGATGCCAGGGACATCAACGCGGTTAACACGGTGATACTTGAGCACCGGATTGAGTCCAACGGTTTGAGGACTCCATTTTACCGCGGACATAACACGGATTATGTTGGAATCAAGGATTGCGTCTACAGCCATCTGTCCCCTGCGAACGCCATTCGGGGTGACAGTACAGCTCTTATAGTAGGGGCTGGTGGCATGGCCCGCGCTGCTATTTACTCCTGTTACCAACTCGGAATTCGCCGCATATTTGTCTACAATAGAACTTCTTCAAATGCGCAAAGCCTGATTCGATACTACCGTGACTGGGCAAGATCAACGGGAGACGATGATTTCCATCTCGATGTTATCGAGTCTGTGGATTCTCCATGGCCGTCAAACTTCCGTCTACCCACAATCGTGATATCGTGCATACCCGGGAGACATCCTGATACTCACTCGCCTGTTGAACTCCGGATCTCTGATAACTGGCTTGAGAGTCGGACCGGAGGAGTTTATGTCGAGGTAGGTCGTCCATTTAACTCTCCACTGGTGTGTGCTGTGGTGCTGATCATCAAAATAGGTGGGATATGGCCCTTTTAAGACCGTATTGATGGAACAGCTTGTACCATGGTCAAACAAAGGCTGGGTCATAGTTGATGGACTGAAGGTTCTGGTTGGACAGGGTATTGCGCAATATGAGCTTTTCACGCGTAGACCAGCTCCTGTTCATATCATGCGCCGGGCAGTTCAAGAGGAGGCTGTCAAGAACGGGTACTTCTGTATGTGCTGACACGAATCCCGTTAGTACAGAACTCTCCTCGTCGTCTGGCAAAGAACTCCTTAAACATATAAATAAATAGAGTATTAATTTCGGTGCTTATCTTCATGTAAACAAATGAGGAGAAAGTAAGATATAGGGAATGGGTGAGTGTCGGAGCCAGTTGGCTGCCTGTTTGGTCAGGCTCCCTGCGGTCTAGATAGCGTAGTTCGAGCTCTCTCTCTCTCTCTCCTTCTTCTCTCCGTCCCCACAGATATGATCCACCTCACTGTACCACGGGTTTCTGTCTCTCCGTCTTCGGATAGAGAAAGCCTAATCTATGTCTTCACGCCTATCCTACGGGCCTGATTCCCCAACCCCGAGTACCTATCGGAGCCCCATCCATGGGTGCGTGCACCCCAAACGTGGACCTCGGGAAGCTGCCCCGGTGGGACTGACCAGGCTAAGTTCATAGCCGAACCCCACAAATGACCGCATCGGAGGCAGCATACATACAGTGTTCCGATGTCATCGCCCTCAATTCCGTTGTTCTTTTGGTCGTTTTTCATTCTCTTTTGCTTTCAAGTTTTTATTGAATCTTAGCCGAAGAACCTCACACCATGTCGTATCAGCCTGCTATCATGAGTGCTTCCTTGGGGCGAGCTTGGCTCCATGACCTCGACCACAAATTGGAGCAAGCCTCGAAAGTTGGTTTCAAAGGGATAGAGATTTTCTATGAGGATCTCGATTACTGTGCTCGCAAACTTGCGGGAAACGACCAGCCTTCCGCCGATCAACTCTTGCAGGCAGCCGAGCAAATTCAGTCAAGGTGCCAGAGCCAGGGTCTTGAAATTATCGCTCTGCAGCCGTTCCTTTTCTACGAAGGCCTAAAAGACCGAGAACAGCATGCAAAATTGGTTCAAAAAATGGAGCTTTGGCTGCAAATCGTCAAACGATTGAAGACCAAGACTATTCAAATCCCTGCCAACTTCCTTCCTGCAGACCAACTCACCAATGACATTGATGTCATAGTTGCAGACCTGAGACAATTAGCGGATATGGGCGCAGCTCAATCCCCTGTTGTCCGCTATGCATACGAGAACCTGTGTTGGAGCACAGTCAACGACACCTGGGAGAAAGCTTGGGAGGTAGTCAAACGAGTTGATCGTCCAAATTTTGGCATCTGCCTGGACACCTTCAACATTGCCGGAAAGGTCTGGGCGGATCCCGCATCCCCGACTGGCAAGACGGCCAATGCAGATGTTGAATTGCATGATACCATCCAGAGATTGGTGGCTGAAGTTGACTTAGCCAAAGTATTCTACCTCCAGGTCGTAGACGCGGAGCGAATGGAGTCCCCGCTCGTCCCGGGTCACCCCTTTCATATTGAGGGCCAACCGTCGCGAATGAGCTGGTCGCGAAATGCGCGGACTTTCATGTACGAGGAGGACCGCGGAGCATACATGCCTGTGGAAAAAATCGCTAGAGCGATTGTGTTTGACTTGGGATATAAGGGGTGGGTTTCGATGGAGTTGTTTTCCAGGACAATGTCAGACGAAGGGAAGAATGTGCCGGATCTACATGCGCAAAGAGGTATCACCGCTTGGGCGAAGCTACAAGAGAGGCTCCATTTGGAGTGAACTTTGATTTACCCGTGGACATTGTTATTCATTATGTAGCTGAAGAGTCTTCGTCCAAATCACAAGTTGTTGTTTTTTTGTTCCCCGGTCCACAGACGTGCTACACAATAATGTTTTCTAAACCTCAATTTCCTTGCCATCCAGCCATTCTTTGGCAAGGCGGTACAATAGATCATGCTTCTGTCCACTTGCGGTCCCCTCATGTCGTCTATGGCCCGGCATATCTTTCAGGACTGTGACCCCCATGGTGAGCTCTTGGCAATAGGCCAAGCACTTATACCCTTCAGGGTACGAATTGAGCTTCTGGACATCAATCTCCGGGAATTGATTCGGAATGACAGGCAAAAGCTTGTCTTTCTCGTACCAATGTCTGACAAATCGAGCTCCCCAGCGGTCATCGACTTTTTCAAAGAAGAAGCAAAATCGACAGTCTGCCTCCGCGTCTACCTCCACACCTTCGATTTTGAATCGTTGTGTGATTGTGGCCTTCATCTTGGTCACAGCGCGAGTAGCATCGGGAGTGATGTCAGTTGTGACCCCGTGGCATCGGTGCATTATAAATGCTCCTTTATCCATGCCAGCTTTGGAGGCTGCCATGAAGTCCAAGTAAGATACTCGGCCAGACCACGTGGTATACACACATGCTCCTGGGTGGAAAATTGATTCGAAGTTCTCCCATTCACAGGCGTCTCTTGTTAGGGGTTAGCTTGAATCCGGTCCTCGCACGTAAGTATACCTGGATATCTTACCGGTAGCAGGGCCAGCCTTCAGCTAGTTCGCGGAGCTTGGCACGCTCGAGAACGAGGCTCTCTGGTCCATTGTTACGTATGGCGTTTTCGGGCCAGGTGCCCTTAGGCAAAGAGTGAAGATCCGGCATCGCCAAAAAATTATTATCACAGTTTGCTTATGACCAAAATCAGGCTTACCGACCTTTTGTGTCACTTATAAGTATGTCCAGTTCGCGGGGCTTGCTTGGTTCCGCCCCCGGTTTTATTCATTGCCGATAAATCTGTCTCCCGGAAACCGGCTGTATACTTCCCGTCCTTAGAAGGTTGGTTTGGCCACCTGGGCACTCTTCGGTAATGTGTAAGCAACTATAGCCCTGGAGGTGTGTTCCATCCTAGCACTTTCCTTTATGCCTCTGGTTGGGGCAAACTCCCAAGGTCAGTTGGTTTTAGTGACACGCATACAATAGAAGCATTGACGAGATGTGTGACGTGTCTACGACGTTCAAAATGTGAAAGCTGCGGTAACCTCATATTTGTTTAATCTTGTTAGAATGAAAACTAAAAATTGATTGCTTTACTTTCTTCTGCCGCCTTCATCAAAGCATTCCACGCTCCCTGGCGATCCAAGTTCTGAACACACTCCTCTCCGGCCCACAATCGCCACTGCTCCTCGATTTGGTAGCCGATTATGTGTGTTCCTTCTACACACGGCCATCCCAGGGCTGTACCCAATTTGATCATTCTGGTCTGGCGTGGCTTGAAGCACATATCCAACAAGACACCCTTTTCAGGTCGCGACAAGAAAGTTTCAAGAATAGCAGCCACCCTCACTTCCGTCTCGGTCTTCGGTTCAAAGTCGGGTACTGTTCCAACCACATAATAAGGACTAGAGAGCTCCTTCGCCTGCTCAACTGTCTTCACATGGATGATGGTCGGTACGGGGGCCAGCTTTTGTGTGTCTCGAATGAGATCTGCCACTTCCTGGTCATCGCGGTTCAGGACATAAATAGTTGGGCAGTGCAGCTGAGTAGAAAGAGCATACGCAGCTGCGCGACTTGCGCCTCCGGCTCCCACGATGAGTGCAGCGGCAGGTGTAGTTGCTGATGGTCTCTCCTTCTCGTTGCCCTTCTCCAGAAGACAGCCTTTGACTCCTCGCCAATCCGTGTTGGTGCCACATACACGTCGCTGTTCATTTCCTTTGTAGTAGATATTGTTGCACGCACCAATCATACTTGCAAGAGCATCAAGCTCGTCCAGATGTTTCATCACTGAATTTTTGTACGGCATAGTCACAACCAAGCCAGCAGTGGTCGGCGCTCTGGCGAGCTTGATAAGGTCTTCGATCGAAGAGCATTCTGTCGAGTAAAAGGTCCAAGGGAGGCCAAGAGATTTGGCGATATAGTTGTGCATGCTGTAGGCGATGGAGTGGGTGACACCCAAGCCGACCAGATGAAGGGTCATCTCTTGAGATGTTGGTGCTGTCATTTTGAGTCGGTGTATGTGGATAGGATATTCAGGTCTTGTGTGCAACCTTGTAATCGGTAAGCTATCTAATTGCTCCTGACAATGGTGTCATTTTCCATCCTGTGTCTTATACTTCATTGCGGATGTGGATTTTCCGTCGACCCACATTCGACTAAAGTCATAACCGATTCATCATCGTGCTTTCTACAGTCATAGACATCTATATAAAATTGGTTCCATTCTTCTTTCAGCATGATCAAATCTTCGGTTCTCGATTTATCATCCAAATTCAAAAATCTCTTCGCGGGCTTCTGAGCACCTGAGCACAAGCGCAATGGCCTCTTCGAGTATATATCCACCAAAGAACTTCCACATTTTTGGTAAAGGGATTTCATTCAGCGTTTCGCCCACCATTCATAATGCTGGGTTTGAGCATCACGGCCTTCCCTACAATTACACAATTTCCGAGTCGGAAACTATCGATGGAGTCGCTTCTTTGATTATGGACGAGCGTTTTGGTGGCGCGAGCGTCACTATGCCACACAAGCTCCAAGTCCATAAGTTCTGCGATAAACAGACCAAGACAGCCCAGCTCATTAGTGCCATCAACACTCTCATTGTGAGAGGCAGTGGAGACCAGCGAACAATTACCGGCGACAACACCGACTGGTCCGGCCTTTACAGCATCATTGCTTCGCACTTCGGGCAAAAGCAACAGCAACCCACCGTTGGGCTCGTTATTGGAGCGGGAGGGGCATCCCGGGCTGCATTATACTCCATGCATAAAGCTGGAATCAAGAAGATTTTTCTGGTTAACCGAACCCTGGCAACAGCCGAGAAAGTGAAGGAGGATTTCAGCCAAGCATTCGACATCAATGTGGTCCCAAGGCTTGAGGACCTCTCTGAAAAGCCGGACGTTATCGTTGGCACTGTTCCAGCAGAGACTACAACTGAAGGTCAATTCTCTTCGTTGTTCGGACTAAGGGGTCTCTGTATCGATATGTCATACAAGCCAAGACAAACTCCACTCTTGACTGCAGCCCAAAAGCACCAAGAATGGGATACAGTGACGGGGTTGGAGGTGCTGCTCGCACAAGCGTTTGATCAGTTCCGCCTATGGACGGAATTAGAGCCACCCAGAGAAATTATGACGGACGCAATTGCAGCTCTCGATAGGAAGAGGACAGGGGCAGCCGTAGCCCAAAGTGGAATGCTCTAGAATTTAGCAAATGGAAACTTAGCCTTTTCCAATATCGTGTCCTTTAAATCAATCAATCCATGGATCTTGGAAGACCCTTCTCTTGAGATACAACCCTCATAAGCAAGCAGCATACAGAATGTGAAATTACGTGGATCTTTCGTTCAAACATCACGCTGCCCATACTGGATCAAAGCATCGGCACATGACAGCGAGATTATGATAGGGAAGTACGATATATCATTCGCTAAATATTAAATGACGAAATAAAATCGACCGAGAAATAGGCTCAAACAGTGCAGATCATGACTGTGCGTTTGTTTGACGATCAAAAACCTATGATTTCATGTTAAACGGGTCCAATAATGAAACCAAACCCCAGCCACTCAACCCAGACTCACCACGCAATCGGTACTCTGGTAACCCGCAGATTTTTGAAGACCCAATCGGTCTAGGTTTCTGTTCCCACGTCTTCCCTCGAGACATTCTGTTTCCCCAATCTCGGATTTCCTGCTCCAAAATCGGCAGGTTCTGACAGTTCACAATCTGATATCCGGTAGCCGTAGGCTGTATCAGCAATGCAAGAACATTTAGAACCCAGAATTTGCAACTGGTCGACCTGCCGGGGCAATTCAGGCTTTTGTCATATGTCCTAATGATTCTGTCGACCGTCGAGTGCCAGGGGATGTTGATGTCAGCGATACGGAACAGACCGATGAGGAGGTGAAAGTTGAGTATTTTCGACGTAAAGCCATGTTCGGGTTGGTGGCCGGCTCCGGTGTCTTTGATGTGGTAGACCATCCCACCTGCTGTGTCTGCCCGCAGGTACAGGCCCCAGTAAAAGTCATTTAGCTCTGGTGGTTCTTCTTTGGCAAGAAGAAATACATAAAGGCCACCGACCTTGAGCTCTGATTGAGACATCCACGCTAGGCCAATGCCCCGAGTCTCACGAATTGAACTTCTGTCACTCTTTTTGGTGTCGCAGTTTCAAACCTGCACAAAGTGGGCAGAGCAGTATGTCTTTGGAGTAATTCGATCAGCAAGGTACGGAAATCCCCGGCAGTGTCAATGACACTTCGTTACAACTGCTCATGTGCCTTGGAACCTGTGGACTGACAATGTCGCACACCGAACGCTATCAGCAATCACGCCTCAGGCACAATGTCGTGTCATCACGGCGTGGAGCACTTTAGTGCAACGGTTATTTTGTTTGGTCGCTTCCAGAGTCGATAAGCCCCGAGGAATCGCGATTCCTTTTTCCCAACAGATGGAATTCGTATTCAATTCATCCACTCGATCAATCATTATGCAGAGCCCTATATCTGATTCTCCGGGTTGTTCTCCGTCACAGGTCACGCACGTATCTGGTCTCGATTTCCCCGAAGTGATGACATGGCCATCTTAGGCGCTTGTCCAACCTGGACCACATTGTGCTGTAGCACTTGTATTACATGAAGATAGCATTGGAAAGTCCCCGTCACTTTCGGTATCTGGTGACAATCTTGGAACTCCCAGATCAGTGCCTCGTGCGGCTCCAGATCAATCCATTATTTCAGCGTGGGTTTCCGCTAAGCGCTACTCCGAAACAGCGTCCCGTACTCCGTACTCCGCACGACTTTCCGAATGTTGACGCTTGCATGACAGCCGAGGTCATGATCAATCACACCTCCGTTTGACGGATCATATCACGATCAGCCCACATTACAAACGACCCCAAACAACCTTATTGGCCATCAAGGGCCTTTCCAGAAGAATTAAGGTAGGGCCTAGTTTCAATCTCAAATTTCGAAACAGATCAATGTCGAAACGCGAATTAGGGCTTATAGTTGGAGTCATCCACGGGCAGCGATCAACACGTCGCGCCTAGGTCCAGATGGGGCATCGCGCCCGGGGAAGTACCGTGTAAGTTAAACTCGCACAGAACTGGTGATTTGTGATTTTGTGTCTTCAAGGTTTCTCTTTGACTTTGACATGTTGATGTCAATGTACCAAACCAAAAATATGGAAGCCGATCATTACCCGAGTTGACGTGATCCACGCTCCAATGTGATTCTGCACATGTTCCAATTTCCATCACCAAGGGGTTTGGCACCCTGCAAAAACAGGGTAGAAGGAACAGCCCACTTCCTCGGGGAAAAAAGAACCCTGTCAGTACTCGTACAAATGAACGGTACCCAATTCCCCGATATGCAAGGTCTTCGCTGTCAGGTAAATTAAAAAAAAACGGGTTGATCGTAGGGCGATCATGAGTCAAAGAAAGGGAAAAAAAAACAGTTGATCGACAAGGAATCTGGAAAGCGAGAGCAAACAATGTTCGGATGTATCCAATCACGAAAAATGACAGAGTAGATTATGTTGCGGGATGATGCAATTTGGATGCAAGGCGGGCGTCTACTGCAAGCCATCCAGGCGTAACAGAAAGCCAAGATGAAAATTATGTGTCGAGCTCGACCTTACAGACGGACAATTTGGGTGCCCAACACGCCAATCATTCAAACATGCAATGGCGAGCAATTTGCTATCTGATTCCGAGCCCAACACGCTAGGCATAAACCGATGCCCTAAAGGCGCCTAGATGGGCCCTATCTCCACCGGGACGGCTGATCCACTCTGGAGGCAGGATGCTCATTAGTACACTGGTTTGGTAGTACAGACAGAGGACGGGCAAGAGAGAGGGATGGACTGCGGACAATCGGAGTCGCATGGAAGATTGGAAGGACGCGTCCAGGGAGGTCCAAGGCAATATATCGTGCAATATCTATCGGATATATTGCACGGCCCTTTGGGGGGGTTTGAGCCAATCAGTTCCCTGGTAGAGATACCCTTTAGTAGCGTACCAAAGCTTGCGATATATTAGCAGCCCACACACGAGAAAAGGAGAGAAAAGGAGAAGAGTAAAGGGGGCATAAAAGTGAACATGAAGTGACCAAAGGGTAGAGTACGGAAGTACAGCGTCTGTAAATCAAATTAAGTAAACGCATAAACCAGCTCTGTAGAGAGGAATGTACTTCGTACATAAATAAGATCCAAAAAGCGACATAACGAAGAACTAACAATCCCCTTTTTCCATCCAATCACCATTTTCCTCCCCACTGTTCTCCTGAATTTCCCTTCGCCCCCCCTTCTTTCCTTTCGCCTTTGCTCGAATTCTTTTAGGTGTTTTAAAAATTCTGGTTACCCCGGACCTAGGCTATTTTCCTTTTTTGCTTTCTTTTTTCTTTTTTTTTTTCCTGGTGAATTTGCTCCACCTGAACAGCTATCCAAAACAGTCCTTCCGCACCTCCGACCCCCTAAACCCTTTGTTTAAGCTCGGCTCAAGTGGACTCTTCCCTCCCGAACTCCCTTTTCTCGTTTCCTCTACCTGAGACGAACCTACATAATGGCTTCTAAGGTGAGAGATCACGCCTCACAGCCAGGAGGCTGGGCTAACTCGAGCAGTTTCTAAGAGAATACAAACTGGTCGTGGTTGGCGGCGGTGGCGTCGGAAAGTCCTGCTTGACTATCCAACTCATTCAGAGCCATTTCGTCGACGAGTACGATCCTACAATCGAAGGTGAGTTCTCCGCGCGTCTCACTCCAGGGGGAGGAACTACAGAATGTTGACTCGGAATTCTCCTCCGTCGACAGACTCCTACCGCAAGCAGTGCGTGATCGACGATGAAGTCGCTTTGCTCGATGTCCTGGACACAGCCGGCCAGGAAGAATACTCGGCAATGCGCGAACAGTACATGCGAACCGGCGAGGGTTTCCTGCTCATCTACTCCATAACGTCGCGCCAATCCTTCGAAGAAATCATGACCTTCCAACAGCAGATCCTGCGCGTCAAGGACAAGGACTACTTCCCCATCATCGTCGTCGCCAACAAGTGTGATTTGGAAAAGGAACGTGTGGTCTCCGAGCAGGGTACGTGGCACCACCGACACCCAATTCCCCTGAGCGGCACTCAGCTAACAATCAACAGAGGGCGAAGCGCTCGCCCGCCAGTTCAACTGCAAGTTCATCGAAACCTCCGCCAAGTCCCGCATCAACGTCGAGAACGCTTTCTACGACCTCGTCCGCGAGATCCGCCGTTACAACAAGGAGATGTCCTCCTACCCCTCCGGCAGCGGTGCATTCGGCGCCCGCGCACCAGAGGGCAAGATGGACGTGAGCGAGCCAGGCGAGAGCGCCGGCTGCTGCTCCAAGTGCGTCATCATGTAAAAAAGAAACCATCTCGAATCCGAATCGCTTCCGCTGCGCCCTCGAGTCAAATCCCCTACATGCGCAGCACATCCGGAAGAGTCTACATCGGGATTTATTGGATATATCTGAATGGCCCTAATCATTTCATCACACCCCATATTTTGCCATTTCAGATCGCACCGAAGCAACAGACCCGTCAGAACCAGAAAACAAAAATAAAGCGGCCTCGTCGAAACTGTGTTATGGATGTTTGTGGGTTCGCGGCTCGCATTCGCTTTGATGACTGCCGACCTTGACGCCAACCTCGTCTCACGAAACATTTTGATTCCCCTTTTGTTGTCCGATTGCGTCTTTTTTATTCTGTTTTCCAAGTCTTTTGAGAAAGATCCATGGTGTTTGTTATCTATCGCCTTTTATTATCATTATCTTTGTCGGTCCTGGGATACGACACGGCTGTCAATATACGTTTTTTTTTTACAGCAAGGTTGATTCCTTGCTTTTCATCATCGGTGTATTTCTTGGGGCTCATCTCGCCATGGCTGGCTGCATCGGGGTTCAATCTATATGTCGAGGGCTCGTCTATGTACGGTGTACTATCTACTCATCTTCGGCACTAGATCTGGCATTGCAGTGACATGAAAATCCACATTGCTTTCGCATTTATACACGACTTGCATCTCTTCTAGTGTACTAGAGCTGGGCATTATTTACAGTTGTGGTCTGGTGCCGCGTCATTGCGGCATCATATCAGCTTTGGTATCGACTTTACAAGCAAAAATTACTGTACTATATCTATACGGCGGTTCCAATTTACTGGCTGTAAACCTGCTCCGAGTCGGAAGCAGGATCCAACTCGTCCTCCTTGGAGACATGCTTACCCTGCACGTTTTCCTCAACCTCCTTAACTAGCGACTCAAGTAGAGCCTTATCGGCGCCTACCAGGGTGACAGTGTTGCGCTTCTTTCCCCAGCGCGGGTAGCTGCCAACCTTGATCCCACGCGGCTCAACCTTAGCTGCAAGCTCGGTCAAGTACGGCGCGACAGCGCTTTCCGGCAACGGCGTGCTGAAGAGGAACCGGAACGTGCCCTTGCCCTCGGGGTCCGTGAGACGAGGAATCAGAGAAGGCTTGAGGTTATCGAGCAGGCGCTCGAATAGTCGCGGGACACCCGGCAGGATATGTACGTTGCCGTTCACCACTGCGATTGGCACCCACAAGTCGTCGGCGACAAACACAGCCTGAGACTCAGCGGACAGCTTGGGGTCGTAGGGGAGTTCGACCATGCGCAACTTGGCGTTCAGACCAGGGGATGGCGTATCCCAATCGAAGTTGAGCTGCATGGGGTGTGGCTTGGACAGGCGCTTCATGCGCTCGAAGGCTGGCTGGTGAAGTTGCAGCTTCAGGTCGAATGCCTTGGCGATGGAAGAGTATGTGATATCATCGTGTCTGTAGATGGTGGTAACTGTTAGATGAGGTTGAGGTGTTTCGCGCATCGTAGAAAGGGTTGCCGAGCGCAAGGACGGGGCTATACGCACGTAGGGCCAATGCCGCCGCTTGTGACGACAAAGTCGTATCGGGAACTCATGCGTTGCACCGCCTCCATGATATCACTTTCGTCATCTGGGATGACCTCGATCCTCTGCAGTTGCATTCCCAACGAGAAGCAGAACTTGGCTAGGTACGGCGAGTTGGTGTCGATGGTCTGCGAGTGGCATTACGCCTGTCAGATTTTATTGGCTCTGATTCCAGTATGATGATTGAATTACCTTTCCACCGAGAACCTCATCGCCGATGATGAGGCATGCTGCCGTGTGAATGGGCTTTGCGTGAGCGGCTGATGTCATCGCGGAAGGAACTGGGCGAGGGGCCAGGGGTGTGGTCGACAGCGCAGTGATGGAGGGACGGGTTGGATTAAATGGACGGGAGAGGTGTCTAGTGAGGAGGTTGAGTCGGCTAAGCATGAAGAATGAGTGGAAGTTTGGAGGAGGTGTTGGAGTTGGGTGTTTGAAGCGTGGAGGTGGGGGAATCTCCGCCCGCATTTCCACCGCAATCCCGCCTCATGTTCCGACAGCGCGCGTCCAGTTCTGCCATCTGTAACAAAGCCGTATAAAGAGTCTATACGATTTGAGCTGCATCTCTCCTGTATCAGACAAGGATACTCTGCTTGGGTTTTACTTCGCACACATTTACCTCGGCGTCCAAAATGGTGAGCTGCCAACCCCCCTCCCCAGGGCAATTTCCTGGGTGATGAAGACTTACGCGTACTCGCAATAGCTACTAACTACGAGCAGTCCGACTCACGCCTATACTCATTCTCCCCGGAGACGAAGGAGAAGTTGCGCAAATTCCGACTAGGCACATCGAGGGCCAAGGATGCGCAAGCTATCATCTGTGAGGCTCCTGCACATGCGCCTCTCCGCACACTCTCGACCGCAAGCCACGGCAGCCCATACAGTATCCAATAATCACTGTGGCGCTGCAGGCTCTGTCTGGGGGAGTGTGGAGGGTACGGTTTCTAGACAGTACTGACAGTCAGTGTGACAGATATCATTGATGCAAAGACCCAAGAGATTAGACCCCAGGACGATGAGATCTATTCTAAGATGGAGGATCTAGCAGATGACCTCCCCGAGTCCTCGCCAAGATTCATTCTTCTCAGTTATCCATTAACAACGGTAAGTGCCGATCATAATCTCAACCTCGACGCGCAGATAACTAATATGACTACTGATCACAGAAGGATGGTCGTCCTTCCGTCCCTTACGTTCTACTTTACTGGCTTCCCGAGAACTGCAACCCGATGCAGCGGATGTCGTATGCCAACGCAGTGGAGCTCATGCGTACCAGCGCCCAGGTTAACAGGGTCATCGAGGTGGAGACCGACGACGATATCATCGATATCAAGGACAAGCTGACTGGGTCGGACTAAGCCGTCCTAGGACGATATATCACTTGACTAGAAAGGTTTTCTGTCAATGCATCATTTGGCATATTTCCTAGGCGTGGGGTTTTTACAGAGGGCGTTCTTGCGTATTGACTGGATATCGTTGGTCTCTGTATCATCCATACACCCGTGGACACAAACACATCATATGTGGGTCTCCAATGATTTTCTTTGCTTCCAGCCTTTAATTTCATTGAAAATATTCCGTAGATCAAACAGGGTGCTGAAATTCTGAGATTCTCGGCTGGTGTCGATCGCATATGACGAGCCCGCTGGCCGCGGTTTATGATCTATCCACTGAACATCTTGCAACGGTACCTGAATACCCGACTACTAGTGGTAGATCTCCAAGCCTCGTACCACAAAATCCTGCTTTCTCACAACTTCGGGGGCGCCGATGATCTCTTCAGCTACTCTGACCACATGGCTTCGTATAAACCACCCTATTGCGAGCCCTGGAAAGAAATACGGCTGACTCGGTTCTCCAACTTGTCACAGCCCAACTTCTGAATGATCGACAAGTTCATTCAGAATGTCTCATATCGCTCCACTGGCTAGTCACACCAGATCCTTATCTTTTCCACACTGTGATAAATGAATATCAAAGCTATCTAGTTGCTGATACGGTGGGTTTAAGTACGGGCTAAGATGATTGTTTCAGTATAAAAACCACAAACGAAACAGTACAGCCCTTTGAGTCTATCACTCACTATTATATGGATATCAACAGAGACTGCACTTCGCGTTGATCTTCACTCCGCTGACAATATTTCTCGGGGCTGGGGAGGAGCAGAAGCCTTTTTTCCCAGACTTGACGGTCTTGGATCCGCAGTAGATAGGCACTTCTTGATATAAATGTGTGCAGACACTTGAGTAGTAGATATACCGACCACAAAAGCAGTTATCAGGGTTGCTGAGACTGTTGACTAGTCGAGTTTGGACATCGGTTTCGATTGCTTCTGGTGCAATGTCGGGCATGCTGATTGGTGACAATTTCTAAGACGGACAAGGTAGCACGATATTGAAGAAATCTTTGGATCAACAAAAAGAATCTCCAAGTGAATTTTTCAAGTCGAGATGTAAGAGCAAATGTAAAAAAATCTGGGCATCCCGGACCTATATAGCCATCAAGCATTGCAGCTCCCGAGATCTCGTCACACTTCAACTTCTTTGTCTCAAAGTCGGGCTCTCTGGCTGAGCTTGTAGCGTATCCAACCCGTTTCACGTGGCGCGCGGCTGGCATCTATCGCAGACCTCCAACACCCTTTTCCAAGGATCGGTTCCAAGATTGGGTGCCCCTATTGGTGATGAAATCCACGAGAATGTTGAGCTAAGTGTGATACAGCCGCCAAGCTTCATGTTGCTCGAGGCACCTACTACTAGCCTCTCATAACCTGTCGTTAACCGCCAGCAGATATTACTTCTTCCCCTCGACCTTTAATTCGAGGTCCCTGGCTACGCGCCATATCAAACTTTCTTCACATCGCGCGCGGCTGGTAGTTATACCAGATTACCCGTATCCTTTCCAAAGTTTCGCTTGGGTGCATGGGTCGATTCAAATCTTGGGTAAACACTAACAAGATTTCGACCTTCGCAAGACCGCAGATAAAACTCATTCACACCATCAACACGTGAGTATCCAAATATTCTTTTCATTGTTTTTTTCTTCATGATTAATCCGCAAGACGGATTCTTCTCGTATGGTCAGGGATGTCCTGGTACGAGGTAAACCCCTGCAAATAAACTCTCTGTAACGTCTTGGATTAGGATTACCTACGGTTCATCAATGTCAAAAGAACTGCCATCTATTTCCACCTGAAGAAATATCAAAACCTCGATTCTTGCGCCATTCGTCGATTATCTTTTCCCGGAAGCTCGTGCAATCACGGTCAATGATAACGGACCTCTTAGAGTTTTCATCAAGATATTGCACTTTGGAACTTACTTCTCGACCCCGAAATAAGCAAGATGATTGTTTTCGATTTTAATTTATAAGAGAATGGAAGGTGGGAGGTCTACTGATTGACAGGCCTTGTATTTGATAGCTGTGACATCGGGAAACCGTACATTTCACAGGAGGTTCTGAGAAGAATACTCATTTTGCCTGTGTATTTGACATGATTGTCTTGTTTACGGAGCTCCTGGATATTTTTTCAAGCCAATTCGTTGAGCACATTGATCTATAAGGCTGATATGTGACTCATGTCTGTTAACGGATCTTGTGGAAGATTGCTTTCTGTCCTTAACAATTGTTTGCATCGTGGTGAACAGCTCAGCTTCTGAGGCAGAGGAATTAGGGTCAGCAATTTACAGAGGTGCCCAACGTATTCCCAGCTGAGATCCAGCTAAGCCATCAATTGTCACCTGCCAACGATGATTAGTCTGACTGATCTTCGCAGCTAGTCCCAGAATATACTAGATGGTCAGCCTCGGCCACCCAGCGCGTTGCATTTGTGTCCACACAAGTTTCCAACCTGATGATCATCTCATCTACTCCATTCAAGTGTGCATCACCCCATAGTTCGCGCTATCTGACCGCTAAATCGGATTCGGGGCCCCAGGGTGTTCTCGTTAGATCTTGCCTCGACTATTGATGCTAGATGTGGGCATTCAAAATACTAGACTTGGAGGACTGGTTGGCCCACTGGCTGGCTGGCTTCAATCATCGATTACGGAGTACTCGCTTTCGTTCCGTCCATTGTTCGCTCCGTACCCCTGTAGGGATCAGCTAGATGATGCCAGCATATTCAACAGCAAACGAGCAGGTGGTTGGCCACCATGTTAAAGGGGATGTACTGCCCCAGAATGAGTTTGATTCTTGATACATCAAGGGTCAACAATATGTAATCCCTCATGGCATCAATGTTCTCAGGCCGCCAGCAGGATTTTCTCCAGCGCCATTGCCAAGGGGCCATTGTATTGTTTTGGTAAATTAGGCCAGATCAATTTGATTTGATCCACATTTAGTTACACATCCACAGCATCCGGGTCATAGGTTGTGCCTAAGCTGGCGCTCATGGCAGATTAGAAGGCAAACGGAGGTGAAAGGAAAATATACCCAAGATCTCGCCCAATCAATCTCGCTAGATAGACGAAAGCGGGATATGGCAGGTGAGAGGCGGCTATCATTCAAGGTGCATATGAACCAAAGCCGATGGCTCTGTTGAGTGGCCATTGACGGTGAAATCCCTGACTCGCTTTCGCTTCTGCATCTACGAGTTCCAGTACCAGCGGGACGGTATCAAGGGGGTCTGTGGGAAAGTATTTGGAAATGGAGGTGGCAAGGGCTTGCTTTTGCTTTACCACTGTGTCGGGTCGGACAATCATCGATTATCTTTGGCTGGAAGTTATAAAAGCCCACGTAAAAGGGGGCGAAACTTCAAACATTCTTGGAAATATGCACGAGCGCACATGGAATGTTCCACATGTCAATGGATATTCGCGCCATATAAAGTGCGAGGGTCATATGGGCAGATGAGGGGAAAGCGGAAACACATATCATACAATTTACTCGTACAGTAATCAATGGTTTTACTAGAGTTTAAAAAAGTTTCCCACATGGGACGGGCCAGTCCTGCATGCGCCAGAATTAACCTTGGAAAGCACCGGGAGTAGATTGTAGATTATATAGCGGGATTGTCAGTACGGAGTACGCGATATACTTACCACCCCTGTCTGACGGATCGATCGGATCCAGTAGGCTAAAGTAGATTGAAGAAAAAAGAAAGGAAAAGCACAGAGTATTATTACAGGACGGTACGATATGCACGCTCCAAAGCGCTGGGACCCGGCGATCAGACCAACCGCTCCACTCTCGCCCGCGTCAAGAGGCAATGAACGTCGGAGCTAAGTTCCACTAACCCTCCACTGGGCTAAGGCTAAGCTGGGCTAAGCTGGGAGTGACCAGGATCCGAGATTACCAGCTCCAGACCCCGAGGAAAATGTTTCCTTGCACCCTGACTCCGGTACGAACTCGTCGATTGATTACTTTCCCAGGGGGCTGGTTCAGCTCTGCAGTTGGCGGTGAATTTGGGAAAAGGAAGTATGTGTCGGGTCATCCCATGCTCCTACACATAATAGTTTTTTGTCGTATGTCTTAGCTGCCGAAACCAAGGGTTAAACACATCGCGTTATCGCCCACACGTTCCCTTGCGGCCCTCAGTGACAGTTGTATTCGTACTCGTGCACAATTACACCGTTGGGCAACGAGGGATGGAATTCAAACTTGTATGATCAACACTCACTTATTTAGTCTGCAGTAGTGTGTGGCACAACCTCGGGTCAAAGCCCATTTCTGCCTGCCTTTGACGATTTTGGTTATTTTATTCTGTTTTGTTTTAGCCTTTTGCTTTTTTCCCCCTCGAAATCTCGTATGACGAGTTGTTCGGGGTTTGCATGCAAATCGCGTTCTAGTCTCCTTGCTATGCATGCGTCAAGCCCTTTGAACGGTCGGGGCGCTCTCCCCGTGGGTCGTCCCATCGCCAGGATTCTGACAGGCTGCCATCGATCGGTCTTGTGGCTGAGTCTGTTGATTCTTCACAAACCCAGGGCAATGGTAGCGATTTCAATAATTCAGTTGTCAATGGAAATATTAGTAGGGATTGGAATCAAGGTAGATCAGAGTACTCTGTACTCTTCTACCCTTTTAAAGGTTTTGTATCACGCAACAATGTCATTGTCAAAAGAATTATGGAGACTTCAAACCCACGATTCCGCGATCCCCACAGCATTCCAAATCCCGAAGCCAGCAGTCAAACCTCCTGATCGACCATGAATCATGGAGAAATAGGCAACGCGGTCGCTGGACTCCTTAAATAACAGATGGCAATCTCACGCCCCCGTTAGACACCGTCAGTATTACCGATCCGCTTCCACTGATAAACCTTGGCTAGCTGTATCCAGCAAGGCATCCGGAATAGCGGGTACTTACGTGGAGAGAGCAGCAAGTTGAAGCCCGATGTCACTCCCCCGGCTCACCCGTTGGACTCCCGTCCTCGTATATTCACGGCCGATCGCGTAGACTGCATACATATGTGCATATGTACAACTCTATTGTGCGACAAACACAGTGAGAAGGCCAAGAAGTACCCCAGCGCTAACCTTCGAGTAGGTGTCGGATATGACAATGTTGACAGAGTGGATTGGAGGATCAAGCATACTAGAGTCACTACATGTACCACTACAATGAACATCTCCGCTCGCGGTCGCCGAAGGTTTGATATCAAAGTCGAAATTGAGCCAATAAATAATAAATTTACAATATTCGAAAATAAAATGCAAAAGGAATACCCAAAAAAATACCCAAGACGTCGAATCCACAGAACCACTGTCCCGGAAATCCCCACCAGGCCTTTTGGTTTTATTTTATTTTATGATTTATTTTAGGTACAATACATTTCTATTTCCTGGTATTATAACACCCTCAGGCCTTATTTTATAATATCTGGTTTCCTTCTCTTGGAACCATCTCCTGTCAACTTCTGCACGGAAATTTCCTTGACCTTGGTTCTTGGGGGGAGGTTTATATGGAATGAAGTGCCCATCCTTCCACTGATCAACATAACATTTGACATAACATTCCTGCGCCACTCCAATCGTCCCCATGGCCCAAGATCGTCAAGGTGAGGAGAAGCCCGAGGGCTTCTCCAAGTACCTCAAACGCATGAAGACCGTTCTTCGACCTCGCTCAACCTCCAAACGCCAATCTCTTGTCGCCCCAGACGTTGCTGGTCCCGTGGAATCTGAACCGTATGTCATGCTATATTCTCAATTCTGTACATTTATACTTACCTCGAATAGTGGGCCATCATCAGTTCCAGCACCAGCAGCTACCCCAGCCCAGGAGCCTATTGAACCGGAGCCAGTGATCATGACCGACTACAGTACTATGCATCGTGCGAAGACCAGCGCTCTCTTCGCAAAATACGGGCTTACTCTCGACCCAGGCGCATGGGATACCCCAGCTGACCCCCAACTCAAGCGGGTCACAAAGCCAATCCGAATGCGAGTCCGCCGTGCCTGCCACCGCTGCGAAACCACCTTCGGCGCCGAGAAGGTCTGCATCAACTGCTCGCACACACGCTGCACGAAATGTCCACGCTTCCCACCCACTCATGCAGAAGGCGAGCCGCACATCCACAAGCCCAGTCTCCACGAGATGAGTGCCACTCACCCTCGAGAGCTCGCCGTGACGCCGAATCTTAAGTACACCGGCAATGCGATCCATCCCCTGACGAAGCTCTCGCGTACAGGAGGTCAGGACTTGATCCAGAGGCCGGTTCGCCAGCGCGTCCATCGTACTTGCCATGTATGCACTGCGCAGTTCACGCCAGGCTCGAAGCAATGCGAGATTTGCAACCATGTCCGCTGCAAAAAGTGCCCCCGGGACCCTGCCAAACTGAAGAAATATCCCGATGGCTATCCGGGTGATGCAGAACCGCCCAAAGCCCTGCCTGATCGTACTTTCAGGAGGCCTCGCCACAGGGTTCACTACGTCTGCCATGTGTGCACTACGTCGTATCTTCAAGACAATGACACTTGCATGAAATGTGGTCAGGTCAAATGTGCTGAGACTATACGGATCCCGTAAGTACTGAGCAGTTTTCAGATTTGTGAATATCTCGCTAACATCTCTTCTTCCTGCAGACCAAAGAAAATTAAACGGGAACCAGATCCTGAACTTGTTCGGACTGTTGAAGATAGGCTAGCAGGTCTGGCAATTACATCAAAGCCGACGGCCGCAGGAGGTTGAGTTGGAACATACGTGATCTATCTATGCACCTCAATAAGATTCCTCGTGATATCCTCCATTTCAGCCGGACTTGACCCATAGACTAGAGACAAATTGGTCATGTTATTTCAACGCGATGGTACCAAAAGCGCCGAAGGAGCACGCACCACGAAAACGCAAAGCAATAACTATAATATCTTGGCCGAACTCGGCCCCGACGGTCTGCGCCCGAGCTACCCACGCCTTTTTGTTTCCACTTTCGATGTTACACATACTTGCATGGGCTCCGGCAATGTGGAAGTTCATACAGAATACGATCCATGCGCTCGGTCATGTTTACCCCTCAGTATAGATAAACCTTCTAGCCTACGCACGTACAAAGACGGCAAGTATCAGTATGGCATTCGCTGGCAGGACTCAAAATCCGAAACCCGGCGGCAAGCCCAAACAAGGCAATAGAGTATTGATCCACCTGGACCGAGAGTGACTCCATACCTCGCCCGACTTCCTGGGAATTGGGTGGGTTTCCTCCCAGCCCTGGTCTTGACTCCAGAAACATTGCATGATTCAAGTATCATGCCTTATGTCCGCTGTCGTACCTTTGCACTCCGGATATGAAAATCCAGTCCTATGGTAATCCACCCATGCTTCGTACCAGGACTTGGCTACCCACTTCCTAACGGCGCTCATCCTCATGCTAACCGTTAGGGCCAAAGTCTGTCCAGGCCAAATTAATTAATCTCGTACGTCATACGTTATACGTGTGCCTGTCCGTACGCGGAGGCGCTTACAGGCTGAATCTTATCCCAGAATAAAGTCCAAATAGACTCCCTGGATGCGTTCCAGGGTTCCAAAATCCATGACTTGGGTGGCACAACGCCACAAACCCCGAGCACAAACCGGAATACCTCCGGAACTGCACATTTGGAAGGTCTTTCGGCCGAAGATCTCGAACTCAAGCACTCAAACACCCAAGCCCCAGGTCTGGAGGTACATTGGGTAGGCATTGGCATCGCGACTCGCAGAACGGGGTCCAAACGGACCGAGCCGTTTGGGAAGTGGATTGGACCCAGTCGGGAATGTCGGAGGGCAACTGACCACAGGCAATATTGCGTTTGCATTGCCTTGTGTCATTACAGGTCTGGCGTTTGAAGCCATGTCTATAGTACTGCACATACAAGCAGGCCAAGACCAACATCTTCGTCGGTTAGAAAGTGTAAAGCGGGGCAAAAAGCAGACGGGAATTATCAGAGTGCTCATTGGTAGCGGACGAATTACCTACGGGATCTTCCTCCTCGAATCTGGCCCTCTAGCTTCGGTCAGAGAATTTCCTGATGTGGTATTGATCGGTCGGAGCTGACGTTGTGGATTGGAAGGTTTGAGGTTTGGGCGGGATTCTTCCGCCTAGTGGAAACTTGTCCCGTACGAGTATTTTTGGGGGGTTTTCCCGACTCGATTTCAAGCTGATCCATTCCATCCGACTCATCTGTGACTTTAGTTGGTCCAGTTTGAAATTCGTCGGCTCCGGTGGTTTAGGAAGCTGGTTTAACCCTACAAAAAAAAAAAAGAGTGCTCCGCTAGTCAACCCCTGTCATATTTCTCCACGGAAGTCCCACTCTAGACCACTGGTGGGCGCTATGGCTGTAGCTAACTGAGCTAATGCACTGCACTGGCAGATTCTTCTGACAGGCATCGAGAATTTGCCAAAGCCCACGCAAGGGTCATCCGTTGTCGCGGTGCATTGTCAAACTGAACGTACCCAAGCTGTCGGGTTGCCGGGATAACTGTCTTCCATCCTACACGCTAGGCCACGCAGAAACACTGCGCCTTATGTAATAGTCGTATGTGTCAAAAGTCCGTGGGGACGTGCTCTGCTCAGAATTTTTTCACTGCAGAAATGTCATCAAGTCAGGGGTCACAACGCACTGTGCGTCGGAGCAAGGGTATCTGACCCGGCTCCGAATTGCTGGGTCTGAGACGTTGAGGCATTCCAAGAGAGCGGCTGGGATGTACTCGTACGGAGTACTACGAGTACTTTGAGTAACTATTCATTCCCTTTTCCTAAAGAATAAAGAAAAAGGATAACCAGGGGCTGCGGAGAGATTCACGGCTAGAATCCGTTGTAAATGGGTCTCAACGGTCAGTCAACCCGATTGAGGGGAAGTTCTCCGTTTCATTGTGCTCCATCGGGCTCTATTCAGGGTGAAGAGGTGCCACCTGGCCTCAAAATCCTAAGATCTTCATAATGGATGACAAACTCCAACTCATTTGCAGACCGGCTATGAAGCGGACGTTAACTAGTGTGCTCATCCGATCGGATAGTCTGAGCTACGGGGGCCACAGTGTCTCAAATTTCCGTCTAGAAAACGGACAGGGAGATCATGCATGGATCGGCATACGGGATCTCAAAATATGCTGTCATGTTGAAGCAAGTTTGCCTGCTACCTGTCTTGCCTGGGTACAACATAGGTACAGTTGCAACCTCAGAATGTATTACTCCCTATGGGGACAAGGCTATTCCCTTATTTGGATCTTGGCACGTCAGTGCCACGATGTCGGGATACACTATTATGTTCTCGATTCTCAGCTATAGACGCTACCTCACAATACTATTATGGTATTAGAGCCAAAGCAAATCCCGTCATCCCGGCTTTGTGCATTCTACGTTGTACGTCGTTGAAAGTCAGGTAGACCTATCTGATCTTCAATCTAGTCAATTCCCCCACTCAGGGCTGAAGCACAGCCTGTCTCTACCAAAACGCCGGGTTCCAGAATCGAGGCTGTCATTTCATAATCTGGGGCTCTAACCGCCGGTTCGCAGGATATAATTTCCTTGATATCATTAAAGTTTCCTCGGGTTGGAAGGGCGGGTAGGAAAAGAATTTTAGGGTGGACTCTTGCCTAGATGAGTGTAGCTCATTTTGTTGAGTTGCGCCTGTAAGGTGTCAGCAATTGGCACCTTGCCGTGTGGTAATGGAATAGTGGGCCTGTACGTACAGTATGCAGGACGACTTCCTCTGACTATTATTCTCAAAGATAATGGCATTATACATCGGTAGTCTTGTCTTCAGCTGCCGAATCTGGCACACAAGGGTCCAGACAAGGATAAGGCACAATGGAAATTGAGTCTCAGTCCCAACACCGGGCCATTATGCAAGGCCTCCGCCTGGGTACCTTTGTCTGCATCAAGCAACCTAGGTTTGGTCACCCTTTCCTAAAAACAAATAACTTCAATCCATGAATGTAGTTTCTAGGCTCCAAAGACTGACCAGACAAAGTTAATCTGCTCGGGCTAATTGAAGGTGGGCATTGTCTCCAAGACTTACCTGTTGACTCAAAGCCTAACAACATTGAACATGCCCAAGTGATAACGATATTTGACTACGGTGATAGCTCGGCCGATGACGCGATGCCCAGATGTAAACGTGATGTTTTCTCATTGCAAGATCATCCGTCGCGCCAGCCTTGGAATTAGCAGAATATCGAATCGGTGCAACCTCGAACCTTAAACACAACTTCGACCTTGAGGCTCGGCATCTTCGTCATGTTCCAAGCTGTCGGTTCATGGGTACGATATTTCTTTCGGATATTCAGGTTTCATAAGCCACCTCAAGGGCAACAGCTTGTTAAATTGACTTCAAATTGATTTCAAGAATATGTTGAGAACTCAAAAAATAACAACAACAACGATGAATGTGCTGAAATGGATACTTCAAAGAGAGAGAGATAAGGAATGAAGCAGTGTCTGCCCAGGTGTTTATACATTGTAAGATGAAGACAAAAGAGAATGGTACAAAGGATAGTATGATAAGATCCAGTCATGGATCAACTGAAGTCCGACGTGGGGAGATCGATATCAGAATCAAGTGCATGGCGGATATTCGGAGTGGAGTCATCCTCCAAGAGCTCTTGCTCAGACATAATTCCAATCCCACTGTCCATGCGCCGCCGGCCCTTTCCTCGGCCGACTTCAATGTCAACAAATCGAGTCGTGCTAACCGGAGTGATGGGCTCGCTCCCGCATCCCATGGTACTGGTGCCATCCGACATGAGATCATCGGATTTCAACTCCCAGTTGGCGGCGCGAACCTTGGCTCTACGGCGCTCTGATGTGATGGTCTCCTTCATATGGGCAAATGATCTCGCTTGGTCTGCGGCCCACTTGTCCAAAAGCTCATTGCGAGCTTCGATTTCGACATTTAGTTGTTGCTCCAGTCCAGTGTTGAGAAGACCGAGACGTTTGACTTCGGACTTGGCATCGTCCAATGACGTAGTAAGATCTGAGATACGCACGTTCAGAATTCCGTTGTTTACCTCCTGACTTTGGAGCTCTGTAGCATTATTCTCAAGAGTTTCAATGGCCATGTGCTGTTCCTGTTCAAGCTGCTCAACTTGAGCAATCAAGTCGGAGACTCGGGCTCGGTTGGTCTGAACCGTCTGCTTCAACTCTTGAATACGAGTCTCGGCTGAGGACGCAGAGGCTTCAGCTGAAGAACGCCTCGAGCGCTCATGTGCCACCTTCTTTCGAAGAGTGGAGATTTGCCTAGCGTAGTCCTCCTTTGTTGCTGAGTTTTCCTTCTCAAGATTGTCGATGAGGTCTTCTAGGCTTTTCACCTCATCATGATATTTGTCGAGTGCTGTGTTTAATCTGTCAATCCCAATAGCCTGTTCTTGGCCGTCGCGCTCGAGGTTTTGCATTTTAATGCGCGTATGAAGCATATCGCCAGCGGAAGACGCAATAGAGCTCTCCAAGCCGTCAATTTTTGCCGCGGCTGCCTCATACCGGTGCAATAGAGCATCGAATTGTCCACGCAGAGCCTTCTCTCGGCCAAGAGAGCCATTATGATAATGTTGTTCTGTGCCCAGATCTTGGGCCAGAGACTCGACGCGTCGGAAAAGCGCGGTCAGAGTTCCCTTTCCGTCCTCGAGGCCGACGTTGGAAGTCTCACCCGGCACTGTACGTTCAAGTTCGAGTCGTGCCGATCGGAAATGGTTCCGCATGTCAGACAAAATGTCATTTGTGTCATCCCCAGAGAACCCGAGAGTAGAGCATTCTTGGCTCACACCTTCCAGAGCCTCCGCGGCCTCCGATGCACGAGAAAGCGCGTTTGAGAGTATACCCAAAATATTGTCAAAGAAGTCCGGAGGTGGCGAAGAGTCCCTAAACAAGGCGTCAAGTGCAGGGTCATTCAGTTGAGAAATATGTGACCGACACGCGTTGAACAGGTTCTTCTTCTCTCTTCTGGCAGCTGCCAGGTCATGTTCCAAAGATTTGTTTTCAGGCCTTTCTTGGTCGTCCGAAAAGCGCGATTCGGTTGGGGTCAAAGGCACCTGTGGCTCTTCAAACAGCATCAAACTTTCAGTAAGAGGTGGATTGAGATCCCGAGTATTGCGGGGGTCAGGTGAGCTGGAAACAATGACTGCACTGTCATTGAACATGAAAGTTTCACTATCACCGCCAGCCAGGTATGTCGTCTCATCGATGCTGTGACTCGAAGTCACAGACGCATTTTCACAGGACGTAGGTGAGCGAGGTGTGGTCCAGTAAGAGCTGGCCTCCAACGTGGGCTCCTCAAAGCCCAGCGAAGCTCGCTTCATGGACCTAAGCTCGGTTTTCAAGGCATCTCGCTCCTGGCGCAGAGCTTGCATGGTCTTCTCGAACTTGCTTGCATCGCGCTTTTCGCGCTCGATGTTATTGATCTCATCGCTCAACCCAATGCGTTTGATTCTCCTCTGAGTGCGTGTATCCAAGATCTGACGAAGAGGTGTGAACTGGACTCTGCGCTCGGTGCATGTGTCGTCGAAATGTTCCACTGGGTCATATGGCCGGGCATAACGTGGTGTTGGGGCAGGTCTGCGTCGTGCAGATCGACTTGGGGTGCTGCTTCCGACATTTGGGTTGAATGATGTACGACGCATTGCTGGGGTCAGACCAGTCGACCCACTATCGACATCTTGTAGTAGGCGGGGACCAGGATCGGAGAACCGAACTCTTTTCTTTGACCTTTTTGGCGTAGCACATGCGGGGTTTTGTTTGGAGGAAGCATCTCCTAAGCTTTGCCGAGTCCGATGCGAGACTGGCGATTCGCTCCGGGTTGAAGAGCTGCTCTTCCTTTTCGTTGCCGATCGAGTGATATCCATATTTGAGAGACGTTATATGAAAGACAACACAGAGGTTCCACAAATGCAGACAGGGGGGTTTATAAGGGGGATGTTATAGATCACAAGTAAACAAACAAGGTGGGGCTCAAAATAGGCAACCGACGCGTGCCTAATCCGGCGATAAACATCTTACTTCTTCCGGCGATCAGATCACATACACCTTAAGCTAGCTAAATTTGATGTTGTCTTTATTTTTCATATATTGCAAGGTTATATGAGCGTTTAGAATAGAGTTGCAACTCTGCAGGTGTAAAGGGTTGAAATAGCTGCATATCTTAGAGGGGGTTTCACTTTTATGTTATGACGCCCGTGAACTTGACTGCTAGACGTGTTATAAAAATTGAGCTTGGAGGCTGCAGTGTGGAATTATCTACGAAATTGATCACGCCTACCAGCCTTGCCCAGGTGGAAGGTGAAAATAGATTGAAGATACTAGATCGTGCTAAGCTATGTTGCATACGCGCCAAAGTTTAGTGCGGGGAGGATGCCACTCAAATCGTAGCAGCCTTATCACTCTTATCTGTTCCTTCTCCAAGTTATCCATGGATTGCTGCACTCCTGTGGCCCCGGGGATTTCAAGGGACCATTCCACTTTTGATGCCAGACTTCATCCTTGCTATTGTTGCACTAATATAGTGACCAGTCAGTCACCATGCAGAGTGTGATGTCATCCGCGTATTAGTGGATTGAACCAGTGATCAAACCCAGGCTTTTGAAACTCCCGCCACAACAGTCAACATGGCCAATACTGATGATCCGACTGAAGAGAGACAGGCACAAACACCGAGCTCCTCGTTGCTTCTTGCAAAGCTGCCATATGAGCTCATTCATGTCATAATCTCTTTCCTCCCTGCCCCGGACCTTGCCTGCGTTGGTGCTACTTGTCGAGCTCTTGCCAACCACGCCTCGGATGACTTGCTTTGGGCTGACCTTGTTAACGCAAGATTGCCTACTCGTATCCAAGACCCAGGAATTTTCAAGTCCTTTCGGCGCCTATACCTGGCATACTACCCCTGCTGGTTTATCCCTGAACACAAGATCTGGTTCGCGGACAATGAACCGAATGGGACATTGATCCTCGCTCGTTATGATAATCGCCGCGGGGTGATTGAAGGATACCAGATCGTCGCAGAGCGTGGAAACCCAGTGTTTCATCTGTGGAAGGCTGACCCTACAGTTTTGGTTCAAGCTTTCCACCCAATTGTGCGCTTGTCACTTGATGACCCGACTTTGTTTCTCAAAGACCCTGACCCATCCACCGAGACTGCTATAATGCAGCGCTCATCGCACAAAAAAGACCGGCAGATGCTTCTGTCCCTGGATGCCCATTATGTCAACAGCGCACTTTCATTTTGTACCGCCATCAGTGACAGGCTCCATCCTGCCTTTCAACCTGAACAGTACTGGCCTCCTCCAATGATTCCAAGCGATACCCGTACACTGCGCACCCACCAGAATGATCAGCAATGTATGGTTGAGCGCATGTCAGACTTATCAGAGAGATTCTTTTGTATCAATAGGTGGACAAGTTTTCGAGCCGCATTCTCGCCAAGCAACGGCCAATATCAATGGGTCTACTCAACACTCGAGCCAGCTCTTTATACTCCAACTAAAAAGAAGCCTTACCAAGGAATTTGGGTCGGGGACTACTCGACTCATGGGTGTGAATTTTTGCTTGTTCTTCAAGGTGAAGAAGACGGCACATCTGAAGTGGATACCGACGAGGAAATCGGACAGCGAGGCTCTCTCCGTGGTATCAAACTGACAGGCGATATGAATGTCCCACGGGGCGAGTACTCGTGGATTGCCGATGACATCGGGCCTGCAGGCCTGGTTGGCGTTGCAGTAGATGACCCCTTCACTGGCGCTCGCATGGTCCGTTGTAAAGGCCATGTCGCTGGAATTGGGTATCAGGATGGTAAGTGGTCTCATTTTGAGATCAGGGTCTGAAACTAACGAGATTGCATTAGCGACGTTCATCGACTCGGAGTTGATACTGATATCCACTGATGTTATGGCACATTACTGGAAAGAGATGGGCCACGTGTCTTACTTCCGACGTGTGGACATTGATGCTCTGCTACAGACTTGAAATTTCCTTTGAATCAAACAACAAGGTCGGCACTTAATCGCTGTTATCGGTGGTTTCAAACCTGTCCCATAATGGGTCCCGGGCTCGTCAGTACTCATAGACTTTTGAGACGATTCGCATCTCCCTTCCGGTACTTCTTCAGTGTAGTTCAAGTGCAGTGGCAGTATAGATCTATGCTTGAAAACTCAAAACTCTCAGCATAGAAAAATGTCCACGAACTCCAGTGGATATGTATGTTATGACACAGGTACAACGATAGAAAAACATTGAAGAAAGCCAGGACGCCATGCATTCCAAGTATCGATCGAAGTTCAAGGCGGAAGTGTAGTTCAAATTGGTCGTCACTCGTCAATCCAGCCTTTCAGTAGGCATGTGATTGTGGTATCCCAGAAAGGAAAGCAAGGCACACCATCTGCCAACGGCTCATTCTGTACAAAATGATAGTGGGAGATCCCATCAGGCCGAGAATATTATTCCATCGTTCAGTTCCATCGAGTGTGCAATGATACAGATATTGAATAGCCGAGGTTCAAGTCGCGAAGGGTCGCTAGTCGGTTCCTCAAATTGGAGATCGCGCAAATCATCGGCGGCGTTCAAACCAGGCGGATGAGCCCATAACGGCGACAGACTGGTCCATCACCCACTCGCCAACTCCGAGGTAGCTATCCACCCATTTCTTGACGTCTTTGTTCTCGGTGATGTTGTCTGAGTTGAGGCTGGGGCTGTGAAGATCCCACGTGCACATCCCGTTGAACAGGGGTGCACGGGGTGACAGAGTTAGTCAAAAGCCTCCATAATATGCCAGGTCGACGACACCGGAGGGTGTCGTGGTTTCCATCGTAGGATCGAGAGGGGGGAGGTATATTTACGTCAGACCGGTTGATCGCTTGACACCCGCGAGGAAAGCGGAGACTGTGATAGGATGCATTAGTTACACTGAGCTCTTACTATCCATGCAGAGAGATTCGACAACTCACAGAGAACCGCATCAAATGCGTAGTGGGTGAGACGGCCGAACTATTTCAGGTGCCCAAGTCAGTCATCCCGAGCTCCGGACTTGGGCATTTCAATTGCTCCAAATAGATCAACAGATAGCTCATACCATGGTGGAAGTTTTGGGCGATTTGCAACGGTCGATATTGAGTCACCAGCAGTCACTTGGAGACAATGAGAAGAGGGAAGAGTAGCATTGGTACCTAAGACGAGATCAGGTGATATTTCACATGACGTCCATGAGATGTGGCTAGAAGCGGTGAGGCTGAGATTCGTACCTGACATAATCCACAGTGTGGCTGGGGATCGGAGGTCAGTAGGCCAGGCGCTAGACTGAATGCGGTTTATCGATAAGCCCATGATCCCACCGAAATCCCTTTCTGATGCTCCCTTGGGGTGCTCGATCAATTGGCTGGCAGTATTTGTCACATTTACTCGATAAAAGGACTCCAATGTACAGCGCGTTGGCCAGCACGGGGTCCTCCGCTTTTTTGCGGTCAACGGCTCTGGAGATGATATAATTTTTTTTCTGCCTAGCCCTGGAGATCTTTTTGCATGCCGCATCTGCCGACACCCTTGTGGTAGTAAATGAAGTATTATTGTAAATAGAAATCGGAAAGAGCTTTCAATTTAAGATCTACAAATTAATTGGCTATCAGAGTCATGGGAGTTGGGAGTTCTCCAGAAAGAAAAAAACGTAGTCCGGAGATACTCACACCGGCGGCCAACATTTTCCCTCCCGCCCCTCACCCATCCGTTTTCTCTTTCCCCTCCATCTCTCATCCTTTCTCTCCTACCATCCACTCTGATTCGCAATTGATCAGAACCCCCTTACCTTCTCTTTTCTAATTTAACAAAAAGCATCTCCAAAATGGCGCCCACCAGCTCCCTCGACCACCTCAGCAACCGCATGAAGCTGGAGTGGTACTCCAAGCTCAACACCGAGATGGATCCCCCCAAGAACTTCCGCCGTACCTCCATCATCTGTACCATCGGTATGTAGCATACTCTTTCGGACGAAGGATGACAGAGATGTCAACGCAAAAAAAAAAAAAAAACCGGTACTAACCGGAATCGCCAGGCCCCAAGACAAACTCCGCCGAGAAGATCAATGCTCTCCGCACAGGTATGACCCCAGCTTTCCAGTGGAGACAGGCCAATCTTGAAATGGTTGACTGACGCGGAATGTAGTTGGTCTTAACGTTGTCCGCATGAACTTCTCCCACGGTTCATACGAGGTCAGTAATTACAATCCAACGGAAGAAGGATTCCGCTGATTCGTTTGCAGTACCACCAATCTGTCATTGACAACTCTCGCGAGGCTGCCCGTCTCCAGACTGGCCGTCCCCTCGCCATTGCCCTCGACACCAAGGGCCCCGAGATCCGTACCGGTAACACCGTCGATGACAAGGACTTCCCCATCAAGGAGGGAACCATCCTTAACATCACCACCGACGAGGCATACGCCACTGCCAGTGATGACAAGAACATGTAAGACTCCTTCCAATGATGATAGTCGAATTCTTGCGACGACAATTGTCTGGATCTGCGGCGGGGACTGACAATCTTTGTTTGATAGGTACCTCGACTACAAGAACATCACCAGTGTGATTTCTCCCGGAAAGCTCATCTATGTCGACGACGGCATTCTGTCTTTCGAGGTGATCGAGGTTGTTGATGAGAAGAACCTCAAGGTCAAGTGCCTGAACAACGGCAACATCTCTTCCCGTAAGGGTGTCAACCTTCCCGGTACTGACGTAGACCTCCCCGCTCTGTCCGCGAAGGATATTGCCGACCTGAAGTTCGGTGTCAAGAACAAGGTCGACATGGTCTTTGCCTCGTTCATTCGTCGCGGCGAGGACATCAAGGACATCCGTGCCGTCCTCGGCGAGGAGGGTAAGGAGATCCAGATCATTGCCAAGATCGAGAACCAGCAGGGTGTCAACAACTTCGATGAGATCCTCGAGGAGACCGACGGTGTCATGGTTGCCCGTGGTGATCTTGGTATTGAGATCCCCGCCCCCAAGGTGTTCCTTGCCCAGAAGATGATGATCGCCAAGTGCAACATCAAGGGCAAGCCCGTTATCTGTGCCACCCAGATGCTGGAGTCCATGACATACAACCCCCGTCCCACTCGTGCCGAGGTTTCCGATGTTGCCAACGCTGTTCTCGACGGTGCTGACTGTGTCATGCTGTCTGGTGAGACCGCCAAGGGTAACTACCCTTGCGAGGCCGTCAAGATGATGTCCGACACCTGTCTGTTGGCCGAGGTTGCTGTTCCTCACTTCAACGTCTTCGATGAGCTGCGTAACCTTGCTCCTCGCCCCACTCAGACCCCTGAGTCCTGCGCCATGGCTGCCGTCAGCGCCTCTCTGGAGCTGAACGCCGGTGCCATCGTCGTTCTGACCACCAGGTATGTGCCGCGGCAACTTCGCCTGTCATTCGGTTGACGATCATGCTGACAATTCACAGTGGTAACACCGCCCGCCTTCTGTCCAAGTACCGTCCCGTTTGCCCCATCCTGATGGTCACTCGTAACGACACTGCTGCCCGCGTAAGTTGATCTCAAATAACCGCAAGCGGTAATGATTGCTGACAATGATCTCCAGTACTCCCACCTGTACCGTGGTGTGTGGCCCTTCTACTTCCCCGAGTCCAAGCCCGACTTCAACGTCAAGATCTGGCAAGAGGATGTCGACCGCCGCCTCAAGTGGGGTATCAACCACGGTCTCAAGCTCGGTATCATCAACAAGGGCGACCCCATTGTCTGCGTCCAGGGATGGCGTGGCGGTATGGGCCACACCAACACCGTTCGTGTGGTTCCCGCCGATGAGAACCTCGGCTTGACCATGGAGTAAATGACCAAATGATGGGCTTTTTGCGATAGATGCCGTGTTCTTTGTTTGCCGCCGGTGTGCGGATGGGATGCATACCTCTTTTCCTTTCCCCTTTTTCTCGATTTTTGCAAGCCAAGTTTGTTCTGCGCTGTGGTCTGGACCATAGTTTGCTGGAGGATTAATGCATTGCTCATGTAAATGAAACGAATTTAATGCTTTCTGTTCAAGTCATTTCATCCTAGTTAGTAGTCTGGTGTTAGTGAAGGCCAAACAAATAAGACTGTATAGACCCGAAAATGACTGGAACATTGAAATGTCCATGAATCTGTAAGCTGAGGCGATGTGTAACGCCGCTGGACGGCCTCGGTCGTGCAATGCTCGCATCAGAGCGTGATTACACACGTTTCCCAGTAAAATGGTCTCAAAGGCTGAATGCCAAAGCATTCTAAATGAATGAGGCATGAAACGAGAGACGAAAAAAAGAAAAAGAAAAGAAAAGGGCCAGTCTCGCGAAAAGCAAATGCGGGGACGATAATGAAATCTCCGAGGCTCCATGTGCCCGATATCAACCGGACATCGGAAGTGTTCACGGCGCACTCTTCTTGCCCAAGAACGAGGGCGAAAAGCTCATATATAAGCTCACAGGGAAGTTGAATTGCCCAAGAAGATTGAAAGAAAAGATAAGATTCAGATTCTAGGAAAAATTGATCCAATGCCAAACGTAGTTCCCGAGGCCTTTGCCGTCCCGTTTCCGATTTTTACCGATGGTCCCATTAAGCACGAGATTTCAGCCCCGAAGCTTTGCTGATCTCCTTTTTTCATTGGATATTCGTGTGCTTGTGGGCTTTTGATAAGGTAGACTAAGCTACAATGTGTCGCGTGCGTTATGCATGAAGTTCTGCATAGATCTATCTATAACGTTGACACTAAGTGCTAGTATACCGACGGGACTCCACGGCGAACGAAATTAAGTGACACCTGTGGCTAGTTATAAAGAAATGATGCTGAATTGGTGATATGACTGCTGATAATGAATGTCATCAAAGATAGATACTTGAATGTTGTGGAGTAAAACTTTGAGAAATGAGAGTGCCACCTGTGACTATGCCTCATGTAGTGTCGCTTGCAAGTACTGCGATAAAGGATGGAAAAACATGTCTGATATGATATGAGTTCCAGGATGAACCCTAGGTAGAAGGTACCAAGGTCCATCCCATGCAAAATGCAAAAAAGCAAATCTTAACATGAATGCGTTATCATCAGGTCGTGAGTCGTTAAATGTTTGATGGTTTCAAGGTGGCGGTGTAGAAAGAGGAAAGCGAAACTCAGGCCCACTAGAACCCGGCATCTTCGAATGACCCTGTTCCTTCGACAGCCTCGAGTTCAAAGCCCTGGTTTTCAGGGCGATATTGCAAGGTTGGTTGAAATTGATGCCAGCAGCTAGAAATCATCATTAGTATCCAGTCGTATACCCTAATTTCAATGGTGGACTTGCCTTGGGGCTTGAAGCACATATCTAGCCATAGCTTCACGGAATCGGCCCTTGTACTCCCTCGGGCTCGTCACTGTTGGGCGATTACGGCCACCACCGCCAAATCCTTTGTCTTTGATCCAGGATTCGAGCTTCTTGTCCCAGGTGTAGGTGCGAATACAGTCAATGATGCCTACCACGAGTTCATTGCGGCTTTCATCAATGGCGATCATGAGCGAGTAATCCATCACATCTTGGCGACCCAGGAAAAGGGTGTCATTCCATACACTCTGGGCAAGGAGCTTCTTAGAATGCTCCCGAGCAAACAAGGGGGTTTCATAGATGAAATCCACCATGTTCTCGTCCAAGAGTACCTCATCCCGTTCACCGGTGCTCTGGACTTTGCGGTTCCTCATCGATCCCTTCAGATCGAAGATACGTGTAGGAACACGATCATAGAAGAGGTTCTCCATGAGCAATAAGAACCAGTTAAACTCGGTTCCTGTGACTGGGTTCTTGATGATGACTTGATAGAAGCCAAACATTTTGGCGATTGCCGAAGGCAATTCGTGGAACAGAGCCTCGGACATAATCTGGAAGTAGGCCGGGGCAAACTTTAGGAAGGCCTGTGTTTCAATCGTGGACAGTGATTTGAGGATGAAGCGGTCATCAAGGGTCTTCAAAAACAACGATTTTGTCTTGCCGCCCTTCGAATCCCACTTTGCACACCGAGACAGAGACTCGACGATTCGATCCGCCACGCCACATTTCTTCCGCAGCGCATCGAATTGCTCGGCATAAAACACCTTGCAAAGCATTTTGGCCTGACCCTCTTGGAATTGATACTTGAGGTGTGTCCCTGTGGGGCGCAAGAGAGCATGTTCGACCCGGGCCTCCTTAAGAGCCTCAGCATCATTACCGGGCTCCGACTCGTGCTCCTCTGTCTCGTCGTACCGTTGCTGGATGCTGGATAGCTTGTCTTTGTAGTCGTAAGAGTCCAAAGCAAACGCTACCAAGGAGCTTGGTTCATCCTCGCGTACGATGATATCGCAATCGGCGAATACATGATCCATGACACTGAGGGGATACTCAAGAGGTGTCCATCCACTCGCAGAACGTTCGGACCAGAAATTCGTCAGCATTTTCAAGAGAGTGGTACGTTCGTGTTTTGGAAGTTCCTTGTAATCCACCGAGTCGTCCTCCGTCGAGTTTTTGACCTCCTCGTGAGAATCGACCGGATGAAGTTCATCGGCTGGAACATGGTCCTCATCACTATGATGGTCGTCTGGCTCTCCGTCGGACTGCAGCTGTGGCTCACGACGAAGTGCCTCTTCTGCATCTACAACTTCATTCGGTGATGCATTTGGAAGAGGGGGCTCGTCATTGGTCCTTTCACGGACAAGCTCATCGCTTTTGCGATTCAAATCATCCGTTGGGATATGTGGAACCGAGGGCAGGGATTCGTCGCTATCAGCCGGTGGCTCACGCTCTTCCACAGCCTCCCTCACGTTGCGGTAAACTTCTACGATGGGTTTCGACGACGCCAGTGGGAATGCGCGCGAATGAGTACCCTTCGCAGCTCGCTGGCGTCTTTCACGCTGTCGCTCTTTCTCAAATTCACGGCTCATCTGCTCGAAATGCCTGGCAAGATTCGAGACTCTGGAGACCCCTTTCTTACTTGGAGCGGAGCGTGGTATGAGTGAATGACCAGTCGCAAACCGAGCATTTTTCAATGCGTCCAGTCCCAGACGATCGGTCAACTTTTTGTCCGAAGATTTCGTGGGAGACAAGGCTGGATTCTTTTCTGGCTCGAGGGTGTTGGTGAGAGCCATTCTCAATCCAGGTAGTGGGATGGTATTGCTGACGCGTGGTACGTTGACTGGTTGAGACTGTGCACGCATGAGCGGAGGTGAGCGCATCTTACCATTGCGTCGGAATGCTGCCTCTGTCGGTCTGGGGATCGCTGAAGACCGACGCACTGGAGTGCTTGGCAATTCAATCACTCCATCGTCTTCCTTTGCGGTTGTGTCTCCTTGTTCAGATACACCTGGGATTTTGGGGGGCGTGTGTTCCGACAAGTCGTCACCAGGGGGTGTCGTAGCAGACAGATCATGGTTGGCCAGCGATTGGGTGGGGATACCGACTTGGTCAACGGAGTTTCGCTCTGATTGACCAGCGGGCACTGCCAAGTCAAGGTGACGGACTTCTTCTTGTGACACAGCCTCGTCCTGGGGAGACGATCTCTGTTCGTCCACGACCTCTTCAGGCACGACTGCTTCCTCGGTTGAAATTGGAGATGGCGACTGTTCACGATGCTTTTTACCTGCATGCTCTTCGACAACTGAAACCAGCATGTTCTGTGCTTTCTCTGGAGAAAGAGTCATGCGCCGCATCATTCGGGGTCTATCGTCTGCTTCGTTATTTTCATCCTCGGTGCCGTTTGATGTTTGAAGGGCATCTTCTGGAACCATGGACGTTGCATCTTTGTCGAGGAAGATTTTCTTGAGCTGGAGCGTGGCCATGTGCTTGATATCCTTTTCAGACGGGAAGAAACTCTTCTCGAAATCAGCAAAAGTTGTGTCCCATTCAACGACCTTCTCTTGAGTTGCACGGAGAACTTCGTTCAGCGGTATGATCTCCCAGTAGCGGGAACTCGTGTATGTGTCCTGTAAATGCCCAACTAAAGTGACATGATCCTCGTGTCCCTTTTTGATCAACCGTTCGATTTCTTTGTTGCAGCTATCCAACAGTCCGGGGACCACACTCTCAGCGTTGATACCCTTCAAACGGGCTTGGACAGATGCCATAAACTTGTTGAGGCGTTGCTCGGTCCGCAGGTAGACTTGGTTTCTCAACTTCAGGTCATTGTCTACTTTCCAAGTAACACGAGGTCGCGGAACTATGATCTCAAGGAGACGGATGGGGTCGTACTGAACTCGCAAGGCAACATCCTTGAAGCCAAAGTAGCGGAGGTGGTCTCGCTGCAGGTCATGTGGACAGACTCCAGCACGGGCATGCAGATTTCTACCCCAGAAAGATAATTCCAGGTATTTAGCAAACGAATATTTCCACGTGCTCTCGGACATGGGCGTCACTTGAGTTTCGTTGCCACAAATTTTGCAACAGCTCCACATAAGCACAACATCCTGTAGCCCACGGAGCTTGGAAGGATGGGGTTGAACTAAAACGCTGACCTGAGCATCTCCATGGACATACTGGCGGTGATGTTCGAACATGTGCTTCTCGCAACCGTTGACAGAACAGAGAGAGTTTGCTGTATGACAAAGATCTTCGACATATTGTCCCAGTGTAAGGTCTGACTCGACAATCGTATCGTCGCCATGCTCGTTGTAAAACTCCAGTGCAAAAACATCCGGCCCAGAGCATGGAACAGACGTTGTGGTACAAACAAGGCTGTAAAGAATGACGATGTTTTGGTGTGCATAAGGATCGAACATGTTTGTATTCCCTGACACATACGCCTCCCATTGGCGCTTTTGTGTTTGGTAATGGTAGAATGCTCGATCATACTCGGCCTCATGCGCAGCACGCAGTACTTCCTTGACCTTTGCCGGAGCATCTTGCGGTGACTGATGAGCCATTTCTGGAGTGATGAGGACAAATTTCTGGGGCTTGGCCTTCTCATCTGTAAGTTCATCGGATGTATCGTCTTGTCCTCGAAGACGTTTCAGATATGCCAATCTTCGCTCCATTTCCCGCGCACGCATCAACAGATACGGAGGCTCAAATTTGACGAAGGGTGAAGCAGAAAGGATTGTGGTCTGATGCTCCCGAACCATATCATCGTAGTATGTTGGCATAGGGACATCATCCGGGACCTCTGCGGCGTCGGCGGGTATGAGGGTTTGGCTATCAGACACACCAGTCGGTTTCTCATTCTTTTCCAGCGAAGCACTTGAGTCGTTCAGACGTTGGTCACCTTCATGGACTATTATTTGTGGGTTGCCCTTGTTGTCCTTTTCGTGAACAATCACTGTAGTCTCTGTTGGCGAGGTTGGTATTTTTGCGAATTCATCTCGCATGACACATGTTTCCAGACGAAGGTTGTATACGACATAGATCATGAACTCAGTGATCTTCTTCACTTTGCCAAGGACGTCCTCGTCTCCGCCCCGCAGAACAATCGTGCAGCCCAGCTCTTTCGGACAGCCGGAGATGTACATGTATGTTTTCTTCCGCCCAGAGTGGACGTAGGTCTTCACGTCAAAGCTACTGCATTCACTATGCAGGGCAGTCGTTAACAACTTGTCCATAGATGTCACAATCCGGGTTTGCGTGCATCTCGATACAGCTTCAAGGACAGAGGGTTTCACGTTGTAGGCAGTTGCGATTCCAGCTTTTTCCAGAAGACCAAGGGCTAGACCAGACACATTCTTCTCAACCAGGAGTAGGTTCGGATGTAGGGCCGCAATCCGACTGACCAAATTTTCCAGGAACTCACGCTCTTGTCGTATCACGGGTTCAAGACTCATGAAGTGATGCTGCTGACGAGCGTATTCGAGAGGAAACGTGATGATCAGAATGTTCGGTCGCGGAATGTTTCTGGACATTCCCTTCAGAGCCAAATTTTTGGTGAAAACAAGACCCGATACATAAGAAGTGTCACCAAGGCGGCCGCCTGGAATCTTCTTCAACTTGACATAATGGCGGATATCCATGTCATCCCCATGTTGGACATCCGGATCAACTTCGTCTGCTGCCTTGAGGAGTATTGGCATCAGGGCGTTCTCCCAACCTGCTCCATTTGGCACGGTAGATTCCACAAGGAGCTGGTGGAGAAGCTTTCGCACATGTTCTAAGCTCGCTCTGTTCAACTCCACTGGTGGTGCCTCGTTGCCTCTCATCGATGAGCTGCGAGTCATTTTGAAGCCAGTCTCCTTTGGGCCCGCGGACAACGAAAAAGCTGGCACCGGGGCGTCGTGGAGAAACATGCTGTCTTTCGAGGTTCTGGGTGAATGGCGAGGGTGTATACTGCTAGCAACACTCAGATTGCGGCGACGAGAAAATCGGGGGAGGTTGACTGCCTTGGAGCTCGTAAGGCTTGCATCGTCCCCATCTCGGTTGATACTAGGTGTGTTCCGTTCCCCAAACGCTGATCTGCCCTTCTTCATTGCTGCGAGAATCCCGCCGAACGAGGCTCGCTCGCTCTCGCCACCACTTTTGGACAGTGCACTTTCGGAGACAGCGGACAAGAGACTTGGTTGCTCATCACCGCTGGATGCGTCATCAGAAAGATACTGCGCGAGATCGGGATCAATGATATTATCTTTATGAAAAGCGGGAAGGCGGCTTTCTGGATCCAAATCATCTGCATGTCGACGTTGGAAGGGAGCTCGGTCTTCATGATATGGCTTGAATCCGCGGATGTATTGTTGACGAGAATGATGACGCTTGTGACTGATCGAATGTGGACGTCCCCCGAGCGATGAACGCAGTGAACGTGAAGACGTAGGTCGTGCGAGGGGGCGGTCGGAATTAATCTCCAATACGGCCGAGCGGCGGTTATGGCCTTCCCCGGCACGCCGTGTGGCTGGTATAGCCATTGTCGGGGTCCTCAGAACATGGTCAATTGACTGTGATATAACGGAAGAAGAATCATCATCGTCAACTGACGCGCGGCCGGCATTGCCCCAGGTGAGCTCAGAAACCCGAGGATTAGCGACAACAGGACTTTGCTCGCTATCGGAAAAGTCTGAGGAATCGTTGTCGTGGGCATTGATCATCTTCTCACAAGGGTTACAAACCCTTATTGTACCAGCTTGCCCAAACCCTACTCCTGAAATGAGAAGAGTGCATTTTGAATCAAAGATCTGGCCACAGGTTCGACAATGATGTTTTCGACGGAATGTTGTAAAAGGCTCTCCGCAGTGAAAGCAGTCCTTGGCATTCTCGTCACGCATCCAGAAATCCCTGCTGAGCAATTTATTTCGCAGCTCCGATATAACACCATTGTCTCCAATTGGTGGTCGGCGCTTGGTCTGTAGGGATTGTCCACTCGCCCGATCAACTGCAGTGTTCAGCGGAGGCAAAGAAGAAACTGTTGTGGTAGTTTCCGCGGTGGAAGTTCGTGACATCATGTAACCAGGTAGTCGCCCTGCTCGAGTTACGGTGTTGGAATTTTCATTGGGCCTGTTGGGAATTGTAGCCCTGGGTGGTTCCCTGACCTTGTCATCCTCGCGGGGTGCAGCTGGAGCAACACTGATTGGTATTTTGTCAACGCGATGCGGGGCTTCGTCGTGGGATGAAAGTCTCGAAAGACTGTTGGACGTTGAAACCGATGCTCTTGGCTCGTCATATGGGAAAGATGTCCTTGAGTTTGATCTCTCCCTGGGTTGTTGGGATGGATGGGTTTGACCTGTCTCGGCCTGCGTAGACTGCCGTGTACTAGTCGGCTGAGATATGCCTTCAGGCTGCCTGTGATCTGTGACAGAGATCGACCTCCGCGGCCGATTCTCTGGGGTGTGGGACGCTGAGAAAATTGAATCTTTGGAATTAGATATTCCTTGGTCCTCGTGGTGGCTATCGTGCATCTTTGGGGACAGAACTGGTGATCCAGACAAGTTCTGGCTTAGTAGAGAAGACGTTTGGCTCATGGAGAGATCAGCAGCCACTTCCTTGCTGCCAATACTTGATGTATCAGCATTGTGAGTTGCTTGGAAAGGCATATTCACGGAACTATTACTAGTACGTTCAGCGTTTCCAACGACATTGACATGAAGTTGAGTGACTGTGGGGTCTGCTGCGGTGGAACTCCCGCTGGCCTTCGTTAATGGCGCTATGTTTGATTTGAGCCCAGGGGACGGTGATACGGAGGTTTTGGAAGATATGCTGCCACTCTTGGAGGATATTCTGGACCGTTTTCCCGCATTTGGCTGTGACGTCGGCTCTTGATGATTTTGGAAGTGTGACACAACGGGCGAGTGGAGTCTCGATCCCTGCGATGAGTTCGGCTGTGATGGCGGGTAATCAGCCAGGGCAGTGGCTGAATCTGAGACAGATTTAACTGTCGAACGATCCGATGCAGGGGCTCGATTTGCGGGGCTCTCAATCGTGCCCTTATCTGTGGACTTGCCACTACCACTGACAATATCTCTCACCCCGCCAACAGAAGTCCTGAAGCGACTGTAGAGCCCACTGAGACCGCCTTGGAGTTCTTCGGATAGTCCTTTCTCATCCGATGTGGGGGCTGGCGCGGGTGGACTGGTGAACTCATTAAACAGAGTAAGGGAGTCGGACTGGTAGGCCGTGTTGTGGTAGTGATCTAAAGTCGCATTCATCGACTCTCGTTCGGTCTGGGTAGTTGCCATGGAGCCACGGGAGCCGCGCCGGCCTAGAGGAAGCAAGCTAGGGGATTCAGGCAGACTGCGTGAGTCATCGTGCTTTGGAGAAGCCATAGCTGTCTCGGGTGTGTTGATGAATCCAAAGACCAGTTTAGGCACAAAGGTCTCGGATCATCCTCGTAACGGACAAAGGACATGGGTGGCCCAACCTGGCATCTAGGGTATGGGAGCTGCGAGATACCGAGATTGTGGGATATTTGAGCGCCGATAAACGAAGGAAACGAGGTGTTTTCTGGATAACCGTCAACGTGAGCGGGTCACCCAAGTCAAGCTTGAGCAAAAAGCTGTAGATCGCTGTCCTCCGCACTAATGACGTCCGTGTGGCTGAGGTAAGCTAGGCGCGTCTGCATATCGATAAGGAACGCGGCTGCGGGTGCTTTGCAGATTGTCCTTCTCTACAGTTTTTCTCTCTTCTTTCTTTCGTTATGTGACTCAAGAGTTGCACAGACCCAATGTCTACCACTCACTGTTTTACGTTTCCTGTATGCCATGCTCTGAATTGATCCGAAAAGCTGGGTTCACGAAATGGATCCAGTCACACCCTGGATCGCAGCTTTGGCCGAAAGAAGCCTTTCGTTCTATCTTGGCCGACGCGACGATGGTATACGGGTGGAGGATACCGAGGGCTGTCTCAGCTTCAGTTTTCGCGATTTCACTCAGAAAAATGCAATTATTGTGAATGTAAGATATTTGATGACTTGAACATGGCAGGAAACTGTTGCTAATCAACACCCAATCTGTAACAGTGGGATCAAGGAAACACAAGTTGCCAAGCTACTCTCACGGACTCTAAAAACCAAGTAGATGCTGTCATCTCACGCGATTCCCCCGATAACCCCGGATCAGCCTCAGCCTGCCCGCCGTCAACGAAAGGGGGCCCAAGACATCTGGTCGAGCTTTCCGACATAAAACTGGTCTTCACCCACTCAGCATCTCCACCGGAGGTCGAGCTTCGCATCGGTCGTTTTCACATCCGCCCAAATGCGGTTCCCAAAGCAGATGCCCCCAAACCAAAGCTGAGGAAGGTACCAGGACTCAAACCCCTGATGAATCAGGTACAACGAAAAGCTCAACAGATTCAAGGGGATCTGGACTCGCATGGCCGATCTGAAGCTTCTTTGAATGACACATCTCTCTCCCGACACGATCAGTCTCTGGCATCCGATAAATCGCCAAAAGACGGGACCCAAGTGTTTCATTCCCAGGCTCCGTCCCACAATCCTTCTGATGTGCATGCGCCGAAAGAGAATCTCAACAAGAGTCGCGTTTCACTCGGTGGGTCAACAGAGCTCTTGGCTTTCTACGCAAACCCGAAGTCAATCCAATCCAACTCCAACTCCAACAAAACCCAAGTTGCTCATCAGTCATTACTGGGTGAGGACGATCCCATGGATTCTACATCTGCGGGTAAAGCCAAGGCGAATGCTAGCAGCGTTTCTGTTGTTATCAATAAACCTGCTAGAAGCTCGAGGGAGAGACACGCGAGCCACGCTGAACGTTTAACAAACAGCACGGTCGATACTGGTCCAACTACGGCGACTGAAAGAGGAGATGAGCAGCCGGCCTCAAAAAAGAGACAACGTGATAGCGCAGGTGCAGAGTCACATATGACCAGAGACCAAGATTTACGGTTCAATGATTCTCGACCTATGAGACCGCCATCACCTTCCAAAAAGCGACGGCGAACTAATGCCGAAGAAACGATCCTAGTAGATTCAACTGGGGCTGAGAAATCACCAACCAAACTTGCGCCATCGACCCCAGGCGGCCCGAGCATTGGTAATAAAACAGTCTCTGCTGATTTGTTGGTGATCAATCATTGGGAGGGAATGACAGCGATTCCTGCAAGCGAGGTTGAGATTCCCAAAGATCAGATGGAACTTTTAGAACAACTCAAATGGTACCCACAAAAACCGGGTGTCTCTGCTCCTCTGTGCCACGTACCGCCTCGTCTTTTATCGCAATGGAATGATATCGCGCGCAACAGACATCGCAGGACAAAGAAGCTTGATGAACCCCAGTTTGAGGAAATACCTGACCGCGCCCCTACTCCAACTCAGGGTACAACTCTGTCAACCATTGAATCTGCATCAGAAAGCGAGGAATTGCCATGGAGCGGTAGCAGTCGAGGGGGCTCGCCGCTAAACGCACTTCCTGAAGATACACCACCAAGGCAAATTGTGGCTGGAAACGAAACACCCACCTTGACAGCTACACAAGGCAGTGCCAGTCAAATTGAACCAAAAAAAGAAGTTGACATGGAGAGCGGAACCCAGGATAGCTTGCCAAATGCGCGCCCTATCATTTTCGGTTCAGCGGATGCTTCCAACCCGACGGCAAAAGTTATTTCTACGCCACGTAGCAAAGCACCAACGAAACCAACTAAAGTTTGTTCACCAAAACATTCTGCTGGCAGTATTTCATCCCCAAAACTCAATGTCTCCATGCCCCTCAGTGGGGGACCTCATGCTCAGCCTTCAACTCCCATCCGTCAATCCCCGCGCCACCAATCCAAATTGGGGGACACCATCGCTACTTCTGGGTCACAGGATAAACCAATGATTGATGAGAGTGATGAGAGTGATGATAGCGACGACGACATGGAAGCATCTGTCCCTTTCGCTTTGGGTCAAAGTGTCCCACTGAGTAGTCAGCCCCAGCATCATCCTACCAGCTCGGGGCCATCACTCCCAGGAATGGCCGACGCAAGTATCCAAGTGGCAGAAACACCTGTCGTTGGTAGCGCCCATCTTCGAAATAAGCAAAATCAACAGGCTAGCTCTGGTCTTCCTGGTTCCCAGCAACTACAATCTGAGGACCACAAAACCTCGTCGGCGTCTCGGATTCGCAACACATACTGCTCGCAAGAGAGCCATAGGCAGATTGACTCTTCCAACGAGGCAAAGGATCCGTCACTACTGGGGGACGACAACAATTCCCCGCAGGTAGGCGGGCTTGGCTCTCAAACCCAAGCAAGCGGCTCACGTATGCTCGATCCATCAAAGCCCACTCAACGCCAGCGAGGCTCGTCTATATTCCACTTGGAGCCCTCCGATGACCCGTTGTCTTTCCCATCCGCCAGCCCACTTCTGCCGGCCAATTCTCGTCCCAACGAGGCCGCTGGACACTCCAAGAAGTCGCCAGTCAATGCTCATATGGCCGTGTCCCGCGGTGGAAAGGCCCATGCCCGCAGCCCAGATGTCGAGATAGTGACTCGACGTCAGAGTTATCTTGGCCAAGTGGATAGGTCCGCGGAAGCCCAAAGGATCTATGAAAACTTCTGTAGCGCCTATCCACCGTATTCCGGCGATTTCTCACATTTTGTCAACATGTGTTCAAGACTGCATGCCATGCGCGAGAAGGGCCTTCTGAAACGATCATTCCTATGGGATGATTTTGTCATAATCAGTCTGGAACATCCAGAAAGGTCCAGCCCTCAAGCTTCTAATGCGATGAGCTATGAAGACTACTTCTGCTCAGTTTGCTTGGTTCCTCAATACAAGAAACGAAGTCTCACTGCCAGTGGAATCGATGTGGCCGCTTCTCAGCATATCGCCAATCCTATAGCTAGTCCAAAAACTCCGCATAGCCCATCTCGGCTGACATCCAAATTGAAGGGGAAGCAGAACCCGTCTCTAGGGGATGAATCCGGGAACATTTCCTTCACAGCGAGCCTTGTGGACAAGTTCTCAGACCTGCATGCCCGATCTTTCGGGCACGCTAATAATGACCATGCTCTTACGCCTCTTCTCCAATCCACCGCGACACGGTCCTCTTCCACGTCTTCCCATGATACCGAGTCAGACACACGTTTCATCAAAAAAGAGGACGATAATGAACACGACGCTGGCTTTCCCGCCGAGCTTATTCCGCCACATAGCTCGCACGCAACTATGGACGGAGAAGTGGCCGATTCAACGCAAGCCAGCACGGACTCTGCTCATTCGGCACCCCAAAACGCTCCTGGTAAAGTGGAAAGCGATCTCGACGATCTCGACGAGACACAGCAAGCAGACGATAGCCACCACCGAACTGCCAGCATCGAACTTGGCGATGACACACACGACCATAACATCCCTGTCTCCTCTGATATGGTCCCTGTCGCTGCCTCTGCAAACGATTCTCCCGCCAATTCGCCGAGCAAGCGAAAGCGAAGCACCTGGTTCAGCTCTCTTCAAACCCTCTTTCCGCCAAAAGGCATTTCGCCGGCGAACCTTCCATGGTCCCACGACCCCAACACGCCATTCAAGCGCTGGGCACGACAAGACCAGAATGTTCTCCAGGAAATCAACCGTCGCGGCGGGACCAAGGTCCTGCTTGATGAAGCGGGAATCATCTGTCGTCCCACATACAACCGAACGCCGAGAGACTCTCAGTGATCGCCATCGCCTCGTCATCACATTCAATGCCTGTATTTCTACATTTTTATTACATCCTTTAAGGCGTTCGCTTCATGCCCTCACATTACTTTACATAACGACTGATACCATCTCATTTCAATTCATACGCTTCGGAACATGAAGGAAGGCAGATGGCCATGTCCCTTCACTGCACTTTCGTATAATGAGAATGACCAAATTTCCATCGATGTTCACCTAGGGCCCCAGTGTGTTTAGTGCGCTTATGCAATGATCAGCTTGATCATGGACCGCCCTGGAGGCTGGTAGCCCTGTAGAATCTATCGATTTCAGGTTTCGAACATACCTAGTAGCCAGACCCATAGAGAATCTTGAAAAAGGGGAATTGATTCTCGCAGAATCTTTCAGTGAGAGTCTAAGAGCCTGGCTTTTTTAATCATTTCCAAGGTTGCTTTGTAGATTTTGTTGCTGTTTTATGATGTCTTCCTACTGTACGGAGTACGGAGTACATACTTGCACTTGTACTCCACCCTGCCCAGAAGCTCCCAGAGGTCCCGAGGTGCTTGGCGAAAGTGGAGCCAAATAGTGTGTGGTGGTCACATGACCCATTCCGCTCGAAATGCTGACATGACATATTGTGGCAAAACGCTAGGCGGTAAATGTAAGACGTGGACTGGTTGTAGTGTCTTGCTAAGCTTGTTATGATCGATGGACTTGGGCTCGGGAGAATCTGACGAGACTAAAATCAAAAACAAAATTTTGTGCTCCATACCATGGTTTCTATCACATGGCCGAAAGCTTCAGCATGGAATACCTGATGGAATGCTTTGATCCATGGATCAGCATCCATAGCCTAATCTAACCTTACGTTCAACATGATCATGGTAGAGTCAAATCATAAATGAAATGATGTCTCCGATCATGGGGGGACTCACGGCCCCCAAACGCCTCTGACAGCATCAAACAGCGGCACAAAGCTAGTGAAATGGAGATCAACAGCCTGGCTTCCGCACTTGGGACAATCATGCATGGATAAATACAAGATCACCAGCCCGAAGGTTCAGGCCCAGATAGTAGGCCCACTGCTGTGACGCGAGTTAACCAACTACCTGCGGAATAGTAAATTCGGGAACCCTAGCGGCCGAAATAACGGGCTAGGAGACTTGACGGGGGCAGTCGGATATTCCAAGTTGCGCAAATCCAACGATGTTGGCTGACCGTTGCAACCTTGGAAGAAGTGGTGTTGTCATTGCTGACAGGCCGCCCTGGGTTTCAGGTTGCTACAGGCATCTACTGATTCCAGGTTGTTTTGGATCTTAATAGGACAATAGTATGGTTGTTTGTGAATAAATTGTTTGGAATATAATTTTGCAGGTACTAGATACCCTTGATTCCTCCTGGGGAATCTAAAAAATATACAGGATGCAAGTGTTTCCTCCCAAAAGACCGTAAAATCGCTGTGCACACATGATGATCATCAAAATTCAGAGAAGGGAAAAAGTCATTAAAAACATGCAAAAAGCCATACCAACCAACGCCTTGGTATCGCCAGTCTAAGATTGATTCGTGAAATTGTACAGTCCAAAAAAGCGCGCAGTCGCTTTTTAGACGTGGCGGAAAGGCTCGTAAGCGTTAGGCTGCTGGTGGGGGTTTTGGTGGGTCATGGGGATGTCGTTGTGAGGGGGGTACGAGGTGTTCTGGCCGTACTGAGGAGCGTAGGGCTGGGTACCGAAGGGAGGGTGGGCAGCGCCAATGGGCTCGTAGGTGTAGGGAGCCTTTTCGGCGGTGATGCTGCCACGGGTGTTGTGGCGATCCTTGTGGCCGTAGGGAGAGCGTCCAGAGCAGCAGCAAGTGCTGAACATCCAGAACAGGGTACCGCCCAGAGAGAAGGCAACAGCGAGCCAAGTCGCAGCGTAGATGTTCTTGCCCATAGAGACTTCAATGCCGTATGCCTCCATTGCTGTACCGAGGGAGCCCTTGGCGATCGAGAACATGATTGTTGAGGTGAGGGAGGCGCCCAGGGTGAAGAGGAAAGACACAATCGAAACGATGGTGGTGACACAGCTACCCCAGCGACTGAAGATGGCGAAGATACCGACCAGGATCTGGGCACAGGTGGCAATGAATGCGACTAGGTATGCGATGAACATCCACTTGGAGACGGCCTTGTAGACCTTCATGATCTTCTTCACGCTGCTGCCCAACTCCTCCTCGAGCTCAGATTCGCTCACACCCAGAACATCGGAGGGGTTGAAGTAGAATTCAGCCTTGGGCTTGGTGCAGGAGCTGACGGTATCCTTGTTGTTGGTGATGTTGCCCTGGCAGTAGCCCCAAAGACCGATGTCGTAGAAGTCAGCGATGGTGGAGTCATCCTGAAGGGTGTTGATGAGCTTGGTGATGTCGCTGTCGGAGACGTCGATTCCGGCTTCGCTGAGTTTGTTCTCAATTGTCGTAATTGCGTCCGAATTCGAACTCATGTTCGAAAGATCGAGCTGGAAAAAATAGAGTTAGCAACCGCGTGTGGAACCCTGGATCTCAAATAGAGTACTTACACGCATGAAGTAGAGATCGTTCAAGGTTGAGGAGCTGGCTTTGGTGCAGCCCAATCCCACCATAATGATACAGATCAATGACGCGATGGTCAAGACATAGGGCGTGAAGATACACGCAATGCGACCGGCTTTTCCCATGGTGAAGGTATTCAAAAGTGTATGAGATGGGTATATAGAGTGAAATGCGTGAGGATAGAGATGTGGATAAGATGGGGAGATAAGGCAGCGATCGGGGGGAGCACGGGTTTTAATAGCAACGCAATGTCAATACAGCCTCGCACTAAAAGGCACCAGCCTCCCTGGAAAGAGGCGCAGGAAGGAATGATGATCATCGGGCCAATAGGAGGCTGAGCGGTCACGTCCTCAGGGCCACGTTTGCTTCTATTTGTGGCAGCCACTAGTCCTATTTGGGACTAGTGGGAAACAGTCCCAGTCCCTTCGAGGTATGGAATTACAGCATCTGAGCTTTTTACAATGTCTAGATGTGAATACGGTATTGTCTCTTCTTTCGTATATACAGAGCCTTGGAAGCTTCTTATGCCACACACTTACTTCCTTTATCAAACATCGACCCAAGACAGATAATACTGTAGCTGAACAAAATCTGATCCATGATCCATGGGTTCTGACCGCTCAAGGATCATCATTCCCGTGGCCACAATGGGCAATTCCCCAGCCGACGCCTCGTCACCCTTTCTACCCTGAACAGCCTTGTGGATCCGCAAAATTTTCCATGCGTAAGCTAAGTCACTTTTTTGCTTGTGTATCCCAGATAGGCTCCCCCGTTTTTGTCTTGGCATTGTCTGCCGTCTCCCGAAGTCTTGTATTCCGCTCGGTGGACTCCGTCCACTTCGCAGCACTTCCGCCGTTCATTGGTGCCTGGTTCTATATTTACAACCAACATGGACTTGTTTTTGATCGCAAGCCTCCGCTGACGAACCTACCTAGGAGCATCGCCATCTTCGGGTTCCATCTTTCAAACTACGAACTATGGAGTAACGTGTACATGGACACAGCGTAGATCGTTTACCTATCGACCCAAATGATACATATGAGACTTACGTACTCCGTAGTTTGTACTTAGCTCATCTTATGCATGTACTACATTGTCAGAGTGCAATATGACTGCATTGATCGCTTGGCCGATCGTCAAATCTGCGCCAAGACTGATATGCAATTGGCTTACTTCAGTGGGTAATTTGCTGCGCGCCCGCAACTTTAATCAAACAGATTTTCCCAATGCGAGTAAGCGTGGTAACCATGTCAACGCAATCAATCCTCAACACAGATCCTTCCTGGACGCGAGGACATTATACGAGATATGGCTTCAGCGTCGACAGCATACCCTCGTATGCGGTGCCACTCGTCGGCTCCATACTGAAGATATAATCACCCCACCAAGGGCCGGCCGCCCACCACAGCGCACCCAGCCAGACGTCCGTGTTATCGCCAAGATAATCCAGCATCCCAGTGATAGCCGTCTTGCACTGATCATTCACACCACCAGCGAACTCACCCAAGACCCCGACCTTATTGTTATCTTTCAGCCACTGCGTTGCGGATGTCACTCGTTCCTTTCCGATCGTTGTCGACACGCACGTTTCGCTCGTTCCTGACCCGTCCGAATCGAGATACTGGTGCATCTCGTACACGATCTTGCCTTGCGGATCCGTGAGGTCTTTCAGGTTGTCGTTGACATCTGTCCAAGTCCAGGCACCTGTGTAGGAGTTGCCCTCAACAAAGATATACTGGGATGTTGCGCCAGCTGCACGAATGCCATCGATGGCTGCCTGGTTGAGCTTCAACACAAGATCCTGGTCGATGTCATGGAACTCGTTGTCTATGAATGAATCAGCAAATTATCCTGACTCGTGTCATCAGCGGGACCACTGACTGGTGTCGAAGACGACGAGCTTGTTGGACACAAATTCGCCTGCAACGTTCTTCCAGAAAGTCTGGAAGTCAGAAGTACTCGAGATGATCTCGCCATTGCTATGAAAAACCATCAGTTTCCGACCCATGCTTTATATCTTTCTTCCAACCACTCACTATCTTCCATAGTTATGCGGATCAAGCACAGCATGAGCTCCAAGATCGGTAATAGCTTTCACCACCTATCACCAAATGAGTCCAAGCTCTTTCCATAAACACAGATCTGATATTACTTACCGATGTCAGATTTCCCAGATAGGAATCATCCAGTGCTCCTGTCAGAGAGCTTGGCGCCAATCGCTCCATGAGGAATCCCACCCGGAAGATGTTCATTCCAATCCCATTCAGCGTCTTGATGGCGCTGGCGTCTGGGAAAATATAGTCGGTCCCCTATTTTGATGAGCCTGAGTCTGATACTTCGATCCCATTGCATTACTCACATATGTACCGGGAAGATTGCCCTCGCCAAACTCACCTCCCGACTCACTTGTTCCAAACCCTACACCACAAGATTAGTATATCGTACTGGCAGCTTTGAAGTCATTGCGAACATTGGAAAGGCGAAGCTCTCTTTGCTTGACTCTTAACCGGGGTCGCTGCTGCCGATCCAGCAACAGCAGCGAAAAGTGCGATGTGATCAAATCTCATTTTGTGACACTAAGATCTGTGTCTCGTCAAGAGCCAAAGTTGAGGCCAAAGCTGAAAGGTCCAGGATTTAGAAAGGAAGGTCAGATGTTTCTACTCTTCCCACTTTCTACGGTTGGTAGTACTGCGCTTTATAGCTTTCTCGGTGCCGTTTTTGATCCTTCGGAGTCATATCAGAACACTCTATGGCCGGATCAAATGCAAAAATACCGATGTTAGAAACTAGTCCAGATGAAGACACGGGGCATACAAAGATCTTCCTTTCGAACGTCCTGATTCAGACTCTTGATATTTAACGCTGAAAGTACGAAGCGGCATAGCAACAGGCATCGATGGCCGGATTCCAATATTCTGGCTTGAAAACCTCCAGGGCTTAGAAGGCTATCTACCCAGAGTCCTGATACTTTATATATTTTTTCTAGGCATATAGGTATGAAGCATTTTTCAGTGAGCATGTTTTTCGTATCTTTATTTCCAAGTTATTACAAACTTAGATCCAACGGCTCTCACGATTGTATCCATGAATATAGTAGAGATCGTATAAATGACAGTCCACGGGTGAAAAGTGAGACATCGATAGGCCAAAATGAGACCATCAATATCTGGCCGCTTCCCCCTTAATACATTTAATGCGCATCTGGAGATCAGGATGCCCAGCCCTGGAGGTGTCTAGGTATCCATCATTGCTCTGCACGAGGAATTTTCTTGGGCGGGTTTTGATTAGAGAGATGTCCTCTTGGCTCCCCATATGCGAAACGGACAGCCAACCTTGGAACAATCTTGGAAATGATCTCCATCAGCGTGTCCAGTGTGGATATATCATCGACAAGATGTAACATCTAGTATCTTAAAGCCGCTTCCAAGGTTTGCCGAAGCCTTCCCCATGCCCAAGTGGTCTCTAGGGTCTTCCAAGGTTTTCTCGCCGTAGTAGATTAGAAAACCCCACTTGGCAAGCCCGTGGCGCTTCAGGCATTGATCGGCGTTCGGGGGAGATGACAGTGCGAGATCCCGATCACCTTCAAACACAATACATAATTCAGTTACGAACAAAGATTTCTCATCGGGGAGTTTCCCAGGTTGCAGTTCCCGGGGTCCCTGCTGATGTTATTCTCACGCACTTAGTAGAAGACCGTTGGAAATATCTCCGCATACGTCCTGACCCAATTGCATTACAGCTGAAACAGGGACCAAAACAACTAGAAACTCGAGATTTGATTTGCATGAAACAACACCCCTGCACATGGACTTCCTAACGATCGATCTTGCATTGATCTTCCAACTCCACGGAATAAATCAACAGGCGATCTTGTCTACCAAGCACCGAGTTTCTGCAAATGAGGTTTCATGTCCGCTGCCTGGAGTTGATGATACTTTTGGCCTGGATGATAATCATTCCACCAGACGCAGCTGGTGCCGTCATCATTTATACAGGTTGCATTTGGAAACCCATAGGTCTTGGGACTGTCGAGAACCTTTGTCATAAATGTCCAGCTATCGTAGAGAACAATGGTCGTCTAAGTGCGGTTAGTAATGAATGTAGGTCAATTCCCAGGATCAAAGATAGCAATAAACACGTACCCCAGAATTGTTTGCTTTGAAGTCATCAATCATTGCCTTGAGGCCCTCGTTATAGGATGTGAGCCATGTCGCGTGAGCTTTAACAACATCTGTCCCTTGGTTGAGAATCAGGGGAGCCCGGCTGACGGGTGGGACATTGAGGAAAAGGAATTTCCGTCCACCATTGGCGTATATTTTCTCCACAAGAGACTTATACTGCGCCATCAATTTTGGAACTAGCACACTAGCTTGATTGCTCGAGTAGGCCGTGCCAATACTGTGAGACTGCATGTCAGAAATCTAGTCATCAGTGGGGATCGAAGTGGCTATACTCATTGATCCCAATCCAGAACCCAAAGACCGAGTCTTCTGAAGTCCACGGCGTGGACGCAGGCTTGCTACCGTAAGCCAGCTCAAAGTCACCGACTTGAGTTGTCACATCTTTAACACTCGTATTGACAATCCTGTTGTCGATGCTCGCGCCTCCAACAGCGAAGTTGTAGCTGAGAACCAGCGAAGAGTTTTCGACAGTAGTCAAATCCCCTACCCAGTTGATGCCTCCCGCAGTTGTACCAGTTCCTTGGAGTTTACAGTCAGCATTCTTATCCAAGCCCGATCGGATTTGAATTTGGCTCTCACCAATTGTTGGGTTTCCCATGGGGTTTCCCGCAGATGGCTGGGTGCCGTTGACGTCGAAGTTAGACTGGGTATAAGAGTCACCACTGGGATGTCAAGTTAGCTTTGCGATCCTAGTGATTTGGTGAATGAAAAGGTTCCTGACAAGGTAAAAAAATGGGTTGTACCAGCGCGATGCTGTAGAGGCACTGCTGCTACAACACCCAAGCCGGAGATAAGATTCAAGAGATACTTCATGATGTTGTATATCTTACAAACTTCCAAAGCTTAGCGAAACCTTGGAAGGAGGAAGGAAAAGAAATAAATAAATGAGTGGATCTGTTAAAGGGGGTTGAATCTCAAATACTTATCCCTTGCCTTGAAGCTCCTGCCTTATATTTATCCATGCTCTCCGTTCCTTCCTGGGAGTAGGCATTGTAACAGGAACAAGTTGACAGGGTCAACTAAAGAGAACTGTGGTAGTGGGGCGAAACGAAGCACTAGAAAGTTTCACCATTCCTCCTATGGTTGAAAGTGCATCGCTCCGGGCCGCGGCCGTTCCGTCATACTCAAAAAGAGCTTGCCACGAAACGCGTGAGACTGCGGGGTATCGGAATCTATTGGAAGGAATTACTCGCTTTTTTGGATTTTTAAGTGTGGCTTGTTCCTTGGAATACTTTGTTATGCAAGATTGGTCTTTTTCACGGCGATGCTGCGTTGCGGAGAAGGCCTTTCCGGTTTGGACACGGATCTAAGGTCATGCACGACTTTGCTGGTGCCTTCTTTAATTACTATGTGGTTTCTTATATGCATTTACTGAAGAAAATAACAGGGCTTTATGTAAATTAGACATTCCTTCGTCATCATACCGGTCGGGTTCGTCAGGTAGTGACACCAAACATCTCCATGCCGACGCCGCACACCACCAACTTCTTCTGACTCCTGTGAGACCCGGGCGTAATTTCAGGGCTCGGATTGTAAAGAAGACCCATTGAAGATACATCTGCCACTGCGCTGTATCTGTCAAGTAAGAACTCCACACTGATTCCCTGGGTACCAGGCTGCGTTGTGTCCACAACGATCGACCAAAGCTTGACTCGATGGTCATTGCCCGATGTTGCCAAAATGAATTTAGCGGGTCCATTGTTGGAAGCTGTACCACTGATATTTTCGTGACTGACGATTTTCACCGTTGTCACAGCCGCCGCGTGAGCATCGGGGATAGAAACTGTGGCAACATCTGTATTTCTGCCTGTGTCGGAGATCAATGTCCGCAGGAGAGACACAGAAAGAGAGTTGTCATCGCCTCCAGCTAGAATGACTGCAGCTGAGTCTGACAGGGGTGCCAGCTCCATGCCCTTGATGCTATTGGCATGGATCTGGTATCGTCCTTCGCAGGTGATATCCTCTGCTGGAAGGACCGCCGACCTGGAAAAGGTGTCTTTGGCTTCCAAAACAGATTCGGTAGTTGTGTAAAAAGGTGAGAGTGTGCTGGTCAAATCCCAGTACGTAAAGTAGCCATCAGTGGCCGCGGTGATGAGGTTCACAGAAGAGCCGGTGACCAAAAAGTGTGCTTGTGTCAGACAATTTGTCATGTATGTCCCACGGGCTAGAAGACTGAATTGACTCGCAGAGGGCGAGAAGTGGAAAATCTAGAACGTTAGCGTCAGCCAAGGAGTTTCTTGCAAGGCGAAGAATTGCTTACTTTGATGGTAGAGTTTGAAAATGCGAGACACAAGAGGAAACCTTGCTCTCCATCCACCTCTTTCACTTCTAACAGATCGAAGCTCAAGATCCGTAGATCTGAGTTTGGATCATTCTTCGGGCTAGCAGCCAGCAATTTTGTGGCAATTCCGAATGACGGAACGGCGCGAACTCTCCACACAAAGAACTCTTCAAACGCAGCGCTGGTAAACAGATATTTCCCATCTTTGGACCAGCTAACTTGTTGAATTCCAGATTTGTGTGTATCCAACACGCGCATACACTCAAAGGTACCCCATGGACTGGCGGACACCGTAGATGTTGGCGCAAAAAGACGTACGGTGGTATCTTCTGCACCTGTAGCAATAAGCGATCGGCCCCCCTCAGGAGCACAGAATACATCAACGGCTTTGAGTTCACGACCGTGAGCACCGGCTCGGAGCAGGTTGCTAGCACCGGCTTGTATACGAGTTACCACCAGAGATGAATCATCTCTCCACACGAAGCAAGCATCTGCATCCTTTGTCCCTGGGCAAAATGCCCAGTCTCGGCGGAATCCACCAGATGCAATTGTGATGATGTCCGTCAATTTGGACTCGTTGCGCAGAACCCATTCTTGTGATCTGAATCCGTACAGCATGAAATCACCAGTGATCTCGTCGACATAAGCACCCTCGATGTTTCCACCAATCATCGATGATGTGCGATGCACTATCTCCATAGAATGAATACCATCCTTTTCTCCATCGAGTTGTAGTTCATGGACGCAGTAAGTCCCATCTCTACCACATGTCAACACGAACTCCGACTTTGTGCCATCAACATGTTGGGTTGACGAAACTGTGCGAATGTGATTGACAAATTCTCGGCCATGAATACGTCGGTTCAGCAAAATCGGCTCGGAAACCTCATTATCCTTGGGTGTTGGGTACAAAGCAAGACCGCCCGATTTTGAGCCAACCATCAAATATTGCCCCTCAAAGATGAGAGCTGCACTGCATACCACGAATGTAGATGGCAGCTTAATTGTGACAGCTTTGGTTTTCGGGATGTCGGAGTCCCAGTCAGAGACTGTGACGAGTGTAACCTCCTCTCTTGCGGGATAACAGACAAGAAAGACGATCTGTTTGGGCGACTGAGAGGATTGTGCTGAAGGAGAGTCGCTAAGGAAAAAAAGCCCAAGGGGCCGAGTCCCAACATTGGTAATGTCGGCAAATGATCTGGCAGCGTGGTTATAGAGTTGAACTAATCCCCTTGAATTGCCGATTAATGCCAAACCTTTCTGGGGGAGACCAGTGATTACTGCAAAAGAGCCAAGCTCAGGAGCTTCACATAGGACTTCCCAAGTAGTCGCTGGACCCCCTTTTCGGTCCACGTTTCCAAGCTGGATTTGGCCTTGAGTCGAGATGCAGAAAAGACAGTCTGGCGACACAAATGCAAACGCTCTAGCCCTGTTATTTGTGGTCTGCTTTTTCTTCCTTTGGAATCCAGGAATTTCTGGCGCAGGAGGCGGAGGGACTGGAAGTTCCGTATCATCATTTTCCCTGATTGAAAATCGTTTCAGCGCCCCATCTGCGCCACCCGTGTAAATCACGGTTTCAGACCCGAGCCTGTGAAGGTCCAAAGACCAGATGTGCTTTCCAATATGCGGTTCTGTGGAGGAGGCCTCTTTGAGTTCATAACTTGTTGTGCCATCTGAAGATGTCTGCCAGCTCAAGTCCCACAAGACACACGTGCAATCCTCTCCTCGAGAAACTAGGCCCACGTGAGTTTGATTCTTGTTCTCGATGGATCTGAAATAAACACCCCAGATACGAGCCGCATGGCCAAACGCTTGAACCACGCATGACTCGGATCCGACAGCCTGCTCACCTGCCCCGACAGGGCCAAAGCCTGTGCTTCGGAGATCATAACCGTCAGTCGAATATGCTGAAGGATCTTGGGCTGTTTTGTACTCGCAGTCCGAGATGTCCCATATCCTGACCGTTCGATCATCGCTGCAACTGGCCAGGAAGCGGCCAGAGTGGTTTGGGTATAATGACGGAATTTGAGGAGAGATGCGGACATTGAAAACCGAGCCCTCATGGCCTGTGAAGAAATGATGAATAGATTGAACCGCATCAGCTTTGTGCGACCCCTCATTCAAGAAGCACGACCACACGATGATTTCTCCGAACACAGTGCCAGCGGCCATGAGAACATGTGAAGCAGACAGTGCAATGACATCGGCGGAATAGAGAATAGACTTTACACTCGTAGCCAGTTGATATATGGATATGGCTGTCTTTCTCTCGGGTAGGCTGTTCTCAACCACCTCGAGGCTGAGAAGTGCGTTGTTGGCAGTGATCAAGAATCCTCCATAATGACCAGTTGGGGCAGCTGCACATCCGCTCATGATCCAATCCGGGGCATTGAACTCGGCACTGGATGTGGATAGAATGGGACTTGCATTGGATTGCATGTAAATGTCAATCACTCGCACCGAGCGACCACCCCAGACGAGGACTTGCACAGTGCTTGGGTCATCTTGTGGTTGATTTAAAGGAATAAACCCGTGAACATTGTTTCTTTTGAAGACCTGCAGTTGCGCAGACACTACACCAGTGGCAGCATTGACCACACGGAAAAGAGTTCCCTGGCCTTGGAAGATGAATTGTTGCTCCCCTCCAGTAAACGTCTTTAACGCTGATATCGGGAGACAAGCATCAATGTGCTGTACTTCGAGTCAGCGTGGCAACTCCAAAGCTACATCTTATATGGAGCACTGACCTCAAGTGAGAGAGACATTGCTGGCCTCTTCGCACATCAGCACAATTTATAATATGTCAATTGCCTCGGACACAGCATACATCCCACCAGCCAAAAAAAGCCCACTTCATTTTCGATGGGTTACTAATTAACACTAGTCTCAAAGAGGAAGTATTACCCACGTGATCTCGTGTCAACTGGCGCGGGCTATGACGCTGCCTCTCACGTCACCGGTTAATCCCGCGAGGTCCTGTTTCACCGAATGGAACAGATGCGTGGACTCTACCACACGGGCCCTTTCCAACAAAACTTTATGACCTGATATCCCCGTCACTCGCGATGGGTGTTACCGGCCTCTGGACGGTCGTGCAGCCCTGCGCTCGCCCCATCAAACTCGAAACACTCAACAAAAGACGACTCGCCGTCGACGCGTCGATCTGGATCTATCAATTCCTCAAAGCAGTTCGAGACAAAGAGGGCAATGCGCTTCGAAACTCGCATGTCGTTGGATTCTTCCGTCGCATCTGCAAGCTGCTATATTTCGGCATCAAGCCTGTCTTCGTCTTCGATGGCGGGGCACCGGTGATGAAAAGGCAGACAATCGCCGGACGAAAAAAGAGACGAGAAGGTCATAGAGAAGATGCGGTGAAAACCGCTGGAAAATTGCTGGCGGTACAGATGCAACGCAGCGCGGAGGAGGAAGAGGCCCGTCGACGCAATGCAAACTCAAGACCGGAAGAGGAAGAAGTTCCTGATGTCCCGGTTTATGCAGATGAGGCGCTCATGACAGATAAAGAAAAACAACAAAGTCGCAAGTTCAAGAAGAAGGATGCATACCATTTACCAAACCTCGATGTTTCACTTCAGGATATGGGAGCGCCCAACGACCCACGCATCATGTCCCAGGAAGAGCTGGAGGAATACGCTCGTCACTTTCACCAGGGCCAGGACATTAATCTCTATGATTTCTCTAAGATCGATTTCGACAGCTCGTTCTTCCTTAGCCTGCCAGCCACCGACCGATACAACATTCTCAACGCAGCAAGACTGCGAAGTCGACTGCGAATGGGATACTCGAAAGAGCAGCTAGACACGATGTTTCCAGACCGCATGGCCTTTTCAAAATTCCAAATCGATCGGGTCGCCGAACGCAATGACCTGACACAGCGATTAATGAACATCAACGGCATGAATGGCGAGGATGCGTTTTATAAATCCGGGCAGCGCATCGCAGGAGAACGTGGACGAGAATATGTGCTGGTCAAGGATAGCGAACACGAAGGTGGATGGGTCCTCGGTGTTGTTGGAAATAAAGAGGGCGAAGAAGAAAGACCCATTGATTTGGATAGGCCCGAGGTCGTCTCCGAGGACGACGAAGTTTCAGACGAAGATGTCTTCGAGGATGTTCCGATTGAGGGACTAAACCGGCTTCCTAAACTTTCTTTTCTTCGGGACGGTGTGTTTGACCGATCGCTTCAGCTGCAAGAAGACGAAAACTTTGAGATGAGAAGAGCCCTACAGGAATCACGCCAATCTGTACAGCATCATTCAGCGACCCAGGGCAAGAGCCTTGTGGATGATGATTCGCTCTTTGTTGAGGCCGAGGGCAACATTGGTGCACAGCAACAGAATAACGATACTGATGAATTTTTCGACGGCGAGGATGAGGATCTAGAGCGGGCTCTCGCTCTTTCGTTGCAGCCAGACCAAGCGGACGAAGAAATCCCCGATATTCGTATAAACAAACCGCTTGAGCCGGCCCCCTTCCATCAAACGATGCCAGACCCTGACTCTGAAAGCGATGATGGGATGGATTTCGCTGCTGCGGTGGCAAGAACAAAGATTTCGAAGAAGCCATCGCAAGGCCCCAATGCATTTGGTGGTCCCCTTCCCTTCGAATCCATCACGCTCTCCAAAGCCTCGGATAAAAAGCCCAAAAATGGCGAGATAGATGAGAACGCAGGAGGCTTTTTGAAGGAGCCCTCACCAAAGAAACAGCAATCAGATCCACTTCCACCATGGTTCGTTGGCGAGCGCTCGAACGCGGAGTTCATTGCCGATCCGGCCCCTTGCCCCGATGTGGATGACCAGTCCGCAGCACCAGACCACCAGTTTCTCTTTAATCGTCGCTCGCCAGATATCATTGATGTTGATGAACTGTCCGAAACAGCAGAGGCTGTGGATATTGAGAACGAGGACCGGGAAGAAGGCGAAAAAAACAAAAACGAAACCAAGGTCTCTGAAACCAAGGACGTTGACCTAGAACAGACTCCAGGTGTCGAAGAGATTGAAAAAGTCTACAATGAGATAACACACAATGTCGACGAGAAGCCTACAGATGTACCGGATCAAGGCGACTTGACGCCTCCCGAAACGTTGTCTGGAGCCCCAAGAAAGCCACAGGAGCAGCAAGTAGACGTCTCCAAGTCACAGTCTCCGCGCAGTGAAAAGTCCGCCTCGCCTGAATTTGACGATGTGGTTCTGGAGCCGCCTTTGCAGGGCCCTGAGATCACAGTCGTCTCCCACCAAGAAAAAGCCCAGCCTCAGACCCGGCTTTTTGAAGAGGTCCAGCAACCTGAAGCCTTTATGCAGGATCAAGCCGATTACAGCGACCCAGAAGACGAAGATTTGTTCAAGCAGCTTGCAGCGGAAGGTGAAGAGCATGCGCGATTTGCCAGCACTCTCAACTCTGCCGTTCCCAACCAGGAAGTCTTTGATTACGAGCAAGAACTGAAACAGCTGCGAAACCAGCAGAAGAATGAACGTCGTGATGCTGATGAAGTGACTACCATCATGATCAGCGAGTGTCAACAGCTGTTGACTCTCTTTGGACTGCCGTATATCACCGCTCCTATGGAAGCTGAAGCGCAATGTGCCAAGTTGGTATCGCTCGGCCTCGTGGATGGAATCGTCACAGACGACAGCGATATCTTCCTCTTTGGAGGAACGCGAGTCTACAAAAACATGTTCAATCAAAGTAAATTCGTCGAGTGCTACTTGACCTCGGACCTCGAAAAAGAATACGCACTCCATCGACGAAAGCTGATAAGCTTTGCCCACTTGTTGGGCAGTGATTACACAGAAGGAATTCCCGGCATCGGTCCCGTCACTGCCCTGGAAATTGTAACGGAGTTTGGAAGCCTAGAAGAGTTCCGTGAGTGGTGGGCCCAATTGCAAATGGGTGCCAACAACCCAGACGATGTCCACTTGGCATTCCGGAAGAAATTCCGGAAGAAGGCATCGAAGATCTTCTTACCGTCCTCTTTCCCTGATACCCGAGTCGACGAAGCCTATCTGGAACCCGAGGTTGACAACGATCCCTCTCAGTTCCAGTGGGGTGTCCCCGACCTCAATGGGCTCAGGAACTTCCTCATGGCAACGATCGGCTGGAGCCAAGAGCGCACCGACGAGGTACTGGTCCCGGTCATTCGTGATATGAACCGACGTGGGCAGGAGGGTACTCAGTCGAATATCACCCAGTTCATGCAAGGCCCTCAGGGTGCAGGCGCTTTCGCGCCTCGAGCTCGTGGAGGTGGACCTAGCCGCATGGAGCAGGCATTCAATCGATTGCGGGAAGAAGCTCAGACTGGCGAAAGCTCAGCGGGCAATGGTGGAAATGAATCTGACGACGCCGGCGCAGAGGCCTCTGGTTCACGGAAGAAGACAAAACGCACTGCATCCACCAAAGCGAAGACTGGCGCCAGTAAGAAACGCAAGACACGTCGTGCAGCCTCTCAGGATGCCTGAAAGACTGCTCCCACCTGGGCATCTTTGGGTCTACCTTGTGTATATGTACTTTAATTAAAACACAACATGAATGGCATATACGTCCATTGGAGGGTGATGTGCAAGAGATAGAAGAAAAAAACTAGGTAATATTCGACTGGTAGGAGCATGTCAAAGACTCAATAGCCAAAGTAGAAGTTGACCATGTGCGCTAGGGCGGTTCTAGACGGAATCGAAAGATTCCACATGGGCTTTCCCCACGGATCCCAGCGATCAGTGGGACTTTGTGGAACTACAAGCAATGAGGCTACAATGCAATATAAAATGAAGAAGCTTAATTCTATAGATGTAAAGAATTGTCGATTAGTCGATTTCTGTGGATTGTAGGATTTGCAGAGTTTGCAATGATCCCGCCCTGGAGAGAAAACTTGGGAACTTTTGAACCTGAACCAGAGAGATTCCTTCAAATTTTCTCTCTTTTCCATTTCCATGCCTCTGTCCAAGGTTCACGCCTGGTGTCAGGCCGAGTTACCAGGAACTGCAACCTCGATGACATGTTAGAGTTCGATGGACTCGACTGATGACATCAGATGACGTCGGCGATCGTGAAGACTCGAAAAAGTGTAACGCGAAGAGATCGACGCTATTGAGTCTCAAAGAGACTAGCAAACACTGTTACACTGAGCAATCGCTGACTGGTGCTTGAGCTTTTCCAGCCCCTGCTCCACCAATCCGAAACCTCTCCCTTGGCTGTTGATCGGGTTCGTTGCTGGGCAGAAATTGTCGACGTCACTTCCCGAGAGCTTCCTCCCGATCAGGAGAACCTTCGCCCAAAAAGCAGCTTCTCTGCAATCCACTTCTGTCATTGCCCCATATATCTTCACCCCTGTGTCGATCCGGTTGCATTCACTTCTTCCGTCGCATCCCGTTCACTGTGTGCTCCAGAAAAAAAAAAAAGATCTGCCCCCTCTTTTTATCCCACGTCACTACTGCGCAAGGCACTAAACCTTTGCATAATTTCTTTTCTGCAGGAACACTTTTGATCTTGCATCGACCTTTTCTTTCGTTCCTCTCTCTTTCTCTTTCTCTCTCGACTCCGCACCCCCCCTATTCCAATCACCATGCACCGCACCTACTCTATGCGCCAGTCGCGCGCCCCGACCGCCTCGCAGATCGAGAGCCCACCACCACCTCTGTCAACAACTAAGAGCGGAAGATGGCTTGGCAAGGGAGGCATTGGTGAGTGCTATCGCGATGCGACTGCCGTTGACAATTGACGCTCCGGCGGTTCGAGGTTGCCTGGTCGGGCCGCTATCCGCCCACGTTCGGGGATCGGGAGTGGCCGCATGGGAGATCTCCTGTCGTCGGAAATGATCGTCGTGGAATAAATGGATTCACTGACCAGGACCAGGACATGCCTTCCGCAAGAACGCCGCCGGCGCCTTCGGCCCCGACCTCGCCAAGAAGCTGTCGCAACTCGTCAAGATGGAGAAGAACGTCATGCGCAGTATGGAGCTCGTCGCCCGGGAGCGCATGGAAGTCGCTGTACGAGAATACCAAGCCGTGTGTCATGCGCGAATACCAAGCTAATTGACTCGCAGCAACAATTGTCCATCTGGGGTGAAGCCTGCGATGAGGATGTGTCCGATGTGACGGATAAGCTCGGTGTGCTGATCTACGAGATTGGCGAGCTTGAGGATCTGTTCGTCGACCGCTACGACCAGTACCGTGTTACTATCAAGAGCATCCGCAACATCGAGGCCTCCGTCCAGCCCAGCCGCGACCGTACGTTCCCGCCCCGTCTTAATGCCCGATACCCGTGCTAATGCATCTACGCCCCCACAGGCAAGCAGAAGATCACCGATGAGATCGCCAAGCTCAAGTACAAGGACCCTAACTCCCCCCGCATTGTCGTCCTGGAGCAAGAGCTCGTCCGCGCGGAAGCCGAGTCCCTCGTTGCTGAGGCGCAGTTGTCGAACATCACCCGTGAGAAGGTCAAGGCTGCCTTCCAATACCAGTTCGATGCTCTTCGCGAGCACTGTGAGAAGGTGGCCATCGTCGCCGGTTACGGAAAGCACCTCCTCGACCTCATCGACGACACCCCCGTCACCCCCGGCGAGACCCGTCACGCCTATGACGGCTATGACGCCTCCAAGGCTATCATCCAGGACTGCGAGGATGCCCTGAGCAACTGGGTGTCTTCCAAGGCCGTCGTCAAGTCCAGCCTTTCCACCCGCTCTCGTACCCTCTCTCAGCGCCACCGCTCCAACGTGAGCAAGAACCGCGAGGGCGTCGACCTCTCCTCTCAAGATCAGCCTTTGCCCGGTGACCGCGACTCCTGGCTCCCGGCTGACCAGCACCCCAACTATGAGGACGGCGAGGATGGTGCCAGCACCATCGACGGTGAAGTACGAGGCCGCGAGGAGGAGCGTGAGCCAATTGCCGCATAATTGAACATTGAAAACGGAGAAAGAAAACGGAAAAAAAATTATCGACCTTTTGACGAATTTGACGGCTAAATTTCCAGTGGGCTAGCGCTCGCCTGTCCACGCCCTCTTTTTCTCTGTTTGAATATTTCAATATTCCACGCCTCGCATCTCCGATATATGCGCTCTTCTCCTGCGATTCGACTCTCCAGCACGCAATGTCTTCCAGGACCGACAGCTCACATGTCGTGATCCCAGGACCGTTGTTCGTGCTTGGGGAAGTCCACTTTTTTTCCTTTGGTTCAAGTGGAGTCCATCTCCCCGGAGTATGGAGATTGTCCTGAGATAGGGTTTGGTTCCTTTTTCTTACTTCTCATTCCCCTGCGTTTCCCTTTTTTTCCCTTAATCAATGTAATACCATCTTACGTTGTCGTGTTGTTTGAATCTTTTTGTGTTGTTGTTCAGACGGATATGGATAGTCCAGGGTAATTAACTAGGTGTTTTTAATGGAATCGTTACCTGCAGCGATCTACACATGCGCGCATGCTCCATGTCGACATTGGGAACTGGCATTGTCTATTGTCTACCTGTAAGCAGAATTATGCACCTGCACGTGGACTGCTTCGTACAAGTATCACAGTCCCAAAAGGTATTGGACCCTTACCCCAGATAACTTGGACCAAGAAAAAAAGCCACTTTTACGTCATTGGGTCGGTCCAATAGCCGTCGATCTTAATGAGCCAATCGCTCCACGATAGCACGCTAGATACAGTCGTGGAAAACGCCATCCGTCAATCATCTTGCACCTTAGTTGGGCTACGAACCTCCAGGGCTCGGAAGTAGGACACTATGCTTACGCGGGCCTCGTTGAAAGCAAAAGCAATAATTCTCGAGATTGGTAGCAAAGAATAGCAACACCGGTTTATAATTGCGCAGTTCAACCCGGAACGATAGTAAAGGGTGATCGAATAGCAAATCCCATCGCATCAAATCAAATAGAGAAAGCAAAAGCAATTTCGACTTCCCCGAGTCATTTCCACAACACCCCCAGCTCAGCATTCCCGCACATCGGGAACAGAGCAACATAGAATAAGCCTTCGCAGCACACGATCTGACCAAAGGATAATAAGGGCGTAGATGGAATAAGAGGCTGGACCAGAGGGATAAATAGTGGTGGGGCCCAGGTAGAGGTTGAGAGTAGAGAGTCATAGGGTGAATGATAGCGAAAGTATCAGATCCGTAGTGCAGAGAGGGAAAAGACCATCCCTAGAAGTCGGAGCAGACACAGTCGGGTCGCGCTAACGAGAAGAAGAGAAGGGTCGTGACATCGTCATCTGTGTCTCCCTCCCATAATTGAGTAATATCAATTTGGGAGAGCCGACAGAGTAGCAAAGATTGAAACCAAACGCAGAAATTGAAGCGAACGCCCTAGAGAAGAGACCGCGGCAGAGGTGATACACAACAAGACAAAAGGCAAAACACAAAAAAAGGCAACGCAAGAAACGAATCAACGCTTTATTTTGCGTTCACTCATCAGTGCCAACGCCCTTTTTCTTGGGCTGAATATGCTTTTGTCTCAATGTAGGCCCGCCAGTTTTTAACTCGAGGGCGGAGCTATCTTTGGGCGGAGCCGGCATACGACTGGAGCCGGAGTCGTGTTTCTCTGTGAGAAGGTTCTTCAACCAGCGGTTCTCCATTTCGAGCTGGGCGACGCGGGCCTCCAGCGAGGCATTCTTTTCTGTTGTCTCGCGGACAGTACGTTCGAGAATCTGCTCGCGTTGCTTCTTCTTCATGCGGAAGCGAGCACTGGCAGCCGTGTTGCGGCGGCGGCGGTCTTCTTCGGCGGCACCGCGGACGCCCTCCTCTTGATCGAGGGCGGCGGCGATACGGTCGCCAGAGATAGAGGTGCTGTACTTGGTGTTGCCCATCTGGCCGTTGGGCGGTGAGATGGACGAGGAGACATCGGATGGAGTGAGAGCACCTGGTGCATGGCCGAGCTCGTCGGGCGCATATGGCACTGGTGGGTAGATGGAGTGGGCTGAGTAGGGCATCATGTGTTCTGGGATGCTATAGTTGATGGATTTCTCCGGACCTGGTAGTGTAAGCGTCCCGTAGGAAAGAGCCCCAAGCGGGGAATGCAAATCATTTCTTCAAGATGAAGGGGGAGTTGGGGGATGTTTAAGCCAAGGGTCAGCAGGGCAGCTATGGCGTCTTGGGTTGCCATATGGATGCGGGATTGCGTGCTCGCTAATTGGTTTAGGAGCACCGACGGCGATCTCACACATCGATCGACCATCGCCCTGTGCAGCGAGCTTTTAAAAAAAAGACTCCAGGGACAAAAAGGGAAGTGTAGGATGTATCACATAGGAGGGCCCGTTTTTTTTTATAAAAAAAAAACACATATCATCACCCCATAGGTGACGTTTGGTCATGGGAGATCGATCAACCCCCAAATGATCCAAAATCGAGAATTGCTGAAAACGAAACATGCATAACGATGGCGCAACAGATGCAACGGTTGGACAACACAAAATAGGGCAAACAAAAAAATAAAATAAAGGGAAATCAAGAAGCATTGAAGCTTGACACGTACCAGTACCATGATAGGGATAACCCCGGAGGTCGAGGGAGCTGCGGTCGTCGTCTATACTATCGTAGGAGCTGACGGACAAGCCGCCCATGCCCTCAGTCTGATCGTAATCCATGCTCACGTTGCCAAACGGGACCAGCCCGTTGTCAGCGTCAAAAGAATACTGGCGAGTCTTGGCTGCGGGATCGTGACGCGACATCAGAAAATTGAAGTTTTCGAGTTTATCAAAGCCAGGACCGGAAGCTGGTGGTTCCCCAGGCATGTTGAAGTAGAAGGAGGAGAAGGAATCAAGAATAAGAAATCAAGAGTTCCGCCCCCTGCTTAATTTAGGGTTATGTGAGCGGAAGAGGGGCTTGTTCTCTTGACCACGGAAACCTCCAGATGAGAGACTGGGATTGCAGCAATCAGGATACAGATAAATGGGATTCAATAAATAAAAACCCAGGGCCGAAAAGGCAAATGACGGATAATGCCAGAAAAGGCAAAAGAAAAAGGAAAAATTCGGAAAAAAAGAAAAAGGAAATAGAGTAGGACGACGTATGGAAGAAAAGGCTTCGAAAGTTGAGTTCTCGGCCACGATCACCACGCAAGAGGACACTACTTCATCGCATGCCGCGGCCCACTTGGAATAGAAATGGTGTAGGACGAATGAGAAACGCGGGAGTAATTGAAAGTGGTCGAAAAAAGGGGAGGCAAACAGCGTGAAGGCTTGCGGGAGTGGGAAGAGATGGCCCTAGTCGATGATCTGATAGAATGGAGTTATGTCGTGATCGCGACCTCTGGTTCGTCCGTCGGGATGGAGCCTGACCGCCCTTGGTTCTATGAGCCCTGGTGTATATCTTGTAGGGGAGAAGGGGAAGAAAGAGAGAGGGAAGAGAGCAGGAACTAAAAAAAAAAAAAAAAGAAGAAGATCTATAGTTGATTCGAAGTAGAGAAGACAGGATACTTGCAATATGGCCAAGGAAGGTGAAGAAGAGGAGATGCCGTTGATGACCCCCCACTTACCGTATCATACCATTCCGGTATTTTTGAAGCTTTGGGACGGGGCCGAAGTACCGCCAAATCCCCGACGCTTGGGCCGTTATGGTCGGTGGATACCGTAACAGCCCGTACTAGCTCATCCTGGGTTAGATGGTAATCTAAAATCCAAAACATCCGAGGTTCTCCACTGCGCCGTGACGCGGACCTGACTGAGACTTGATCCCCCTATGACATACACCTGCTATGTCGTGATGTGCCCGTAAATTGTACGTACCTTTTCTATACTTTCAACTCTGCTGATTCTGACCTGACTCGCCCAGGGTTCACAGCTCCCCCACCTCCGCAATGGCCCGAGGTGTGATGCTGCGCATCTGCTCACAGGTATGGGTACAAAATGACCTGAAAATCCTTCCCGGTCGCAACGCCTCTCGTGAAGTCAGTGCGTGGAGCTTCTCATTTGAGAGCTAGGAAGCTCCGGCTTCGTCTCCCTCGGAGAAACGACATTATACCAAGTATTAGACCACACGAGAAGGCCTTTAAGTCAACATCACAAACGACTGAGTCGTGGAGCCCTACGCCAATCCGAACCGAGATAAGCTTCATACTTCATGGAAGTGGTCTGCGCCGCCAGCGCAGGGGGGCAGATCCACTGTCCTCCGAAAGGACCACGCTAGGGGTTCTTCCAAGACGTCTTGCGTGCTTGTCGGTGGCTCGCCGATGATTCCGCCATCGACAAAGTGGCTCCCGCCAGGCGGTTCCGATGGTGTGGTTGGTCCGTCTCAAAACGCCGCTTCTCTAATGCCAGTCGTGCCGAGGCGGCGTAGTGTTCGAGGTCGCACAAGTACAAGTACTGCTTGGACCTCCTCGGCCGGCTGGCTCCATCTTCGATCGCGCCTCGGAGGCTTGCCGTTGATGGCAAGGCGGACGCCTCTGCGATCCGTTCTGCGTTCGCCAACGCGTTCCGCGCTGGGAAACTTGACGAGATTTTCTGAGACGCGTCTTGCGATGCTCGCTCTTGCCTCCGGGGCCAAGGTCTTGTTTTCCGATGAGTGGGTTCGTGGCAATGGATACTTGCCCATGCTCTTTATTCTCCTTTGTCTGACTTCGGAGCTGGCCGCGGAGTTAAGTGTACGTTCTTCCCCTCTCCGACCGTGAGGACGTGGATGCTGTGGGACTATGAAGAGCCTGGCCATGTGTAGGCCTTCGGTTTTCCCGAGAGAGTTCCTATTGTAGCGGGTCGCATAATGACGAGCGAGATGAAGAGGGCCGCCCGTCTCACGTAAAGTCAGGCTGGTGCCCAGTATTTGTATTTCTGCGCTTTCCAGGGGGTCCAGTTTTCAGCCCAATCTGACTGGTTGTTCCCAAGTCTCTTATCAATCTCGTGATATGTCGATATTATCAAGATACCTGTCGAGATTAGCCCAATTGCCCAGATATGGTATAGAGGGTTTGGAATTGATTCACCGCACGGAATGATTTAAGCTTATCTTTACCTCTGTGAACGGTGGAAAGGGGGAGCTTCTAGAAAGATTCTAGTTCTTGATCGTCGCCCTTGGATGCAAGGAATTGCCCCATACTATAACGTCTTCCCCAGATTTACAATGCATTAACATCGTTTTTTCCCTCTATCCTGACTATATATTTGCCGTACAGAGTACATTTTCCATAGTCAAAATGACTGAGGTCAGTTTAGATCCAGGGACTCAACCCCGCCAGGTCCACCAAAGTACCCCAGAAGAAACGGAGTCCGACAGTGCCGACATCCCGATTATTCAGATTTCGATTGTTAAGCAGTCATGATTTTCTCTCTTCCCTGACACTTCGACTTGATATCCCAGTGAGATCAAAATAAGAAATATCGATCTCCCGCTAGCTCCTCGCCAGCGCTACTTACCGTTGGGCGAGTTTTTAAAAGTCTTGGCATATGATCTCGAGTGGCGGATCACCAACCCGGCTCTGGACGCCTCTCGCCCCCTCCCTAAGACACATCTAGCCATGGACTCAGGCTTGAGACGGCAGCATTCAAGAGTAAGTTGATCTTATCGCTTTGCATTGACCTCTCTCCGCGGGTTCCGGTACAAGCAGCCGCTGATCGGGTCATTCAGGCTTGTGAGATGTGTCATCGGAAAAAGACAAAATGCGAGATTGATAGGTCAAGTACCACTTGTATACAGTGCATGCGCCGCGGAACTCACTGTATTCTCCCTGCGAGGCAAGACCGGCGCGAAGATCCACAAAGGTCCGGCAACATCTATCATCCCACTATGCGGTAAACCAGGGGCTAATATGATAATAGTGGCGATGACTATGTTCAATCTTTGAAAGAACGACTTGTCAGAATCGAGTCGCTGTTGAAAACGGCCGGTATCTTGCGAGAAGGTGATGTAGAAGACGACCTTTCCGACTATGAAGACGATGCGGATTGTGATATTTCGTCTCCGTCTGGTCCACCGTCGCGACTTGCAGCATCTCTAGCCACCAAATGTGGAGATCTCGAGGGAACGCCTATCTTCCGAGCAGACGAAAGAGACGATTCTCGATATTTTGGTAAGACTTTACAAATATCCCATGCATCAACCGAAACTCACAGCAATCAGGAAAATCATGCTCGCTATCAATTCTATCACGAACAGGGATAGAGTGGATCAAAAGCAAGACGGGCGATGTCAGTTTTTTGCGAATTGTGTCGCCAGACTCTATTCATGACAATCCGTGGAATCAATGGCGTCCCGATGTATTTCACGACCTCTTTGCGTCACAGGTCTTCAAGCCTCTACCATCAAGGTCTGAGGTATTCTCTCTTATGAAGGACTTTTTCCGGACAGCCAATCGTCTCTTTCCGATCTACCTTGAGTCCTCGTTCATGAAAATGGTTGAATGGCAATACACGCAGCAGACGTGCGACGATGCTGCTCGTTGGGCCAGTATCAACATGGTCATTTGTTTGGCTTATGAATATCGATATTCAAGTCGTCACAAGTCAGAGAAAGACAAGGAAAAGGCTGAGTTATACTTTAAGAACGCCATGTCTGTCTTCACGGAGTTGGCACTGAAGCGCACCGATCTGCTGAGCATACAGGCATTGATCAGCATGGTACGTCTCCCTCGTTCGTCCTTATGCCAGGTACTAATGAATGAAAAAGGCGTTCTTCCTCCGTGGAAACTCTGGCACTCAGTCAGCTTTACCTCTCATTACTGCGGCTATGCGATCCGGTCAACGGATGGGTCTCCATCGGGATATCGCAAGACCAGACCTTAGTCCAGCTGCGCAAGAAGAGAGGAGACGTGTGTTTTGGGTCGCCTTTGTGATCGACCAAAGGTGAGAGCAAAAGTTGTCCATCTTTAATCCTCTGGTAACCACTAACATTGTATCAGTACATGTTTAAGAATTGGAAATGCCCCCTCACAACACCCGGATGATTTCGATGTCCCTCTTCCAGAAGAGATGGAGAGCGATAAGCTTGATGGCACTCCGAACAAAATCACATTCTTCCGTCAAATGTGCCGAATGTCCGTCATAAAAGGCCGCATATACAGCCGGCTGTACTCTGCCAAAGCATTACTGAGGCCTCCAATCGAGATCTACAGAACTGTGAAAGAGCTACACGCAGAGCTCGAGGAGTGGAATCTCGACTCTCCGCCCCTCAGCGACCACCAAGCGAAAAGCGAAGAACGCGATTTCTTGTATGGATTTGCAGCTCTCGGTCTACGCTTCGTCTACTACAATGCCTTGATCATGATACATCGGGTGCCTTTATTCATTAATTATATTGTAACAGCCCACAATGAGCCAGAAAAGCTTCAGGCTCTCAGCAAAGCACATGCGGCGAAATCAGGGGCTATTGGCGCACAGGCTGCTCGCGAAACACTAAAACTCATCAATAATATGCCATGGGGAGATATTGCGTGGACATGGTAAGTGAAACAGCCCTTCCCACAGTCCATATCCTTTTGGCTTATCACTCAAACATCAGGTCATTGTTATACTACGTCTTCTTGGCAGCCACCACGATATTCTCGGCCATCCTACGGGACACCCGTCACCCACATGTTCAAGCAGATCTTCAATCCCTCAACATGGCCTCGACCTTCTTCGCAACCCTCACTCCAGGCGGTGGTCCAAACAACTACGCCGGTTTCATGACCCGCATGAGTGCCACTCTGGAACGCATTGCTAGAGTCGTGGTGGAGAAAGACGACAAGAGAGCAATTACATCCATCGAAGGCAAGGAGCAAAAGCCCTCCGGAAAGAAACGACGCAACTCTCCCACCACACATTCCTCAACTCACCACCAATCCAACTCCCACCCGACATTTACTCCTACCACCTCCTCAACACAGGCACCAGATACCAATCAAATACCCATTGGGATCCCCACCACTCTGGAGGGGTTCCCACCCGTCAATTCATCTGGCTACGTGGTACCCATGAGCCCAAACTCCACCCTACCCTCGAATCCAGATCCACAATTCCACAACCAAGCAACCAACCCCGCCTTCCAAGTCCCAATACCCGCATGGCAACTATCTCAAGATTTCTCCACGGCCCCAAGCACCGCAATCCACTCTCCGGAATCCTTCGGCAGCGCCAACCCGATACCAGATTTCTTCCAGGTTCCAATGTCTGGGGACTGGGACTACAGCGGAAATCTGTTCGCCGGCCTCTTCCCGACAGAGTACAACTTCCCACCCCCTCCCCCCACTCAGGCAGATGCGTATTCGTCCATGCCGATTTTATCGGCTGAGTCGTTCATGACCGGTGCACCGACTATGGATGGCCATACGGCCCAGTCTGCTGGATTGGATCAGAATTTGGGATATGGGTTTGCGCCTGAGAGTCAGGAGGATGGATATCAAGGGTCTGATTCGGTTTGGACAAATGGGTTCTTGGGACTTTTCTAATGTCGATGACCTGTATTTCTTCTATGGTTGTATTGTTAGCGCAGGCCTTTTTCCCCCAGGTCATACATACTATATTTACCCTGTGCACGCATCGCCTGAGTTGACCATACAACTGCCTGCGCACTTGACCATCTGGGCATATTGGAAATACACATCCAAGGCGAGTCGGTCCCTCTAGCGGCTTCTGTCGAGGGCAAAGTCTATCTAGTGCCCGGGTGTTCTTTCAATGAAGTAGAAACCCCTTTGTTGATCCGTATACCAGTTGGCAAGAGAGAAGTTCGGAAGTCCGAAATGGAAGGGGGATGCCAAGACACTAAAGTTGTATTCTTTGAAGAAGAATTCTCCGAAAATAGAAATAGAAACCTTGGAAAACACCAAGGGTGGGTTCATTCAATGGATATGACGATAAGAATAAGGTAAAAAAACGCCTTGATCCTGGGTAACCCTGCACCATCCTTCCCAATACCAGCCTGCCCGACCCGAAACCTTCCAAATAATCATTAAGTAGACATCAAAGATCAGAAAACTGAAGTCGTAAGTGCGCGGACTGCCTCACACCACACACCATTCCCTAGCTGGGTATCGCCGTCCTTCTGATGAAGACCTTTGCCGAGAATGCTTTGCAACTCTTTCTCAGAAAGGCCAGACTTGTTCTCAGTTCCAAAGCCGTATACCTTCGTTGCCAATACCTCAGTATTGAAGTCCAGAGAGCCGATATTGCTATCCGCGCCAGGCTTGTCAATGTATGTGCGAACCATGAAGTCCACATCTATTCTCTTTGCGCTGTTTCTCTTTGAGAGACTTTTGCGACTCGATGATGGGGTGTTGGTGTTTCCAAGTAGCGTACAGCGCGCACGGAGGGAGAGAGAGCCGTCCTCGGGCTTTGTCAAAGTGAGACGGGTCACACCGCAGAACTCCAGCATACGTGCTTCGTTTTCCAGGCCGACGGTGCGGTCCCACGCGCTTGAGATGAGTCCTAGCACCTCGTTGGGTGCGACGGTAGATTGCTGAACCGTGGCTAGGTAGCGTTGCAGGGAATCTAAAACCAAAGATGCAATGGGTGAAACATTCGCTCTCTTTTGGGGGGTCAATTCGAGAGGAGAATTCTTCTTGTCATCTTGGCCACTGCTCCTAGAAGAAAAGGCCCCGGGGTAGAATTTCAACTGGAGTTGGTCGCGATACGCCATCTTTAGCAATGGACCTCCAACCGGTGCCTCAGTTGGGGTTGTAGCCGAGATTATTGACCACCCGGTCTGGCGCTCAATGCGTTGAACAGAAGCTATTTACCAAGTCAGCAATTTGGCTACGGGAAGACGTTGAAGGAGCAACCGACCTTTCAGTTCATTGATCTCCCGAGCACTCCATCCCCGACATTCCTCTGTCACTTGCTCCGCCTGCTGTATCTGAGCCAAGAACTCGTCTCGCATCTCAGTGCCAGTCTCAATTGAAGTCGTCTTCTGCTGTACTTCTGCTTGCAGACGTTCAAGCTCTTCCTTCTTGGCTGCAATCTCGAAGTCAATGTCAGACAGTTTTCCACGCGTACTGCGTAATTCATCCTGGTCACAGTTTTCCATTTCTTCGACCAGTTGCTGTAAATTGGCGGCTTCTTCTTCCAGAGATGCATGCTTTTCCACAAGAGAGGGCACGTTGCTGTTTAAAAGTTCTTCGCGCTGTATGAGCAGCGCGTCGTCTGCCTTCATGTCATCCACATGCCGGTTCAGCCCTTCCTTCAATCCCTCGAGAAGCTTCATCCGCCATTCGTACCAGGTAGCCTTGCTAAGCAAGCGGGCGTGGGTCTTCACGTTTCGGAACTGGTTGTCCATGATCAATCGGATATCTGGCGGAGCATTGACATACTCTTGGAAGAGTGGCGGGTTTTCGGCAAACGTCTCAGCTTCGATAGAACGGATCACCGTTCGACCTTCGGAGATATATGACTTGAGTTCCCGGCATGACTATAGTGACGCGGTTAGCAATTATAGATTATGATGACACAGCCATAACTTACATGCTGGTATAGCTCAAGCATCGGCACGGTGCAGAATCCGGCTGCCACACAATCCTCGAATGTGATGGAGCCCGGCTTGGGTAGATTCTCCCCAGAAGCTCGGATCAGTTTCTTAGTGGCACTCCCAGGAGCAGTTGTGTGTCGCCTCTTTGTTGTGGTAAGTTCCATGAAATGAATGTTGGTCATTTTAAGGAAATCCTGCAGTTCAATCGGCTCCACTTCCACTACGGGTTCCTCAGCAGGTGTGTCCGCGTCCTCTTCCGGTTGCTGAGGATCAGATGCAATGTGGAGAGCATCAATTCCATGTTTGAGAGGACTTGTCGAAGTCTTGGGGGCGAGCGAATCCTGCGACGGTGTGGTGCTACCCTTGAGAGGTGATGAGCTGGCAGCTCTGCGGATGGGGGACAAGATTGACCGGCTAGTATTGCCTTTATTGGCCATTGGCGCCGGTAATTTGACACCCTTGACAGGACTGACATCGTGGCCACGCAGACGTTTAGGAGAGTTCTCAACCTCATCCTCGTCCAAGTCCAGTTCAGCAGGGCGTTTGCCAAGAATTCCGCGCGCTGCCCCAACATGCAGACTCTTGCGGCTACCTATCCTAGTCTTCTTCGGGCTGAGGCTTGAAATCATATCTTTGAGACTTGGTGCCACGCCCTTGTCCGACTGTTCGGACTGTAAAGTGCCATCTTCTCTTAGTTCCTCTTCCTCGCGATCCCGCTCTTCCTCTTCTTGCATTCGTACCGGGTCTTCGAAACGCACACCAGACTGAGGTTTCTCCTGGGGAATGAATTGCGGCGAGGTCTCCCCGAGCGATTGGCGTTTGTCGAGCAAGGCTGCCACGCGAGGAGATCCTAACCCTTCCTTGTCAATCCCAAGACCAGAGGAGCGGCGACTTTCGCGAGGCTGAAGTTTGAAGAGCGGTGTGGATTCTCCGGTGACTGCGTTATGTTCGAATAAACTCTTACGCAGAGACTTGCGTTTGTCTGCTGATTCTCGGAGCTCTGTCCTGAATAGCTTCTTGGGGGACGCTGACCGGAAAGAAACATTGCTGGACGGTGGAGTTTTGCTTGGAGTGGTAGGCTTCTGCTGAGGAGTAGATTGTTTTGGAGGAGTCAATGGCTTAGTATGGGGTGACTGGTGTTGGTGAGGTGACTTTGGCGCGCTCGATGATCTCCTGCTGGAACTGCGCCGCGAGGTCCTAGCCGGCACAGGTTCCAGACTAGGACTTCCATTTTCGGATGCCACGGCAGCAATTTGGTAAGCTAGAGGTGACTTGGCAGGCGGCCTTGCAGGAGACTGTCCAACTTTGTTCTGGAAAGGCGAGCTGTTCAGCTGCCCGGAGTCGGTTTCAAGTTCCATGATCATCTTTGCGTGTACTTTGTCGTTGGCCTCGATTCCTGATTGCAGGATTCCGCCAATAGCACCGGTCATTTCCATGTCCATTCCATCTTCGGAGTTGGTATCTTGATCGCTGTTCGCATTATCGACGTTGGGAGCTTGAGAAGTACCGTTGCCCAGGATTTGACCGACAGCCGATGTGAACTCCATTGTCATTCCCTCGTCCTCATTCTCGTCCTCATTCTCATCACCACTCTCGGATGCCTTTGATGGAGAGTGCTGCTGTGCGATACCACCCACAACATTCGTCATCTCCATAGTTTGATCGCCGAAATTGGATTCATCGGCGGTGGACCTGCGACGGGGCATGCTCTGACGGTGACCGGGTGACTTTCCAAGAATGCGCCCTACAGCGTTTGTCACGTCCATACTGAGATCTTCCTCCTCGTCGTAGTCGTCAGATTCCGGCATTGCTGGGGGGTTGGGAGTCTGGTGGTCATGCTTTGCGCTGATATCGTCCCAGTCAAAGCATTTCCTCTCGCCTTTCTTGATCCACGGCTGGAAAGCGCCGGTGATTTCTTGGTCTGCGATTTCCATTGACATTTCTCCATCCTCGTCAATCTCAGTGCCTGCTTCCTTTGCAGCTTGGCGCAAGGCTTCATTGAGTCTGCTGCTGGAGCTGGAGCTGGATGTTGCATCTGAGTGGGCACTCATTCCTGATCTAGCAGTCATGTCATCCATGCTCATTGCAGTACTTTCGGCATCAAATCCATCATCCGAGTCCGAGGGGTCCCCGTCATCCTCTTCGCCGGCCATACTTTGTACCCCAGTGTCTTCGCTTCCTACTGAACTGCCACTGAAGGGACTAGAGGACATTTCATGTTGGTCTTCGTCGCCACTTGTAGATGGCTGGTGATTCCCCCTGATCTGGTTCAGATCCTGCGTGCGCACAGGCGAGAATCCAAATTCCGAGTCTGCTGGCGACGACGGATCATCCTTCTCGGGTGAAGGGGCCGCGGGCTGCTGGTTTTGGGCGTTTGCAGCAGCAGATGCGCGTCTCGTCGAATTGGCAGCCGATGATGCTGTAGAGTCGTCGGGGATCTCTACCACATTCCACGTGTGTAATGTAGCCTCGGGGGCAAAGGATACTCGTCGGTTTGCTAGATATTGTTGTCAGAGTTTGTTTGGGTTATGTGATAGAGCAAAGACTAACCCATGGACTTTCGTCGGGCTTCGCGTTTCTCCAAGATGTTCTGGCGCTCGCGATCTTTGCGCTCTTGTTCATCTCGTTCTTTGGTAGCGGCCATCTCTTCGCGGATAGCAGTTGTCGCGTTGAAAGTATCAAACGGATTCGCGGTGTCGTCGTTGTCCTCAAAACCAGTAGCCGTCGCGGGGGGCTTTGGTGTTGTCTCAAAGTCAATCAGGAGTCCCTCTTTCCCCTGCTCCTCTGAGCTTTCTCCATCCATTGTGCCGTCGTGACTCTGCGGCTTGCTGCGAGCGGGCGTGCGCCGACGCGTTTCCTCAAACGTTGGGATGTTTCGCACGGGGGAAACGGGGACAGTGGGCTTGAGGATCGATTTCAGTGGAAACGAGGCCGTGGACTAGACAGGCTCCAAGTCAGAATTGTTTCGCGCGTGCGCGCATGGAGGGGTTGAGGTAATAGCTACCTGGCGACGATTCCCGTTTGAACTTTGAAGTGCATCGAGCCCACCAGGTCCCAGACTCTTGCTGCGGGACTTCTTATCTCTCATCGCTGATTTCGAATTATTTGCGAAAGGCTGCGCCCCTCTCAGTTCCGCCGTTGAATTCTCCTTGTCCAGAGCGGACATCATCTTCGACCGCGGCACATGAGCGAGAGACCGACGAGATCGCGGTCGGGAAGCCGCGGAGTCTGCTCGGGTTGTCATGTTAGGCGATTAATTCGACGCATTCAGTGGAATGATCAGAGTCACAGGACCATATTCCAAGGTTGATAGGGGTCGAAGAAGGCACTGGAAATTGGCCAATAGTTATGCTTTCGACTTGGAGTTCTTGTGCAGATCACCTGGGCAGGTAACCAGGTAAACAAAAACACTCAAAAAGACTTGATTGACAATCCTCGATCGAATCGAGTCGCTTTTTTTGGCAATTCATCAACAACAGAAGCCCGGCTGGCGCAATGGTAGCGCGCAAGACTTCTACCCGCCCGGACTCGAACGTTAATGACTCGAACGTCAATAGACTCGAAAAAATCGAGAAATTGATCTCGAATCGTTTGGCACTCGATCCGGCTGAATAAAGGGGAGTGTATCTTGAGGCTGCGGGTTCGACCCCCGCGTTGGGCTTTTATCGGCTTTTCCAGCCCTCTTCGGAACCTTTTTGCTGCGCTGGCAAAATTCTCAATGGATTTTAACCCGGAAGCAAAGAGAAAAAAGTTTTTGCACTCCCGAGCGAGGGAGGTCTAACATAAATCGCATGGAAAATCAATGAATTTTGGGTCCGGAAGCAAAAGGAAAAGAAAAGAGAAGCGTTGGTTGGAATGGAAGGATGTACTGCCTCAGGCAGCGACATGCAACATCACCCAGATGCTCTCTCACTCATCCCATGAGTTCTGACTTCTGAGCTTTGGTCCTGACATGGATGAAGCATGCGTAAAGGAGAAGAGATTGATGGAGAAAGATGGATGGGGAGAGAGAAAGAGAAACTTTGGAAGTGTGTGTGTGTGTGTGAGAGAGAGAGAGAGAGAGGGAGACCTCGGAGAGGGAGAAGCTACGAAGAGAAATGGCGAAAGGCCTTCCAATGTTGTGACGGATGGGTCAGCCTGTTCATACATAATCACCTGGGCGCCATCTTGAAATTCAGGTCCTTTGCTACAGACGCAGCGGCTTGGGTTAAGAAAACGCCCTGCACGTAGATGCCGCATCGTAACAGGTCCCACGGGGGAAGCATGTGATGAGTTAGCAGTCAATCCTGTATGATCAATTCAATTGGAATAATTGATTTGTAGAATTAATCAAACATGGTTGAAGATACAGATATATATAGGTATCTCTCCACCTTCCAAGGTTCCCCTAAACCTTGGAACTAGCTAGCTGAATACATCATGTTTACCCTAACTAGCTTCCTGCGTACAACACATAGTGACTATTTGTAGACAGAGCTTCCTCCTTCCATCTCACGAGTCATCAAAATGCCAATCTACCCCGATGAACGTTGTTGCAGGAAATGCGGAACTGTGGGTTTTACGCCCGCGAACTGCCTCCAATGTCTGACTTGCGTGTATTGCAAGAAGGAGGGACATATTGTCGAAAACTGCGCCAAGGCAGCACCTTGCAGCCACTGCAATAAGAGGGGACACCCGTCAGATAAGTGCGACTCTATCCAGCTCCCGCCCCAACACTCTCAATCACGAAACCCTCAGCCAAGAGCACCACAACAGCGAGGCCTCGTCAGTCAGACTCTTAACATGTCCATGAAAAAAGGCATCCGCTCTAACAAAAGACCTGGGTACGAAAGTCATGTGTGGCGCCAAGAAGTTGGCAAATTTCACGACAAGTGGTATGAATACCTAGTCAAGAAACCAGCTGTGGGAACCCGTCGAGCCATTTATGTCAATTACTGCGAAATCAGCTTTCCGCCAACCGAAGACATTGGAAATGGCCTGATTCAAGTGCAAATTGAAATCAAGCCACCTGGTCAACGACATGAGAGCTGTTTTTCCACCATCGCTTCTGATTCAGATCCCGCTAGTGGACTAGCCCTTCGACTGAGATACACAGACTCCGAAGGCAGGCAGCACGAAAGATTCGGTTGTGCTGGGGGGAAAAAGAACCTGTGCACAGCCAATGTTCTTGTTGACATTCTTGTCGATGACAAACCATACGAGGATATCGCAAAAACTCCGTGTCGCTACCTGTATTTCACGTCGGAGTCCAAAATTTCCGCAGGGCTGAAGCGATTCATTGGAGGTGCTTACACAGACACTTTTCTGCAAGAATGATTGTTCCGATTGGGGCTGGCCACTGCCCTCCGCTTACGCGCGTTGATAGTATTGGGGCTGAGGATAATGTATTAGCTTTGGACCAAGGCAGTTTTGTTGGTTTTGGCTCACTGTTCGGTTTCATGTTTGACAAATTTCAACACTGGAATCTACTTGCTTCGGATACTTCAGGTAAATCATGCTAGGTCAGGTCGTCCTTGCTTTCTCTGCTGTTCCCTGGTTCCATTCTTGCCCTTCAATTTCTTCAATTTGCAGCTTCCTGTCTTCCATAGAAATTGAGACTTGTTCCAACTTCCTCCCTGTTCTGGAACTCATTAGATATCTCCCTTTGTCAACCAGGCTGGAGATTTTTACATACTAGGTAGCTATTACTACTCTTTAGCTACCTAGTGCAGCGGTCCCGGGGGGTCAATGGGTGCACCCTCAGGTGCACGGGTCGATTCAGCCTGCGTAGGTGCAAGAAAGGGCGCATAAATGCACATAAAACGGGGGAAACCAGGAAGCCCAGTTTGAATAAACCTTGGAAACGATTGGGAATGGCTTGATTCTCTAAACTCGGGGTAAGCCGCATACTAATTAGCATGCAAATGGAATACAGAAGCAGATGACATGATAATGGCATCAACAATATGCAAGCATCAATAATGAAGCTCAGGCAGAAATACATAGTAGGGAAGCCTATGCCCCTCACTACACTAGGTATGGATTTGTTAGTGAGATCCACAGAGGTGATGATTGATGCATCCATTAAATTGGTTATAAATATATTCATGATTGGCCCAGCGAGTTGTATTTATGATTGGTCAAGCGAGCGAAAGTTTGTTTTATGTATTTGACCTCCAGCCCTGGAGGGCTTGGGAATGATCGTTATCGGATCCATCTTATCGTGACTCCAGGCCCGGGGGCTTGATCGACTTGGAGGTCCGGCCCTGCCCCCGACACATGTGGACTGCGATGACGTTATCGGGCGTCAACACATGTGCATGAACCTAGATTCTTGACTTCTGGTTTGTAGATTCCAGTTCTCACACTCACACATATTTTTCTCTTCTATTCGAATATATAAAGGTACGAGGCTCAACTTCTGAGCGATTACAGGGAAAGTGCTAAAATCTACAAGATTCCAGGCTGTCGATCCTACACCCCACAAGTCGGAGCCACCATACACACAACCATGGGCAATCACGAAGTTGATACCCACAAATTCCGCCTGAAGGTGACAGCTGGTCCAGTTCATGACAGCAGTACCCATCAAGTGGTACCCGTGAACGGTGAGACGATACGGATAGAAAATGAGCATGCGATCGTGAGTCTATGCGTTCGCATTAAAGACTATACAGGTATGGAGATATCCTATCCCAGAAAGACCCCGACTCACCTGGTCCTCGATCGATAGGGTACCCCGAAAGTTCGCCCTCCACCAGCCCATACTTCGAGCACCCTCTGCATGCGAAAGATCTGTATTCCATATGCTTCTCGATAGTCTTCAAGGAGCCCGTGAATGGCAACAACCTCGTCTTTGGCAACGACTTTGACCATCCGATTCGCGATTCTCTGCCACCGGGCTTTAATGCCGCACTGCGGATGGTGAAATGGACACTCGATCCGGGGTTAGACGGTGATGTCTATGCAGATGAACCATATTTGTTCAGCCCGGCACTGGCTACGTGGGACATACTCCGGATTGGAGATAAGATGAGCAAATCCGATGAGGTTCCAAAGCTCCACGACGAAGTCATTGAAGAAGGCGCTTATAGTGAGGAAGCCGCGGAGAGTCGTCGGCAGTCCAACATTCCTGATACGGTCGAGGGACGCAGAAAGCATTTCCAGGATGAAGGAAACAGGAAAGACTTCGAGTTCGAGCCAGGCAGGATGTATGTGGCGGATTTTGGAAATCCTTATCTTGCTTTCAATGGTCAGTGGAATTTAACTTGGGATGCCTGCCTCGCTCATCATTGCTTACTGGTGTTAGACTTCTCGGTTCGTTTGCCAGGTTTCACCTTACATGTCATGAAGTACGTGGAAGAAAAGAACCACGAGCTGCGCTATACACTCAAGGACAGATCTACTGGGCAGGTGTATCTAGCCGTGGTTTTCTCTGTGGTTCTCCGCGAAATCGAAGACAAGCAAGATCAGAGTAAACAGGGCAAAAATGACGATTTAGGGAAGTTTGACTGGGAGCCCGAGCCATCAGCTGGTGACGTCGAATAAGGCGCCCCTTGCAGAGCCTGTATGTATTATCCGACATGCAGAATGCATCAGGCGACATGCTCCTGGTACCCTTGTCACTTAATCGTGACCTAATTCGAAAATGGTTCTAATATATAAGAGGAAATTACAGTTTTATTCTCTCGCAAATTGCTAATCCTGGCATTTATACAAGTTGTGTTTTTCCTTACAGTCTCTTCAGGACGTCGTCCAGCACTTGCTGGGTAGTAGCCTTACCACCCATGTCAGGGGTAAGGAACTGAGCAGCATCCAGGTTGCCGTCAACAGCAGCGTAGATCTTGGCAGCAGCCTGCTGCTCGCCCAGGAACTCGAGCATAAGAGCAACACTGCGGAGAGTAGCGATGGGGTTGGAGATACCCTGGCCCTCGATGTCGGGGGCACTGCCGTGGCAGGGCTCACCGATGGCAAAGTTGTCACCGACGTTGGCGCTGGGAACGAGACCCAAGCTGCCGACAAGGGCAGCCGCACCATCAGACAGGATGTCACCGTACAGGTTAGGAGCGACAATGACATCGTAGTACTCGGGCTGGCGGAAGAGCTTGTAGACCATGGAGTCGACAATCTGCTCCTCAACGTGGACGGAAGAGAACTTCTGAGCGGCAAGGGCCTTGCGCGCGGTCTCACGGAAGAGACCGTCGGTCTGGGAAAGGACGTTGGACTTGTGGGTAATGGTGACCATGGGCTGGTTGCGGGTGGAGGTGCCGGGGGCAGCGGCGCGAATGTTCTGGCGGCTGAGAGCGATCTCACCAGCAATGGTGGCGATACGGCTAGAAGCACGCTCGGAGATACGCTTGATGGCCTCGGCGACCTTGCCGTCAGGGCCCTCAATGGTGCGCTCCTCCTTCACGTACAGGTCCTCGGTGTTTTCGCGGACAATGACGAGATCGATGGGGTTACCGTTGCTGCTGCCGACAGTAGTCTTGACGGGGCGAACATTGGCAAAGAGGTCGAGCTTCTTGCGCAGAGCGACAATGGGTGAGGAGTAACCGGCGACCTTGGTGCTAGGAGAGCTAGAGGTTGACGGTCGTTGTCAGCGGGACCGAGCAGATGGGAGACAGTCAGGGGTAGCTGATTACCTGACAGCGCCGAAAAGAGCACCATCGCACTCCTTCTTCAGAGTGTCAACGGTCTTGTCGGGCAGAGCAGTTCCGGTCTTCTGGAAAGTGTCATAGCCGGCCTCGAGATCAACGAAGTTGAACTTGAGGTTCAGGGAAGAAGGAAGGGACTCGAGAAGACGACGACCAGCCTATATCTCATCAAAAAGATCACAGGTTAGTCAATTGGCCCGTCATTCATGTCGTTGGAGCTACCCACCGGGATGACCTCCCGTCCGATACCGTCTCCGGGGATGAGACCTAGATAATGACACCCATTAGTCAATTGACATGCCACAGTTTTGGAGAACGCAGGCAATTGTACCAATACGAAGTGTCCGAGCGGCAGCCATTTTTGATCTGTTGCAGAGTTGCTTGACTCTCGCCGTCATCGGAGCTTTCCTTTTTCTATAGGGACGGATCATTGTTTATCCGACCAGAATCCCTTCCTCCGGTCCGGAGTCACGCCAAACATTCGACCCGCTCATGATCGGCACCTGGGCACCTGGGCACTTTTGTGTGCGAGTAGCTTTGTCGAATCGAGACAATGGATCTGTGACATGTGATATCTAGTACTCTTGAATGCTACTATGTAGCCCAGATACCAGCAGTCCATATTCTGGCCACTTCTCTGGCCTCCATTTGTGGACGGAATCTTGTTTGCCTTCATTTCATCTGAGCTCAAGATCAAACAGACATGGTAATGACAAAATGTACATTGGTTCTTCATAAGTATTTGACCTACAGTACTTTGGAATCTACTTGTTAGACTGGCCAACTTGCATATAATCTTTACCATTGTTGTCCAACCCAATTGCTGCATATCTATCGCCATATCACACGTCGTAATGACCCTGCTGGTCCAAACTTGGAATAATGGCATTGGCAGAGTCAAATCCAGCCTTAGTTATGCTTGGCCAGCCTGTTTTGATTTGGTGAACTTTTCCTGTCACTCTGTGAGTGGCGGTGTCGACGCGGACAGTTCAAGCCGCGGAAGAAGTAGATACCGGTCCAAATTCCTGGCACGCTGAGTGCAGCATCCACCATGTCAAAGCCTGCTCGGATCAGTGACTTCCATCCAGATTCGATACAACGGACTTCGTCGATAACAAAACTATCATCGTAGTTATCGAGTTTGATTTGGATCATGTGGCCTCAAAGAACACGTAGAGCTGATCCTCGTAGCCTGGAACAGAGGCAATAGTATCACCCGTTCCAAAACCACTCTTCCGGAAAATTTCCCAACCCTCGCCGATTAATCCTGGGCCTACAATTCATATGAAGGTCCAGTAATATCCATTCAAGAAGTAGAGAACTTTGTGGGGCATAACATAGGCTTTGCCACAGAAATGGTACCATGTGATTGCTCAGATCTGCAAGACTAAATTTCCAAAATAGGCCTTTTGTTGCGAAGCAAAAATATCAGATCATCATTCCCAGAGCACCTTGGAAAAGGTTGCTTTGCAGTCCACGGGTCGTGTCGTTTAAGAGCCAAGCACTGACGCTAAACCCAAATGGGTCATTTACCACGAGGTGGATCCACTGTATACAAAGTCAAAAAAGACCAAATGCTAGCTAGAAACGAGATACTTAAAGGAAGTCAATCGCACTTTATTCTCTTCAGATTCAGTTGAAGACCTCACTGGGCCCAATACCAAGCACCAACGCTCTCTCGGTATATGCACTCAGCATGGAATCCAACCTTTCATCTCGTTCTGTGGATTCCTCCATCTCAACCGGAAAGCGAAACATTGCCATCGCTGAGATTGTGATATATTCCTTGATTCACATTGCTCAGCTTGGTATGAGATTCATACAAGAGCGGCAATACTGGCACCACAACAAGAACAAGACTATCGGACGCTGCATTCTCTACTCTTGGTGGAGCATGGTCGGTCTGTTGTCGCAAAGTGAGTAACCGGCATATTGCACATGATTTTTCTAAAAAGTTTACCTAACTTGCCGCAGTTCGCATAGCTGGCTCGGCTTTGGTACTCGCCTCACACCCGAACGCGTCAATTGTCACTGCGGCATCTATCTTGCAAAGCGTTGGCCTGTCGCCTCTTTTGTTTGAAGTCAGCTTAGTGATGCTGAGATGGTAGGTTTGAGATCTGAGATCAAAATTGAGGCATTCGCCAATGCTAACGTTATCTGTGCATAGTGGACAATCCGGGGAAACTGGACCGGGAAAATCGAAATGGACTAAATCAATTCGCTTCGCCTTGCACTTCTTCCGCTTTCCGATTTTCATTGCCATCGTCCTCGCTGTGGTGGGTGGAAGTATCAAAATGCACGAGCTGGGGGAAGCTGGATCCATTATTCTGGTCGTGACCTTTGCCTATGTGTGCAGTTTGGTGGGTTGGCTGGCGGTGAAAGCCCGGTCAATCCTTCCCGACTCTGGTCAACGAGCAGTACTGCTGGTTGTGTTGACTCTGCCGTTCTTGTTGATTCGAGTCATCTACTTCCTGCTATTAGAGTATGGCCCCTCCAAATTCAACCCTGCGAATGGTGATGTTGGTATCATGGTTGGGATGGGTCTTTTGATGGAATTATTGATTGTCATCTTGCTGCTAGTGGCACGAGCAGTGACGGAACCTGTCTGGCCATCGGCAATCAAGAAGCGCATTGCATATGATGACCTGGAAACACCGGAAAATTGAGACTTTGTCGAGCCACCTGGGGAGATCGAGGAAATAATTGGTTGGAAATGTCAAGTTGATATTATGACAGTATTTAATATAAACTTTGTAATCATAAAACAGTTTCATAGTTTTCCGGATGAGCTGCGGCGTAGATTTTTGAGAATTGCTCGAGCCGGCTCTTGATCCATGATTTCGTCACTGAATCGGCAATCTCGAATGCCACGCGCAAGGGGAATCCCATTCGATATGGTCCCAGGACTCCCACGCTGTTGTATTCAACTGATTTGCAAATTTGATCCTTGAAGTAGACGACCATCATTTCATGGTCACCTGGATACCCACAAGTTTTCAATACTTCGTGAATAATCACCATGTAGGAATAGTAGCCACAATATATAGTTGCCTGACTCACATCTGTGTATTCAAGGATGATGGGGTATAGTTCATCATTCGTTGAAGAAAGTGTCTCGACGGGCGGTAATGCAATTCGCGAGTAGTTCTCGTACCATGTCGCCAAGTTCGTTTGCATCTCGAGAGCTTTAGACACCACTTCTGAAATCTTGTGTAGCGACTCGGCACTAGTCAGCTCAACGTGCCTCAAGCCATAAAGCTTGTGCACAAGACTTGGTGCGTATGTGAAGTATGCAAAGAATGATTCAAAGCTGTGGTGCAATTCTGCTGATAAGTCTGTCGTGAATTGCTGTCGCATTTTTTGATGCCAGTCATCGGAGGCCAGAAAGCATTCTTCTCCAGAGAACATTGAGTGCATGACCTGACAGACATTAAATCACCCCTCTGGAAGCCTCCCTGTCGCCAGGTGAAGAACGAAACTTACAATTAGACCTCGGGACGCTTTGAGGAGTGTGATGTCAAGCGCATTATTATACCTATCCGGCCCTCGAATCTTGACCAACTGACTCAGTCCTTTGGCATGTTTCATCCATGAGTCTGGGTTCTCGGTATCCGTAAAAAGCTAAGCTGAATCAGTATAACCCCGGTAACCAAGGAAAATCGACATTTCTCTTACCTCATACATGCACAGCATCACAACCGCACAGAATATGTGAGTGGACAAACTTTCAGCGGGCATTTCCAAAGATTTTCGGAGTCCATGGAGGGCTTCTCCATACGCAGTTCGAGCATATGAGATCATTTGCGTGTTTCCAGTCACGCGCCCAAAGTGATGAGCTGTGAAAGATCTGATGGTCGCATCCAAGACCCTATTCTGGCCATAAATGGAGGGCAGGAATCCTAACCACCGGGTCACCACATGTCTCGGGCTGGAAGTGTATGGTTGGGAGAAGTCGTCGATGAGCGTGCACAGATATTGCATGACATTCAATTCCTTGGAAATGATCATATGAGGTCTTTCTATGAGAGATAGTGCCTGACCAGCAGACCCAAGCTCCGATTCTGGACTGGATGTTGCACTTGAAGGTGTGTTCTTTTGATCGCTCGGTAATTTGGGCTGGCGCCGATTCCGATATGGCTTTCCAGTCACAAATTTGAAGCCCCGGTCATATCCAGGACAAGGCTGCCCATATCTCTCACATTTGACACATCCAGGCAGTTTTTGGTCGCACTGTGGCGCTGTGAGCAATGGCCTTGCGGCAAATGTTGGAGACTCACTTTGACTCGGCGTTTAACACAGAGGGAACATCCATGGCTACGGGGCACGCCTACCATAATTTGATCATAGCAGCATGGTAGATATAAGTTGGATATAAGTTGAATACAGGATGAGGTGAACCTCGTATACGAACCTTGGAATATTTAGAGCCGTCACGTGCCATACCGATCTGTCATTGGCTGGAGCGTTAGTAAGTTCTCTGGGGAAAGTCATTGAAGTCATTGAATTACTGCACAGCTGAATACAGAAATGGAGCGCGATGTGGAGGAGGATCGGTAGTTGAAAGGACCTGTTTCATGCAAGCGACAATGCAACAAAGACAACCTTAGACAAGTAACACATAAGGTTTCATTTGACAATGTACAAAGAGTCTAGAAATGGGGATGAAGAAGAAGATATTAGAGGTTCAGGGCGAGCTAGCTATGAGACAGGCGCACCTCAATAAAATGATGTACCTTTTTATACCACCATATGCTCCTGGCAATCACTCATAGAGATCTTGGGAGCTTAGAATATCTCATAGGGAAACCTTCTGTAGAGGAAATCCGGTACACATAGGGAGTAGCCGAGAGAACCTTGGAACCAAAGAGCCTTATATTCTCGACATGCACCTAAATTAGTTTGCATGGCTAGGTACATAATGACGATTAACTATGTCTAAGATGGGGTCACCACGAGAGATGGGCTTTCAGCTCGTCTAGCAGAAACACCCGCAATCTGCGCCTTAGGCTATCTCAACAATGGAAACGTGTACACAGTACTCCGTATGAAGCAGAATACTACTCCGTACTTACAAAGTGTCCTCATTGTTTCAGAGATAGGGGGTTTCAAGTAATACAAGTAAATTAATCGTCAAGGAGCCCCTGAAAGTAAGGGCCGTTGCCTATTGACGCTAGCCCGTACTAGCGCAATGTATGTAATAGTTTTTGGATCCTCTTCTTCACACGCTCGCCTCTTTTTCCAATTCATCTTTCGTGTTTGCAGTTGATCTGGGACCGAGTGGGATCTGCCACTATCCGATTAGCAGTCCCACCGTTCCAAGGTTTCTTTTGAACCTCACCCCTATATTCATCCCACCCTTCCCGCCGAACTGACGTATCCTGTGTCATGTCCGATAACAACCCTCACCACCCCGGCGTGCGCAGCTTGCTTGCCAAATTCGAAAACCAGAGTCCCATCGCCTCCCCGCCATCTCGCGGCCGATCCCCAGCTGCCTCAGATTCCTCGGGAACCGCTCGGCAATTATCCAAAGTCCGCGCCAGCTTCATCACCGTTGACGGTGTGGTGCAATCGAACCCAGCTTCGCCCTTGAGGAAAACAAGCGGGCGCAGCGACAGCCCTGGCATATTTGGTCCGAAAATAACTTCGGAAGAGACCGCGTCTGGTCGACAAACAATGGTTTCACCCACTCCGCTCAGTCGCCAAGAGCACTCCCAGAACGCGACTCTGGGTCAGATAATGGCCGATAGCCGACCAGAACAACCCGATGAGACCAAGGGAGAACCAGATCAAATAGTCAAAGAAACCACCGCGACAAACACCGAAGCAACACCCCAAGCCGACCCCTCCCCAGAGAAGGCCGAGACGGATGCCTCTACCGGATCGAAGTCGGAAAGATCCGACACTCCCTCACACAACTCGGATTCGTCTGCAACCGCAAAGAAGAAGCCTTCTTCTCTTGGCCCTGCACGCAATGTAGCCAGCAAGCCGAAACCCACCCCGGCGCCTTCAACTACCAAGCCCGCTACCAGCACAAACCCAAAGCCGTCAGCCCGCGAAGTGGCCAAAGAGCGTTCTAACGCTCTAGCGCACAAGCCGAGTCGCGTCTCATTGAACCCCAAGACGACAACGCGATCGACCCGAGGCGCGACACCTGCTCAAGAGACCTCGAAGCCGTCCGCCACAAGCGCAACCACCCGTTCCGGGGTCAAATCGCCAGCTAGGCCTGCGCGTACGACTGGCTCGATGGCCCCGCCAGCTCAGCCACCTGCTGGCAAGCTGGGAAGCACAGGTGCTCCTAGCGCCCGCACCATTACCACCTCAACCCTCCATAGAAAACCGTCAACCCTTAAGAGCGCAGTTGGAAGTCAGCGTGCGATTACTCCGACCGCCAGCGTCCGCCGACAGGCATCTCGCCCTTCATTGCCCAGCCAGCCAGCCAATGATACGCACGCTAAGCCGGTCAATGAAGGCTTCCTCGCCAGAATGATGAGACCTACCGCCAGCTCTGCCAGCAAATTACAGGCTCAGGAGAAGGCTGAGTCAAAGCCGGTAACCAAGACATCCACTACCCACAAGGCACCCAGGCCTTCAATGGGGAGGGTTGCAGAACGTGGCACATCTGATGCGAAGCCCAAGAGCACCACTTTGAAGCCACACAGTGAGAAGTCCGGACTGAACAAGGGCTATGTGACACAGAAGAACGCCTCCAAGCCTCCTCAGAAGAAGCAGGAAAGCGAAAAGGAGAATGACGCCCAGCCTACTCCGATCAGCCCGAAGGAACCTGTATCGGTCAAGCCCGCCCAGGCTATCGTCGAGGAACAGCCCAAGGCTGATGTGGAGCTGGTTGAAGAGAAGGCTTCCGAAGCTCAAGTTGATAACTCTTCCGCAAAATCCAGTCCCGCGCCTTTTGCTGCCGAGTCGACTGGGAAGTCAGCGGATATTCCTGAGCCCATCATTGATGAAACACTCGTTGAGACTTCTGCCCCTGCCGTGAAAGCTTTGGAGACTCCGGTCAAGACAGAAAGTACTGTCCAGTCTATTCCCGAAGCTGCCGAGGAGAAGGTTGAGGAGGAGCCCATCATCAATGAAGAGACTGAGTCCAAACAGCCCGCCGAAGAGCCCGTGACTAGCTCGGAATCCACCGAGAACGTGCACCCCGAGGTTAGCGAGAAGCAGGAGACTGTCGCAGCTGAACCAGAGCTGGCTCGGTCCTCCGAGTCCACCGAGCTCCTAGGTGATATTTCCGAGAAGAACGAGACAGCCTCTGAGCCTACAGACCAGCCTACTGAGACGGCTACAGAGGCCGAAACTGCAGAGATCAAACCCACAGAGGAAGCTTCTCCTGAGGTTGAGTCCAAGGAGGCCGCCCCTGCTGTGCAACCCTCAGCTGAGGCCGAATCAAGCAACATCGCTCTCGACATCACCAATCTCTCCTTGAACTAAATGTTGTGCACCTTTGACATGTCTCACATTCTCCTGGTAGCGGAACCATGTGTTCTGATACCTTTTGGAACAACCTTTTAATCTTCTGATCATATACATATCTTGCTTCCTTTTCTGCCTCACCAAGCGTGAGCCTCTTTTCCATGTTTGAGCTTGATCTCGAACATTTCTACCATTGAGTTTCCCCGGGGTTTCTTCTATTATTTTCCCTTGGCATCCTTGTGTTATTTCCATGCTGGGCTGTCTACTTACTTTTTGCATTCTCTGTACTGTTTTTGTGAGCATATTTTTCTTAGCGCTTAGGGCATCATCAAATTTAGCAATTTGTATTCATCAATAAAGCGGGATTCACACAATATATGTACAAATGTTTCGTCTCCAGGTAGTCCTTCGCTGGAGGAATCCCTCACCCCACATCAGCAATGAATTGCCCAGGTATGGAAAACTCATGTTCATACCTACGAGGCCGCGCAGCGGCCACCAGAAGGAAACGGGAAAAAAGCGAACGCTCCGACATAACATGACCGTCAACAGACATCCTGAGTTATATGCAATGTACTACATGCCCCCATCAAACCGACTCAGAGCTTCCTCTCAAGTTTCTTCAAGAACCTATTCATGCCACCTTCCAACCGCTCCGCTTTCTCTTCCAATCTCCTAGGCCGCTGCCCTGGATTCTTCATAGCTTTCTGTGCATATTTCTGGTTGTGGTGACCAGACTCTACCTCGGTGGGTCTGTAGACCTGGCTATGGATATCATACTCGGAGCCTGCACGTTGCAGCTGCTGGGGCTGGGGCTGGGATTGTGCGTGCTGCGCCGAAGTCCGATTATACGAATAGTTTGAGTACCCACCCGGAGGCGCAGCCTGATGCTGAGGTGGGGTCTGGGACTGTGCACCACCATATACCTGCCTGTCAAAGAGATGAGCATTTGGATCTTGAGGCGGTGGTGCAAAAGACATGGAGCCTTGTCGGCTGTTGGAGTGTCCTTGTCCACTGAGGAACGATTGCGGGTATGACGGAGCGGCCATTGCCGGGCTTTGGGTCGAAGATTGGACGGCAGAGAAAGAGTTCGAGTGCTGAAGACCAGCACTCGGCGGAGGGGATGTGTAGGCTGGCGGTCCTGCGTATTGCAGCCCCGGACCCTGGTTTGAGGGTGGTGGAGAGGCGTAAACGCCTACGCCCGCAGCTCCACCGATAGTCTGGTTTGGAGGTGTGTATGGGATCCCATTATCGGCTGCTACTGCCGCTGCTAGACCTGTGCCGGGCATGCCATCTTCTGGCGGCGGCGTCTTCTCGCGGTATTGAATTGGCTCTGGGGCTGCTGGGGCGGCCGGGTTATATGGCAGCGGGGCGAAGCTAGCTGGGTCTTTCTTCTCCTCGACGGGAGAAGGGCCGGTGCTAGATTGCTGCTCGGCTGGTGGACCACTGGGAGGTGGGGGCGGGAAGGCGCTAACTTGCGGTGGACCCTGGAAAGTAGGTGCTTCTGCTGTTGGGTCAGATCGAGAATTTGGCGTTTGGCCGTTCTGGTAGGCTGGATCCGAGACCGCGACGTTCTCGAGCTGCTGGACCACCGAGCTCATGGGCTGTTCTGGCTGTGGAGCAGGCTCCCGATCCGTCTCGACCTGCGAGCTCGATAGGAGCAGCACGGTGGCATCCAAGAATTGGGTTGCATCCTCGGAGCCCCAGAAATAGATGTCCAGCGTGTGTAGACGAGGGAGATCCCGAAAGTCCTTGGACTCAGCACGCGGATCTCCGCTAGGTAGACGCCATTCGTGCTGAGTGGCAGCGTCCGGTGGGTACTGCTGTTGCTGAGGCGAGGCCGAGTCCTCGACTGTCAATGTACAGAGGGTTGGGAATTGAGAGGAGTGCCGTATATGGACTTTGTCCAAATGCCCGCAGAATGCATCTTGCTCCGGAGATCCAGGGTTGTTCGCAATCTCGATTCTGGATCTGTTCTGGGCTGCGTTGTGGTAAATATAGAGGTAAGAGCCTTTATCAAAACGGTGATGGTAAGGCAGAGGTCGTCGGGTTGGCTCTGTGAAGTAGTAATGAATATCCGCGAACCTGATTTTTTCTACTATTAGACAAAATCCAAAGCACAAGATGATCTGGCGGGAAGTCGGTTCAACTCACACGGTCACAAGGCGCTCTTCGCCTGCTAATGGTGGCATAGTTATGAGGAAATGAAATACACATGCACAGGAGTAGAATATGGAGAATGGAGAACTCAAGAGGGGCCAAGGACTGTATTTATTATTTCTAACTGATGCTGAGGGGTCAGCCTGTGAGACGCCAGCAGCCAACCGCCAATGCAAAGTTGGGCGCTTAGAGCTAGGTGATGTGACGAGATAGTACTAGTACCTGGGCATCACACACATCTGCTGCGGGCGGGAAAGTACCGGGTACCTGGAGGGCGATTTTCCGGAACCACGTTTCTCCGAGAGCAATTCTCATCCCCAAATAATCGCATCTCCAGTCGGCGCTGCATCACCGACCTCCTGTCGTCTCTAACCCCGGCCAATTGCAAAGCTTTGTGATTATCGACCATTTCCCGGCGCCGGATTTTTCATAATCACCACCTACCGACCACCGTCAACCAGCCCAATCCCTCTATATCCTCCGAACGGCCGCCGGTAGGGCCTCGTTGCTACCGTCGCAAAATCACCATGTCTCTCGTCAACCTTTCCTCGGTCTGCGCTCACCTCAACAATGCCACCAAGGCACGCCTCGCCCTCACCTCAATCCCCAACAGCAATCTCCACCTGAAGCTCTCCCTCGCCCTCCAAAACTCCGGCTACATTTCTTCCGTAGTCCGCGGAGGCCCGACACCTCCCCCCGCTCACCCCATTCTCGGTTATCCTGCGGCCAACGATGAAGCCGAAGGCATTGAGTCTATAACTCGCGACAATGTCGCCTCCAGGCGGTTGTGGATCGGCTTGAAGTACTGGCAGAACGAGTCTGTCCTTGGCAAGGTCAAGATGGTCAGCAAGCCCACCCGACGGGTCAACATTGACGTGGAAGGATTGCGTCGCGTGGTCCGCGGTGAAGACACCCAATTTGTGGGCGGAATCCGGTCTCCGGGTGAGAGTCTCTTCCTCTCTACAGACCGCGGGATCCTCGAAGCTCGCGAGTGTGTTGAGAAGAAGCTGGGTGGATTGGTTCTGTGCCGCGTGCTTTAAATCTGCGATTGTTCTAGTGGCTACATATCCCAAGTCTGGGGTGTTTTATTTTTCTGTTTTGCATCTACTTTGGAGTTTGTCGGTTCGTCGCAGCGCTGTCTCTTCACGAGATTCGTCCTTTTGTGACTGTTGGGATAATACCTAGGTCAAGGATCTGTATATTAGATGTCTGTGTGTATCTCCCATTCTGCGTGCTCTGCTGGTGATCTTGCAGCTGTCCCGAATGTGATGCAGTGTATAGATTATGACTTGAATTACTCATGCTCTTTCTTCATACTATATTTCGATGTTTTTGCATTTATCAACCGGGTCTGTATCTAGCGGATCTGGCCTCGAATCGATTGTAGATTGTAGGATGGCTCTCACCTATTCACCTAGCTTTCAGCTCTAACTGCATAAACTGACTGGTATGGGTTGAGGTCGGGCTACTTCCCGAATTTATGAATTTATGAAGCTTGTACGGAGGATTACCCCCGCCCTATCTGCTCGTCACTTGTACCTCCAGGAGCCATCGACGTAGATCTCGAGTCACGCCCCACTCCTCTCTCCTTCTTCCCCTTCTTGCTACTCCATTGTGGTTCATTCGCGTACCTCTAATACCTCGCTCAACCCTTTTCGTCTTCTACTTGTACGTGTCTTTTGCAGCTCTGGACGCGTATCTCTAGATCCCGGGGATAATATCCTGATTTTGATACAGATTCGGCAGAAATGGAAGAACCACCTACCAAACGCCCCCGTGCCAACACTATTGGCGATGGCCAGGCGGGAGGAGCTGAAGCTTCGAATTCTCAAGCGGCAACTGAGACGGCTTCTGAGCTTGTTGGCCAACTCAGCCAAGCCGGAAATATCCACTCTTCTCACGTTAGCAGCACAAAACCACCCGGGTGTTATGACCGTGCTGAACGATGCGGTCATTGCTATGCGTGAGCGCGAGCGATCCTGTGTTATTACATTCGACCACTATTCAAGGTCTATCTGGAGAGAAATCAACGTCGCCTACAGATCCATGCGTGGCGGAGCACAGTATGACCAGTCGTTTGAAGTTGCCTCGGATGTCGCCAACAATATCGATCAGATTGTGAATCAATGTGGTCCTAACGTCAATCCCCAAACGCGCCTCAATGGTCTCTCCGTGCTCCGCAAGATTGGAAAGACGGTTTGCCTTTCTAGTGGTGACGTTATCGCGCATGAGGTGCGGAAGAGTTATGAAGTGAGCTCAGCTCTGGTGGAAGGGATGTGCAATATTATCGACTCGATGGACGTGGACGAGATTCAGTCCATCAGGTATCAGACAGACTCGGAGATTATTTACCCAAAACTTCTCGAGCTGCACAAGTTAGCCGAGGATTATGGCATTTTCGGGGGACTTGAGGAGGCAATTGCGATGCTGGGCGAAGAAAGAGATGAAGGAGATGAAGACGAGGAAGATGATGAGGAAGATGATGAGGAAGACGGTGAATACCAGGACAATGGCGAGGATGGGTATGAAGATGGCAAATATGGAAGTGAAGAAGAACGCGAATTGTTAAGCGGGCACAGTTGATCAAATCTACCCGACAATGAATAGTTCATCAATCAAACTCTTCAGCCCTTCAACTATGTGAACACGAGTCCTTGGCTTGGCCAACAAGTGTGATTGTCAATCACGAGTTAATACTATAGTTTAGCGAATTATCTTGGTTCCATTAGTATTTACTTCCACCTGGGCATATCAATTCATATAGAGTGCTCAGCTTGTCCCGAAGTATTCTCGCCCAGAATTGTATAGTTTGACAAAGTGTTCTAGTTACGCCACGGGCGCTCAAATCCGATATATGGCAAGTTTCATAAAGTCGGGTTCCCGGAATTTATACATGTAGCTAAGTTCTGCATAGGCTATCCTTGGATCGGAGAGAAGCTTTTCTCCAGCTTGCATTAGCGAAAGCCCTGGCGTCGGCTTGTAAAATACAAGTCGTTGTGCTAATGCCACTCCGTTTTTCTTTCTTCTTCCAAGGGTTTTTTCAGTAGGAATCCGAGGCCCTGGGGAGCTCCGAGGTTGGTCTCAAGATCAGATCTGCAATTTAGTCCACTTTCGCGTGTCTGTAAACCCACCAACCTTGGAACGCGTTCAACCAACGCGACGCAGGGACGTCTTTCACGCTCTTCACTCTCCCAAACTGTCATGGCCATGCTTGACGAGCCAGTCCCCGGTAATGCACGCAAGGAACCTCGTGCACCCCAGAAACCTCGCATCCTTGACTTCGAGACCCAAGCACAGAAAGTCTGGGATTGGATGGATAAGGACTACAAATCAGGCGGGCTCTCCAAGGCGTTCAAAATAACGGATGACATTGCTGCGATTATACAATTGATTACAAAGGAGTGCGGCCCGGACGCAGAGCCTGAGACGCGTCTTAACGGTCTGTTCTCACTTTGCCAGATTGTACAAGCGATTGCTGCTACCTTCGACTGCAAAGTTCGCCACCAGATACGAAACCAATTTGATGATGGGCATGGTCTTCCGGAGGCAATGTACCGCATCATCAAGCTGATGGGGGACAACGAAATCCGATTAAGTGCAACACAGAGTGACGGTAATAAGCTCTTGTCTTTGATTCAAGAGGTATCAAATGAGGGAGCTGGATATTGTATCTTTGAGGGGCTCGAGAGTGTCGTGGGTTTGTTGATAAAACGCATTCGTGTCTGCGGCAATGCAGGATCCCAGGAAGAAGATGAAGGTGAAACAGGAAATGACACAGGGCGTGAGGCATCAATTCTGTGAATGATTCATGCATGCGCAATTCATTCAAGACAGTGCTATCGAGGCCTATGCGAACAAAGATTGCCTAAAAGACCTAATACATAAACTCATCCCCAGGTTAGAAGGCATCCAAACCCGTCCAAGGCTGGAATAAAAGCCATCCTACCAATTGCCCAGTCGCAGACCCTTGGTGATAGATTTTACGGTGTCCTTTCTTCATCCATGGATGACTCTGAACAGTTTTGCTGTGCATGAGTGTGGCAGCACTGAAGTCAGGCTATACTCACCGAATGTGTGAACTGGCCAAATGCCTCGTAGCCCGACTATCAAGTGATCGCCGATATCAACGGCAACCCCCTGTTTTTCAAACGAGCAAGCCTTGATGGGACAATGTGGCGGATTCATGCCGTTGTGTAGACTGGCCAAGCTGTACCGAGCCGTACGAGCCCCGAGGCCTATTAGATCAGTCGAAGGTGGTCACATGGGTACGGTTGACGAGGATTAATTGAGGAGTGAAGACGAATGCGTTGAACCGAGAGCGTCAAACTAAATGGCCAACTTTGAGACGAGGTAAAAAAAAAGAGTTGGTCACAAACAACCCTGGAACGTAATGGTGCAACGGTCAACCGGTCGGAACCCCCACAACAAACCCCTGCTTTCTTCATTCTTGCAACCCATTCAAAATGAGTGGAATATCAAAACGACTCATAATTTCTGGTGGCACTGGCTTTGTAGGCTCGGCAATAGTACGAGCTCTGGCAGAAAAGCACCCAGAGTGCACCATCACCGTCATCGACAAAACCCCCCCGAGCGCTGATCATGTGCTGCCAAGCGGCATCACATATCTGCAAGTGGACATCACGTCGCTTGAATCGTTGAAGAAAGCCTTTGAGACGGTGAATCCAGATGTGGTCGTGCACACTGCTGGGATTATTCCCGGTCTGGCTGAGCGGTTTCGTCGCCGACTAGAAGCGGAAGTTTGGAAGGTCAATGTCGAAGGTACACGAAACATGCTTGATGAATCCAAGCGGGCCAACGTGGAAGCCTTCATATACACAAGCTCTTGCTGTGTGGTGACTGATGATACGCTCAATTCATATCCCAACATTGACGAGGGGTGGCCTTCATCACCCAAATCGACCATCTATGGGGAGTCCAAGGTGGGGATCATACAGTACTCTATATTTGGAATAGAAACACACTAATGGGTTGGTTTCCCCTGCAGGCGGTTGCAGAATCTCTTGTCCTCGAGGCCTCCAGCGGCAGTATGGCTACATGTGCCCTTCGACCGTCGGTACTCTGCGGACCAGGAGATTGTCAACTGGTGCCAGCTATCCACGCATGCATCGCCAATCGTGAAACATCCTTTCTGATCGGCGATGGTTTCAATATGTGGGATATCACACATGTCGACAATGTCGCCGACGCCCACGTCCTAGCCATCGAGAATTTGCTCTCCTCTCGGACAGCCGCCGGTGAAGCCTTCTTCATTCAAAATAACGAGCCTATCACATTTCGCCATTTCTGTTTGGCGATTTGGGCACAATTCGGGCACTTTCCGCCCTTTGAAGTGCGCATCCCAGAGACCATGGCGTATATCGTTGGGTTGGCGTGTGAGACTGTCACCTGGGCGATGGGTACAACGGCAACCCTCAGCCGTGGGAGTGTCCGAGACGCATGTGCCGTTAGATATGCTAGTGGCGACAAGGCCAGAAGGATATTGGGGTATCAGGCCCGCATTGGCATCGAGGAAGCCATCCGTTTGAGTTGCGAGGTAAGTGAACACCGGCCGCGGCATTCCATTGCGTCTTCCGGTCATACTCACAGTCTCAGGACTACGCTTCTCGTATGAAAAACTCTCGGAATCAGTCCATCGATGTCACAAGGAAGACAGACAGCCCCCCTGTAAACTCTGACGAGAATTCAGATAAAGTTTCTCCCTGGTAAATTGGTTCGGGGATTTTTAACCCTGCGAATAACCCGATCATTATGATTTTCGCGGGCTTGAGAGGCGTTTCTTAGTTCGGATGACTTCATATCTACCCGGGTAAGGATGGGCTTCCCACAGCCAGAGGCGAGTCTACCGGGGTATTGATAACATCCCGGACTCGAGGGTCATTGGGCTTCTGGTTGGGCCGAAATACGAGTGGTTTCAACAATTTTGGGGACACCCCCCACTGTGTTCATTTAGAATATCCTGTGTTTCAACCGGATCTGACGAGAGACATGGTCCATGCGGCTTATTGGGATTGGGCTCCAAAGGGGAAAAACAACCCCCAGTGCCCAACGAAGGGTAATGCATGTCACAGGGTTTGCGTTTTGCCTCAAGCTCAGCTCATATTTACCATTCTTCCAAGGCATTCGAAAGCGCAGATCATCCCCTTCGTCTGCATATTTGGGTAGCCATAGGCCATTGACGTCCTGGACCAGAACCCCCCGGCTCTTCGCATTTCCTACCCAACATCTTGCTGCCCAAATCCCACCGTTATGATCGCTGAAGGATGAGAGTGGCGCGGCATACGGGAGTACAGGATACTGGGGTTTGTCGTCCTAAATCCGTGAAGATCGAGCCATTGGATCACAACGCCTGTCGTCCCACCAATGTCCTGCTCATGCACCCACAAGGGCGTTTCGTAGCGCCTCTCCTGCCAACGAGCTTGGTACACCGTGACTTATGATCGATCGAGATCTTGAACGTATCCAAAACGAACAGTACCCGGGCTGGGTTGCACGATTGGTCGCAGAGTCGAGACTGCCCAGGCAACAAAGACCTCATCTCCATAGATTGCTTCTCCACTCACGCCACTGGTGTAAAGCCCTCTAGCGCGGCTCTCAATCCACTTACGATGCCTCTGCATAAACTCTGTGGGCTCCGATCCCCCCTTTGTCAGGCACACCAAAATGGCCGGAGCCGATTGTTTTTCGAGGGAGCATTATAATACACTGCTCTTTGCTCATCGATCACAGCATTGACTCAAATCGATCTCTTCATTTCTTTCCACCAAGTAAAACCGTCTATTATTAAGTCAGGCTGTGGTATAGTCCTGTCTGACTATCCTATCTTCATGCTTCCAGTCCTTCCTCACCCATTGACGGCTGGCTCGGCCCATCCGTTCTCTTTGCCAGCAAGCCTTGGATCGTGTGCAAGCTCAATCAACGCCAAATTGGATTCTTGGTCTCGCCATAGGTCAGCAGCATCAATCACCATCATCCCCCACTCCGTTCCCATAACCGTCAAAATGATTTTGGAGATCCGAGGCTCATTTTCAACAGCAGCACCATGGCCCAACACCCCATGTATGGAACCCAGGCAACCTCACCTGTAATCTATCATCAAAGGTATTTTTTATCGTTATCCCACATATTCAGCAATCCTACTCCTTCGCTGCTATCGACGAATCCCGCTATGGTTGCCGTTACTAAGTGGTAAAAGGTCGCCATCCACACCTCATGGATATGGCTACGGAGACGACCGTCAAGCTCATCTAGCGTCGATGGAATTCGACCCCCAGGCTCGCTACGGAGCTCCAGTTCCTGTGGATGCCCGAACACACATGATGAGTCCTCCAATGGGAAGGATGTCTTACCCTCCCACCGGACAACCAATGCAACCACCCAGGAACCATGAATGGAGCCACCCGGCCCACCTGCCTCGAGATGCCCTGAGGCGGGACCTTGGAGCAATGACCACCCCGGAGAACCCAGAGTATATCATGGAAAGAAACAGCCGGCGAGCTGCCGAAAAGCCCAGAGGAAGCCCACACTATCACTCCCAGAGGCGGACCTCCAACCGGGATGAATTTGATGGTCCGCATCAGCTCTTGGAGCCACCTTCCGCGCAGGCCATTGCAGCCCAGGACAAAGAGCTCCCTCAGCTCCCTACTAACCTCGATGCCTCGGAGCAGGACAGCATCCTGCACAAGGTCAACGACCGCCTATCCCAGTGTGCCTATGACTTTGTCGCAAAGTACCAGTTCCGAGTTCCCATCGAACAGGACAAGAGGCCCGTCAAGGTTCCCTCGGACCGCGAGTGGACAGAGTGGGTACACCTGTTGAAGCGACTGGCAACTACACGGCGTATCCCAGCTCATCTACTGTACAACCGCCAAATCAAGCAGCTCATCACTGTCTTGGAGAACTCCCTGGAGATGCGCCACGCTGCCAAGCACCAGTCCCGGCCTGTCAAGGACGACCGGAATGTGCTGCAACTGATTTCTGCGGGAATCCAAGTTGCCAAAATCCTCAAGGATTCTAGCGCCATGCAGTTCCTCGATTGTCTTTATGTGGACACCGAGAAATTGATCCTTGAGCGACGTGGCCGTCGTGTGAGATTCGCAAACCCTTGAAGTCCAACTGGATGGAAGACAGCCGTCTTTCTCAATCCTATTCTTGGAACCCACCCCCATGATTTTTTGCCGTGGAGACTCCTTGGATTGCGCTGGCTTTGTTTTCTTCTTTTCACTATTGCCCTGGATCACCCATTGTCCACTTGAACCCCCCACCCCTTGGAGGAAATGTACCCCTGGAACACCCTGTAATTCCCAATCCGGAACCACCTCCCAGGCAGTTACCCAGCCCAGATGAAGGAATGATTGATGCCCCCAGGCCGGCAAAAACAGCCGTGGCCTGCAACCTCAGCAGGAGTAAAGATCAGTCACGATCATCTCGCAGATTACAAAAGGTTATATCTACACCAGATTGAAGTGTCATCCAGCGACACAAAAGGATTTCAATATTGTATGGGAGGTTTTGTTGGTATTCTCGGTTTGAGGTTCTTTTTTCTTTAGGCGTTCGGGTTGGTTGTCTCGATTATTTCTGTGTCATGGTTTATGTGTGCCCTGTCATGTGAAACGTTCAAATGTTCAAATTGTTTCTGTCTCTGATTTCTAATTCCAAGGCTGTTCAAAATGTTTTGTCTCCGATTGATGTCGCCTTCTTTGTATGCAGTCTATGCCCGTGTCTTCATGTTATATCTCCAATTCGACTCGCTTGGGTGGTTCAATTGTCGCTTCTGCTAATTCATCTCCTTCAGCTCAGTTCAGTTCGATGTTCCTCAACTTCTGTGCGCGTATAGTCCTTGGTCACCCACTTTCGGCCCATCAGTTTGCGAAGTAAAAAAAATACTCCACATCGCTCCACCCACATCGGCTATTTACTCCAAACAGAAGCAAAAAATAGTTTCGCTGGGAATCGAACCCAGAACCTTTCCGGAACACTCGTCTGTAAGACAATTGTTAACGGAAAATCATAACCGCTAGACCACGAAACTGCTTGATGGAAAAACAAGGATTTTGTGGCTACATGAGCCTAGAGCGCGATATTATCCCCACTACTTATCGCTATCACAATGTTCAATATGCCATGGGCAATGGAAAGTATTTGCTTCGAACTTTTCAATACGAGACAAAGTAATTGACCTGTATGGAATTTCAAGGATATTCATTGGAGACCGGGACATCAAGATCGATGCATCGAGCCGCCCAGGAGTGAGGACAATTCATGTCGGACCTGAGGTCAGGGTGGAATATATAGGTCCATGGATCCATGGATGTTACCTAGTTGCACGGCTGAGAACCTTGGAACGATGTTACTTCTACACATGGGCATGTGCCCAGGTCAGTACCAAAAGATGATCCATGATGTCCTTTCCAAGGTTAGGCTGGCCAACTTGGCACGATTCTATTGACAAATATCCATGGATAGGCTGGGAACACCGTACGGCGCTAAATTACAATGGTAATAATGTACATGGAGGCAACACCAGCCCTAGAGGGAGACCCTTAGAAGCTAGCCATCTCAATCCAACTAGCCACAAACGCTAACCGTCGACCCCGGTCAGCGGCCATGCGGCGCGAAAACTCTTCAAAGTTAAGTCTTGCACCGTGACCACCCCGTTCTTTAGTCTCGTTCTCAAGGTGGTTCAAGTAGGACCAACGAGCCAGGGTCCTCATGGAAGGTCGCCGCCGGGCGGTAGTCCGATTGGTCTGATCGCCGATGCGATGAGGAGGCGGGGGTAGTTGCATGGGAGAAGGGGGAAGCTTGGGCGCGGTGGCTTCAGCTTCGGGTGAGGTGTGAGGGGAGGAAGGAGCGGGGAGAGAGGTGGTTCTGGGTGAGAGTCGGAGTTGAGCCGGGAGATCGGAATGTGGGCTTGTTGACGGCAATTCTTCCATATCGGAATCTGTTTCATAGACTTCCTCCGAAGCCAATGCGGATGGATGGGCGGGGACAGAGAGAGATGGTAGGAGGTCTGGGCGATACTGTGGAAGAGTCGGATCGTAGTGAGAGGTCTCGTCTCCATCCACGGACGGTTCTGCGGGAGTTTCTTGCGATGGGGCGACGTCCTCCTCGGAATCCAATGAGGTGACAGAGGCAGTGTCCGAGCCTTCGAATGGCCGATCTCGACCAATTTCGTCATTGTGTTCCGGTTCAGCAAGATGCGTGGGTCTCACGTCGTCGTCGTCGGTACCGCTATCACTACCGTCCTCATTGTCAGAGACAGTAGCTCCAGGAGATGGTGGAGCCAACACCGGTCGCGTGCTGGCGGCAAGGACCGGACTTTGCACCGAATAGCCGGCTCGCTGAAGTAGATCATCAAGAGGCCTCTCGGTAGTGAGTTCTTCAAGGCGCTCCTCGCTTGGGACGTCTGACTGAGCGCGCTTCGGGGGATCCTCTTTCTCGGCAAGTTCTATCTCGCGGGCCCATACTTTACGATCAGCTCGTGTGCGATGAACTTCCATCAAGAGGTCTTCTCTTGGCTTGAAGAGAATATCAAGGAGCTCGTTGAACCCTTGCTGCGTGACTTGGTAGAGAATCTCCTTCCCAACATCTTTTTCGACTTCAGGTATTTCAAAGCCACCCCATCGCTCGCCAACAGGAATGCTGCGCGACGAGGTTGATGGGTTGGATCGAGTGTCGTAGTCATCGGTCAGGTCATCCTGGAAGCGCACTTTAGACGAGGACCGCGAGCGGGGGGAGGGTGGATGGGATTCATGTTCATCCAGGTCGTCCCCATCGCTATAGTCGTCGATGGCAGGGTCCGTCTCGAACCCATCAGGAACAGTGGCGCCATCCTCCTCATCCGTGTAGAAAGCCCGACGCCTCCAACGCTCATCAATTCCCCGCTGACGAGCGTCAAACACTCGTCTCTGGTCGTCCTCTCGCATTCTCTGATAGACTGCATCTGCGACGCGAGCACGGTCCAGGGGGTCCGTGATGTCCTGAGGAGGGATGTAATGGCCTAGGGCTTCAATGATGTCCTCTTCGAGTATGTGTTCCGCTGGAGGCCATGTGCTGGCCACTGATGAGCTGGATTGGTCTGACCCGCTGGTATCGCTAGCATCGTCATCATCATCGTCCTCGTCCTCGTCGTTTTCACCACCCTCTCCAGCATTGGGAGTACGCGCTGTAGAATCATCAGGCGGTAGACGAAGGGTAGACGGGAAAAGTGGCCGCACTCGACCAAACTGTGACCTTACAGCGGCATCACCCACAACTGAATGGCGATCACCGGTATCGTCCCCATCACGCTGCAGGATTCCCCCGTTGTCGACAATTTCCATATCGCCAAACGAATTCATCTCTTTCCCCTCGCCGACACGTGAGCGTTCGCCGGAAGGAATGTTGCCAGGGAATGCGGAGCTGATAGGTTGACTACCGAGGACCACATCACGAGCTCCGCCTTCCAAGAAGTCATCCTCCATACCAGCAACCATGTCTCTCGTGAGCTCTCGGCTCAGCGCGTAGTATGCCCTGAAAACCCGGAGGAAGTCCTTGCGTTCAACGAAGCCGTCGCCATCAATATCATAACCGCGGAACACTCGTCGCAGTCTCTCATCGTTGCTCTTGTTGTTGAGGCTAGCCAATCCTTTCAGGAACTCTTCAAATCCAATAAGATCGTCCCCGTTGGTGTCGTAGAATGCGAACATTCTATCATAAATGAGACTGGGCGGGGGTGGTCGGATGGAGGTATTGGGCACGAAGCAACGGTCGAAGGTTTTACGATCAATAGCCATTTGTAGTTTGTTGGGGTCATTCGGCCACTCATGATTTGCTAGACAACGGAACTGATCCCAGAGGGCATCGAGCTCTGTATTTTCGAAGTTCGTTTCCTTCATCAGACGTTTCGCAAGGGTGCGTGGAAGACTGCGCGGGGTCATTGTAGGTTTCCCAGGATACCATACGGGTTGAGATTGACGTGGATTTCCCAGGAACGGGGCGGGAATCCGCACCTTGTAGAATAGATGTGTCTTGATGTGCACTTGCATCGCCTCGCAGGTCTCACAGAGATCATAATCGATGCAGTTTGCGCACCGGTATCGGATACCCTGGATGGGCATGGCACCGCAGCTGTTGCAGGTGACGCCTCGGTGGATATAGCCGTCTCTCCGCGCCTGATCCTCTGCAATATGGTACAGCAAGTTAAGTAGATTCTGGCCTTCCCGGTTTGAAGGGTCATTATTCCCGTCCCGCCACGAAAAGACACTCTGATCGTCCGCCGTGGTCTCCGCGCCGTCCTGAGGTTGGGGCGGCACCGACACATCTGGGAATGTCGATGTCGAGAGGGTGACCCGCTCTCCGTTCTGTCGCCGCCGGCGCAGTTCCTCTCCATAGTTGTCGTCTCCATTAAATCGAAGAAGAGCTCTCTCGATACCAGCATGGGAAATTCCGCGGTGTTGAAGTTGCTCAGTCAAGTATGTTCGTTCGGGGGTACCCTCCGGAAGATTGTGCGCGGATGGAAAGTCAAGCGCGAGGAAAGACTCCAAGAATGTGTCCTCCATCATCTCGCGCATGCGCTCTGCATGAGCCGAGGGCACGCCGACCTCTTCCATCAGTTGATCGCGTGTTGCGAGTAATGATGGAAGAAGGCCACTTTCCACACGTCGTCCATCCTCTGTCTCAATGCGAAACGTTCCATAAACCCCATTTTGTCGTTCTAGCTGTTCAAGGTGGGTAATAGCTCGATATGACGGGGTGTCAGCAATGCCCAGTTCTTCGAGTTCGGTTCGTCGTGTGCGGCGCACAGCACCGCGACGTCGAAGTGGTGCCGATGATTGCGAGAGAACATTGTTGTGAACATAGAGGATTGCAAAGGCAGCGGCGGCACCCGTGAATAGGTAGAGGAAAGGTCGGTATCGTGTCAATGAGACTGGCCCTGAACGCGATTCGGCCATGACGGAAGTTTGGGGGATAAGCTATCAGAAGCCGCAAGAAAATGGTCAGGCACACAAGGTGCAGCTCATTCTGATTGTCAATACAATGAACAAGTCAGATGAGAGCTACGAAAGACCACAAACGAAAACCAACGGATATGATGTTGTCAGACAAGTAGAAATGACATCTGGAACATTACCAGTCCAAATGTCCGCGGGTCGGCTTATATAATCACATACAATGTCAACTGGTCAACTGGTCAACTGGTCAACTGGTGGACCTGGACCTGCTCAGGGATCCAGCGAGGCTCGGAGGACAGCTATAGACTTGTGGTACCTGATAAAAAAAAAATAGCAAATACAAAAGTCCCTATTGCTAGTTCTGAAAGGATTGTCAACATAGGTAGCCAGTGAGACCTCTGAGGACCTCATATAGATTACCTACAATCGTATACACATTCATCTACTTGGTCGATGTTGCTTCAACAGGGATGGTCTTTGTTATTTGTTCTGTGTTTCACTCATTATCTACCTAGATAATTGGCTAGTATATGCGCCAACCATACTTACACAATTTCCAAGGTTGCAGTCCCATGCCAATGCTGACCTGAGAGACATCATACTGCCAAATCCTGTACAATTTTGTGATACGCCTTCCATATGGCATTAGGTCGTATTTTTTTGAGCCAGAAAGCTGCTCGGGTTAGCGGTTCAGCTTGCTTTCACGGATGAAGCAGCCACTCAGCAAAGCAAAGAACACCACACCGACCATGAAGGCAAACCCTTTGTTAGTAGACCAGCCGTAAGCGTCCCGAACAATCTTGCCAGTCGTTGGATCGAGAGTCTTGATAAAGTCAAGACTTTGTCGCACTCCCTCAACAATTTGATCGACGTTTTTGCTGTCACGCAAACCGGTTCTCAGGCGGTCCCGCAGGAGTTGCTGGACAACGGTTGATGACAACGAAAGACCAATGACAGATCCCAATGAACGGAATAAATACGAGCAGGCAGTTACAACCGCTTGGTCCTCGTAAGAAGCGTTTGAAACTAGTGAAAGGATTAGCATGAACCGAAACTCGAATGACAGATGGATGCAAGCTCACTCAAGCCAATCAAGGTGGTGGTTACACCAATACCGTTGCCGAAAGCCGCACACACCATACCGAGAACCATGGGTACTGTACTCGACATGACTCCGCCGGAGAACAGATATATGCAGAAGACACCAGTTGTCAGGAAGGTGTAAGCGGTGACCGTTAGCCAGTAATACTTCCCATACCACTTCATTAGTAGGCCTGCCAATAGAGAGCCGCTAACGCCAGATAGGATGCTCGGCAAGAGGCGAAGTCCCGCAACGGTCGCAGAGACACCGTCCACCGCTTGGAAGTACAAGGGAATGTAGAACAATGCGGCAAGCCAGCCTCCAAAGCTGAAGAAGTTGCAACCATAGCAAGCGAAGAATGTACGGTTGAAGATAATGTGACCCGGCGCAAAGGGTTCGGCCGCAACGTATACCTCAACCAGGATAAAGACAACGAACAAGACAGCTGAAACTCCGAGCGAGGCAATTGTCAATGGTAACTTCCATGAGACATTGCTTCCACGGTCAAGTCCGACCAGGAATCCTAGTACGGCACCAACAAGGACCACAGCGCCAAGGAAGTCGATGCGCCGTAGCTTTGTCTTCCAATGGGTGCTCTCACGAGCGGGCAGCTTGAGGAGGAACGATACGGCAATGAAAGCAATAATACACAGAGGAAATTGCGCTAGGAAGGCCCTAAATGAAATAATCAGATGGTGTTAGAAGTTGTGGGTCTTGCACCATACATACCAGCGCCATCCAATGTAGTCCGCAAGGATTCCGCCTAACGGTGCCCCGATACCGGAACCAGTCGCATAGATGATGTTGATGACACCCTGCCAAAGACCTCGGTCGCGAAGAGGCACGACATCGCTCATCAGAATACTGACAACGGTAGTCATGCCGCCGCCGCCGATGCCTTGTAGAACCTATTGATATCACTTAGTTTTCCGTGGTAAACCCCGAGACTGAAACCGCAACATACACGAGCAGCAATAAGCTCATTGATGTTCCGTGCAAGACCACAGCACAAACATCCAAGACCAAAGACTGCATATGCAAAAAGCAAGCATGGCTTGCGGCCAAAGATATCGCTCAACTTGCCATACAGGGGCTGAAAAGAGGTCAAACTCAGAAAGTAAGAGGTCGCGATCCAGCTGGTTAGATTGAGAGCCTTCAAATCACTGCCAATTTGACCATAACTGGCCATGATGATCGTCTGGTCTGCGGCCGACATGAAGACCTATACAACAGTTAATCTCCAGTAATGTGGCACAAATACAGCGAATATAAGCATACACCAACTGATATCGCAGGCACAATATACTTGAGCTGCGCCTGCACGCCAGGGAGTGGCTCTTTGCGATTCTCCTCTGGAACACCCGATTCCACATGGTGATCGGGTATGGTACCGTTAGATGGAGTGCCGTTGGTTGACGCCAGCAACGGGGAGGTCTCGGAAGGTGAAGAGTCGGCCATGTTGAGACCTTTTCCACCAAGGCGCTCCAAATACTTGAAGTTCGTAAAGACTGACGGCACTGCTCACAGGGAAACGGAGGAAGAGGATCTCAATCAATTCCCCGCTAAGAACCACCCGGCCCTTACATAACGGTAAAATTTGATACAATTATTACAAGGATCGTCTCCAAATGCTGACATGCTCATGTGTTTCCACTGCATTTTCAGACTTTGATCCATGCATATACTTTAATCTACTGCGACGTCAACTCAGCTCTTCGAAGACTACCTTGGAATCTACTCTTGCTGATGAATCAACTTTCCCAAACACAATGACTTGTATCCCCTTGATACAGCAAAACTCCCACAGGCTTTTGGAGAAGAGGGGACACCAGCTGCAAGTTGACTCCAAACTGAAATCCACCAAAAGATAAGAGAAGCTCCATTTTCAATCGGCCAATTACTTCCTTGTACTACAATAATGTACTATCCACATTCGGGTCCCCACTCCAGGGCTGGGCATGAAGCAGCTACCACCTGGACATTCAATACAACTGCCTCTGTAGAATGTAAATTAGCTAGTGGACTTCAGCCTTGCAAGATGAGGAATGTGGAGTTTTGAACCAATGAAAAGAGCCAGCCAAATTGCTTGAAGTATGGAAACCTAGCAAGTGACACCTACAGCATCTGTGCAGCATGTCAGAAGTATGGGGTTTGCAATAAAGGAACAAGGGAAATGCATGCAGGCTATGTACGCACTAGCATGGTAGGCTGATGGTAATGCTCACGATTGGGCACCGTGTCTATCAATTACTTCTTAGATATGAAAAACCATGCAATGTAGACCTTGGAAGGCGTGGGAATGTCCAGACGAGATCTGAGCCGATGGTCAAACCCCGCCATTCTCCATGCTTTTCTTGTGCTATTTTGCTCTTCTGCTCCTTTCATCCATGGTTTTGATCAATGGTCCAGATATAGCCTTGCTAATTATTTGCAAATTTGCACATCCAAGTGTTCTCTCGGCTTGGGGTAGGATGCCTGTGCAACCTGCACAACCAGGCTATGTGTATCGTACATAGAATACAGCCCTCGAGAGTGTGGAGATGGAGCCTTGAGCTAAAGATCATATCAGACCCGAGTTAGCCGTTTCAGCCAATTAGGACTTGTTGTTTTCGGATCGATAACGCTTGGACCTTGGAGGATGTAACAACATCGGCAGAGACTCGGCAAAATATCGTCTTCACGTTGCTTGTAGTTCTAGTACCGTAGAGGACTTTGAATATCTATGGAGGAAATCATACTTCTAGGCATTGAACTCGTAAATTCGGCTGCTAAGCAGGCTATGTGAATGCTCATGCAAATCTTTTCAGTAACTCCCTCCCATTGCAATGTTTTTATGCCGATGGCATGGGGACGGCGCCACCAGGCGAGTCTGGGAAGCGGGCAGTCAGGACCTCAACGCCATCCTCAGTGACGAGAAGTGTGTGCTCAAACTGAGCAGACAGAGATCCGTCCTGGGTGGTACTGGTCCAATCGTCAGGCCAGGTGCGGTCACGGTGTGTACCAATGTTAATCATGGGCTCAATTGTGAAGCACATTCCAGGCTTTGCGGTGCCGACGGCCTTGTTCTTGGCGTAGTGAGGAATATTAGGTGCGCAGTGGAAGAGTTGGTTGATTCCGTGGCCACAATACGTCTTTACAACGGAGCAGTTGCGGGTCTTGGCGTGCTTCTCAATCGTGTTTCCAGGGTCGCGGAAAAGCATACCCGGCTTGACCAGGTCGATGGACTGGTCCAGACATTCACGTGCGGTTTCCACCACGCGCACAGCATCGGGGTTCGCGAGCGACTTGTCTCCAACATAGTAGGTCTCGTTGATATCACCGTGGAATCCCTTGTGGTACAAAGTGACATCGATGTTGACAATATCGCCATCCTTCAAGGGTCGCTGGTCGGGGATACCGTGGCAGATGGTCTCGTTGACGGAGGTGCAGACGGACTTGGGGAAGTTCATGTAGTTCAAGGGCGAGGGGTAAGACTGGAGGACTTGGTTAGCAGACGGGTATAGAATAGCGTAGAGGCCATCTCATACATCACGCTCTATACAAGCCTTGTGGACAACCTCATCAATGTGGTCGGTTGTGATACCAGGCTTCAGTTCACGAGCAGCGGCATCCAAAACCTCGCGAGCCAAGCGGCAAACTGTGCGCATGCCTTCTTGCTCTTCCTTGTTGAGGATGGTGATGTTGTGGCGACCAATAATCTTCTGCTCAGAGCGAGGAATACCATCTCGGGCGTAGTCCGGGTGGGGGATCGACTTGGGGATCGTTCGCTTGGCGGATAGAGGGTAGACGGGTCTCAAAGAGCCGGTGTAAGGGAAGGAAGGGTACGGGTTGAAGGTACCGGTGTCTGGATCTGGTTCAGAAACTACCTTCGGTGGAAAGATATTGGTGAGGAAATTACTCTTTTTGTGAATGGTCTTGTGCTCGTTCTAGAGTAGAGGATTCCGAGGTCAGCCTGAAATTGTACATATTCAAAAGCACAGAATATGCGCCGCCTCTTCTCAAGAGCACTTACCCAGCTGCGCTTGAAACAGTCTTGGGAACAAAAGAAGCTATCAGTGCCACTCTTCAGACAAGTCGGACATTGCAAGGTGCCTGAGTCGTTGGGGCAGTCCACACCCCGGCATTTGCGGTTTCCAACCTCAGCCATAGTGATGAATAGAATGCGATTAACACAAACTGAGTTTTGGGAATGGGTTATATGAGAGCAAGTTATAGAGCGGCGGCCAAAATCTCATGAAAATCCCCACCGGCCGCAAAGCTAAAGGAGACTAAGCCACATTGGGAAATCAATCAGCCCATGCCTATCCTAAGCCAACGGTGCTAAGGTGTGAAACTATGATTATTTTTTGAAAAGGATATACAATTTTGAATACCTTGTGTACTATAGATAGTCCTTTTTTAATCTATACCCTGAAAATCTCTAACTCGTGCAAATTATCTGATTGGGATGCATCAATGTCTATCACGTGATGCACTGCAACTCGGATACTAGGTACTGTACACATCAGATGTTTCTCATATTTATGGATATGGTCAAAGTATCAGAGCTAGTCTTTCAGTCAAGAGGACCATGTTTATTGGTTATGAAGATATGATAGGCGTGTAGTTCACAAACAGTGGAGTGTCAAATCTTTGTAAACCCAAGGCACCAAGATAAAATGACTAATGTCGATCCCATTTTGGCAGTTTCTCATTTGGGAAGGGGCCGACTTCGCAGCACGTGATAGAGTTTCTTCTCTTTAACGACGTGCTCTTCAATCCAGGCATTGTCCAGTCGCGCGATGACCATTCCGAGGCAGAAAGTGGTTGTTGTGGGTGCTGGCCCAGTGGGGTCTCTGGCAGCACTCTATGCTGCATCAAGAGGCGATGAAGTCGAAGTATATGAGCTCCGTGGAGGTATGTTCCAAATCGGTCTCGTGTGACCTTCTTTTGCTTTTATGTCGCCGTTGGAAACATCTAGGTTATCAAAAAGAAGTATCTTAGTAGGTGCTTCTGTTTGGACCGACTATATGTGCTCCGAGAAAGGATATCCCACCGGACCTCTCTTTGAACCTTGGGAATACCACTTGATTTCCCTCAGTCCTTGCCCTCATCTTTGACAGTCGTTCTTGTCTATTGAATTTACCCCGGCATGATTGTGATTCATTGCGAATTGTCCCGAGCTGACTCTTAATTCCCGCGCATCCGTAGATCTCCGGGATCCTACGACCGTGCCACTAAACTTCACCAAGTCCATTAATCTGGCGCTATCTGAACGTGGAATCAACTCCATGAAACACGCAAACCGGGATGGCTTGATTGACAATGTTCTTCGTGAAGCGATTCCCATGCATGGACGAATGATCCACGGCCGAGACCGGGGTGATCTGTGGGAAGCTGCACAGGCCTATGACATCCATGGACGGGTATGCACATCACTTGGCAACCGCATTGCTTTTTCAACCTGCAGATTCAGACTAACGTTTATTTGAAGGCCATCAATGCCATTGATCGAGGAACGCTCAACAATGCGCTGCTCGACGAGTTGGAGAGGACCCCTAATGTCAAGCTGTGCTTCAACCACAAGCTGACTGGTGCGGACTTCCGCACCAACAAGGCTTGGTTTGAGCGCCGGATTCCCGGCGATACACCCATGGCAGATGATGCCGGTATAGCTGGCCGAGTGCCCGAGATCGAGGTATCTTTTGACTACCTCATCGGTGCTGACGGCGCGCACTCCGCCTCGCGTTTCCACATGATGAAGTTCGCGCGAGTCGATTACCAGCAGGAATATATCGACACGTTATGGTGCGAGTTCCGCATCCCACCCGCAGAGAATGGAGATTTCCGCATTTCGCCAAACCATCTGCACATATGGCCAGGTCGCGAGTTCATGTTCATTGCGATCCCATCAGCGGATAAATCATTCACTTGTACTCTATTCGCACCATCTTCACACTATGCATTTTTGGAAACCTCACCACAGGACCTGCATGAATTCTTCGACTCTCACTTCCCCGGCGTCAGCCCGGAGTTGATCGATCCCGCAACTTTGAGCGAACAGTTCGCAGCTAACCCGCATCTGCCTCTTATTAGCATCAAGTGCAAGCCCCATCACTACAATTCCAGCACAGTCATCATCGGAGATGCGGCGCATGCCGTGCTCCCGTTCTACGGACAAGGACTCAATGCAGGTCTTGAGGACGTCCGGGTCTTGTTCGAACATCTGGATAAGCACGGCGTCTACGACCCGAGCTCTAGCGTTTACACACGAAGTCTCAAGCGCCAGGTAGCTTTCCAAGCATACACCGATCAGCGTTGCGCCGACACGCATGCTATCAACGACCTCTCCAAAGAGAACTATATGGAGATGCGCGCGGGTGTCAAGTCACCACTTTACAAGCTCCGCAAGTCAATCGAAGAGATCATTGACCACCACTTCCCCATATTCGGCTGGAAAACACAGTATGCTCGGGTCAGCTTCAGCAATCAGCGATACTCGGAAGTTGTCGAGGCCGTTCAGCACCAGAGCCAGGTGCTTGGTATTGGTTTGAGCGGTGCTTTGGTTGCTGGTATCGGTGCTTTGTCCATACTGATGTGGAAGTACCCTCGGTACCTCTCTCCCGTCGGACTTGTTCGGTGCGCGCGACATCTCGCATGTGTTGGGCTGAGGAGCATTCGCAACTTTACTCACGCGTGATGTCATTACAGCATGGTTGAATATCTGCATGAAAATTTGTCAATATGCATGAAATTTGGACATTGAAAGTACTTCTTGTATTTGTTACAGGCTTAGAATTAGGATATGATTTGGATATTGGCGCCAGCGAAAATGAAAGGACAGTCGGCACGTAATGAGACATTGTCAATTTTAGGTGGGACATGTATTTGTAATATTTGCATGGCTGGAGGGGGCATCTCAAATAGAGAGATTCCTTAATCCCAGTACCTGATGTTGCCATCAAGGCCACCGGTGACCACCTTACTCGTCTCTTGAGGATGCCAGTCCAGACAAGTGACAGCACCGCCTTCCTTTCCACCGGCTTGAATCTTATGATACATCTTTCCAGTCTTCCAGTCCCAGAAGCAAACATAACCACCGCTGTCACCAGAAACCAGGAACTGACCATCAGGCGAAAGCTTGAGATCAATGGCGTATCCGGAGGTATTGTGCCCACGGAAGCTCTTCTTTCGGTTTTGACGGAACTTGTCGGTTGCACCGTATACGACGATTTGGTTGTCGCCTGATTGGAACGCAACGTACTTCCCGTTGGGGTGGGTTGCCGCGCGGGTGAGCGCGAACATGTATGGTTCCGCAATGAACTTGATGGGGACGGGGATGCCGTATTCCCAGGCGCGCAACGACTTATCATCGGATGTGGAGATGAAACGGCGGTTGTCGTCGACGAATGTGAGTGTGTTGACGGCTGCCAAGTGGTGGTCGTATTCTTGGACCAGCTCGCCGGACCGTGTGTCGAACTGGACGATTTTCTTGTCGGACATACCGGCCAAGAACTCGTGTGAATGTTCGGGTGATGGGTTGAAGCGGATAACATGGGGCGTTTTGCCGGTGGAGAACCGACCAAGGCATTTGCCGTATTCGGTATCCCAGAGCTTCATCTGTTGGTCGTAGGAAGCAGTGAGGAAGGTCTTTCCCGAGGGGTGGAAGTCTGTAGCTGAAATGGCCTTGCTGTGACCAGAGAAGGTGCGCAGGAGCTCGCGAGAGTGATACACGTCCCAAATCTTGGCCTTTCCATCGGCTGCCGACGAAAGCAGCAAGTGACCGGTATTCGGAATGAATTGAAGAGATGTAATGGGCTTTGTGTGTGACTTCCAAGTTTGCACAAGCTTTTTCGGGACGAAATTCTTGGTGCTGCCGGGCTCTTTGCGCAAATCGATATCCAGATCCTGTGGCACATGCATGTAGGTCCTGCCTTGGTAGTCGTACTCCTCCGAGCCATGGAATTCGGTCGTTTCTGTCTTGGAATAGTCATCGGCGTATGCGGTGGCTGCCTTGCTCATGGCCGGCATAGGTCCAGATGAGGCCTGGGCTTCATCTTCCTCCTCGACATATTCCTCGTCGCTGGCAAGCTCGCGGTCGTCCCCCTCAACCTCAAAGGTGTCGTATTGCTGGTCATTGTTGTATTTGGCCCAGGGTCCGAGATAAGCGCCCTCGCCTTCCACAATGCTGGAGTCGCCCTTCTTCTGTCGCTTTGTGCGCCAAGTCGCGGATGCGCCTTTGGTAGGCTTTATTTGAACAACATCCTTGCCACCGTATTGTGCCACATTGTCGAGATTTCCGATAAACTCATCGGGTCGTGTGGGGTTGCGTGTGTAGCCCAAGCTTTGGAACGTGCGGTGTTGCGCAGCGAATGTGGACTCGCTGATGGCTGCTTCTTCGGCGAATCCAGTTGGGACATTCTTTCTCTTTATTCCATTTCCTGGACCTGATGGCTTGAAAGGATTCACAGGTCCCTGCGAAGGTCGCGTCAGATCATCGTAGGTGGCGTTGAATGTGAGAGCTTGGGAAGAGGCATTGGCGAGTGTCATTTGCATATGCGCCTGGTCCTGTGAGGTTGTTAGTCTTATCTGGTCATCAAGGCAACGACAATAGGGCTGGTTTAAGGTCGGAAGCAGCAAGGGAATATGGGGGACCAAACCTCTGTATTGACTTCTGGTGCAGCAACAACCTTGGTTGCGGTCGTCACTGGAGGCTTAGGCACAGCCGAGGCGTCATCGTCGCTGGAATCGTACCCAGCTCCTAATATACCAGACATGACAAGAACTTTCAAGCGTATAGTAGTGCGATCGACAATTCCCCTTTGCGACAAGATTAGGGTGGGATCGGTCTGGTAAGTGAAGGATGGTAATTTTACGGTTGCCGAGAGGATCCTAAAGTGAAACCCGCGGAACAGTCGCTGCCAAGCTTCCGCTAAGCAAACAAGGCAAACATTGTGGGTACTAGACCACCTCGATATGTACGGATGGATACTACGATAGAGGTGCGTAATGTAGAGTGAACTGGCGATGGTTGAACATTACATTCGACCCAGACCTAGCGTCATAGGTGAGGACCTCGGGAGCTTTGGTGGTGTTCTTGTTCCTGTCAAAGGCACTGAATGCGCCAAGTCGAAGAGCTCACCCGTTTAGATGTGTCTTGCAGTGCTTAGGCCAACAGGTATTGCGAAGAACCTTGGAAGTGACGAGGTAAATGATAAGAGAAAGGGCTGACTCGCGCGAAAGAGGCCGACACGAGTGTGGGATTGCTGGGTATCGTACGCTCTTCATTGCTAACCGCTTGGGAGGTATATACAAACCACAGGCCGACAAAAACGGCAAGATTAACAGAAGAATAAATGTCAAAATCAAACAATAGCAAAACAGCATGCACACCTACTGGCAACGTATCTCGAGCCAATCGTCCACCTCCGACCGGAGACACACCCCAAGATATCAATCGCTTCCCATCACTGCACCCATACCAGCAAATCTATCTCAAGACTGAAAGAATTCGTTGCTCATCCCTAGTCATGATGGCCTAAACAAGCAAGGGCCACATCGATATACCGCATTATATGGCGTCACGGCTATCTCGGAGCTGTAATCTCGTGCGAAGATTGCGCAAAGGACGAAAAATAAGGTTCGGGGAACGTGGATTCGAAAGCTTATAGCAACAGCCCAGCGAGAGACAGCCCCTCGGTCTAGCCGGGGCGACCATGGCGCATCGCATAATCGGTCTTATCACGCAGTCACTGTCCCTCATCGCGGATGAGAGCAACGATCATGCTGTAGAGGTAGAAGAAGAACATCAAGAGGTGGAAACCAAGCTTGATGAAGGATTCCTAGAAGAAAATCGAGTCAGTCGAGATATTACGAGTCGCGAGATCGGGAATCAAACTGACCTTCTTGTGAACGTTCAACTTGCGGAAAATCTCGGTCGCATCCAGAAGGTGCTGGTTCTCGTAGATCCTATAATTGGAAGCGCGTGATTAGCTTCATGCGATGGATTTGGGACCCGGTGAGCGTTTCCACATACTTCTTGGCGTTGAACAGCACGAGAGGTAGGTTCAGTACGATGGCGAGCCAGTAGCCGTTGATCACGAAGAGGAAGGTCAGGAAGGCGTGGACAGCGGCTTCGGGGATGATGTAGGCGTTGAGGCGGTTGCAAAGGTCGATAGGGTTGATGTAATCACTGCGAAAGGGTGAATGTCAGCTTATATTCGTTCCAGAATCACGAAACCAACAATATATCCTTGTTGCACCGGGCTGGGAGGACTCACCACTCAAGATCGCTGTACATAATCGTGAAGAACACCTGGAGGAAAAGGTTGACGGCGTTGATCAACACCGACAGCAGGTAGAGCCATGCTTCACCGGACATCATGGAGGCGGGTTTGACTTGCGTCAAAGGTATTCAATGGCTAGGAGTAGAGAATATGAGTATAGTGCGCGACGAGATGTCAAGCTATGAAGCCGGAATTGGAGATGGGCTGTGGGGGTAGGGAAGGCGGAGGAATCGCACAGAGTGTTTTTTTTCGCGGGGTCAAAGCTCACTCACAAATAAGAAGCCTAGATATTAGGGGAAGTGGAGTAGGAAGATTTGAGGACACAAAATAACAGTAGAGCGAGTGGACCAAAGCTGAGGAGGTTCGATTAGCGAATTTGGGAACTGCGCCCGAAGTCTGTACGGGCGGTGGGACGGGTTAGCGTGTTCCCGCAAACGGGAAGGCTGGGAGATATCATAACCTACTATACAGGGACTGGGAAGAACATGAACATATCCAAAACAATATATACACATATAAGAAATACGGACTGCCTAATAGTGGCTGCGACAGTACATTAAGGCAACCTTGAATAGCCTCGTAACTGGAATGACGTCGGACACGTGTGTATACATGATCTCAGGTCTGGGCGCTTCCCAGAGCTCATTCAGAATGATTATGATACACTGCCCAGGTGTATAGAACAAGGCTCTGACATTCTATCTCTAATGCGATGAAAGTCAATATCGACATGATCAAACAAAAGTACTGAAATAATGAACGCTCTCGATGATATAATACTAATACTCTGGTCTCACAACAATCGACTAGCTTATCGCTTCTCAACAAGCAGGAAGTGCATTGCAGTGTATGCAATGATGATAAATGCCCCAGAAATCACAGCAAGCCCAACCACGTCATTCCAGTACGCCAGGGTGTTGAAGCCGAACGCACTCAAAATTGACGCACCGGGGACCTCGATATCCAGTCCGTACTTGTGATCAATCAGAGTCAGATAGGTCACCTCGTTGACAATCAAGGCCTCAAATCCATAGTGGAAGATGGAAAGCTATTAACAATTGTTAGTAAACGTCCGGGATAGCAGAAGGGGACAGGAGCACTCACGGATTGTAGCCAAAGTGCTGACTTTGGGATCGCATCGTGGTTGAGTAACAGGCCTGCGAAAAGCAAGCTGAAAAGCATGACGAGACTACCAATCAAGTTGGCCACTCCACCGTCGCGGAAGATAATTCCGATGAACAAGCAGATGCCAGCTGCTGCGAGATTGAAGAGAACCAAAACTAGCAAGAACCGGAGGAACTCCGGCCAGGCTGGAATCAGGCCAGTCATAGGGTAGACGATGATACCCATGATGATGGGAGGAATCAGCCTCAGAGGAACAATATCGAATACGACCTTGGAGGCAAAGTATGTGACAGGGTGGTAGTACCCATTGGCTCGCTCGCGCACGAAGAGAAGCCGCTCGGAGGAGAAAACGTTGAGACTGGTCAGTGTGCTGAAGCCAAAGAGAGCCAGGACGAAGAAGAAAAGACCGAGACGGTTCTGGAATCCACTGATGTCGTCGGTGAGACCATAGAAGAGGTAACCAGACAGAACCGCAAGTAGGATGGCAATGGCATAGTGCGTGAGCATGAGCATGGGGTTGCGATAAAGATTGCGCCACGTTCGCTGGGATAAGATGATGAATTGTCGCGCCAGTCCCACTCTGGCAAAGCCCTTGGACTGCACCACAGTATCGGAAAGGATGGCTGAGTTGGGCGAACCGTTAGCTGCCTGGGCGTTATGCACAGCAGCCACAATCTCATCGTGTACAGAATTGCAGACGTCGGAGTCAGCGTAGCTAGCAATCAAGATGTCGAGGTCACTTGTGCCAGGGGCTGGAGGAGGTAGTTGATCGGGATCATCGAGATTTTGAGCCGGAACGTTGCCCCCTTGACGGGACATACGGAGCCATTGCTGCTGGTTCTCGGCCACATCCAGCGTAGCGCTCTCGTCGTCTGTCTTTGGTGTGGCTGGGCGCTCACTCTGTTGCTTTCGCGAGTATAATTGACGGTCTTGTTGCTGTTTCAAGGAGACCCGTCGTTTGCTCTTGGGTCGCCAGGTCGCCTCTGCGCCGCTTGAGTTATCTTCGAAGCTGTAGTTTGACGCACTTGCAACGGACTTGACGGCTCTGAGGCTACTGGATGCGGTCTTGAACGGACCAGTGCGCCCATCAACAGATGATGCAACGTCATCTGTGTACGAAGAGTGCGCTGCACCTGCGTGCATCGTAAGGTCGACTAGGTAATCCGCAATGTTGAATCCAGGTGGACATGAGTACCCAATGTTGTCGAAATACTGCTGGCAAGAAGAGAAGGGGCCTGAATAGACAGTGCGTCCCTCCGCAAGCAAAATCAATCGATCAAAGAGAGCGACAATATTAGAGCGCGGCTGATGGATGGTGAAAATGACAGTTCGGTTGTAGGTTTTGGCGAGTGTGACCAGACATTCAACAACGTTGAACGCATTGTAGGCATCCAGTCCGCTGGTTGGCTCATCCAGGAATAGTATACTGGGACTGGTGACCAGCTCACAGGCAATTCCGACGCGCCGCTTCTCTCCCCCAGAGATTCCACGGCCATTGCCTTCCTCCGAGCCGATAAGTTGGTCCTTGATGTGATAGATTCCTAATTGCTTCTCGACTTCAATGACCCTTTGCTCCTTGGCTGCACGGCTCATATCCCTAGGCAGTCTAAGAAGAGCACTTGTCAAGATGGTTTCATGAACGGTAAGGGTCGCAAGCATTGTGTCTTCCTGATCCACGAAGCCGATCATGGATTTGAAATCGCTGTCGCTGATTTGTTCGCCGTTGACATAGAAGTCTCCATTCACCGCGCCGCGTTTGTTCTTCCGAGCCAAAATATCAAGGAATGAGGTTTTACCAGCTCCCGATGCACCCATTATGGCTGTGATTTGACCCGGGGTGGATGCACCTTGAATGCCGGAAAGAATTTCTTTCGAGTTCAGGGTATAAGACACGTTTTCCCAATATAAAGCCGCTGGGCGATAGTCTGCCAGAAGCTTGGCAGCTTCGTCGTCCGAGTCGTCCGAAAGTGATAGTCGAAGGTAGCTACGGCGAGCAGCACGACGGGATAGGTACCAAACAAGCAGAATGACGGCAACCACGAAGAGCGAGCTTCCAGCAATAACACCGGCAATGAGCGGCGTGTTGATTTTCTTCACCGGGCGCTCATATCCAGGTTCGTCAGTTTTGTAAACGCACTCCCCTGAATCGCACGACAGGAAGATGCTGGGATCACCGAAGACCGCAGCAATCAATCCGTTCATCTGAGGCTCGGAGAACACACTCTTGGTACCGTCCAAAGTCGCCTTGGTGTCAAATGTAGCTGGGCCCTTGATCGACTGATCAAGGAAGTCACTCAGATCAATGGACCCATTCTCGCCACACAGGAAGCGACCGGGGATACACTTGCACTGCAAATGTTCACACTTGTAGTGAGTCGAGTTGGATTCATAGTCCGTTTCCCAGCTCCGTTCGCAGGTGTTCAAGCCGCAGTAGAAAGATTCCTTCTGGCCAACCCAGAATTGGAAACTGCAAGTGTCGTCCTCGGCTTCGCACGAGAAAGTGACTTGGGGTTTGCGTCCGTCGAGCTGCTTCACAATGGCCTGGTTGGTCACATCACACATTTGGAAGTTCTCCTTGACCGTGACACCCTGCTTGTGACACACACCTCCTTCACCTTCGGGCATCAAAGCATTGCAGGCATCGTTGGTTTCACAGACGTTGCAGTTGATTCCCTTCCAGCCGTCTTTGCATTTGCAGGTATCTGAATCACGCTGCGGCCGGTTGTCGCCATCAGCCAGCGAGCCACATAAAGGTACCGAACAATCGTCACCTCCATATCCAGGAGGACAGGAACATTTTCCATTGTAGCTGTTGCATTCCGCGAAATGTGTGCAGTTGTAGTTGTCGAGTTGGCAGTTGAAGCAAGCTGGACACTCGGGGCATCCGGGCGGCCGATCATCGAAAGGGGAAAGAGACTGTGTAGCGAAAGAGACGTCGGAAAATTCATTTCCCCATGCTGAAACGTAGCCTATAAAGGGAGCCAATGTAAGAAGTGACAGAGGCACGGCATCGGTCAAGCGCATCTTGAAAGGACGGGCGGCGGTGGCCTGTCCTGGTACACAACGACACAACCAACAGCCGAGGAACGAGTGAGATGGATCCTTAAACAAGTTGGATCCAATATTCAGAAACAAGCATTCGTTTGGACCTAGGAGTTAACGGGTAGGTGAGGGTTGAGGTGAAGACAGGTGTGGAGAGGTGAGATTGGCCCCCGATGACGCGGGCGGAGAAGGCTGGGGGCTGCTGCATGGGCGCCAGGAACCCGCTGCCAGGTCACACACGCTTCTCGACAACTTGTTGGGATATGCAGACTTGATGCCGAATGACGATCTCTCAATCCCACGAGACTTTGGCAATTCATATAACCTAGATGTCCTGTGCTCTACTTCATACCATTACACTGCTCGCGACGATGCGGGGAAACACGTGATGCCACCAAAAGATGCCAAATCACCCACACCAATTGTGCTTAAGCATCCGCCATAAATCGAGGCCGTCAGTGAGACTGAGCAATACACAAGTTTCCCGGTGATACGGACAGCTATCACTATGGTGAAGATTGAGACTTTCGCGGTAGAGCAGGTATTGGCCCCCCGCACCCCTCTGCGAGGATATTGCTAATTGGAAACCAGTGGATGGACAAGTATGAGACCACCGCCAAGTATAACATTGCGGAGACCTGTTGTGCATCCATCTCGGTCGATGATCTTTGCGCAATCTCCGACGACAAGGAGTCCAATCCCTTGACCCAGCTGCAATCCACCAAACTCACGTACGGAGCGATCCGAGGATCCGACAAGCTACGAACTACCCTGTCCAACCTTTACTCTGCGAGGGCGCCGTCGGTACTACCGAAGGATAACATATTGATCACTGCTGGAGCTATCCAAGCCAACTTCTTGTTGTTGTATACGCTGATTGGGCCCGGGGACCATGTTATCTGCCACTACCCAACATACCAGCAACTGTATTCAATTCCCGAATCACTGGGAGCCGAGGTGAGCCTATGGAAGTCTAAGGAGACGGATGGGTGGCAGTTGGATCTGGACGAGCTGAAAGGCCTGATCCGTCCCAATACGAAGATGATTATCGTAAAGTATGTTTTGTCAAACCGTTCTGCGATACGCTTGTTGATTTTCTAGTAACCCGCAAAACCCAACAGGAGCAATCATCACGCGGGAAACCCTCGAGAAATTGGTAGAAATCGCTCGCGAGAAGTCCATTATTATCCACTCCGACGAAGTCTACCGACCGATCTTCCATGGCATCGGCCCCGCGGATCCAAAATTCCCACCGACTATACTCTCCCTGGGATATGAACGCACAGTGGCAACGGGCTCAATCTCCAAGGCCTATAGCTTGGCCGGCCTGCGAGTTGGCTGGGTTGCGTCGCGCGACAAGTCTATCGTGGAAGCTCTTGCTAATGCACGGGACTACACGACTATTTCAGTGGGCCAGATTGACGACTCAATTGCCAGTTTTGCACTGGCTCCGGATTGTATCCACAATCTTTTGAAGCGGAACATCGATCTGGCCCGGGCCAACCTTGCCCTTCTGGAGAAGTTTATCGAGTCTCACCGATGGGCTTGTGATTGGGTAAAACCACAAGCTGGAACCACTGCCTTTGTTCGGTTCAACAAGATGGGGAAACCGGTGGACGATGTCGCCTTTTGCGAAATGCTCCAGGAACGGACTGGTGTAATGCTCGTCCCCGGCAGTCTTTGTTTCGGTGGCGGAGAGGACTTTAAGGGTTACGTGCGCATTGGATATGTCAATGAAACCGAGGTCTTGGAGCAGGGCTTGGACGCCTTGCGGGACTTTATGGAGGATGGTTATGAAGATGTCCCCACTATCAAAAAGCTTGTTAGAAGATAATATAGTGCATTTTTACAAAACGAGATTTGTATAGATATTGGTCCAAGAAGCTTATACTTGTAGCAAGACATGACCAGGCTATGAACCAAAAACCTTGAAATTGAAGATCTAGGCATCTCAAATTAGATCCTTTAATCAGCCGAAGTTCATGTGAACAAGCAGAAGTACCAAGTTACATGCGTATGAGCGTATGCAATAAACAAGGATCCCACTGAGAACTTGCAGTTCTGTATAGGAAATATCTCCCATACAGACGTTGGTTGACACAATTGTGCATTGCATAGCATTAGTGATGTAAGTGTTGGGATCGGCGTTACCGTGTCCGGGCCGAGGCATCCTTCCTCCCCACTTCGTTCGCGTTTCGTCTCACTCGACTGGGGGCCAATTCTTGCTTACTCCGAAGCGTTGATTCTTTGGATTTTATTTTGGAGCACGGCGGGTTTCTCTCAAAGCTAAATCTTCTGTGCTTTCAAATTCCGCCGTTTCCTCCCTCACCCGACTCTTCGGATCGCTAGTATCAGAATGCCGTTGCCAGCTTTACCTGGTAGGTACTTGACAAGCAATATGGATGAGCACAAGGGGTATTGACGGTAATTTTCCTGCGATCAGTTATCCCCCTGGGTCTCGCGCTCCCCGCTGCAGCCACTTCATTGGCATACCTGAACGCAAAATGGTCGCTATCATACGATTTAGGCCTCATCAAGGGGTTGGTGAAGATGTCAATGAAGCTTCGCTCCGCAGAACGTGGTGATCGTCTGAATCTTTTTTACACACTGGAGGCTCAAGCCCTCAACCCCCAAACCGCCGATCGCCCATTTATCGTGTACAATGGCCAAACGTCGACTTTCCATGATACATACGTCATGGCACTCCGTTATGGAACCTGGTTCAAGAACGTCCACGGCATCAAGCGCAAGGAGATTGTCGCAATTGACCTGATGAACTCCTCCACATTCATCTTTATGGTACTCGGGCTTTGGAGCATTGGGGCGGTTCCAGCGTTCATCAACTATAACCTGACTGGAAAGCCACTCACCCACTCTGTGAAGACTTCCACCGCGAGACTCCTGGTAGTTGACGAAGAACTTCGCCATTGCTTCCCGGCAGAGCAGCAGGAGATCCTGACATCTCCGGATTTCCGTGAGGGCAAGGGGCCGGTTGAAATCGTCTTCCATACCCCGGATGTCGAGGCACAGGTTTTGGGAACGGAGCCGGTGCGCGAGGATGATAAGTCGCGCGATGGCCAAGTTGCCCGCGACATGGCCATCTTGATTTACACCAGTGGCACGACTGGGCTACCTAAGCCTGCCATCGTCAGCTGGAAGAAGTGTTGGTCAGGTAGTGTGTTCTTTGGAGATTGGATGGGCATCACTCCTTCTGATAGATTCTTTACTGTAAGTTTCCACGATAAGAGTTCTGACTTCTTTCTAACATCTCAGTGCATGCCTCTATACCATAGTTCTGCTTCGGTACTTGGCTTCTTGACTTGCCTGATGAACGGATCGACCCTCATTCTCGGTCGCCGATTCTCCGCACGCAACTTCATCAAAGAGGCTCGCGAAAACGATGCGACGATCGTTCAATATGTTGGCGAAACACTCCGCTACCTATTGGGTGTGTCGCCTGAAATTGACCCCGTAACCGGCGAGGATCTTGATAAGAAACACAAAATCCGATTGGCGTTTGGAAATGGACTGCGCCCCGACGTCTGGAATCGTTTCAAGGAGCGCTTTAACATTCCCACGATTGCCGAGTTCTATGCTGCTACCGAAGGCACAACGGGCTCGTGGAATATGTCAAGCAATGACTTCTCTGCAGGCGCCATTGGCCGAACCGGCGCGATAGGAAACTTCATGATTGGTCGAGGATCTGCTATCGTAGACGTCGATTTCGAGACCCAGGAGCCCTGGCGGGATCCCAAGACCGGTCTTTGCAAAAAGACCCCTCGTGGTGACCCCGGCGAGTTGCTGTTTATCATTGACGCAGCAGACCCGTCAGCGAATTTCCAGGGATACTTTGGAAACAAGAAGGCCACAGAAAGCAAGATCATTCGTGACGTGGTGAAGAAGGGCGATGCCTACTTCCGAACTGGTGACATGGTCCGGTGGGACAAAGAGGGCCGCTGGTACTTCTCAGATCGGCTGGGAGATACTTTCCGCTGGAAGAGTGAGAATGTCTCCACCAGCGAAGTCTCCGAAGTTCTAGGAGCGCACCCTGAAGTCCACGAAGCCAATGTCTACGGCGTTGCCCTTCCAAACCATGATGGGCGTGCCGGTTGTGCAACCATCGTTTTCAACCAACAAATGGCGACCGGCAGCATATCTGATACTGCGCTAGAGCCATCGCGCCAAGTGCTTGACGATATTGCTGCACACACACTCAAGAATCTACCTAGATTCGCGGCTCCTTTGTTCTTGCGAGTGACGCCTGAAATGCAGTCAACTGGAAACCACAAGCAGCAGAAGCACACTCTTCGCACCGAGGGAGTGGACCCAGCCCTGGTCTCGAAGAAGGACCGAATTTATTGGCTCCAGGGTAATTCTTATGTGCCTTTTGGACAGAGAGACTGGGATCGGTTGAACGGTGGACAGGTTCGACTATGATTTAACATTCACCACTGGACAATTTGAACACTATTGGAAACGTATCTTACTGGCTCTTATGAATACCCTGCAGTCCTCGAACTAGAATGTTACACTCGGATATATTAATAATTTAAGCAGCCGTAATAAAATACTCGAAAGCTAGTTCAAGTACATGGCTAGGACTTGGTCGACGTGTTCACAGTGTCCAGCGGTGCATCAGCCTCCACAACCTTCCACACCTCCTCAATCTGCGCCGCAACATCCGCGCTCAAAGGTCCATTGTCAAGACCATCGAGGGTCTGCTTCAGCTGCTCAAGATTGCGCGCGCCGAAGATCAAACCGTCTCCAAGCTCTCCCTTTAGAGCAGAGTGGTACGCCACCCACCGGTACGCAAGCTCGGCCTTGGGAATCCCCGACTTTTGCGATATGTTTCCCCAAATCTTTAGGCCTTCTAGCATCTTTGGTTTGTTGTAAAGCGCATTGTACAACCCGCCGATGGGCGTGTTTGCGTCCCATCGGCCTTCACCACCCGCGACCAGCTTCTCGACATCCTTGGTCAGGAAGCCTCCTCCGATGGGTGAATAGGCATAGAAAGCGATGTTGTGCTTGCGCAGTGTTGGTAAGATCTCACTCTCCCCTCGGCGGGCAATGGCGGAGTAGTTGCCTTGATAGACTGTCGGTGTGATATAGTTGTTCTCGCGGGCAATGCGAATGACATCTTCGACTTCGTCAGCCAAGAAGTTGGACAGACCGAACCGCTTGAATTTCCCAGCCTGGTACTGAGTGTTGATAGCAGCCAGCAGATCCTCAAGGGAGCTCCTCCGATCCGGGGCGTGAATATAGTACGTGTCGAGCTGAATGCGTTAGATGAGTCTTCTGTCTCATGTGTTTACACTTACTTGATCGGTTTGAAGAAGGGTCAAACTCTGTTGCAGGATGGTCACAACAGACTCTGGGGTAGAGGGCTTCTGGCCAAACCCGCCGGGATACTTGGAGTCAATAGCGAAGCGTGAATCGGCGTGAGCGGTGCCCAGTCGCTCTTCGGAGCCGGTGTAGATTGTGGCTGTATCAATGGTCCCGACACCTCTGGCTTGCAAGACGTCCAGGAACCCTTTCACGGCGTCAACGTTGGGAAATGCGGTCTCGTCTGTGATAAAGGCTCCGCCCCAAATGAGTTTGATATTCGCCATGGTGGATCGAAGAGAAGTGAAATGAAGATAGCAATGTATAGAGATGAATACTCGGTTTGAGATGCTCGTACTGGTGAGTAGGGCTCTAGATATTTATACCTAGATTTCCATACAATCGATGATAAATCAAGAGCCCTGGTTATGTCCGTGGAGCTTGAAGCCGTGATGTGATAACTCCGCAAAGACCGGGACGGACGAACAAACCCGCAGCTCCATGGACAACCAGGGCTCTTGATTTATCATCGATCGATCACGCAACTCCGGGTTCCGAGAGCCTCTTGCCAGGAAGCTTCTGGATCAGCTAGAAAGGTTCAGAATATCCGTCGTGGACACTTCTAGCAACCTTATTCACGCAACCTTGGCACCTTGGCATATAGCGGAAATGACAAATCAGACTAGGTTGCAACACCTACCTATGAACTTGGAAGGTTCACGGATGGAGATTGATTTATTTTCTCTACTTGGGTAAGTATCTGAGAGTATCATCGAAGGTCCATTGAGTTCCAAGGCCGGGAAGCTATTATGCAAGCTCGTGGACTTGACCGTTGGAAGCTTCAAGCCGATACGGGCACAATTATCGATTGAACTTGATCTTAAAACATAAATTGGGAAGAGGACTTCCCCCTAGGGCCCTGCCCACTAGATATTCGTGAGTTCGGTTGATTAACATGGGAAGCAAACCGAATAGAAGTTGATATTGGAAGGTCCACAGTATAGTACCTGATTAGAGCCCGGCATAAAGCCGACTCCGGTGCTAATCGGCTCCAGCTTCCCCGCATATAAATTGGAGATCGCATTTCGCATTTCGCATTTCGCATTTCACATTTTGGGATTGTACACTTGCAAATCATATCTTCAATGTCGGTATTAACAATTCGTCCGGGTGTGTTAACAGCCCGACCGAGTATTCGCACATTCGCGACCACACGTTATCTCCGCACAGACGCTGGCTCCGTAGCTGCGTCATTCCTGTCGCGCTTCCAATCTCTAGGGCCGCAGATTCGGACCCAAACCCTAGACGCGAACCAACTCCAGCTACTCTCCCTCACCCTTGACCGTCCGACTCTATTCCCTGCCACGCCCTCGCTGTCCGATGGCGCCTTGCCCCCGCAGTCCGCAACTCCCGTGCCGCCGGGTTACCATCTGGCATACTTCACGCCCGCATTCGCCGAAAGCGAGCTAGGTGCAGACGGAACGGACACATCGTACAATCCAGAATCGCCCTTCACGCGACGCATGTGGGCTGGCGGCGAGGTGCTGTGGCCCCGTGGCGCAGATGGGAAGCCCAATCCATTGCGCGTGGGACAGCAGGTGCAAGAGACCACACGGGTGCTCAGCGCCGAGCCCAAGGCCGTGAAAAAGACAGGAGAGGAGATGATTGTGGTTGGGGTGGAAAAGGAGTTCGCTAACGAACACGGCGTGTCAATCATTGACCGACGGTCGGGCTTCCCATTCTAATCTGGCAGATTGAAGTACTGACGCCGTGCAGAAATTGGGTGTTTCGAAAGGCGCTCCCTGTTCCATCTGCGCCAACGTCCTCTGGTGCCGCTCTGCCGCCGTCAACTTCGCACCTCGCAACCTCCAATCCCACCTCAGCCGACATTTCGACCGAGGGAAACACCCATACACGTACTCTAGTGCAGACACCCGTGACCTTGTTCCGATTTTCTGCACTGACGTTCAACCCCCATAAGATTCACTATTCGCTACCTTGGGCTAGGGAGGTAGAAGGCCACAGGGATATTGTCGTACACGGCCCGTTGAACCTGATCTCCATCTTGGATCTGTGGCGTGACACCAAGCGTCAAAGTGCCACAGATCATGGCTTGCTGTTTCCCGAGCGCATCTCATATCGCGCAACGAGTCCGTTATATGCTGGCGACGAGTATCGCATCGTGCTTGAAGAAGGTCAGGAAACCAAGGTGCAGATTCTTGGGCCTGGAGGAATAGCTATGAAGGCCGAAATTCAATAGATAAAATTCGGCCATAGTTTGAATATTTGCACAATGTTGCGCTTATTAAAGTGAAGACTCAACCTTGGAAGCCTGTGCGCGAAGCATGAAATGAATAAAACGCCGGGGCGGGGCGATCGTCCGTCTGGGCACATCTTTCCCTGCATTCTACCCTGGAGTCTTTTAAGTTCCGGTCACCCTACGGAGTACGAAGAACAAAGATCATCCAACCCATTTGAAAAATCATGGAGGAGAATCGGGACCCCGCTGCGGAGACGGTCCCCAAGAAGCGAACGCGGGTGCAATTTTCGTGCACAGCATGCAGATATCGCAAGTAAGCTTAACCTGACGTTTTGAGTCCACCCACCCAATGCGCGCCTCGTATATCCACAGACACTGATCGCATAGATTGAAATGCTGTCGCAACCACCCATGCACCAACTGCAAGAAGCGGGGCGAGGCAGTATCATGCACTTATGTTGGTCGTGGACCACGGGGCAAGGCCCAGCATGGTCGCTCGAGCCCAACGCTTGTTCAAGATCGCTTGCATCACTTAGAAAACTTGGTCATGTCATTGGCTCAGAACCAGCGGCCTGATTCAGAGATTGACTTCAATACACAGCCAGAGAACAAGGCTGCATACGCAACACCTTCACCGGGAAGCGCTGATCCTAGTACTGAGTCTGCTCCTGTTGATACGGGTACGCTTGTTGTCAAGAACGAAGGAACCAGCTATATTGATAGCGCTAATTGGCGTGCTATACTAGAAGAGGTATGCTCCCTTCTTGGTGTGCCTGTGTTGTTTATTGTGCTGATGTTGACTCGAACGTGAAGATCAATGGAGTGAAAGAATACCTGGATGAAAATCAAGGAAATTCTGAAGATGAAGATGTTGAAGCTGATGATACTGACAACTCGTCTCCAATCTTGCTACTCGGAAATAGTAAGCCAGCGAGCAAAGAGGAAGTGCTTCTTGACGTCCCCCCACGGTCGATAGCCGATCGTTTGGTCTCACGCTTCCTAAAGACGTCTGAGCCAGCACGCAGTAAGTGACCTGACTCCCTCTGCCGCATCATCTTGATTCTTAGATCTTGTGCTGATCTTCCGTTAGTTGCAATTCATATTCCGACTTTTTACAAAGAATACGAGCAATTTTGGCATCACCCAGCCAAGAAATCATTTACCTGGATCTCTCTCTTGTACTCAATATTGGCATTGTCTGTCTCAATATACCACCGAAGCGCCGAGCCATTGCCTTCTGACCTGGCAAACCCTATAACACTATGGGCCACATTCCGAAAGAGATCATCAGAATGTCTCATCCAGGCAAACTACATCACCCCAGGACGATACAAAGGAGAAGCGCTGCTGTTTTATTCTCTGACCGAGTTCTATCGAAGCCAGGATGCACAGATCGGCGTATCGTACTTGATTGGGATTACCATCCGTTTGACCATGCGCATGGGATACCATCGCGATCCAAGTCATTACCCAATGCTATCGGCCTTTGAGGGGGAGATGCGCAGGCGTCTTTGGGCATTGCTTACCCAACTCGACACTTTGATCTCTTTCCAGATTGGTGTTCCTAGAGTCATTCAACCTTGGCAGTTTGACACTGAGCTACCGTCAAACTTGCCGGACACTGATTTCGATGAAAGTTCGGCTACGTTGCCATCCGAAAGACCAAAAGAGGAACGAACAGACTGTTCTTACACGAGGGCCAAGGCACACATCATGAGGGTCTTTGGACAAATCACAGATCTGGCATTTTCTCGAGAACCCTCGTCATACGACGAGATTCTAGAGATTGACCGCCGCTTGGAAAAGGCGCACGATATCATACCCTCCTTCCTAAAAATTCGATCCATGACGCAGTGTATCGTGGACCCTGCGGATCTGATCATGCGCCGATTTACTCTAGAGCTCCTGTACCTGAAAGCACGTCTTGTGTTGCACCGGCGATACATTGGCGAGACAAACCCGAAATTTGCATACTCACGATCAATCTGCCTGACGGCTGCTCGTGAGGCTCTCCGATACCACACTGAGATTTGGACCGAATCCCAGCCTGGGGGTCAATTATACGCAGAGCGGTACTTCCTCAATTCTCTTCAAAACACTGATTTCTTGCTGTCGGCGATGATACTTTGCCTTGGAATTTCCCAAGACGAGGAGCGTGGCGATGCGGCCCGCCTTGATCTCCACGAACGTTCCGACTTCATCCTTCTTTTAGAAACTACGCAGCGCATCTTCATGGAGTCACAGCACCAGTCAGTAGATACGCAACGGGCAGTGTTGGCATTATCTATCATGCTCAAGCGTGTGAAGGATGCCAACTCCCAACGATCTCATTCGAATGTCGCCCAAAGCATGGGATCAATGACAGGTAACTTTGCGCTTCTTGAAACCCGGACAGCACTGACCGACCCTTTAGACCAGAGCCCATTCCAGATAGCTGGTCAAACGGCATTGAATGACGAGCAGTTTCCGATGTACCCGGCCAACTACAACGGGTCGCATAATGTGGTCCCTAGCACCAGTGGAACACCATCATACACTTCACTTGGGGTCATTGAAGAAATGCTAGATGGACCTGCTCAACTTGACTGGGTAGGAAATTCAATTCAATTGCTGAAACCAATGCTAACTTGAAGACTAGCGTTTGTACGACAGTCGTATTTCGGGGGTAGAGATGGCAACCAACAACAATGTCTGGTACTCAGATGCCCCTGCGACTCCGTATGACTTTGCTGCATATAATACCGCTGAGTCTCCTGCGGAAAGGAGTCATCAGTCAAAATATTAGACGTAAACACGCTTATGATACACAGTAATAAATTTCCAGGCCGCGTGCTTTCCAAGGTTATAAAATCTACATCCAAAGTCATATCCTACAATTGTATAGTTCCCTGCCGAGGTGGAATGTCGGATGTAGATCCATCCCGCTCCGCGGAACGGGGCATAATTTTCTTGTTTTGCGCCAACCAACACACCTCAAACAATTCGCCTCAAGCCCTTGTATCGCAAAATCAGCTTCAATGCAAGCTCCCCGGGTCGCCCGACTTGCGAGTCGTCCAATTGCACCCTCCTCCCTGCGCCAAAATGCGTGCCTGGCACCACAAACACTCAGAACGATAAGCACATCGCAACGACCAAACATCCAGTCTTGCCCCAATGGGACCAAACCCACCCGACGAGCCTTTGGACTCCCATCCCTATCATCTTTCCTCCCCTCAAACGGCGGCAATAACTCCCCGCACCGCGTGCTAACAGCAACGCGCAACCTCCCTTTCAACCCAGCCCTGCTCTACAAAGTCATTGCCTCGGTCGAATCCTACAGCCAATTCCTTCCCTTCTTGACCGCCTCGACTGTCACAGCCCGCGACCCAAAAACGGGATACCCTACGCAAGCGTTCTTGACAGTAGGGTACGGCCCACTCAGCGAGACGTTCACATCGCGCGTGGACTGCGACGTTGAGAAATTGACCGTCGAGGCTAAAAGCGGGGACAAATATGGGAAGGAGGCGCAGCAGAATGACAAGGCTTCTGGGTTCGGTGGGTTGTTCCCTGCTAATGAGGGCCTCTTCGAGTATCTCTCTACGAAGTGGGAGCTTGTGCCTATCACGCCTGCCGAGACGCAGGGTGGACCGATGACGAAAGTCAATCTCGAGGTGCGGTTTGAGTTCCGCTCGCAGATGCATGCTACTATCATGAGCTCGGTTGAGGGCCAGATGGCTGGAGTGATGATCGAGGCTTTCGAGAAGCGGATACGGGAGGTTGAGGGAAAAGGCTTGTAAGATGGTTCCAAGGTTGTAGATTGTATATTAAGGGAGCTTGGATTGGCGCACAATTTATATCGTCTGGGCATCGCCATCCAAGGTTAGACTTGCATCGCTCGAAAACAATACCGATGGGTTCGATGGTTTATTGTATTGGGTCGGGCATGGGAGAACGGATAGTGACAAAAAAACATGATAGTATATAATACAAATTATCTGAATAGGCAGACTTAAAGCATCTTGAGGCCCTGGGTCCTGACTGCGGCCTTGCGCGAAGTGCCCTTCTTCGCGGGATGAGCATTGAAGTTGTCTTGGACAATATCCCAGTTAACACGATCCCACCAGCGCTCGAGGTACTCGTCTTTTCCGGCAATACCGTAGTCCATCATCCACGCATGCTCCCAAGTGTTGACGCACAAAATGGGCTGGATGTCGAGGGCACCAGGCCCAGTGTTCTTCTGGTTTTGGGAAAATGCGCCCATGGATCCGGCGAACCCGGCTTCGGCCTGGATGTCGGAGCTGTGAGTGGCCATGTCTTGGGACTGGCGGCGAGCGTGGGCGGCTGGGTAGGGCGTTCCGGCGCTGTAGGTGCAGATTATTTGCAGCATGCCCTCGCGGTCAAGGTTCTTGGTGAGCCACACAAAGCCCGGACCGAACATTGAGCTTGCCGTCGCGAGGAAATCCAATTTGAGGGACTCGACGGAGGAACAAGTGTCGTTCATGTCCCTGACGAGACTTTCGGGGATGGCGACGTTTGTGGGGGACTATATATAGTCAGAATTGAGCGGTCAATTCAAATAGTATAAACTAACCAGACAGTTGTAGAAGAAGTGGTTGTTGTGGGCCATTGAGGCATAGTTGAAGACCGAGGCCATCTCCGGACGCCGGGAGTACTTGATCAGCAACTCTCCGGGTTTGCAATCTGCATCGGGGGTGTCTTTTAATGTTAGCAGTGGCTCATCGATTAATTATCCTCAAAGTGAGATCGAGGCAGGTCATGCTGAGCTCACCTTGTGTCAACAGGTTGAGTTTGTCAACGAGCAGGGACTGGTATTGGGTCCAAGAAAAGTCAACGGCCTCGGGCGAGAGGAAGTCTGGCACACCGTTCTCCTTGAAAGAGGCATCGTGTGTCAATTGAGGAACGCGGTGGAGGGAACGGGTCTGGAAGCGTGAGAAGGCGGAGGTAGGTTTCTGGACACGACGCGGTCAGTCTGGGTGTATGCAGTGGAGGGGAGACCAATGGCTCACGGCGGAGAAAGAGGAAGCCGCGCGCAAAGCGCTCTGCGGCCGGGCGAATCGACTGAACATGACGAGAGCGCTGTGAATGGGCGAGTTAATCTTGCAGAGCTTCAACGCCGAAGAATTTCCCTCCCGACGTGTAGCCCGATCGGGACTAGTCTGCTTATATAATGTTCATATCAACAGCCAATAATGTCAGCTTACGATTACTCTTGTCAACGCATTTGTAGAGGAATAAGGTAGTACAAGGCTTCTATATTGCAGTATTTGGCAGCTAGATAGGACCCCGTGAACATCTAGAATGTGGTCAAACGCAGAAGCGCAGGAATTTATGGTTCCCCGGTCGACTTCGGTAGATCCTGAGGCATCAATTGAGAACGTTGGAAATATTCTCCCAAGTACCTTCCCACTGTTTTGTCAATTCCCAAATTTCCCAAATAGTCATTCCAATTGTGATAGTCCTACCGGGAATACGCTCTCGCCGTCATTCTGGCAAAAGTCTTGTTTCGCTGCGTCCTTGGGACCAGAACACACGGCTCTCATACAGCGTTTAGATCATTGATCCCACACGCGCACATCCCGCCCACCCCTCCTAAAATTGTTACCAAACTGAGTTTCAGGTGCTTTTCCAACTCGTATTCCTGCGAGATGAAGATTGCAACTCTCCAGCTGGCCCCTATACTAGGAGATCTCCAAGGCAACATTGAGAGGGCAAATGGCTTGTTGAAGTCTAACAAGTTGGTTTCTACCGGAGAAGCCCCACCTGATATCTTGGTGCTGCCGGAAATGGCCTTGACTGGTATGACCTTTCATCGTTTACGGTACGTGGGCTAACGGTCACAGGCTACAACTTCCCCTCCCTGGAAGCAGTCAAGCCATATCTTGAGCCAGCTGGGGATGGCCCATCTGCTTCATGGGCACGCGAAACAGCTAAGCGCCTGCAATGTAAGGTCTGCGTGGGCTATCCAGAGATTGAGAAAGACCCCCAGAACACCGACCAAATCAACTACTATAATTCCCTTCTTGTGGTTGATGAGAAGGGAGAGGTCATCCACAATTACCGCAAAAGCTTCTTGTATTACACGGATGAAACATGGGCGGCTGAAGGTCAAGTCGAGCGAGGTTTCAAAGAGCTCGCCATTCAAGAACAACAGGTCGCAACTTCGTTTGGAATCTGCATGGATATCAACCCGTACAAGTTCGAGGCACCTTTTGAGAAATGGGAATTTGCAAACCGGGTGCTTGAATCGAAAACTCAGCTTGTGATTCTTTCAATGGCATGGCTGACACTGCTGAGCCGTGAAGAGCTCGATGCGTTGAAATACAAGCCAGAGATGGACACCTTCAACTATTGGCTACAGCGATTTTGGCCTCTGCTACAAAAGAGGATGAAACACGAGGTTGATGCTGACGGACTTTCAAAGAAGGTGGTCATCGTCTTCGCTAACCGGGCTGGCGAGGAGCCACCGGCAGACGAGACCAAGTCGGAGGCTCGGTACGCAGGAACGAGCGCCATCATTGCAGTGACGCAAAAGCCCACTTCAGATTCAGAGCAGGACTCTGAGTCGAGTGACGATGCAGAGTTTCCCTTCGATGTCAGAATCCTGTGCTGGGATCTTTTGGGTGCGGCAGAAGAAGGTGTTTGCGTCGCGGATACTACTGCGGATCCCAAAATGGTGTTTGCCATCAAGAAGTCCAAGTGAACAGCTTTGATTTCTATGTAAGACATTCAGGGATGTTGCAGTGACAACACACATATTCTGCATGCATCGAGAGAAGCGGACATTGGGAGCCCTGGAGCCCTGGAGCCCTGCCCAGGTGCCCAGGTGCCCAGGTGCTGTGAGCGAGTGGACCCGAGTCCTTTGATACCAGCCAGCCAGCCAATCACATCACCTCAATACACCTTCTAAGCGCCTCACCTCTTCGGCTGCATTTTGTTCTTTATCCAATCCTATTTTGTCCGTGACTTTTAAATCTACCTTAGCGCCTTTGTTAGCGCCCTGGCTTTGAGTATGAAGACTCTGAAACAGTCCAGTCTCTATTTTAGGATCATGGCGTCTACACATTGGACTCTTTGTTCACAAGACATGAAAGAAGCGAAGACTGACATATGACTGCTTTGATCCGTGAATGCCTTTGTAACCATTGGCGAAATTTCAATTTATCGCCATCTTCCCTTCCAATCCTTCCATACTTCCAACCTGCATTCGACTTAATCTTGACCTCTATATTTTCCATACATCTTCCGCTAGTCGTGTCACCTATCTGTGCCAACGCCAACCTTGGAAGAGAACAACATGGCAAGGTCTCTCTCTGCAATCCACGGACAGCCATATGTGCTATTGCTTCTGGCATTCTTCACCAACCTAAGCCGTGGCTCTGGACACACATTCGACACATTTAGTCTTCTCCCAAGATCTTCAGACTCATGTCCCACTTCATACGTGAGCTGCAGCAACACAAAGCTACCAGAAGACTTTTGCTGTCCCTCGGACTCCACATGTATCAGTCTAGACAATGCCAGCTCTGCCATCTGCTGCCCTGCCGGGAGTAACTGTGACTACATCACTCCGATTACATGCGATATACAGCTACAGAATGTTACTATGCACCCTGAAAGCGTCATCAAGTCCACTCGGCTTAGTGACAGTCTCGCCAAATGTGGTGAGCTCTGCTGTCCATTTGGATACACATGCTCAAGGAACAATACGTGTGCATTGGACAAGAAAACCGCCACCACAGCAACTGCTTCTGTGTCTAGCTCCTCGACTACCATCTCAACTACAACCAAAGCAACGAACGCAACACCAACTGTCACTCCCCAAGCAACAATCACACCCGTACCCTCCCCATCTTCATCTGCCGAAAAGTCCGCCAACACCACGACATCCTCAGACCTTTCAGCGTCCTGTCCCGAGTACCCAGCAGCAGCCATCGCAGTAGGCTTCTTCCCAGGCGCTATATTTGGCGCCATAGCGGCCCTCCTAATAATGCTTTGTGCTCGGCACCGGGCCCGCAAAAACGAAACCCAGATCCAAGAACCCAAGCCCAGAATCGACTGGACCCAGCGATCCTCTTCAGGTGCCCTAGTAGGCATATCTCACCCAATCCCCCAAGACGACACATCCTACCGCACAGACTTCCTCCGAAGCCCCCCACAGGCCAAACGATCTTCCATCGGTGGCCGCTCAACCCGCTCAATGGTGCACCGTACCGGTAGCAAAGTCAGAAGTCTATTCTCTGGGCACCCCCGGGCAGATCCAAGACTAGACAAAGACGTTCCTCCAGTTCCCATGCCCAACCCAGACGCCCCATTCACGCCGCCTCGCCAACGACAGCCAAGCACAGAGAGCATCAAGATTTACTCGCCGCCCGGGGCGTTGACGGAGCCACGCACATTCCTAGGACCGGAGCCGTATCCGGGCTCTACTGCAAGGCCAGAAACTGCATTCTCTGATTTGATGCATGCTGGCGGGTGTCCACCGAATGGAAGGAATCCACCTTATCCAACCCATGAAGAGTCGAGGGAGAATCCTTTCAAGGACCCCAGCCACTGGGGAGGGTTTGATGGGCGCGAGAAGTGAAATTGCGTTTTTGATTGTCATGGCTAGACTTTAATTGTGTTGGCATACTAATGGTGTATCAAAATGTTACAGATTTTGTTCAATGATTTCTGATAGTCATACCCTATTTGCTTAGATACCTTCTTTACTTAGTATATCTTAATGCAGCTATTTGTCCTCACCATTCTTCACCATAAGCCCTAGCAAGCCCTGGAGCCCTGGAGTAAAATCCATCGGAATTTATAATTGACCGTGCAATGAAATTTCATGTGTATATAACTCCTAGAGCCCAGGAAGAAGGGCCTACAACGCCGCCACTCTCTTTGCTTTGCGTTCAGCTATGATTCTCTTAATCTCCTTCAGTAACCCGACAAGCAGAGGGACACCAATGGGGCCCAGAAGGGGAAGGTAGACAGCGACTTTGTGCTCATCGGGGAAGTAAACTTGACCGACCATACTCTTTTCGAAGAAACTGCGCTCGGCTTCTACCTCGGCGACTCGGGCGCTAGCAAGGGCAGCGCCGAAGCGACCCTCTTTCAAGTGAGAGCAGGTAGCACTCAAATGTGAAAGGGTGGTAGAAACAGACGTAGCGACAGTTGCTGGGATAGGAATTGAGGGAAGTGACTCAGTGAGACGTGCAAGCGAGCCCATGGTGGAAGAAGCAGATAACAGGAGAGTGGCTGCGCGGATGCGAATGGATGTCTGGAGACGAAGGGGGAGAGAAGCGGGGGTACTGGGGGTACCAAGCAGAGTGAGAAGCTGGTGGGAGAATGTCATAAAGGCAGGGCCCAAGGAGTCCTGAGCAAGGTGGGCGGGGTTTGAGTCGCCCGCCTTGTCGCCGGTAGAAAGCGGCGTGTTCAAGAGGAACACACCACCCCATTGCGGGACTATCCAGCTGGAAGCGCGGTTTTCCTTGACGAGCAATGGCGATTGAGAGGGATCTGGGACATAGAGAATGAAGTTTATGGTAGGGCCGTTTCCGATGCTGGGGTTCAGTGGCCACTCTGCAGCGTTGACGAAAGCGCTTAGATCTTCCTTCTTCAATGTCCATGCTGCCTCAGCTTCGTCAAACTCAGGCTTGGGTGCAGTGGGTGCGAAGTTCGCATATAGCTGCACCTGCGTATCGACCGTGAAGTCGCTGATCGGCGATAATGCTTTCAAGAGAGGGGAAACATATTCATTCACGGCAGCCTCAATATCCCACGACGAAGGTCTCGACCCTGGGGTGAAAAGCGAGAATGAAAGGTGGTAGGTTTCCGCGTATTTCATCGATCGGCGTAGCCTTCGACTGATATCTTCAGCCAGCTGGGGCGAAGTTGAGGCAAGCCCAGCAGTATGTCCAGACAAAATATGCGCGATAGTAGCTTTCTCTTCGCCATACAACCGTTGCAATTCTTCTGCAATAAATGTTGAAAGGGGCGAGTTTGAAGAGGACGGCACGGGGACTTGGTTTGGCGGATAGAACACATCGAGCTGCGTCGTGGCAGCATGGAGCTCTGACCGCGGGCTTACTAGGTTCTCCTGTGGCAGGAGCCTAACAGTCAATGCAATATCCGCGATTCCTCCGGAGACGTCGGCGCCAATGTCAATCTCCCCATAATTAGAAGTGCTGTCGTTGGCCAATCTGAGGCGGAGATGATGGGCTGCGAACTCGTTGAGATCATCGAGAGTATGCTGTGTGGTGCGGAGGAGGTGCTGGGCCTCGGACAGTTGCAGCGAAGGTGTCGCAAGATGTATGTCCAAAGGGAACACTGGTCGACATGCCTGCCAAAACGATTGTTAGCATCTAGCAGAACCACCCATGCCAAAGGGCGATTGCGTGAGCCGTACCTTGCCATCGGCCCAATCTACCATCTCCTCAATAGGGAGAGACGCCCTGTAGATTGAGGTTGTTTTCCACCATATTGGGAATCCCAAAAATATAATCACTGCCCAGAAAGCTGCTATCACTCGGAATCGCGTTTGGACAACAGCCGCGGTCTCGGGGGGCGGCGCGCTTTTCACGCTGGGTTGCGGTTCGGGGCGAGAGATCGAAGTCTGGGGAGACTCCTGTTCTCCTGTTTTGACCGTCATAGTCAGGACATGCTTTGTGCTCCAAACCAGAGCAATGGGGTGTTTGTCCGCGTCGCGGGTTGGAGATATGGGGAAAGTTGCCGGGCGGAGAGGTCAGGAGCTTCGACGTAGGCGGCACCGCCGCATCCAGCCCGGCAACTATACAATAGGCCTATGTTCACCTTGAAGCTATATAATTTTGTCAGAGATTCCAAGTTGTTTGTGACTTATATAATGCTGTCCATGGATGATTTACGTCAATGTATCAATCCTCAATTCAGATCTAGTGTACTTTGCGCAAAGCAGTTCATGAGCTCAAAACAGGACCAGCCAGTATCATTATAGACTCATGTTATTTAGAATGATTAAATGACAAAAACAGGGGGTATATTGCCCAGGAACGCCGACCCGATATGTGTTGAAAGCCCCACGGGCTTTCTATTTGTACTCGAACCAATGCCTAGTATTCCTTCTCGAAGATCCTTTGGATGGGTTTGGCGGCCTGGGTTAAAAGTCAATAAACCTGTGAGTGAGTGGGCAATGAAAGCACGTACATCAATGAACTTTTCGAGATCTTGATCCAGGTTGGCAAGATCATCCTTTCTCTTCTTATTCTCTGCGATCAAAGCCTGCTTGCGCTTCAGAAGCTCCTGTCGCGCTTGCTCCAGCTTCTCGCGTTCGGCGTGTTCGTGGTTGATGCGGGCAATCATCAGTTCATGCTCGTTGGTTTCGCGATGCTCGGGATGAAGCTCTAGGAACTCCTCGACTGGAATCAAGGGAAGAGACAGGTATTTGTGGCTATTCGAACGAGGTTAGTAGGTTCATAAAGAGCCGGTGACCCGGATATTATATCCGCATACTCATAAGCCTCACAGGCAGCAATCTCACCCGTGAGATGCTTCTGTTCATAGTACAAGTTCTGGAGTTGAAGATGGAGCCGGTCGATCTCTTGCCGCGCTTCCGCGGTCGCCTGTTTGGTGTCGCGCACGCGAAAGATGGCATCTCGATTCTGCCCACGGAGTTGGGCTAGCAGAGCGTACAGAACTTTCTGTTGCTTTGAGGCGGCTAATGCCAGTTCTTGGAGCTTGGCGCCATCATCGGGGCAGGATTCGGGGTTCAGGATTGAAAGCAGTTGTTGGCATTGAACGAGGGTTTCAGCACTTGTCTGCAGTACTGGTAAAAGCGACTCATCGGCGACGATCTCACTGATAGCCATGGTTGGGAGATAAAAGATAAAGAAGAAGTGGCGAGAGAACCCGAGTGCCGAGAAGAAAATAATGTGGAGGTTGAGGGCGGGATGGATCAATCAGGGCGGCGTCCGGCGCATGTGCCTTGGATATGGTTGGGGAACCTCTCAGCCCTTTTTCTCCCTTTGGCCTCTTACATTCCCCTCCTTTTTTTTCCCTCCAATAACTGTTTGCTTGATGTGCCCCTCGTTTTTCTTGTCTTAGCCTTCAGCCTTAAAGGCTTTACTTCCTCCTGGCCCTCCCGGCCCGATCTCCCCCCTCCGACACCCGTCCACCTCACTTGATGGCAATCGATTCATACTAGACGGCGCTTCAACTAAACTTTACACTCATGGCCTGTGGCGCATCTTCCATGACGGTGGAGTCTTACGAGAATGAGCATGAGGCATTTGCCTCTGCCACCGCGACTCCGGACGAGAACACCGGTCTACTCCGTGATCGGCGGCGGAGACATTCATTCCATGCATCCAGAAAACTATCTTGCGACTACCAAGATGCCGATGCTGTGTTTATCAGGGTATGTACTCCTCGCTCCTGAGAATCCTAAGCGAGATTTTCCCAAGCAACCCCTAACACATTTTAGGTCGAACTCTTCCTTGCCGAGTTGGAACGTCGCATGCAGTGGATTGAACAGTACCGGAAATCCCACATGGTACAAGTTGATGCCAGTTTGAAACGAGGATATGCTACACTTGAGGCCGTCCGAGATCAGTGCTCCGTCACTTCGGGCGAGTTGATGGGAAGTGGCAAGAAGCGAGCAAAGATCCTGGTCGAAACCCTCGAGGACCGATACAACGAGGCCCTGGTGACCAAGGAGACCCTGGAGCAAAAGGCCCAGGCTGGAGTGCGGCTGATGGAGTCGTTTTTGACCGAAATCGAGAACCGAGCGCATGCAGTTCGTGACCGCGGCATTTACGGTGCCATCGATGACGGGTGGAAAGCCATGGACTCGAAACTGGGCCAAGCCAAGGAAATCGTCGACGAGGGCATGGAGCGTGCCCGTCGCACTCGCGACACTCTCCGGGAGACTGTCGAGGATGCTATCCGGCTAGCTCAAGAGAATCGGTTGATCAGCTATGATGATCTTCCTCATCCGTGGCGCGTCAACCCACACATCCTCAAAGGCTACCGATTCACGACCTCCAAGGTGGAGTGTGTCTCATCTGTTTTCGCATACTCCAACGAGATGTTCAACATCTGGTCCCATGTGATTGGTCTCGTTATCGTCCTCGCCATCGCCTTTTACTTCTACCCACTTCACACCAATTTCCACATGAGTTCCAAATCCGACGTCGCTATTGCTGCCGTCTTCTTCTTCGCTGCGTGCAAGTGCTTGGTCTGCAGCACCATCTGGCACACTATGAACAGCATTGCCTCCCAGTCGTTGATGGAGCGGTTTGCTTGCGTGGACTACACTGGAATCTCCATGTTGGTTGCTGCCTCGATTGTCACCACTGAATATACCGCTTTCTACTGCGAACCACTCTCTCGATGGACATACATTCTGCTGACCATGTCACTTGGCATCGGCGGTATCATCCTCCCGTGGCACCCCACATTCAACCGCCACGACATGGCGTGGGCGCGCGTGGGCTTCTTCGTGACGCTCGCGCTGACCGGTTTCTCCCCCATAGCCCAGCTAACGTACACCCGTGGATTCGCATGGACCATGTATTTCTACGCCCCAGTTGTGAAGAGTATCATGGTCTACTTCGTCGGTGCCTGCATTTACGCCTCCAAGGTCCCCGAGCGATGGAAGCCGGGCCTCTTTGACTACGTCGGTGGCAGCCACAACATCTGGCACCTGGCTGTTCTGGGTGGAATCTTGTTCCACTATCACGCCATGCAGGACTTGTTCGCCGGTGCGTTCCTGCGGGCTCAGGGCGAATGCCCGAACCTGACGACTTGAACATATCTCACAACATACTCCCACGAATTTGATCTGTATTGCATATCACATATTTCCCGTGGCCCAACATGGATTACACGGTCTCGACATCTCGACATGCCTTTAGACGTTTACACTCGCAGCTTGCTGCAGGTCATGACTTGCTATGGTCCTTTTTGACGAAAAAACATAGACCTCTTTCTCTGGGAGTACTGACTCCGTTGATGTTTGCATAGATGGAGTTCGCCTTGGTTGTTTATGATCTTTCTATTCTTAGAGCAGTGGCCTGTACAGAAATACACTGTTTTTCCTTTTTCCCATAGAGATTCGTCAGCTGTATAGCTACAGATTGTTTATACAATTCCATATTTTTTTGGTGTGTACCATGTATGTGTCAAAGACCAGCTGCCACAGTCATACAAAGTGTGGGCTTCATCCATGGATCCGTCACCTACATACCTGTGTTGCTGCTATGTCGTCTACAATGGTATGGGTTTCTAGACCTTGGATATTTCAAGTTGTGCTTGTATCTGATATTTAATTCACATGCGTTTTTTAGACCATGCAATATGCAATTTGTATGACATTGTACAGCGCTCCAAGCTTAGACAGCCCGTCTCGCTCTTAACATGACCGACGATGTCCATCATATCAAATTTGACTGAAATGACACCCGAAATTTACTGCCTTTCCTGGGCGTTCTGGCGTTTGCGGGCCTCCTTCGGCTCCGGCAGATATCTCACTGCAAACGAAAGCCCAGTGGAAACCAGCGCCAGAAGAATCCAAATGGCATAGCCTCCTGCCAGTTGTGTCCTCGCGCCGATAGCGAATAGACTGGTAAACAGGGCCGGGCAAAAGGCCCTCAGGCAACTGATACCTGTCAAAGCCAGTGCGTTAAGTGTACCCAGAACCCTTGGCGATGGCGCGACATCGTTCAAAGCGAGCTGGATTGCCGTGAAACTCATGCTAACTCCGCAGCCAAAGGCCAGTCCCACTGGGACAAAAATCCAGAAGGTACTGATGGAAGCCTCGGTCCCCCGTCGCAGGAGGACATTGCCAATAGGGCAGATGAGGAAGAAAGCCGGGTAGACGGAGGCGCAGACTCGGATCACACCGTTCGTGCCGATCTTCCGCTGTAGCGGAGGGAAGACTAGGAGCAGCCATATCGCCTGTGCGGCACCATTCAGACCCATCATGAGGGAGATTTGCAGGGGTGTCCAGCCGTACCCACCCAGGCTTACTGGTGTAAACCAAAAGACGGGTATGACTGCTGTGAAAGCAAAGGCGAGGACCATGAGGTGGCCATATGTATAGATGACCATACTCACACCTGGCGACTTCAGCAGCTCCCAGGTCGAGAGGTCGGCGCTCGGTTTCGATACTCCGGTTCCTTCATTCTCACTGTCTGTGATTGAGGGTTTCTTCAGTGTTTCCTCAACGAAGAGGGCAGTTGACAGGGCAGCAGTGGCTCCCACCGATGCCACTATCAGGCTCGACAATGCATAGGGGTAATTCTCGAAGAAATAAATCCCCCCAAACACGCCTGGATACTGTCTTGCGGGGTTGGCGAGAGCACCACCCATTAAAGGCCCTAAGAATATGCCCAAGTTACCGCTGAAAGCGAACCAACTGAATGCCCTTGCTTGGGTCTGCGGCGTGCTGTGCTCAGCCACCATCGTGCGAATAGTGACGATAGTTCCAGCAAAGACACCGGCAATACATCTAAAGATAATCATCTGCGGGATGGTTCTTGCGAATCCGAAAAGGCCTGTTGCCAGAGTGACGCCGAACATCGAATAGACCAGAACTGGCTTTCGCCCGATGCGGTCCGAAGCCCGACCCCAGAATATCATGACGATAGCCTGCGTCAGAGAAAACAATGACTCGATGAGACCGCTGTAGAAGCCGATATCTGAATCGATGAGATTTCCATTGTCCTGAACCATCTGGCTTACGTATGGGAAAATGGAGAAGAAAGCCAGGGGCTCCATCGCCCGCGCATAGCAAAGCAGTAGGATCTGAAACTTCGGCAGAGGCTTTTCGTCATCGCTATCATCCTCATCGCCGACCTTTGTCGTTGTGCCGGGTCCCAGGAGGCTCGTGGTCTCATCTGGATGGTCGTTTGCCTCGCCAAGTCCAGCGGCTGAGGCTAAAAGCGCTAGACCCTTATTTGTAGACGAAGCGACCATGCTTGCGAGCTACCAAAGGTAATGTTGGCCAAAGAAAAGACGTGAGTGCCTGTGGGAAAATTCAAAGATGAGGTGCTTGGGGTCTGATATGGTGGTATCGGCGCCGCCCCGGACTAGGAGTCGGATTTACCGGTCCCGATACCCCACCCCTTCCCTGCAGGTGCATCCTCTGGGTAAATGATCGTCAACCCCATGCCTTATAAATGGGTTCATACAAGCTCTTGGCATTATGCGAGTCGTGTTGCACCGCATTACATCTTACGAACCGGGATGCGCCCGGGAGAAAAGAGGCAATCGAAAGAAAAAAAAAACAAGATTTTCATCTCTAACTAGGCATCTGGCCCATCTGCAGGTGAAAATTCTATGGATATCATCTACACGTGTAGCATCGTCTATCTTCGTATATTCATGACCTCACTGTAGAGGCGAGCTTCCGCATCGGCACACCTAGTCGTTCAATCGGAGTATCCAGATATGTTGCTCCAAACGTTGCCCGATAAACCGAGCCCAACTGGGGGCATGTCTCCATTGTGAGCGTTTGTGGTACATGGCAGCGTAAAGAAAGTGCCTATGCGAAGGGCGCAAGTCAATCGGTGTCGACTGTATGCGGTATGCAGGTCGCAGGATTGCACGGCAACCGGAGTATTTCAGAGAGAACGTTAAGCCCTCTGTCGCTGAAGCGATGATGAACTGAGCGAGTCACCCAAGAGCGAGAACCAATCCGATCAAGTTCATTTGATGTTCATTGAGTCGTTTCGGTGACAGTCTCGGGGGTAGGTCCGCCACGCTTTTGGAAGTTGCCTTGCATCCAGCAGCGGTACATCTTTTGCTTGGTGCCACGGTTGACGATCAATCGTCGGTCCACCCCCATGTTGAGCACCTCGAAGGCTCCATTCTCCTTTGCCAATTGCTTGGCCTCCTCGGATTGTTCCGGTGCCGACTGAGATTCCTCCGCGGATCCCTCGGTGGAGGCATCATAGCCAAGGGGAATTTGCAAGCCATCTTGAGCAGACCAGGTTCCCCACATGTCGACAAGTTGGTCTTTCTCGAAGAAGTAGACGCGAGTGCCATCGCCGCGGATATAGAAATTCTCAGCCATGTAACGGCCTTTCTTGAACCGTACTTGGGCGAGGTCACCACGACCGTAGTCACGGAAAAGAACACGACCACCCGGCTTCAAGAGCCGGTAGACATTGCGAATGGCGTGGTCCCACTGATCGGGGGCCAGAGCAGAGAAGATGAAGATCATAATCACCACATCGACCGATCCTTCGGTCAAGCCAGGTGGGAGAGAGTCGCCATCCTCGTTTGGCACGCCGGAGGCATCCCAGACATCGGCGGACATGTACTTCTCATTGTAGTGCTCGCTCTCACGCATGACCTTCACAGCGTATTTGGAGTAGTCGCAGGCGTGGAGCTTGAACTGCTCATTTTGATTGTTCGCCAGCAAAGGGAAGGCAGTGTTTCCGGCGCCCGCGCCAACCTCCAAAACAACCTTGGGGCCGGCGTCCTTCTGCGTCACCTCATCGAGAATCGGGAACTCTTGGCGCAACCACTTGCGGTCTTTGAAGAAGTTGTCTGTGTTGTTCTTATAGAACAGGTTCCACCACTTGGCGGGGTCACTGTTGAATCGTCTCCGATCGAAATCCGACACCCGTGTTTCCCGCTGCTTCGCATACTGGGTCTGGGCGAAAGCCTTGAACTCATCATCTGGCTCGACGTGGTCCCAAGCGTTGAACTCAAATACATCGTCACCCTTTTCGAGATGTCGGGAGCCGAATTGGAAGGGGTCGGTTCGTTTCATGTTGTTGCTGGGGTCGTGGGAGCGAGAAGCCTCGACATGATTAGGCTCGACATTTTGAGTCACCTGCTCGAAAGTAGGATCGACAGTCATGGTGGATGATTCGATGCAAGAGCTTCGGCCTCAAAGAGAGTGTATTTCACCAAATTGATCGTCAAAAAGGAAGGCGGGGAGATTAAAAAATTCCAAACGGACCGCGATTGGCGGGGTGTGCTGGATCACATGATCAAATACTGCCTCGAGGCTCAAGCATTTACACATGTGCACCAATGATGGCTCGGTAACATTTCACCGCTTAGCTTATCATCCGTGATCTTATCGCCTATCGTGGCAACCTGCCCACCTGGGCAGGTGGGCGAGTTGAAGTGATTGCACCAATTTTATGCATGCCAACTCGAATTAACTTCAAGGTGAGTATTCAAAGCACACGGTTATTGTCTTGGATCTGCCTTACAGACTACAAGCTGATGATATCTCCGGGGCTAGAGTGTGAACTTCTAATGCCTCAGGCGCATACCGCTTATCTTATCCCAATAGAGTTCCCGGGAATTTGGATGCCTGCGGGTGCCTCGCAGTGTCAGCCCTGACCTGGCCTCTTTTATTCTCTCTGCTTTCTGGGCCATCTCTTTGATCACTTCCCAAAAGCATGCTGCTATAGTCCCAGGTGTATTCACAAGTCTGTTTGTCGTGTCAGTTTCGGGGCTTATCTTGAAACAAGTGGGGATTATCCCACTATCGGCTCTTGAGGCTCAACATCTAGACTGCTGCGATTCATCTCAAGAGTTGTTCTGCTTCAGGGCTTCCTAGATCGTCTGATTTTGAGTACATGAACCGACCAATTTGTCTTTGACTTTGTCAATTCGATCACACCTTTCACATTGGATCATGTCGTTCCTCTCTGGGCTATGTGCGTGCTTCGCTCGGGATGAGCAGGACGAAAAATCACCGCAACCTTCCTCATCACAAGAAACTGTGTATCAAAGACCAACACACAACGGTCTTCAGACAGGAAGTTTCATACTGTCCACCGACGGCCAGTTCGTCCGCACAGAAGGACCTGGGGTCAATAGGCACGGACCCCCTCCCGCTGACTCGATGGATGGCTATTCCAGCGTGGTCCCGCTCCCACAGTACACAGCCCGCCCCATGAGTCTCCATGAGAAGACGCTCGAATCTCACATGCGCGATCCATCCGTTTCATCCGAGACTCTCTCCTACCCACAGGATGAAAAGCACCGTCACTTGTACGATGACGAAGTCACTTCTGACAGCTCCTCGGCGATCTCATTCCCAAGTAGCTTCGGCAATACCTCCACTGCTACAAGAGAAACGCCCCCGCCGGCTTATTCTCCTCGACATTCTGTGACGATGAGTCGGTCTCGATCAATGTCCATCTCATCCGCTATGGCAGTTGTTATCAACCCGCCTCCTTCGGCCCGTTTGAATGCTTCCCAAACTGGGCCTACTTACTCCGAAGAAGACAATCGCTCCATTCGTCGTCATAGACGGGTCTCTTGGGAGAGCCGATGATCCAGCCGAATCCATGAATAGTATGACGGAAACGCCATCTTTGCCAACTCGTGCTTATCAGCTACTTTAATATCTTGTTGCGCTCCACGGACTCCAATGATCTGGCATCTTGAGTCCTGGGCGTTTGAATTGGCATTCATGGCAACCTTGATGTGTGACGATTGTTTCTATTGTTTGCTCTTCGGCTCCTTTCTTGCTTCAACTTTGCTTCTTGGCTTATATTTCATTACATACGCGACGACGATCTTCATCTCAAATGATCCAAAGTTTATGACATGGCTGCGACCTGGCGAAAAGGTGATTATGGTGATAGTTTCGGATACATAATACTGGCTTTCATATGCATACACGCGCTCTGGCAGACGCAACAACACCTCACAGCAATACGATATGATTTTAGTTTTCACTTCCAAGGGTTCTCTAATTCCAGTGAAATCTAGTTGGTGTAAGGTTTCCGCACATCATCATAGTGCCATCAACTTAGCTCCAAAAGCTCTGCCCGTTCCTGCTCATGTCGGAGTAGATAACCACAACAAGACGCCGGAAATTCCAACAATTTCAAGACAAGGGGATCAGAGCTGTTTTCCAAAAACATGCAGATTGCAGTACACTCCGAGCGAACCCTCGTCTCAACCCACCATTCCTCAACATAACACATGAGCCCAAGCCACCATGCCAGCAAAATCAATGCAGCCGGTTCCTTTCTAGCCAAGCACTCGTAATAGGGATTCTCAATTCTCCCCATCCAAGTGTTATACTTTTGGAAACTGACCGTTCCGCGCTCAAGTGATAATAGGCTTGTGAGCATACGCAGTGGCCAAAGCAATGGACTCGACTCAACGGTTGTATCGTTCGTGATTCCGCAGAGATCAGCCAAATCTGGGTCAAGGTCTACACGGCCGGGTCTCTTGTCGTCAAAGTCTATGTTCGGATCCCTGGATTCCATGAACACAGTCCACCACATGCTCTCTGGGAGCCAGTGGGATGCTTGCTGAAGCAGGTAGCGTAGACCTCCCTGCAGCCGAAGCCAGTTGAGGGCAGTTGGGTCTTGCGAGAAGACAAATGAGGAGCGTGGGCTGAATGTTTTTTGTAAAAAGGAATGCATGCTTATCATCATGCAGGCTGAGTAAAGCTTGTCCATGTTCTGGCGGGTCACGGGGGCTGAGACTTCCGTTGAATATTGATTTATCGTTTGTTGCCAGTGGTATGCTTCGGCGACGCGGTAGGCTTTGTTGTCTGGGAGCAAGGTGCAGAGGTGCGTTGTTGCTGCTCCTATAATGGAGTGCATGAGGAATGGCGTCTGTGCGGGAGTCAATGCAGGCACGAATTTTTAGGGTGTAGTGTGCGATTTTGATGCTAGGGGACTGTGCTTGAGATCGAAATCGGGGCTCTCGACCAAAGACAAGAAGCTTACTTCAAAGGCAAGTCTGACCATCTTCCCCATGACAACCCTCACAGGATCTGGACTCTCGTCTGAAAAAGCTGGACCTCTATGGAAGTGATTCAAGGCTTTGATTGTACGATCCACAGCCCATGGGTCTGTCAGGTCCTTTGGCAATCGTTTGCCAGAGGCGGATGGACGTAGCAATTCGCTGAGCCTGTCTGACACCATCATTAGAGACACCGAAGAAGCCAGCGAGTCCATCGATATTAGCTCGGGGTTCGTTTTGATAAATTCTGCAACAATATTATTGTCATTGTTGGTTTTGGGAGGGTGTATCGGTTTGCCCGAGTAGTCACACTCGACACCATGTTTTTGGCATCGAATGCATTGAGGCTTGGCTTCATCGCACTTGACAAATCATCATCATCAGCGTACTGGATTGTGGAGAGATTATGATCAGCCTTTGAGATACCTTTACCCGACGTTGCTTGCAGTTCACACATCCGCCGCGGGATTTCCGATGGGACCTGCGGGCATGATAGACTGGGCCAGAAGGCTTTTCGGATCCACAATCTAACAGATTTTTTGATTTGTAGTTCGGAACTCGGAATACCAACTTCTGTCCCTGCATGGGCCTGTGCGAGCTTGGGATCGGTGCCTGGTGATTCGATGTCATGCTGTTTGCTCAGTTCCAAATGTGTGGAATCGGCCTGCAGGTATATTTTGATGTACAGCATAGGAACTCATGAATTCCATAAAAATAGAGTCACTTTATCCCAAAGATTCGAGACCTTGAGCTGTAGTTTTGATGAGGCTGAGGCTCTCTATGCCTAGTGCGAGGCAACGCGCATGGAGGCTCAAGTCGGTGGAACGGCGCCCTGTGAGTTTAATCAGCCCAAGCATACCATTCGCTACAATGCAACACCCTCCTCGAGTTGTAAGGGTTATGGTGGCGGAGTGGAGAGAGGTGAGAAGGATGATCGACATCATCTCCAGTGTCATAAGACACTAGTCCCGATTAGGCAGGTCTCGTATTCATCGCTTGGCGTTCGACGGCGAGATGAGAGAAAAAAGTACAAGAATGCTCAGATGCTTGAGTCTACACGAAGGGGATTTGAGATGTCGACTCCGATCGGGAAGGAAGCTCGATGTTGGGAAACGTCATGCAATTCATCATTCATTGAGAGTGGTCTATCGACCGATGCGCATCAATATCTTATACTTCATACAATTGATATTCAGTCTCGTGGAGAACTGTGATCGACCGCTAGATGCTTATACAGGTATTAACCCATCTTAGCATTAGAGAAGTCCATCTCTGCGAAATACGTTAGCATCAGTCCAGCGCAAGATGACATGACACTTCAGGTAGAGGGGGGATTAAGAACGGCAACAGCCTCAATGCATCAACGCAAGCGACTCACCGGGATGTTCAGCCTGGAACTTCTTCAGCAGCTCCATCTTCTTCTGCTCGTCGCTGCTCGGGCCACCCATCTCCTTTTGTCGCTGGTCATACATCATTTTCTCGACCATGGCACGAGTCTCGCCATCCAGATCACCCAAGCTGGAGTTTTCTGGCGTGATCTTGGTGACATCGATCTTGGGTGCAGTCGTCACGACATGAGGCCACCACTCGATCTTGTTGACCTTATCGAGGTGGATGTTGATTTCCTTCCCGGGCGGAGTGGGGGTAGTCTCCAAGGTCCAGGAGGATTCATCAACTCGGATAGCGTGAGGGAAATCACCCTGGACAGGACAGAAAACCGGTTAGCTTTGCTTGGTAATACAAAAGGCACATTGACTGATATGATGTGATCGATAACGTCCAAGCTTGGCATACCTGGATGAGGGGCTCTTGTCCCTTGATCGCGACACTGATTTTGGTCTTGGTCAACACCACGACTAGGTCACGGCCCTTGAGATTGCCGGGGATTGGAGCCGTGATATCCACATCCTGAATTGTCTGGGTCCATTTGTAGGGAAGCTGGGCTTGCTCGGCATCCTCGCGGACCTTGCGCTCCTTGTCTTCGCGTTCGCGTTCGGCTAGGTCGGCGGGGGAGGGGTTCTGATCGGGATCGGCAGACATGACGGGCACGTCAGAAGAAAAATTAATGAGTCGGTAAGGGGGGGATGTTCTAACGGTGAAGGTAGGTGATTTAGTTGGGCCGAGCAAAAGCTCAGGCAAATGTGGAGAACCTTCCCAGGTTGGCTTTTCTCCGTTAGCGCTTTTGCCGCCATCCCTTCACCAAGTAATCCCCCTCACCGCGACATCTATGACAATGGGTTTGTGCGTTTTTGGGCAATTCCTGCATTCGAGTGCATATTGTGAAACTGAATATGAGGATTAAACGACTGCAAGCGCGCAACTTCCCGTCATGTTCATATGCTGTTTTGGTGGTGATCGTCTCATGGGTGTCTTCTCGAACAGGGGTGACCCTAGATCCCCAATGACGCTAATGAAAATCTTGCTTTCTTATGGCCAATATATGGCCAAGGTTATAGCCACTGTCAAGGTTGGTGCCGAGAGATAGATTGTAGTACCGACAGTACCGGGTTTACCATAGTACCTACTTGTATACCGAGAGTGTCCTCCCCCCTCGTCTCGAGGATCTATCCATCGTGACCTGGAGAAGCTTTAGACCTATAGTCTCAAACCTTGGAGGGTGACCCCATTCTCAAAAGGGTTCCTGTTGACCCTCTGGACGATGAGGGTAACATGGTGGCGCAGCTTGCCAAGGTCAGAAGTGATGAACGCAAGCAATGCCCCCAAGATCACACCGCTCCAGATGACGGTAGCATCATGGAACAACAACATGGAGGGGGCCGTGGAAGGGTGTCAGAAGTAGGTTGATCTCCTACCGATTTGAGCGCACTTACATGGGTGGCTGACCTACCCGATCCCCTGCAACCATGACATGCATAGGCTCAAACATGACTGGGAAGGCCTGTGATTGATCAGAATAGTGATGAACAATGCAAGTGTGTGAGTGTTGAGAAGCAAGGCCAATCAATCACTAGGCAGGGTGCTGTGTACCCACTGGAGGCTCTCTCTGTCATCCATGTCCAGCTACAAACATGAAAATGAAAATGGAATAGATCACATAGCATAACAAATCAAAAATGTGGAAAATAGAAAATGTATTGGGTATTCTCATGCGAATATATGTGAAAGCGAATGACCGAAGCAAGTGCTTCGAGGTTAAAACAGAAAAAAAAACAACAACAACAACAACTCCTGATCTAATCCCAAATCCCCAATGCTCATGCAATAAACGCAATGCAAAAAAGCAAACACTCGAAAATCCAAGTCAACAACTTCTCGGCTTGCATAAGCGGTTCTTGGAAAATGTGGCGTGGATCATCGCTGCGCGGCTTGATTTGACTTTCTCGCTTGTTCGTTTTCTATGATAGCTGTCAGTCCTGACTTCTGCATATGTCGGGAGTTGAAACTCACCTCGGATCTTTTCAATCTGCTTGGCTGTATCTTCGAGCATCTGATCCCATTTCTTTTGGTATTCCTCGACGTTGAGAGGTCGGGTATCCTTCTGCTCTTGCTCCTTGGGAACCTTGATTTGATCCATGGCGGATGAATGTAGGTGAATGTAGATGAATGCGAGATGCAAAGTGTAGAAAGTGTAAAAAGGTTATGTAGAGGACTCTGGCAGTTTTGCAGGTTTGTAGTTCTGCAAATGTGTGAATGTGTAAATGTGTACTTTGGAAGCCTCGGAAGGTTGAAGGCGGATGGGTTGAGGATTGAATAGGGAAATAAATTTAGATGGCAGCGGCTTTATATATCGGAACAAAGATTAAATGCAATTTTAGAGGAATTTCCCTTTTCTGATTTGGGGCCCAAACCGAAAATGAAAAATAAAAAGTAAAAAAAAAGTCAGGAATCGAACAAATCCAAATGTTTGCTTCGGAAAGAGACCGGTCACGCGTTTCCGCATTCACCGACATCTCCCCTCGGGAGCCTAATTCCCTAAAACGGTAGGCGGTCCGGTTAGCCCTGCGCCAGGGACCGGATTTAACTAGTAAATATCCAACATATCTCATTGGTGACCGGGCCCTAAGGGAGAATGGATGGGAAATAAACAAGTCCCGATTTTCTGGCGCTACCCCTTGGAAAACTTTCGATACGTATGATGTCAAAGGTAGCGGGACCTAGCGTATGGTACTTGTTAAATTCATACCCCATTGAATCATGCGGGCTAATAGGATGCCTTCCAGCGTTCCATCCGAGGTATTCCCGTATCCAATCGGGGGGTTAGGGAACGGCTTCCGCGCCAGCCGATCTGATATCTTGGTTCTGGCACCCCTTAGCCTGACTAACTTCGAGGGTGGGAAGTGGGAACCGGGGGAAATAAGGCGATACGTACATTTGACCCAAAAAGAAAAATCAAAAACAGTAAAAAAGGGGGGCCACCGGGGCACCGGGGAAGCGGGTAGAATTGGAGGGTTCCCAGTGATCGTCCGATCCACCCGGCTTGATACTTCAAACTGCGATCTATAGATATGTATGATATCCACTGATATTTACTTCCGGGAAAATCTTTATTTGTGGGCTATTTACATGTGCAAGACCGGCTAGAAAATCCATATACACGTCCAGGGACTAGAGATGCTAGCGATATAACGACTGGAGCCATTAGGTACCGGAACCCACCGCTGACGGCTTAAATGCTTCAATAAGAACCCAACCGTATTGGTTGGATGACACAACACATTCACCGCTGAAAACAAAAAAAAACAAAAAACAAAAAACGCCAAAAAAAAAAAGAAAGAAAGCTTGCAGGATGTGCAAAGCTGACTTAGACATCGCCTCTGGAAATCCCACGTGGGATGCATATCCCACTAGCGTGTGGCTGTTGTCCTTGACCGCATCCTTCCTGTCCATCTGCAACCCGACACGTACCGGCTGTGGTACTTTGGTGTCGAGTCACGTCAGTAAATCACAGCCCTGCGCCAGGACCTTCTTCACTTTTGATTGTCTTTTGGGCACATGAGCCATGTATACAATCGTGTGGGCTTCCTATTTGACCGGGTTCCATTCACAAAGTCCGTTCACCTGCGCCCATCTCCGTCAAACATGACGATAGTGATCACGTAGATGCTACACACGGGATCTCCGTCCTCGCTACACCCAAGGTTCCTGCCTATGATGTAGCAACCTTGGAAATAGGCACCTGAGAAGCTAGATATGCAATATATCCAGTGTCATGCAAGTTGTTTCCTAAAACTGGTTCTATGGTTTGTCCGTCGGGTGTGGCACACACTAGGCTGAAACGATGAGAAGCAGGGGTCTATACAGAGATTGGAAAATGAACCAACGAGAGACCGTTGGCAAACAGAAGATATGAAAACGGAAAGAGCATTGATAATAAAAGCTGCTTCGTCGGGAGATGGCCCTACATTGTAAATACAGGATAAGATGCAGTACAGATAGATGCCCACTATATCTTTCATGCCCCGTCATGCACCTGATCATCAACCCGGTAGAGATGCCGATAAGAGAAGAAAAGAAGAAAAGAAAAAGTTGGGGGGGGGGAAACCGCAAACAAATCCCAAGTCCTGCGCGTTGGTGCCTGCATCCATTGGCCAGCCATGTCGTCAGAGCGGTAAGTGTTCGCGGTAAGTGTTCGTCCCCCGTGCCCAATCTAGAACGGAAGTCCATGGTGATGTAGGAGGGGTATAGGCAGAACGAAAAAAAAGGTATGGAATGCGCCAGGCCATTACGCTTGATACAACGCCGATTTGAAACATGTTATTGATCCCGAGGTAAATCCTCATCCCGTAGATACGCGTAGATAGTCCGGTGACGCCATGGTATGAAATCGCTGAAGATACGGAAAAGAAAATCAAGAAGACCCGAGAGGGGGGTGGGGGGAAGCCCGAAGATCGGTATCAGGGGTGAGAGAAGGCGTCGGACTCTTGAGAGGCTTGAAGCAGCCATTCGACTTCATCGGGCTCGAAGTGAGAGGCGGATGGTCCCGCCGCGCCAATCTCTCCTTCAAAGAGGTCGGTGATATCGTCGAATGGGGTGAGGGTCCTCGAAGGTGGAGTGCTGTGTCGCTCGACGAGGTCAAAGAACTCGCCGGCAAATTCAGCCATCTCAGTAGCTAGCTTGAGTTCCAGTATGCCCTCGAGGATCTGCATGTCCTTTTTCCACTTGCGCTCGCGTCGCGCCTTTTCTTCCTGGCGGCGACGGCACTGGTTATCACGAGGACGATCTATCATGCAGTTGGGGCACAGGTAATTCTCTTCGCAATACGAGCATGTGCAGGGTGGGTGGGCGTAGATGCAGTCGGAGCAGACGTAAACCTTGCAACCTTTGCATTCACGCAGGTAACTGGGGCAGCGAGGACGTGGGTCTCTGATACCGCCTCTCACGTCCCTGACTCCGGTGATTGGATCAGTCGGCGGACAGAAGAAGGATTGGCAACCCTGCCACATCGGCGATTCGAACTGCGGAGGTTCAAAGTAGTCGGAGGACGAGGATGACGGGGGTGATGACTGGTTTGATGTAGGGGCAGAATACGAGCGTGAGGGCTGATTGGAAAAGAATGAGGCAGGAGCCGATTGATCACCGAGCTGTGAATCGGACGTGTTTCCCTGCTCAAAGCTGTCGTGGCGCGAATCAACATTGAAACTTTTGTTTGCTGAATCAAGAAGCTGTTGGCTTCTAAGCGGTAGTTGATACCCGGAAATCGTGAGAGATTCCGACAAACGTCCTTCGAAGCGATCCTGAATGGTCTGCTTCTCAGTCTCCAAATCTCGGTATCCGCATATCCGCAAGCGAAGCCCGCGGAGATCGTGCTCAATGCAAAGAGATTTCGAACAGCTTTTGCAATGGACCTTCCACTGAGGAGAGTCGTAGCACCCTTGACACAGGTTGCGTGGACACGGTGAGACCTGTCGGTTAGGTGGCCCGAGTAGCCATTTCATCATCGCTAGATGACCCGCCTGAAGAGAGTAGTCGGGCTTACTCGGGTCTCCGTATGCATACTTTGGGAAGGTCTTGCTCCATTCACTGACCGTGTACTCTAGATCCTCCCAGCCTTGGCCACGGGGCAAGGGCACAGCCCGAACCTGATCGACTTCTCGATTGCGAGGTCCGATGCTGATACCACCCCCTCCGGAGAGGTCAGGCTTGGTGCAGCACCAGTGGAAGTTCAGTTCAGGGGGTTCCAAACTTGGCCCCTGGAGTATGTTGGGGTCGCTGACAGCCAGAGGATCCACGGGATCTTGCATCGACCCTGGTGAGTGTGTAGCTCCGGGCGCCCACCAGAAAGAATCAAGAGAGCTTGAACTAGCCTCAGACGAAGGGACGGCGTGTCGATGAAGATATGGACGTTCGTACGCACAACTTGCACAAAGCGTCTTGCGGCATCCTACACAATGCATCAAGACGCTGCAATGCTCACACCTTTCAGATATATCCTCGAGACAGTTGTCACAGCGAACGCCCTCAACGAACTGGGTGTGACTATTACGCAGATGGGCAGGCGTCAGTTTCCCTTCCCCCCAGTCGATGCCTTCACCGGTTCCCAACGCTTCGCCATAGCATCCGGTATCACGGTTCTCCCACAGCTTGCCGTCGCGGACGTGTGTTTCATCAGTGGTCGAGCCGTCTTCTATGGGGCCGATCCAGTTCTTTGATCTCCAGAGCCTGTCAAAGACTACCCAGACTTCCGGTGATGCTGCACCATGAGGAAATCTTGACTTCACATAGCCAGCTCTCCGAGCACATCTTCCGGCGGGCGTGGTACACCAAGCAGTATCGGTCCAGATCCCAAGTTTATGGCAGATATTGACAAGTTCATGTGTTGATTCCGCATCAGCATCCTTCCGCATCAACGAAGAAGATAGGTAAGGTCGTCTCCTGTGGTGCCGGCACCGATAAGCGTAGATACTCTTGAGGGCGAGTCTCTTCATCCCGAGGGAGTTCGCGGTATCTTTCTCCGTGTCGATATCGCATTGGAGCGCGAACATGGTGAGGAAAGGGACAATGTGGTACTTGAGAGAGACGTTCTTGCAGCCACGCACGGAGAGGTGCTCAAGTGTTTCCCGACGCGCGTGCAGCACTGTAGATGTAAGATTCTCCCCCGAAATAGCCGTGTTGTCCAGTGCCAGGCTCTTCAGACATCCACTGAATGGCATAATCACGTTCATCAAGAGCATATCCAGAGCATAAGGTCGAGACTGGCGTAGAGGAGCGGGCTCGGGGATACTTGGATCGAGTGAAGTATTCGGGGGAGTCCCCGAAGGGAATTGAAGGCGAAATGAGAGTGACCTCCATGCGGTCGGATATGACTGAAGGAACGTGCGGAGAAATTTGGAGGTGTGATATAGTTTGAGAATGGCATCGGTAGGAAGTTGGAGAAGCAGAGACTCAATAATGGGCGTGTTTGTTGTTATCATTCGCTCAAATGTTGATATGGTTCGTTCTGAGGCAGGGTGTTGTGAGGCATCCCCCAACACCATGAGGTGCGGTGCTGGGATCTCCCTTACAACCTCTTCCTCGTCCATGGTGTCAATACTATTATTCCTCGCAGCGGATGAACCGCGAAAAGCTCTCAAGTTGAAAATCGGAATGACGCGAGGTCGCGAGCTCGGCGGTTAGAGACGCGGCACATGATAAGACAACGTGAAGATGTCAACGAGGGGGTAACGACACCCAGATCTAAGCCACCATGCAAGGCCATCAAAGGTAGAGAGCCGATAATTGATAAGCCCAGAGTTCCTAGGGTTGGCGAGTCTGTTGTCGAAGGGGGAGCGAGGGAGAAAGGGAGGGGTATAAAAAGAGGGGAGAAGCGGAAAAGCCCAGGAAGAAGCAAGCAAAAGAGAAAAAAGAGACAAGCAGATCACGATTGTGACCCTGCGACAAGGACGAAGAGGAGAAAGAAAGAGAAGAGCAGAGACAACATGCCCGGATGCGCCCGTTGAGATAGCGTCATGTGATGGAGCCCTTCAAGACCCCCGGATTTTGATTGATCGACGTGGGAGTTTGGCAAGTTTGGGAATTTTGCAAAGAAATCGCATTGATCGCTGGGTCTATTTGCAAATATAAACCTCGATAGTGAGGTGGATATAACTAATGCCTGTTCGAACTTTCTCCTACAGTGTATCCCTTGGCAATGCCCTTGCGCCCTTCTTTGACCAAAGTGCTATCCTCATCGTCCTCATCATATCGAATGTCAAAGTCGCTGCCCAGTCCTTTCCAAGTCCGCTGCGACCGTAAGAATTCTGCGCCCGGTGAAACAGCACCGCCGATCATGGCCAGATCGCCTTTAGTGCGCCGAGCCAGCGCCCTAGCAGCGGATGGGCCGGTGGTGGATGATCCATCGATCTGAGAAGCGCGGGACGCGGGTTCCCGCATAGGACGGGAATTTGAGACGTATCGACCGGTCCGCAGGTCAAATTCGGGCGGCGCCGATTCGGGTTCTGACATGTCATCCTCATCGGATGCAGTTGCATTGGTCTGCTCAACATTTTCGTCTCCGGGAGTCTGGGCCGGTTGGTCGAGAACGGCCTGGAAATCGCTGTGCCATGCGCCTGTCCACACGCGGTCTGAGTCGTCCTTCAAGGCAAGTTCTAATTCAAATGGAGTAATCACTGGCTTCCAGAAGTCCTTGCTGTCCACCAAAGAACTTTCCCAGCATCCGATGACGACCCAGCCACCGATCTCGCTGAAATTGGCTACCTTGGCGGCATTGAGTTTGCCAACGACGAACATGTAGCTTTTCTTGCCGGATTCGGCAATGCGTTCCTTGACATGCTCGACGATGTGCAAGTAGTTCTTCACACTGAGTGTATTGATGAGAATGCCCCAGATGGGCACCGTTGTCAGGGAGGCAAGAGTACCGTAACGGCGTCGCAACACAGCTGCAGTAGATGCAGGCAAGGGCTTGACATTCTCATTGGAGAGGTCATCTGTGGGATAGATGTGGATCGCAGCTACGCGAGACGCCAGAGTCATCATGAGAGCTGTTGGTGGATCAGAGATGTGGAATAGTTGCCAGTCACCAAGTCTCTCTGGTGCCTCCTTGACCGAGCTTGGGACAGTACGATTGGGAATGGATGAAGAGGGCTCGTGGACGATATCCGTCGCGAAAAGATTTGTGTATCCCTCTTCCACCAGGCGAGCGTATACCGTGGGGACGTGGTCTGCAAAGGTCACGTCGGCCGCGATGACCACTTTAGCGGTCAATTCAGGGTATGTCTCCTTGAATGCGCGGATAACAGGCTCTAGAGGCAGAGCCTTGTGGGTAAAGACATAAATCACAGGCAGCCGAGCCGTTGGCGACAAACATGACCTGCCGTAGTGCACGACCGCGTCGGCGTCCACATGCTCCGCGGCGACTTCATCGACACAGCATGTGCCGTAAGATGTATCGGCCAAAATGGTCAACCGTGGCGACCAAGATGTAGCCTTCTCCTCCACTTGGAGCTCCGAAACCGAGTGAGCCAAATCATCGGCGTTGCTACCGTTGGTTTGAGTTGAGGTACCATTGGCAGTTCCAACGTCATGCTCCAGGCCCCGGCTGAGCAATTGGAATACCCGCGGGGCATCCGGAAGCATATCATCAGGAAATTGGAGAGCAATGCGCTTGTACCGGGCCTGTCGAATTTCCTTCAATGTGCGCTCAATATCGTAGGTAATGGAGAGTTCATCGTCGGACACTGGGGCGGCTGGGTCGCGCGACGCCACCGGTGCAGTTTCTTCGAGGATTCGATCATCGGATGAGGATAGCACAGGGGCTGATTTCATTTCGGAGCCCATCTTAGGCGGGTAAAGTGAGGCGTGATGTTAGGGAAAAAGCGCTGGAAGATCACAAAAAAAAAAATTGGAGAAAAATTCACCCCCACCAAACCCCGCCATCGATAACGGAAAATACAAGACTGCCCATTGGACAGTAAACAACTTACGATCGGTTTTTTCTTTCGCATTACTAGGCATGGACAGCATAAATCATTCTTTGGTGATCATTGTTTACTCTTTACTCTATTCGCCGAATCGATAAGGCGTCTACAGATCCGCTTGCGCCGGCTCTCCCGCCCAGACTCTGCGAAGCAATTCGCGTATCGGGGCGCGCTCAATGGGACGAGGGTTCCAGTAAGCATTAGAGAGCGCAATATCAGCCGCCTTGTCAATGTCTTCTTCCTTCATTCCAAAGTCCTTCACACCGCGCTTGACCTTCAGCTTGGACAGCAGGACGTTCAGGCCGTGAATGGCATCACCATTGCTCTCCGGCAAAGCGTCCGCCAGCTGCTTCATGGCTTCGGGGATATTGGGCGCATTGTAGGAAACAGCATGCGGGAGGACGGCGGTGTGCGTCTCAGCGTGCGGAAGGTTAAAGCTGCCACCAAGCGTGTGGCACAGTTTGTGGTGGATGGACATGCCCACGCTACCGAGACATGTTCCGCAGAGCCAGGCTCCATAAAGAGCCCGAGACCGGGCGGATTGAGAAGATGGGTTCTCGACGATCTCGGGAAGTGAAGATGCGAGTGCCCGAACACCCTCGAGAGCCATCATGTTGATGATAGGGTTGGTGTTGCGCGCGTAGAGAGCTTCGACTACAAGGATCGGGGAGATTAGCTCAGATGTTTGGCTGGGATAATGAGGGTACACTTACCAGCGTGCGCAATAGCATTGACACCGCTAGTGGCACTCATCGCAGCGGGCAGAGTCATCGTGAGATCGACATCGTAGATAACAGTTCCAGGCAAGATCTTAGGGTCGGAGCGTGTCTTTTTGATACCATCTGCCGTTTCACCAAGGATGGGAGTCATCTCACTACCAGCATAGGTAGTGGGAATGCAAATATGCGGAAGTCCAGTACGGATACTGATCGCCTTGCCGAGGCCGATGGTGCTTCCACCACCGATGGATATGACCGAGTCGGCTCCCTGGGCGTTTGTATATTCAACGGCTCTGTCAGTCACGCTGGTGGGTGTGTGCATGGTAGCCTCGCTAAAGATACCAGCGATTTGACCTTTCAGTACATCTTTGACTCTTTCAGCTTGATTGACTTGCTGGGGCGTCGAAAGCACCAGCGGTGCCTTCACTTGCAGCCGTGTAATCTCCTCAGGGAGCTTTTGCAGTGTGCCACTGCCGAAAACGACGCGACCAGAGTTGGGGGTGTACTCGAATGAATCCATCTTATATTGCTCATTCAAGGGCGAGAGAGCTGCAGTCTTATAGTCCCCCGCTCGCCCCACTGCATGCGATCAGCACCGTACTCTTCCGTGGGGCCCTAGTCATCGGCAGTTGTAAACCCATTCTTTCTCCGAACCGTTCCTTTGAATCGCCTTGCTTTGGAATCTGTGGTGTCTTTTAAATAACTATAGCCATTCCATGCCCCTTTCTTGCCCATGCGTTCCCAGCTCTATAATGTCCCCTTTCCGGCAATGCTACTATTTCTTGACCACCTGGACAATGTTGGAAGTCCACTAGTGCCCAGGTGGAGACTGACATTAGCTCAGCATGAATAAGCCTAGAACCGGATATAAATTTCCCCAAATGCATGGAACTACATCCGCGGATCGAAGAAGAGTCAACGACGTGATCTCGACAGACCAGTCCCGATCGGGTTAGTGTAATGGATACAAACCCGAGGTCACATGATCCAAGGTTGTCGCGTATCGGAATAACTTTAGTCCGATTGACAAGTGGGTCTATCATTTGCCAGATATCAAAAACCCCCATAGATTCATACCTTGAATGTTCGCATGAATAGAACATCAGGACTGAGCCAGTAAAGGTTTTTCCCGTGGCCTAAGGGTTCGGCCCCGACAGTGGTCGAGCTCCCTGGATTGGTGAACGCACACCACGCCCCCAGGGTAAATTCCATCCGAGGGATGGGTACCTGTTTCGTGCCACGGGCTTTCCTTTTTTGTCCCCCTGGTTCGAAACTCGGGTCTTCCTTTTTTTTCTTTTTTTCCCTCTATTCCCCTATTTCTTTTCTTGCGCTCTTCTGCTGGGCTGTAGTCAATTGAAGCCTCTGTCTCAATGTCGTCCACATGGGCGTTATCCAGATTTGTCTTGCTTGTATATCATATCCGAACCTTGTTGGTAGAAATCCTTTCGATTGCTTTGAGCCCTAACACCAACGCTATGTACATATTTTCTTGCGCTTTCGGAAGATCCTGTAGTGGGTATCAGATAAAGAATTGAGACCTCAGTCCAGGTCGTGGAAGGCCATCACATGCTGCCCACCACTCTGGTCCTTGCTCTTGGCCTTCTTGCGCTTCTTCCGCTCCTTTGGGTCTTCACGTTGCTGGGGCGCATCGCTGTCATCCAAGTCTTCGTCTTCGTCACTATCGTCCATCATGTCCACGTCGTCGTTTCCACCTTGGACGTTGTCTTCGGCCTCGTGCCAGACCTTCACGGTCTGGCCTCCACCAGAGACCATGCGGCCTTCGACGTCAAAGCCCAAGCCCACGACTCCGTCGACTTCATCGTGAACGACCTCGGAAACGACCTGGTTGGCTCCAATGCGCACAAACTTCACCTTTCCATTTCCAAGACCTGCAGCAACCACCTTGCCCAAGTGGCCAGGGGCAACCGACATCGCTTCGACGGCATCTCCGCCATCGACACTGCGGTCGACGTAGATACGCTCATCTTGGTCGTCCCATTGACCCTTCTCCCAAAGAGTCAGGATACCACTGGCTCCACCAACGATGACCTTCTCACCCTTGCTAGTTCCACTCGTTGCCAAGCCACCCATGTAGACCGAGCTGACCAGTTCCTCTTCCTGGTTTTCGCTGCGCACAAGAACACCTCGGCGCAGATCCGTCACCGCCAGAGTTGTACCGCCAGTCGTGACCCATTGCTTACTAAAGCCGGACGTGCTGGTCTCGGAGGCTGGCAAGGGAGTAAGAGAGGAGATGTAGTCATCGTGGGGGTGGTGCGACTGCTCAGGACGGGCAGAGACTTTGGAGTATGGGATGCGGAGATCGTAGAGATGAAGAGCGCTGGAGTCGGTACCGAGAAGAAGGGATTGAGGAGAGAGAGCATGGATCATGGTAGGAGCATCAATCGATCTGTAAACGAGCAAGGACCATGTCAGCCACGTGCAAAGCACATCAATGCAGCGATCTGCGCTAGGAAAAATCTCTCTTACCCGCTTTTGTTGAAAGGAATGGCAATTTTGTTTTGCACCTGGCCAGTCTCGGTGCTAGCAGCTTTGATAAGACCATCGGTACCCGCCGAGTAGAGGACCTGACCGTCGGTGCCGAATCCCAATGTGCGACAGCTACCTTTGTGTCGCCGGGTTCTCCACATGGTGTCGATGTGACCCTTTCCATTGCGGGCAGAGGATTGAGAGACGTCATCGTCGTCTTCCTCGGAGTCCAAAGAGGGCAGTCGGAAAGTCTGTACATGGCCCGAGGCCAGACCGACGGAGACCACGGGTTCCTCAGGGTGGATAGCCTGAGCGAACAGGTCCGACGAAAGTGGAAGTGTGCAGACTGTGTCAAACATGGTGAATTGGAACAGAGACTACTCTGTTAGAAAGCAACGGCGCAAATGACTTCAGAAACAACTTGAAGCAAAAAAGCAAAAAAGTTGAAGCTTGGAGCTGGCCGCATTTTTCTGCCACCGCCCTTTCTACTTGGAGTCGATGAGGAGATGACGTGAATCCGTCTTCAACGATCAGACGTACTAACTCTTTTCCTAAATTTAATTCGAAGACAAATCAAAACAAGATTCAATACATCAACGATTGTTTGATACGAAACAAATCTCACTACAAGCACTATCTTCAAGGTTATACACAAAGTCACAAGCCCCACATTGCAGGAGAAACCAGCAGGCTAGCATTTCTGCCATCGGGCAAATGCTTAAGAAGAGTAGGTGGAGCCAATGGGTCCGACCTTGATGTTCGAGTATGTCACCTTGGCGGAACCAGAGGCAGACTCAATGTCATCAGGGGCACCAGAGGTAGTGGCGCAAGTACCACGAGCAACACCAGGGTCGCCAGCAGTCGCGTCGGTGGGGTACTTCTCGCCATCCAACCAGAGCATGTTGGCATAGTGGTCATCCCACAAGCTCATGACCAGAACCATACCCTGGTCCAAGCCCTCGCCCATACCAGCCAGACCACCGCGCTCAGTGAAGACGTCCTCATCGCCGAAAGCAGTCTTCTGGGCCTTACAGAAGTCCGTGGTGATCGAGTTTCCGGAGACACCGCTGACATCAGAGGCGGAGTTGGCAATGACCTTGCCATCTTGCACGTAGATACGCTTGATCTCGCTCAGGGTACCGGAGTCAGTTCCATCGCTGGTGATGAACTGGGTCACCACGGTCATCTTGGACTTGGTGTCGACGATCTTGCCGGGTCCGAAGAAGCTCTCGTTACCCATGCGGTAGGAGTTGAAGTCGCATCCGTCAGGGTCGCAGGTACCCGCGTAACGGCTGGAGGAGTAGGTTCCGCCACACGCGTCACCCTCGCACATAGTCTGGCTGGCAGTGTCGCAAGGGTGGGGGGTGAAAGCGGTAGAAATGCTGTTGGCTTCCCAGATGTCCATCTCAGCGCAGCAAGATCCGTGGCCGCCAACACCGGCGTTCTTGTCGTTCTCAGAAGGCTCCCAGTCATCGACGTTGCCCTGTTCCGATGCATCAGTCATTTTGTTCCCACAATACTTCCATTGTCAAAGTCCATGGAGACTCACCTGTCCGTTGATGAACTTCAGGTCGCGAGGGCACTGAGAATCACAGTAGCCAGTGCCGTACTTGGCACCAGCCTTGTTGCCATCGTATTTGGCCAGACCACCGTCTGAGTCCATGGAAACGAAGTACAAAGCTCCGTTGAGTCCGCAAGGCAGGCCGGAGGTATCCACATCGAAGGTGAACTCCTTGTTGAGCAGCTTGAACATCTGGTAAGTGCTTTCGTCCTCCATGAGGAAAAGACGAGAGCCGACGTTGGCACCGGTGACGAAGCTCAAAGTCAGAGCATTGCCGTCGGTGGTGGCACCGTAGGTGCCTTCATAGTCAGCACCATCCAAAGCGCAGTTGGTGGCACAGGTCTTGTCGTCGGGGCAGAGGGTTGCGTCCCACTGTTTCAGCCAAGTCAGTCAACGTGATCAAATGATGCAGGTCAATTTTTCCCTACCGTGTTGCCAGTGTAGCAGTTGGTGGAACCGTCAACGGAGTGAAGCCAACGCCAGTTGGAATCAATGACAACGGAGCCCGTCTGGTCAGTGCAGCTTCCGGCAGCGGTACACTTCTGCCAGGTCAAGGAGGGATGGGTTTCAGCCGTCAAAGTGCCAGCCTGCTGGGCACGGGCTGCCGCCGCCAGGACGGAGAAAAGGAGGGCCTTTTGATACATTGCCTGTGAATAGAAGGAGCGAATTGCAATGTGCTGTCTTGTTCTCTGGCCTGCAGTTGATGATTCCCAGAAATGTTGGGTTGGGAACAGATCTTTATATGTCCGCCAAGAATTGATTCTGATTCTTGCTAGGAAAGGCTTGACTAGGGTCCTTTCGGCACATCGAGCTCAGTGTGGCGGACCTTACGACCGTCCCCAATTTGGAACGGATACAGAGATCTAACTCATCAATCTAGTGCTAGATTCCATACTGGGCGACCTCCGGTGTCGTATATTGATTGGTTTGGGAATGGACCCGGCGCCTGAATGAGTAGGGGAATGATCTTCGCGGGATACCCAGCTATTCTGTTCCTGAGATAGTGTGGAGTACCAGGGATAAAGGGTTTCAACACCCGCTAACGCGGAGGATTCCCCGATTAGATTATGTCTTCTGAGGTACTCAGGGTTCTGGGTAATTTGATTATGCATTGCATAACAAAAATCCTGGAAGTGTACTTTTGTGTATGTAGTCTGCCAATTTTTCTAGCTACACGGGATAACTGATATCATCTGATGGTTGGAATTATCAACTCGGAAGGACCTTGACACATGTTGTGGAGAGAAAGCCACTAAGACCGCCGCTAGATGAAGCGGCCGCCACGGCGCTCCTCCGCTTGACATCGAACCGCCAAATGGCTTTTGGCGTATTCCAGGTTTCGTGTGAGGCGTCAAGTCCAAACCCGGAGGATTACTTTGCAGACCGTTTGGGTAAAGTGTTTCAGCCCGAAACCAAGCCCCTCCCGGCAATATTGACCCCGACGAATCGCGGAAACAGGGGCCAAAATATCCTGCAATGGGAGAAATCATCTAGCGCGGTGATTTATGCAGGTCCCTTTATTAATCTAAACCCAAGGAGTCCGCGGGTCTTCGTTGAAGATGTGACAAAAATACCCGTTATAAGGGTAATTAGACGTCGATGTACGATTTTACTGCAATGTTAAATCTACAGCGATTGTCTAGTAAAATTTGACATCGAAGCTAACACCCCACAGATTGCTGTACCAAAATTTAAGAGTGAATATAAGCTCAAATCCTCAGATTGAAATAATTTTGAGTTGACATAAGCTCGTCTTGTTCCAGAAGATTTCCGAGTTCGGTAAGAGACCGACTTCGAATGCAAGGAACAGAAAAACTCCACATAAAAAATGTGGAGATATCAGTGTGTGTTAATTGGCCCGACTGGCCATCATGAAGCACTGCGGTTAGAAAGGGAGTAAGATGAAGGACTGTGGTCCTAGCTCAACAACGTCGATCACAACCCAAGCCCACCAGCGGTAACCGTCTATCAGCTCGGGGAATCAAGATAGTTGAGTGGGCATAACCTCAATTTTGACATAGCAAGCGGAGAAAAACCTGAAGTCTCTGTTACTTAGGGTCATCTCTATCCCAATCGTTCGCCGGGCATGAATTCAGCCCCGAGGAACTCGAAGGTTGAATGGTTTATAGTTTGTGAAGCTTGTCACCTTTAAGTAGATATTGCAGATCTCAATGTGGTTATCCCTGATATGACTCAGTCTGAAATCTCGAGGTCTCTCCGGGGCTGCTGATCATTCATGCCAGTCATGCCGGCGTCATCGTCTGCACCGCCGGTTTATCCATTGCCATTGGTGGAGCTGCCTTGATCTCTCGTTTCGCGCTGGGTTTCCTGGATATCTCTACTTTATGCTGTATGCTTTATGGCAGCACTGCTCCTTTGCGCCTGCTGGCTGAATTGACCTGTGTGTCTAAAATGCATCTCTTTGATGGGTAGTTTCTAGTGACGGCAGTAAATATTGAAATCCTCAAAGACTTGTTGTAGTTGTAGTTGTCAAATAAGTCAAAGGAAGCTGGTATTGAAATAAAGATCAACCTTGTAGACCGATCACGGCAGCTGGCAGCATTGGTATCTTATATGAATGCCCTGCACTATGTGTCACACTTAGAGCAATGTGGTTTCCAAGGTTGCCCTCATCGTACTGGGCGGGAGCCAGTTGTGAAATGAGGCCGCGCTTGTGGGCTTGAACATAATTGTAGTCAGATCTAATCTATGTAAGTTTCTAGAGAGGTATCTTGAAAGCCCTTGTAACAAATTGGAACTTCCAAGGTTCTTCTCTGCATAGACAGTACTCAGGTAACACCAGCAAGTCATTCGTTTCGACCCTCAAGATCACATGGCTTTCCATTTTCAAGGTTCCAGTCAAGATATGCATTTCTCGAGAGCTCAATGTTCCGCACGCCTTCGAAGACTCCAAGGTTTATTTGACCATTTTAGCAAATGCAAGAGTATATTGTAGATGTTGTACAAGTACTACAAGTACAAGTACTACAAGTACAAGTACTACAAGTACAAGTACTACTTTTGAACTCACCGGCGACCCACTTGTGAACCTTATCTTATCTAGTATCGTTATCGGGCACATGGCGTCAGCGCATGCCTCGGTTCACCTGACTCTCTTCCAACTCCCCTCGTTAACCCTCGTTAGTTCTGTTCCAAGGTTGTTCACTCGTTTCCTGTGGTGTATCGTGGAGATACCCGAACTGTTTGGTTTAGTCTATAACTACGCCACGCGCCCAGTCAGCTCGCCCACCCGTCCCAGGGGTTAACCCGAGACCGCAACCGCAACCATGGCCGTCTACAACCAAACCGTGGATTTCCTCTCGGATTCTTTCTCCAAACCAAATCAACTACCTCTTCTAGCAGTAGCAGGAGCTTCATTTACACTCGGACTGCTGACTAGATCACGTTTGCCGCAACGGGAATCAGGGCAGACTGTTCTCGTTTCACCCCGATCGACGGTCTTGCCCGGGATCTCGGAATCGGAGAACCGACAACTTCCTCTCCCCACTGATGTCCTACCCGGTGCCAGAGATGTCGCCAGTCCGTATGGATCTACACGGGTGTATGAATGGGGCCCCGAGAACGGGCCAAAGGTCTTGTTGGTGCATGGCATCACCACACCGTGTCTTTCACTTGGCGGGCTGGCCCATGCACTTGTCGACCGCGGCTGCCGAGTGATGCTCTTCGATTTGTAGGTTATTATGTTCAAAGTCTGAAAATAACTGCTAATGCAGACACCAGATTTGGAAGAGGATACTCGGACTGTCCGGCCGATCTCCCACAAGACAACCGACTCTTCTCGACACAGATCTTGCTTGCCCTGGCCTCGTCGCCTATCGCTTGGACTGGAGCGGAGTCGGGCAAATTCTGTCTTGTCGGATATTCTCTGGGAGGTGGTATCGCAGCCGGCTTTGCCTCCTACCTTCCTGAGCTTTTGTCATCATTGGTGCTTTTGGCCCCCGCGGGATTGATCCGTGACTCACAAATTAGCTTCCAGAGCCGTCTTCTTTACTCCAAGGGTCTCATGCCCGAAAATGTTCTGGGATACCTGGTCGGTCGTCGGCTGCGAGCAGGCCCTTTGACTACCCCCAAGCCCAAGAACCACAAGCTCAGCGCCGCAGACGCTCTCACCGAGGAGCTCCCTTCCCAGGATGCCGCTGAGATCCAGATATTGTCTCGTGAATACCCACACATAAACGTTCCTTCGGCCGTCGCATGGCAGGTCAATGCTCATACCGGATTCGTCCACGCGTTTATGTCAAGCATGCGCTATGGACCAATTCTGAAACAGCGCCAGTGGAATACATGGACACGTCTTGGCGAGTATCTGACTGCCCGTGCTTTCGCTTCGGACAACAATGATACAAAATCATCCGACAACAAGGTGCACATTTTGTGTGGCAACAAAGACTCAATCATTGTCAAGGAGGAGCTTGTTCCCGATGCTACAGCTGCCTTGGGAGACAACGCTGTTTTCAAGTTCTACGAGGCAGGCCATGAGTTTCCGAGTACCAAGTATGAAGAGGTGGCTTCTTACATTTTCGAGTTGCTTTAGAGGATGCATCATAAACTGTTGTTTGTTCTCAATGTTGGTTATATATGCACATTCGTCTTTGGTCTTTGTGTTACATCTGATAGATACTATACATAGAAGTTCTCACTCCCTTTGTTTGGAATATTTGGCTTTCCTTTCCTTTCCTGTTCCTAGCTCCCGGTCTTCATAATCTCGTCCATTGCGCTGAGCTGACTTGAAAGCCCTGTGAGGTGTGCTGATCTCTCCGGCATCCTCGCACCTGCGAAGTATGGACCTTCTGAGGCCGGTGCTCGTGTGAATCGATCAACGCTATTGCGGTTGTGTGCTGGTACTTGGCTGATATTGCCTTGACTCATAGCAGCGGCACCATTGGAAGTACTGTTCAGAATTCATTAGCTCATTGGTCCAACACATGATTCGGCTATGTATTAATATACTCACGGTGTGGGCTTGGTATCTGAGATAGGCATGATGTAGGATTGAAAGTAGATTTGGGTATCTTGAGTATCACTTGAAGAGAGCATAGAAAGGGCTCTGTTCCAAAAGTCGAGGGTAAGGTTATCGTCCGCGGGTGCCCAGGTGGTGTTTGAGAACAACGTTGGAATCTGGGAAGCTGTGTTGAGGGTTTTCCCAGGTGTGGGTCGTATATCGTATGATGGTTTGATGGTTTGATTGCTTGTTGTTTTGGATGTTTGATGACTTGATAATGACCAGAGTATAGATGAGCGAAAGCTCCTATATATACACCGCAGGTTTGAGGCTATGCACTGAAACGGTATGCCCTTCCAAAACACGCGAGCTTGAGCTTGAGCTTGGCCCACATGGACGATTACGAGCTGAACGAAGGGAATGAAGGAAAGATCTCCGGTTCGCATCTCCGAGCTCCACTTGCCATGGGCCTGTGACGGCATGACTAGCTCAACGCTCAAGATTTAGTCCGCATGAACCATGAGAATTCCTGAAGCGGGAAAGCCCGAGCCTCCATGATAGGAGGCACATACCCGTTCGGCTCATATATGCGAAACAGGCGACAAACCCGTCGCTATTGGCCGGTTTGCATGAAGCTGGGGCTCAGAGCCAGGTACGAGGGTGCGTGGACGACCCACTTATACGATCGTCAGTAACAAAAAAAGCGTAATAATCCAAAACATTCTTCATCAGCACATGGCCAACCACATGTTTCAGGCTGGAGGTAACCTCATTAGGCATATGTGCCGTGGAATGAAGCGAGGGGGTGATGCAAAAAAGCAATTCGCGAGTTTGGTAAGCAGGTCTCTCGGTTATCAAACAAGGGACGAGAGCAATCATCTCCCTTTGAGCCAACGTCACCTGTGGCGAGGAGTCTAGAGCTGGAAATGATCAGATCATCGGTGAAAGCCGTAGACTGTTGCTCATGCTTGTGTTCATCTTGGCGGTAAGTGCGCTTTGCAGTGCCCGGCATGTTCGCGTGGGCTTACGAAACAACTCGATGTGAAACAATGGGGGTCAACGTGGCCGGTCACATGGAGCCTAATGCATTGACCTACGGCGTGAAAGCTAAGAGGTCGAGCTAAAAAAAAAAGGCGAAGATCCATCCAAAGCTTACGATGATACGTTCATTCCCCGGGAACCATCTCTGCAGCATGTCCCCTTCATTTCCTTTTTATGATCGAAACCCTGCAGATCTCTAACGGCGAGGAAGGTCTAGATCGCAATGATAGTAGAAGGTCCATACCAGCCACGTCCTGTCTGCCCTAAAAGCCCTATCAGTCATCTGCACAGCCATATCGTTCTTAAGAATGCTCAGGCCCCGAAGATCTCCGAAACGCAAGTGCCTTGTTTCAATCAGCTTTGGATGGCTATCTCATTGTATGCCCAATAAAAGGGGAATGGCACGTGGGTCACCCTGTCGAAGATGGCTATGACGATAGAAGCATGGAAGTACGGAGTACGATGGACGGAGTAGGAAGGCCGTAATGGGTCTCAGTGTTCTCCGAACCGGTCCGTCGGCACCGTGATCTCCAAGGCAAAACAGGGCAACAAACTTGTGATTGCGCCAAGTTTCACGAGAACAAGCATCCGAATTAAACGGGGACGGCCAATACGGAACTCCGTGGCGGATCGCAAAAGACGGTGGGCCCTGTCGTGTGCACTACCGAACTATGTACATTTACGCGATGTATTCGGGGGGCTCTCTTTTCTTTTCTTTTTTCATTTTTTCTCCTGCATTATCCAAGCCACAATCGCCATATGGAAGCCGGCGTTTCAGATAATAAAGTTGTACTCTTTTTCTTTTTCTTTTTTTTCCCACGCGTGTCCCAGATCATTCCTGTTAAGCGAGCAATGGACCTAATTAGAGAAATATGCAAGGCGCGCCCGGAATTCTGGCAACCTTATCTCCATACTACTTTTACGCTAGCTGTGCCGTCGATCACTAGTGCATAGCCTACCCTTAAGATCCCCAGTCACGAACCCCTAAAGGCGATCAACGTTCGTCTCAGGTTTGAACTCTTATGCAGAGCCGTCGGCGTACCCTAATTGCACTAGCCCCCGCAATCATCTCAGCCCTGGAATTTGTAGACCCCAACGAGATCATTCATTTAAGATGTTCTTTTTTTAGCAGGCAAAAGCCTAACCCCTGGGACTTACAGCAAATGGGTCTTTTAATTTCCCTTAATAGTACATATCACAAATCCAAAAAAAAAAAAAAAAGAAATCTTTCATCAAACTTGCCAAGGGGGTCAATTGACCATCAGGATGTCCGAACAAGGAAGGATCGACCGTCTAGATCATCCCTTGAACGTTTGACGCACCTTCCTAATCACAGAACGCGGTCTGAAACGCAACCCTTTCTGGCCCCATGCTTGGTACTCTGGCACCTCCAGCCTATTCCGATAATATCGCATCACGTTGCCCCATCAACATCTACTGTACAGCCGGGCCACGAGACGAGTTCGCGACTTTGACGTGTTGCTCTATTTAACCGGCCCCACGCATTTCCCATACTGCAAACGACTCATTGTGTCAAGTGTGGATCCCTATGTGTCTTATTGAAATAGTTAGCTCTCATCGCTTCCAGTTGTAGTATGCTCTCCGAGCTAGTGCTGATCAAGGGTCTATAACTTTCGGCATCGGATGAGTGCTCCCAACGTCCGCCTAGGTCTTGGCTTGCGAACTGCTCCAGGCCCGAAGTGGGCGTGACCATAATTTGTAGAAATGAGGATCGCAATATCCTTTGCCTTGGCCAATACGTATACCCGCCTGGGAGCTTGGGAATACAAACCCGCGGGTTTGGGTCGGCATTTCAAGGGATGGTAGCACTGCCGTATCCATTAGCCGTGGTATCTTCGCTATTCAAATGACTATGGTAGTGATGTTCGGAATTGCAGCCCATTCCTCCTGCTAAGATGGTACCTAGGTAGTTCCTAATTACCTCAGTTTCTATCCCTTGAGGGGTAGTTGGAATGACTTGAGCAGAAGTCCCCGGAATTTTTCAAAAGATTTCTCCAGTTGGTGTTGCTTCTTTGGAACAGGTTCTCATTGAATACCGAGGTCAAATTTTGCTGGGCCTTGGGAGATTCAGCCATATTTCTTTGGGTTCCCGGTATGATGGAGCATGTTGATTCATGGATATTACATGCTGGAGCGTGCAGATTTTGGAGCTGTCCTCCGAGGCTTGGTGTGTTGGAGGAATATAGATGGCGCGGATATCGACTAGGTGCATTCCACCTGGCAGTCAGCCTTTCAGTCATTGAGAGACTTTCTCCCAGAGAAACTATATCAACAAAGACCCAAACCCGGGAACTTCTTGTCCTTAACCCATAGTTTTCGCCATGAGCCAGGACTATTGAGTTCCTGCTTACTGCCCAGGTGATCGGATACCACACAATGATTCATCCAAAGCCAATAGAAAATTCCACTCACTTCCATGATATCAGCTCCCAAGACACCCACCTCATGTACGGAGATTATGCACACTTCTGTTGTCCCCCTAGTGATAGTGGAATCCGCCAACAAAGAGTAAATATGTACAGCCTCCTATATATGAGCCTTTTGTATCTACCGTCAAATCAATTCGACGAATATTCGATACTGCTTATGTGCCGAGCGGGGATCAATTGATGCGAATGAAGCTTAGGTGTGTTCTTCTCCGTCTTAGCCGGCATATTCCAGATGACTTGACAAGAAACTGCCCATAAAAATGATTAACAAGATCAGCTTGGTAACAATTCTTCTCTTCGCGATTCGAAACACCCGCGGACTACGTTCAATGGCGGCAAGGCTCTAATAGCCCTTAGGCTTGCCGCTTGCATGTGACGTAGTTGGTGGTCCCAAACTGTCCCACCACCAGTTAGACGAAGAATGTATCAAACCCATTCAGTCAAACCATCAATGCATGTCTGCTAGCGATCTTGGAAAATATCGATCGAAGTCAACTCATCAAGGACATTGGCTCCTCCAGTGTCCTTGGCCCTGGGGCAATTGATGCCTGTGTATTTTCATACAACACGTACAGCCACTGGCAAAGGGCTAGTAAGGACAACTAGGAAGACGAAGGACTGAAAAGCTTTGATAACTTAGAAATAGAGATTGATTACGACTCAGTTGACACCGAAAGAAAAGCTGATATATGCAGAGTAGACTTGATTGCAAATAGTCTAATAGCGAGGATGAACCAGATATCCACGGCCAATATATCGTAGAACAGAAAGGAAATGTATGATCAAGTATATGGTGTAGCCAGAAAATCGAGACGAAAAGGAAATGAATGTTTAAGAGACCATCCGAGCGCCATAGCGCCAAGCAAATTAGAGCAAACCCGCTTTGATTTCCGTGATAACGCCGGTACAAAAAAGAAAAAACGTTGGTTGGGTTTCATGACCGTCGTCGCTGATGGTCATAGCTGGTGGGGAAGAGTGGCAGAGAAGGGTCTACTACATCATTGTAGGGTCGTCTAGCGGCCATGGACACATCCTCATCACTGGGCGGGGCGGTAGCAACACGCGCGGGGTGGTGGGGATGCGCCTCGGTATCGTCTTCTCCCCTGGCAATCTTCTCCAGAGATGACAGCTCGGTTGTTGTGTTGTTGCGAGACCAGCGGAAAGAGTCGCGATCGTCGGCCAGGGCCCGGTACTTGGTATCAGGCTTCTTGAAGAAGATGGCGTACACCAGACCAACCAGGAGGTAGATCAAAAGAATGAGAGTGAAGATCGCGTTGAAGATGAAGAAGAGAACACCGAGGATTCCGGTCATAAGATCTGGTTGATCGAAGACGTCGGAGAAGACCAGAAGGAAGATTGTGTTGAGAGAGCTGAGTACACCGGTAGCGATCGCGACGACATTGGCGCCCTTGCTCATGAACGGCTTGATGATGCCGACTGCCAGCATCATGCAAAGCTCCAAGATGAGAAGGACGATAGTCTGCGCGACCGGGTTTGACTGCGCGAAGGCAATGACCATTCCCTTGACGATGATGTACACCAGAGAAGGAACGAGGAAGTAGTACACCGGAGCACGGTAGTAAATGTATAGACAACCCCATTGGTTCAGGGTCGCCGGGTCAGAATACAAGGTGTACGCAGCGGTGTTGTGCTGCTGCTTGGATCGCAGTCCACGCTGGAACACCTTGAAAGCAGCAAATGCGAGCACACCCGTCGTCACCAGCCACATGGTGATGGCCAGGACAATTTCAGCAGCGGAGTCGCGGCGGGTCAGCTCCCAGAGGCACAGAACACACATTTGTGGGTAGCCGATGCATGCAAGTCGGAAGAAGGTGTTGCGAAGAATGGTTTTCCAGTCTGCAGTCACACCGATCGCGCGATCGAGCTTTGGAAGCGATGTCTGCTTCTTGGCTAGAAGGGCGCGGACAAGCAGAACCAAACCAACGCATGCTACCACGAGCGCAGTCACGAAGTAGTAGAAGAGATAACCCGTCATGAAGATGTTGGTCAATTCAATGTTGTCCCGAACTCCAACCCGTTCAATGCCTCGGAGGATAATTTGGCTTCCGGTCGCTGAGGCTCGGGCGGCGATCGACCCGCGCTTTTGTAAAACCAAGGAAACGGTTTCCGAGTTGGTCAAGACATTTGACGGAGTTCCTCCGGTAGCGCGTTGGAACCAAGTCGCAATGGTCTGGAGAGCGTCCGCCCGCACGATTCCCAAGCTCCATTGCATGTTCTGAGTCCAAGACTGCACGAAGGGCGGCATGTTGACCGCGGTCATACCGGCCATGGCCTGGGTTTGGATGAACCCAAGGAAAGCCAGCGATCGGAAAGCCAAGTGGGTCGCGGTGTTTGAGTGACCGAGAAGCGAGATAACCGTGGAAGCGATAAGACCGATTCCGGTGATGATGGCGAGCGCCCAGCAGACACCGGCTTGGTAGACGGAGATTCCATTGTGAACGCGGGTTTCCAAACAAGTAATCTGTTTTCCCTGGGATGAACCGCTCTTGTACTTCAATTTGATGCGAATCACCGCATCGAGATCGGGAACGGTGTAGGCGATGTCTATGACGCAACGGTTAGTAAGACACGGGCCGGGAAGATCCACGGTTCCAATATTGAATTGGAAACGTGAGAAAAATTGAAAAAAAGGCTAGGAACTCACTAGGAATCTGCGAGAGAACACTTTTGCCCAGAGTCTGGGTGATGGTGGGGAGCTGGAGTTCAATGGCCTTCATCGGACAGAAGACGGACAGATCGAGATCGCAGGGATCGAGAGTTTTCGTCATGGCCTTGTAGCCATAGACCAGCAATTCGACATCGATCAGAACTTCTCCTGCCACAGAGGAGTATCCATCAAAGTTCAAGCTGATCGAGGAATTATCCGGGGTGAAGACGGCGTTGAAGTTGTTAATCTGGACTTCGGAGCTGTCGGAACATTTTGTCAGCCCCTCCGCAGAGATGAGTCTCTCAGCCTGCACGAGATTCAGACTCTGGAGGAGGATGAGGATGAAGGCCCCGAAACGGGGAGCATTCAATTGCATGGTCAAACGAGTGTGAAGGAGGAAGAGGTGTGAAAGAGTATTCTTTTTGGATGGGCTTGCCCTGATATCATGCAACTCCACAGTACGACGTAAGCGCTCAGTGGAGCCAAGCGATCATCGAGGGTCAGCCAGACGGCCCTTTGAAACCAAAAACGCCAGGCAACATGGTTTAATTCGTTTCTTTGCCGATTGTCCTATTGGACCCAGTGTGTCCCTTGTGATCAACCTGGCTTACGAGGCTGGGGACACTTTACTCGGTTCACATTAGATCATATACATGAACACTGCCCCAGCCTCCCAGCCGATCTCGATATTGACTAATCCTTGCTATACGCATTCAGGCCCGGTACGACGTTAAATTGCGCACTATGGAATACACCTCGCCTACATTCTTTCATCTAAATCTCTCAAAGAGGCGACCATGTGGTAGTTTGACACATTCCGATGGCAAAAAAGTGTGAGCTTCCCAGTTTATCACTTCCGGTTTCGGAAGTTCTCGATTTGCATTCTAATTTTAGCGCCGGGCGCGTATTCGTGTTGGCCTGAAATGGTCTGGAATAATTGAAAGAGCTCATTGTTCCATCGTTGGATATCTGATCTGGGCTCCAAAATGTTTCCAGATCTCAGGGTCCTGTCACTCCACTTCAAGTCCACGGGTCTCAACCTTTGGATTTAGTGCGTTGTTTAAATCCGACCCTATTCAATCCACACTGTAGATGGAATTGGTATTTTAGACTACCCCTCACTACTAATTCCAAGGTTGGATTCCAGGTTTGTGCCCCGGTCTTGGAAATAGTTGGCTCATCTGCACGAGTATGTGCAAAGTACCGCTAGGGCTGCGTCACAAACTTGAAATGAACACCTTCCAGGATTCCAAGGTTCGCCCGAGGTTCCGGGGATGACTTGAAACTGGCATTGCCCAAATGCTCAGGGCTTGAAATATACATATAATCTTGGAACCCACCTGAGCACCTCGGCGGGTACTTGCCCAGATGTCATATACCACCCACGAGGACGAATAGAGCCCTCTCTTAGTCCCTTCAATATATACTCGTAGAAAATGGCTGCTGATCTATACCTAGCAGGGGTAGATCGTGGCATGACGTAGGTACCTGTTGTCAAAACCTGGAAGGAATGAAGCGGCAGAGATACATACTCGTCACCAAAGACGATCCCTTTCTGTTTAATGATATCACATATAAAAGCAAATAAACCCAGTCGCCGATGTGGGCTCCTACTGCATGTTCCCCATCAGATCTGTCAGTGATCCACAAATCTAGAAAAAGTCTCACCACATGAGAAATGGGTGCCTCGTATGGCTACCACAAGTCTCTCGCGTCTTTTCTCAGGCTACTAGTCAAGCCAAGGCTCCACTTGAACCCCAAACCCGATGAAGTAGCTCTGGTACCATCGCGGGATGACGGCCGAACCATCAAAACACACATCTACAAACCTACCAGCCCCGGTCCCACCCCCGTTGTGATCAACTTCTGTGGAAGCGGCTTCGTCCTCGGCACCTTCGGTAACGACGATGAGTACTGCCGCTACGTCGCCGACAAAGCAGGCTATACCGTTATCGACGTGCAGTACCGTCTCGCCCCGGAACACCCCTTCCCAGCCGCCTTCCACGATGCCGAAGACATAGTAACCTGGGTGCGCTCGCAACCCGAGCGCTTCGACCTCTCGCTCGTCTCGCTGTCCGGATTCAGCGCAGGTGCCAACATTGCCCTGGCAGTGTCGTCGTCGTCCGAGCTATTCCCCGCAGCCGAGAAGAATGTCTTCAACGCCGTGGTCTCCTTCTACGGACCAATGGACATGTCCCTGCCCACGCCCGAAAAACCACAAGCCGACCGCTCGAACTGGATTATGCGCGACATTTTCCCGGGCTTCTCGCATCTGTGCCATAAATGCTTGAATCTGGACCGTGTTGACCCGAAGGACCCGCGCATGTCGCCGATCAAGGCGGACCCGAACAACTTCCCGGCGAATGTGCTTATGATCACTGCTGCGCAGGACCCGTTTGCGATCGAGGCGGAGCAGTTGTCGGATGTGCTGAATAATACCGAGGGGAAGCACTCGGTTTGTCAGAGGATGGAGAATTGCGCGCACGGATGGGACAAGGAGGCGGTTCGCGGGTCGTCGCAGTGTGACGCGAAGATCGAGGCTTATGATCTAGCTGTGGAGATGTTGAAGCGGAGAATCCCAGCGCAGAGCGCTGAAGTTAATGTTTAGAGTCATCCTTTGATACCCTATCTCGTGCGTTAGAAATGTATTGTTGTTCAAACTTGGAATCTGCTTTGATTGCCCCAAGGTTCTCAGGTTGGCAGGGACCTGGGGAGTCGTCCTCCTGGAGTTCCACTTAGACAGTAAGCGTGAGTGAGCGAGCGAGCTGGAGCCAGGGGAGCACGGAGGAATGTTATCCCTGTGTTGGTTGACGCCTCAGGCCACATAATTACTTTTTTGGGCAACGCTGTTTCGAGACACTCGTGGATCTTGCTCCAGAGATGCATTTGGAAAGATGTGAGAAATATGAAGGCTCAAATAGCTGAAATTCAGTATATATAATTGCGTCGATCTATGCAACGTCTGTCGTAGTCATCTGTACAAGACTCGTAAATAATTCTATACAACACCAATGTCTATAATCATACGCTTAAGCGTACTTTGCCGCCTCCTCGTCCTGGGGCGCGGAAGTAGGCGCGGCGGCAGGTGTGGCAGCGCCAGAGTTCTCTTCGTGGTAAGCGTGTTCCTTGACGTCGAAGCGGAACTGCTCTTCTTCTTGGCGAAGCTGCTCCTTGAGGATCTTGTTTGCTCTCCAGACAGGCTTGCATTCGAACAGGCGATCGACCTTCTCAAGGGGAACACCGCTGGTCTCGGGGATGAGGAAGAAGGCGAAGAAGAACGCCAGGAAGGAGAGGGCAGCGAAGAACATGTACACTCCGTATCCCATCTTCTCGAACATCTGCTCAGTGAAGCGGGAGATAAGGAAATTGAAGAGCCAGTTGCTGGCTGTGGTGGCGGCCTGGGCGAGGGAGCGGAAGTTGGGATCGAAGAACTCGGAGTTGATGACCCAGGGGGTACCGTTCCAGGTTGGGGTGTAGACAGCAGTCCAGAGGTAGAAGAAGAAGATAGCAGCGATACCACCACCGTTAAGGGAGCTGCTAGGGTTGTCTTCGGGCTTCACGACGCAGATGTAGGCACCGATGATCCACATGCAGATAGATCCAGTCACAGCACCACCGAGGAGCAGGTTGCGTCGGCCAATCTGGTCGACGAGGAAGAGGAGCCACACAAAGGTCATAACAGCCTTGATCACACCGAAGATACCAGTCATCAGGTTGGTTGTGTCGCTGTCAACACCAATCTATGTGCAGAATGTTAGCAAGATGCACGAAGCGAGACTGGATGGACAGTGAACATACCGATTTGAAGATAGTGGGCGAATAGTAGTTAATGGCATTGATACCGGATCCATTCTGCCAAAAGAAGAGCATACATCCGAGCATCAGACGGTACATCACATTGCGACGAGTAGCGAGAGCCTGGAAGGGCTTCCAGAAGCCGATACCAATGGAAGACCTCTGGTATTCCAGAGCTTGGTCAATAGCGGCAACCTCCTCTGTGATGTACATGTCGTCAGCCTCCAATTGGCGGATCCAGCAAAGGTTCTCCATTGCCTCGCGGCGACGGTCCTTGAGGAAAAGCCAGCGGGGCGATTCCTTGATCCACAAAGCTCCAGCGAAAAGGAGACCAGAAGGCACTAGTTGGATCGCGAACGGAATGATCCACTGTTCGTGGCTCGAAGGCATGTGTTGTTCAACACCGTACTGCCGATTCTAGATTAGCTTATCTGCGAAGACGGCCCGATCGATGAAAAATTCAATGATCGGCAGAGGGAGACCCACGTTGATCCAAAAACCAAGCATACCGCCGATTTGCCAGCCTAGCTCGTACAGACCGACCAGCCGACCTCGGATGGCCGGTGGCGCCAGCTCGGAAAGATAGATGGGAATGATGTTGGAAGCAACACCGGTACCCAGACCAGATAGCACACGGCCAGCGTAGAGAATACCCAGTCCTCGGGCAGAGTTAGCACCGAGTTGCAATCCAGATCCGAGAGCGAAGACAGCAGCCGCAACAGCCAAGTTCCATTTGCGGCCGATAAAGTGACCCATGGCATATGTGCCAAGGGCACCGAAGAAAGCACCAGCGATGAAGAGCGAGACGATATTCTCGCTGATCAAGTCTCGTTCGGCTTGGGTCTTCTTGTCAAGACCGAATTCAGCCTTGAACGAGGCTAATGTGATAGTGGTACCGATGAAAGCACTGGTATAACCGATCATGTTGGAGCCACATGATGCAATGCCGGCGAGTGCGTAGACACGCCAGTTGTAGACGGACTTGGGCGTTGGCCGATCTTCGGCGAGTGTGAGAACGCCCATGGTTGGGAAGGGGACAGCCCAATGTGTATAAGGGAGTTAAGGGGAGGAGAGGTAGGGAGGAAAATTTTTTGTCTGAGGGAGAATGAAGAAAAGGAAAATGGGTCAAGAAGGGCTGGGATGGGGCCCTAAGTAATAGGAGCTATCCCAATGGATTGTGGGAGTGGGAATTCCCCAACTGAGCGCTCTCCACAATACTTGTCGCCTATAACCCCATAGACTGGGGCAACATGGGGTTTGAACGTGAGGCTACGACACAGCAAGGATTACGGTGCATGGAGAGTGCCCAGATGTGGAAACTTTGACCGGGGTAGCGTTCTCCCCCGCAAGAGTTCAATAAACATTCAGCCGACAAATAAGCTTCAGTATATATCTAACCCGGAATCCTACTTCCTCAATGAAATCACGAAAAATACTTCCTGTTTTCCCTTTCTCCCATTTACGATGGGTTGAAACACCGAGTGTTCGGGCAGTCGGTGGATTGCCGCGTGAGTAGTGGATGATAGGCACGTTTGTGACACTGCACAGTTTTTGCACGTCGAGTCTGCGTTTAGCCGTCTGGTATGCATAGAGGCACCGGTGAGGATTTGCCACAGCAGAACTCCTCCACGGAACACGCGGAATGCACAATGGTCAGCATTGTGGAGAGAGGGAGGACTGGCATAGAAAAGTCCCGCTTGTTAAGCGAATACCCCGAGATCTTACTTCCCCAGTTCAATCTGTAGAAAAAAAGAAATGAAAGTCGGGGAAGAATCCTTAACCCTTGACGTGGAGTCGGATTTTTGCCGAGCGCCCACTTGGGAAGGTGAGTCGACGGTAGATTCGACGGGAGAAGGGATAAAAGTCTGTTTTGCCTGCCCAGGTTTGCTTGTTCGGCACTAAGCCTTTTTTGGTGGAACTTAAAGGTCACGTGTCGTCTATCACTTTTGCCTCTTGCTGTCATCCTCTCTATTGGTACAAGTGGGAGTGCATGGAGTCCTTGCATCATGTTCCATCCCTCTCCGGAATTCGGCTCTCTGATGTTCCCCGGAAAGACCGAACCAAGCCCCTCTCCGCGCACCAATGATCATCGGTCTAAATGCACTGCACTAAACGAAACTCCGGGGTTTCGGGACCGGGGGCGGTTACGACTCGGACCACAGGCAAACAGAAAATGGAGAAGTGATTACGTTGAAGCAATGACGTTACACTGCATGAAACTGATCCGAGTTGCATAAACAACGTCAATGTTGAACAAGAAAGGTTAAGAGTGGCAGAAAGTAACTATCGGCCCGGTACCGATTTAGGTGGAAGCCGGGCTCGGCTTTATGCTTAATTCCCACTGACACCGGAGTCAACAAGGGGACTAGTAAACTTCACCGAGGTCAGCGCATTTCGCAGTACAGATGCTCAGTCTCAGGAACATCTGAAATTTTATTGTTCACATCCACACCCCGGGGCCCGAACCTATGTAATGTGACCCACCACCCATCAACCCATCAACAGATGGTTCCGGTGTGGCCAAGGACTCAGGTTGCTACAAGTAGTCACATGTTTACTCATGGTAATGCTGCCAAACAATACCTATCATTTGCCTTGACCGCAAGTTGCAGCCCGGAGCTCAGAGCAAATTCAGTTCTGGTTGACACGACGGAGCTTGGGGCATCTTCTCGAAAATTCGGACTGTCACCTGGGGTACCTTTGGCATCTCCACAATTCCTGCTATAATTATGTCAATATTTGGCACATCTCAACGTCAGGACAATACTATGCTTGTCTAGAAACTCTCTCGCTAATGAAATAGCCCGGGGAGGAATGAAGTATGGATCTCACATTCCAAGCTTCAACATCGCTCTTTCCAACCGGCATGGTCGGACACGAGACTGGGTCTGCACCTGGTCTGTGCCTGGATTAGGATCACCTGTTCATCAGAAGTGTCTGCCCCGGGACAATGTTTGGCCACGAACCCTACGCGGGCAGCAGCAAAACAACTCTTCCCAGCGGAAGAAAGATTTGTAGAAAGCGCCCTTGGCACGGCCTGTATCCAAGCCCGTGAGATGATTTCGGCCGAGCTTTGGGGAATCTCAAGTAGGTCCGACACGGATCCGTTCTTCAGTGGCCGCTCTGCCCCTCTTTCGGGGTGCTCGGGGTATGCATGTATCGACGAGGTGTAGAATAAGCCGTGCAGCGGCATATTGGCCAGCTTTAGACGGTATTCCGACAGGAAATGCCATGGATGTATGGTAGGGGGATCGACTAAATATCTGGGCGCAACTTGGCAGCGGAAATTATCCGCGTCAAGTTTCTTCCATGGCCATAGAACGCCTGTGCCGTGTACTCGTTGGGAAAGTCAACACCTTGCCAAGCAGTGCTGGGAATCAACGGAAAGGGAGACTGGTAGACAGCAGCTACAAGTACTCTGCATGCCCGGAGAACCTTCCAAGTCGGGCAGATCGATAAGTACCCTGCGGTTTCCTGCGGAGCAAGTCTGGTGTTACTTGCGCCGTTGCAGTTCAACTTTGTGGTTTCAAAGGCGCCATCAATGGAAAACGGTGACCTGATTGACTTGCTAATACAATTTTTCTTCATGACACAATTGAATAAGTCTTGAGAAAAATGAAAGCTCATGGTTTGATGCTAGACCAAGTGCAACCCATCGAGTCTGACGAAATCCAGCTCGTCTGGTTGTAGATAAGCAATACCAGATCGGGATTTGAGAAATGCAGTGTGGACTGGATTCATTGATTTGTTTGAACTGTTTAACCACAGTTTGAATTCACGCGACTTACAGCATGGGTAGCTCAGGTGACATGTAAACCATTCCCGGAAGATAAAGAGCCTAAAGTATCAGGCAGAAACATCAAGAATCGGTGCCTGAGGCAAAAGCACGTGTCACCTTCGACGCATTCAAGTCACGAATCAACAAACAGTCTTATCCTTCAGAAATTAGAAGGGTTGATCACGGCCACCTTTTGAAGTGTGGGCAGCTAGACATTCCGCCGGTGCTCTCCAAAGCATACACAGCTTTCCCGAGCATGAGCTCTAAAGCGGGGCATTCATCTGGGAATCTTATCGCTTAACGTGAACTCCAGCCCAAATAAACCAGGTCAACGTTAGTGATCAATAAGTACCCTACAGTATGCGGCATTGACGAGTTAATTTAAGCCATGAACTGACTCGCTTACAGAGAAATCTCAAGGCCCGGGTTGGCCACATCTCAAGATGGAGAATCGAATCTCTCTTGGCTCAATCCAGAAAACTATCTGGGACGGGCGCATACCACTGGAAATCACCTTAGCCCCGTCTGAAAGTCGGACATTTGACAAGACTGACCCATATCTTGTAAGCCTGTTCCCAGGTTGTGCTTGGGGCTCTCGATTTGGGGCGATGCTGATCGTCACTAGATTGCATACCCACGCATCTCTTATTTTCCCTCGTTGCTTCCGAAGCTTCGAGCTTTCTTTTCGAATTCGCTGATTTCGCCTGAAGCTCAGCCTCACGAGGGCTGGTTTGAGTTTGAAGGCGTGCCCTTGAAGTGGCACTACCCTGTTGGCCTGTTGTTTGACCTCTACGCAGGTGCAACCCCTGCCTCAAAAACAGCTATCGGAGGAGATGAGTCTCCCGAGGATAACTCAAAGATCCCATGGCGCTTGGTCGTTCACTTCAGTAATTGGCCTGATGAGAATCTCGTGCGCCTTGACGCTGGTGGAATGGTCATGGGAGATGCTTTCATCAACAGTGTGAAGGAGGCTGATTTCCTGCGCAACGGCACAGCAAAAGGCATCATGAGCCTTTCTAAAGAGGACTCATCGGGTCTTTGGAAAGCCGTCGAAGAAGGTAAGTGCACACTATTGGGACGAAACACGTCTATCGCCGATCTGTCGCGCTGGTTTTAACATCACGGCATAGTCGATCTTCCCTCCTTCCAGCGCATATCGAGCATTCTGCTCCCTCAGCTTTCGCAGCCTTTTCGCAACGTGCCAATCAGAATATTTCTGCCACTTCCACCTGATGGCGAGTCGCCATTGCTTAAAGTTGTTCAATCCCCACTTCCTCCGTCAATACCAGCAACAAGCATGCAGTCCAGTCAAATGTTGAGTTCACGAACAAGTTCACCCACGCAGCCTCAAACAATCGGCACTGTTTTACATACATTGCTTCCGAACCTTTTCCCGAGCAGGAGGACTCCAGTTCTCGCAAAGCCGGTACTGCATGGCGCCGTGATCCCGATGTCTGCTCCAATAGAAGAGGTTGTGCGGAGCTCTGCTTATGGAGACGGATGGGCATATCTAGTTGTTCGAATGATGGGATAGACTCGCCAACAAGAATAAACAGATGATCGGTCTGTTTCCTGGAGTGTTGCTGTGAAATATATCCTATCTCCAGGCTGTAGAGTATCCGCTTAGGAATGAGCATGGGCAGCTGAGCACCCTTTCATCTTGATGTGTGACTGTGGAGTGCGATGGATACTTTGAAGTCTTAATCTTGGAACTATATAAAAGGTGGACCACTCCTCTTATGATCCATGGGTGGAAGCCCCGGAGACCACCTGGGCATCATGCGGGCGGCCGCCCGGGCTTGAGGGTCTGCAAGGTTTCCGATATCCAGCATCCATGGATTCTTATCATACCTATTCAAGCCCTATACGCGTTGGACCATTTCAGGGTCATTGACCTTACATGGGAAGGCCGCATTTTATCATAATCAAACTCTCAGTGCTAACAATCTGTTGAATTGCTTCCGGTACCTATCTGGACTGAATGTAAACTATACTAATGTGGTGGGGGTATATTCTGACCTGTGATGATGATAATGCGTGACATGGTGAACACAAGGAGAAGGGTGACAAAAGAGATGTATCATCAAAAACTACGCCAGAGCAATGAATCGTATTTCCCCAAGCATGGATGGGAGAAATGAAAAAGCAAAACGGGAAAAGGACCAGGCAAGCGCGCAGAGAGTTGAATGCAAAACAAAAACAAAAACAAAAACAAAAAGCAAACGCAAAACAGCAACAGAAACAGAAAGTCATATCAAATCCAGGGGTTGCCGTTGACAAGGATGTCATCGCCACTTTCCTTGCCTTTCTTCAAAGCCTTAGCAAGCATGAGTTCACGCATCCAGTCAATGCGCTGCTCACGAGTGTCAACGGCGAAGTGGTGGTTCTTGATACCTTTGTTGCCAAAGAGAGCCTTCTTCTCATTCTCCTTGGTGGCAGGAATGAGAGAGAAAGAGAAAGCAGTACCATCGCGGCTATCAACGACATTGTTTCCATTGCGCATGATGGAGCGTTTGAATGCCGCTGTCAACTTGGAACTTGTTGCCTGCGACGAGCAAGCAACAGCATAATCATCAACATCGATGCTCTCAAGAGCGCGAGAAAGGCGGTGTGCTTCACTTTGGTTCTTGTGCATGGCAAGGTTGGTGCCATTGAGTGTGAAATGGGCCTTGGCCCACTCGTGGTGTCGCAGAATACCGGAGGTCTTGCGCTTGCGCATGTATCCCGCGTGGGTCACATCTGGGTTTGTGGAGCCAGATGAGTGCGAGCGGGAGTGGCTGTGTTGGTTTACACGAGGGCTTCGAATCAGATCGGCCGGGTTGTCGATTGGAGTCAGGGGCTTGTCTTCGTTGACTCGACGAAGCGGCTGAACTTGACGAGAGCGGGTGGAGGTGCTTCGGGTGAGAGGGGCGGAGTTCAGTGCAGGCTGGTACGGTGGGAACAAGGTGCCGTATTGCATGCTTGGAGGTACGGATTGAGAGACATCCCGGGGAATTGGGTCACTTGGGATCGCAGTGATAGGAACATCCATTTCAGAGAATGGTGTACCTTGGCGGTATGTCTCAAATGACTGTGCCTCGTGAGCTTGGCTGAAAGGACCAAATTGCTGAACAGCGGTGGGGGAGCCATTCTGGTGAGTGGGAGTGAAGTATTTGTTTGTGGTGACAGCAGTTGTTAATTCATCGACGTCGGGGCTTGTAGGAATGGTCAGCTTAGGAAGAGTGCGAAGATTGGCAGCCATGGTATCCACATGCTGGTAGTCAAGGAATCTTCGCACGTTGTCATCCTTGGGCAGCTTGGGAATCTTGTCGACGGCATCCTGCGACAAAGCCGATCCATAATGACCACCAAGAACGTCTGATGATGCCACCACTGAGGGCTCTGCCATCGATGGCTCTGTCTCAGATCTAGGTCGCAGGAGATTCCGTCCGGTCTCGGGATTTCCTGGGTTTCCCATGATGATAACTCCATCCTGTTCCTGGATAACTGCACCGGGATTTTCGGCAGCAAGCTGTGCCAGGTATCTTTGCTGCTTCCTGAACTTGGAGCAGTTCTCTCCCTTTGAGCACTTATGGGGCTTTGGGATCACTTGCTCGATCCCCACAATGGAGACAGATTCGGCAGGCGTAATTTGGCTACCTCCCTGTCTATATCTGTCATGAGATAGAATCTCACCAGTGGGAGATATAGACATCGCGTACGATTGCTTCTTTGGTGAGCTACGCCCAGGGGTTGTTCGCCGAGGAACGGGTCGTTCTGTGGGAAGTTGCTCATGGCTGACTTGTTCATGGTTGGTTTGCTGATGTGGTGCGTCAGAGGTGAACCGCGATGGAATCTCTGGGACAGGCTCTGAGTCAGTCTGCATGGTGGCCTTGAGGTAGTCAATTGAGATCATGATCTCGCGACGCTTTCCAAAAGAGTGAATGCTCAGTTCCTTGAGGTCATCAGCCTGCAAGGTAAGCAAGACTTCACCAGTGATATCATTGATCAAGAACTTTTCAATGACAGCATCCGTGTATCCTGCAATATACAGCCAGTGGGCAACCTGGCTAGGCTTCCAGTTTTTGATCTCATCCTGGGTCACTTGTGACACATCAGGGTGCACCGTCTTCAATGCTTTCGGTGTTTTCGGGGAGGTCAAAGGAAACCGGTTGGGAGTATTCGGAGAAAATGGAATGTGGCTAGGAGTATCCATGGACTGGGAAAACCCCGACAACAAGGGAGAGCGCTCCAAGTAAAGAGATATCTCGGTGGTACCAGCTGCGGTGTCCGGCTCGAAAATTGTAGAGCCCCTTGAGTTCCTGAATAAGTGAGGTCCCGAAGGTCCTTCAACCATGCCCTTCTCGTTGGCGTGTATGTTTCTTTGGCCCGCTTCCGGTGTCAGTGGCGGCTCTGGAGTTGACAGAGTGGTGTTGCTATCATATCCCAGCTAATCAATTCATGTCACGTCAGTCTATGTGTTATTTCATTCGAGAACAAACAGCCTTACCGATTGCATACTCTGCCGGAGCGATTCCTCATCTGAATCACTACCCTCGAACTCCGTGTCATAAAATTCGGTGGCTTCAGACATCCTCCGCCGCTGTTGTACAATAGTCTTTGCAGGGTAAAACCGCTCATGGTTTTGTGTGCTAAGTGAAGTAGGCACAGCCTTTCGTCGAGAGCGAAGTGATGAATCCTATATATAATATTAGCCGTGCCCACAGCAGGATCCCTTCCTAGACTGACCATGTCGTGAATCGTTATACTGGTCTTCAAGACTCAGTGGAAGTCAAATGAATGTGTCGTCAGCAGTCCCCGCACAGCAGTGAACTAACTGTAGTCTAACAGAAAAAGAAAACAGCCTCAAAGTGAGTGGGGAACTAGATCATGAGAGAATAAGGCAAAGTGGGAGATCCAACATAGGTTCGTGACACACGGGCAGTTGGGATATATGTACTGTGTACCCACATGAACTTGCCAGCTTATTACCCAGGCCTTGAAACACGATAGCGCTGGGAGGGCGGCACGGGCAACGATCTAACCAATCCGACATACTCGACGGAACAAAATGTCCGTGACATGTAACTTTGATGAACATCAGCGGCAGTGTTCTAAAATCGGCAGTAAACCGAAAGCCTAATGGCTGGGATCAGGGAACAACAACAATTGTGATGTGATGCGGAGTGATTCGCCTGCAGTAGTTCAGGATGAGCTGCAAGTACCGCGCATTAGCACCACCCAATCATAACCTCTGCCCGCCATTTCTGCAACACGAGGCGTACCCCATAAAAATTCTCATAGGCTCAACGGTGTCGAATTTTTCTGAACCGAGCGTATGTCGAAGTTTGTCGGGCTGGGATGCAGAGATGTGACTGGCCTGCAGTTAGCGCCCATGCAGCAATCCTCATTCCCCACATCTAACCTATAGGGTCCCCAAGAAGAGTGACCACCAGACATTGACCGTTAATTAGCGCTTCACTGCTCTTCTTGGAGTCCTGCGAATCGCTGTCTGTCAGAGCTATATTTGTGTCGTATCCCTTCGAGTCATGTCCATCTTTTTTTCCCCTCCACGCGTTGCTAGGGCGCTGCTTCTGAAAATCGCTAACGGCGGTCTGGCCCCAAACTTCAAAATATGACCAGTTCTATCCTCCAATGGCCCGGTGGCGCTTAGCGTGGACTCTGAGAAGAGAGGGCTTGACTTCCATGCTGATTTTCGACGCCAAGACATTTCTATTTGTACATACTGTGCTCCGTACATTGATTGTACCACGTACGGAGTACTCTGCGGTCCCTTTATGGAATGCGACATGAGAGTGCTGGTTACGGTGTTCAAAAGAACCACCACTCAAAAGTCTGATTTTTGCTTTACTGGCCACGCCGAGGTTAACGTACGATGCAGAAAGTCGGCTTCTCTTCCGACTAACCGCAACACCCAGTTTTCACTTTTCACTGATTGTCTCGGCACGAAACCCCACTCTGTAAAACGGGAAGCCCAGAAAACTAATGTGGATTCAACGTTCATTCTAGCATCCCAACCTTGGAACCTCCCGAACTTCGGATTCTCACACCGCTGTGTCGATTATGATCAGGTTCGCAGATCCATGGGAATAATGTGCCATGTGCTGCATACCTCCCGGTTCCAGACACTAGTACTCCGTACTCCGTACCCATCATGATCAATCACCTTATACGGAAACTACTGAATGCACGTTGCCGAGCTCCGTGGCATAATTTTAAAAGCTCTCCGCTTGGGATAATAACCAAAAACCCCCGTTCACTGTGAATTAAACGGGGGGGGGGGGGAATAATCAGTAAAAAGTCGAAGACTTGAGTAAAGTACCGATGATATGTAGACCAAATGGACTGCGCTTGCTTTACGCTGCTCTGCAAGATCGCGAAATACCCCGTAAAATCCGTGCATGTTTGAAGGTTGCCAAGCAATAAATCTTCGGTGACATTACATGTAGGGGCAGTCAGGATCAAAATCGAGGAGGTAATTTTTTTTCATTTTAACCCCCAGGGCTGCGGAATAGTCTACTTTTCGGCCCAAATAGTTTGAAGTTGTGTAACAGATGGTACAGGGACCAAACAAATTTGATCAAAATTCACGGAACAATGATCCAGGCCTTGGAGTCTTTCAATGCTATATTTCCACATGGTGGCTTTGATATCTCGCCGCCTAGAAATGGATAGAAAACACCAAAGTCTCCTGGATGTCAAGCCGCTTGCATGAGCTCCTGAGGGATGACCACCGGCCCAGACAAATATTCTGATCTCACCTCGGCTGGGTAGCTCAATTTGTTCTCGATACCAGAGGAAGCCGCATGTGCCTGATTCTGAGTAACAGACATGGTAAATCCTGTCAAACGTAACCGTTCTAAAAGTACACATTGGATGTTGCAGCCGTTATACAACCCGAACATGGGCTGATGGAAGAATCCACGCTCTTCGAGTTTCTCTTGTTGTACGGACAACTCGGAATTAGGCGTGAGAATCACATAGGCTGGGGGGAAGTCATGGTAGTTTCCCATCCGAGGGGGTCCCAATGTCGACCAATGGGCTCGCTAGCTCTCTGTACGGGACAATAGTTATCATACATATATTAAACGTGATTCTAGATTCGAACCCCGGCTCTGGCAATGCGTTGTATGCTGGGTGACTTTTCAAGTGCGCCTTGCTCAATGTCAAAGCTCGGAATTTTGAGTAAAAATCAACCTAGTAATCGTAAGTTCTTCCCCACCCGAGCAGATACAAACAAGTCCACGGATATGAATGGTGCCCATCTAAAGGCTAAAGGCTGAGATGGATCACTTAAGGTAACTTTTCGTTTAGTCAAGTAAGTGGTTTGATTTACTCTTCCCGTGACCCACAGTCACGAGAACCTGCAAGTGGCCGTTGCTGATCGGGCATGGAAGGGAAGGAAGGGTCCGAGGTGCATAAAGACCGGCAGCTCAATTCGAGCAAATTGACATGGCTTAATATTACTATTTTTGGTGAATTTGCACTTCAAGATGGATATTAATAGCAAATTGCGCAAAAATCGGACAATCACAGGCTAAGGTTGGCACTGATCTGAGGCATCGTTGATATCCAGTAGATCAAAGTATGAACAGAATTAGCGTCAAAAAAAGACCAGTAAATTAGTCCCCATTTTGCCGAAGACGGGCGTTTAAGTGTTGCTAATTAAGGGAGTATATGCACGCTAAGGGACAAAAGACGCTAAATCCTTATCACATCACGTCCCCCGCATGAGTCTGCACGGAGCACCCGTGGACCTGCAGAACACACCAGTCAGAGCTCTGAACAGCCCGACAAGCAGTGAGCAATTTCCTGATTCTGACCTCCTTGTCCAATAGAGACCCCAGAGATCAAAGCTTGGCTGTCTCCACCCAAATGTCACACTTCCCTTGGTTCAAGCAACTGTGATCAACCAGCCTTCTGATATCGACTGTCGATATTGATTGGCCAAATCATCTGTAGCGGTCAGACTCCTGCCCAATACGTCCGAACCTTTGCGGCATTTATTCCTGAATTTGGTCAGTTAATCAATATTGCTTCGTACGAGTATGTGGCGGGTCA